>JBAIAA010000886.1:0-600000 GCA_037893245.1 Crossaster papposus | reverse complement strand
GAACCCGCCTTGGATCGAGTTTCGTTAAAAAATAATCCCGCGCGTCCGCTCGGTGATGTTAAAATAATCACGGCGCGAACTGGTTAAAATATAAACTGATGAGGTTGCCGAAAACAGTAAAAAAACACAAAGTCAAAGGACAAACAGGTAAATTACGCAGAAATAGACCATCATGAAAAAACTTGTTCATAGTTAAGGTTGGGCTTGTCCAAATTACTGCCTCAAAATGGTGTTAAGAAGCACACCCACGCATTTCCGGCCTTGCTCGCTACTGACAGACACTTCCGGCCTTGCTCGTGTCAAGTTTATGCATCATCTGTTTTGAATCTGGGGAAAACTTTGCGTGTATATACGTACTCTGGCGCGAACTGGTTAAAGAGAGACGATTACACATCGAACTATAGATCAATTTCCTCAACTATTCCCATGAAACTATAAATGGAGCTTTGGAAACCTTTCTTAATAGCAAAGCAATATGAGGATCAACACTAAATGTGGCCTAACAAGTGAACCTTGGTCAACAACATCAATTGTGTCTTTGCATGCACCTTATATGCTATTTAATTCATACACAATCGCTTATTTTCACCAGAATAATGTTGCTACAATAAACAATTCCAAAATGCAAAGAACGGTAAAAGAAGGAGTCAGTCAATTTCAGTCAATTTCTCTGATCAACTAAAACAAATGATAGTTAAATTGGAAATGACTTACCCTGCTTTGCCATTTCACTGTTAAAATCTCTTGACGTCTGCTCAGCAACATGGCCAATCAGCAGATAATCCTGACAATAAAATACACAAAGAATACATTGTTAAACCATTAATAAATAACGCAATAACTCTGTGATCTTAGTTCTAATCATATTCGTATTAACAGGTGTACCGGAATCTGGCACTACGAGTATACTCGTAGAAAATGAAAGGTTTTTGTATTGTAAATTGAATACTGCACTGGCATCACTGAAAACGCAACAAATACGCTGCTGGCAGTGGTGAGGACATACCTGTTTATGTTCACATTATTTGTTTTCATTTTTTTTTTTTATGAAGTATCTATTAAGTAAGCGCATGCGTACAATGCTTGGCAAATTGTTAAATTATGCCTGGCAGTCAACGAGTTAAGATCCAAATATCAGGCCCTCTTAATTCATTTGATTTATATTTTGTATCGTCTATTTAACTTATAATATACGAGTGCCCGCTTTCAGTGACAACTACAAAACTTTTCAATAACTTGGCTTCTCATATAACCAAAGTCAACTAATGAATTACCTCATAGGTCAAAGGAGACTCAATAAATTGCTCGCTCCTTGGATACTTAATGAGATGCGAGTCTCTGACAGATCCATAGCAACAAGGAGAGCAGACAAACGATGCTCGGCTCTGCAGACATTTACCAAGCACCAGGTCTGTTGCCACACCGCAAGCATGAAGAGAGACCTGAATAATTAACAAATATCAAGAATTTTAAGATTTGTAGGTGTCTACAGAAACTTCGCAGAAAAAAACTGACCAATATTCCTTCACAATCAGACCAAAACAATTACACTACACGTACAAATACCTACGCCAATGTCAAACGTTCCAGTGAAGTAATTCAAATTACACTGGCAGAAAGAAACGTTGTTCAGTCTGGTACCCTGTATTCTTGCCTCTGCACGTTTCATTGATTCCTCATTGCTTTCCACCATGATGATGTGACAGTCTGGTAGACAATGAGCAAGAACTATGCCCACATGGCCCTGAATATTACAGCAATATTACAAAACATACATCATTTAAAAAATTTGATAAATTTGAATTCACCCTAACCTATACCCAGCATGATATGTGGCAGAGGGGTACCCCCTATTATCAGTATACTTTATACGCACTCAACACTATTGTAACCTAACCCATCCCCCCCTTGAAACCTAAAAAGAATTCCTGAGATTCCAGGAACACAATGGTCAACACAAAAGAGGGGGGGGGGGGGGGGAGTTTCTCTGCCACATATCGTGCTTCATATACCTTGACCATGCTGAAATGATTCAGCTAATAACTATTATTTTTAACACAAATTGTTCAACCTACTGATTTTCACATTTCAACAACACTTAGCTGTGCATCAAAGACAATATTTTGGTTTTAGCTGGCACTCTGTGAATATCAATAAAGACAATTTTGTCTAAAATGTGGATAAAATCATCAGAAAAAATTATTGTTCCCAATTGTTTTCAGCTAGGAAGTCACAAAAAGATGAATATTCAAGATTTCAAGACCACTGCTGTGTTAAAAAAAATGTATGCACATTAACCCTAACCCTCCCAAATCCTTCTAAATCCTCTTGTACAAAATGAAGGATTTAGAAGGATTGAGGTTATTAGGACATTGCAGTGGAGGAGGATCCAGAAGGATTGAGGGCAGATGGGGTTTTGCTATGGGAGGGATTGAGAAGGATTGAGAAGGATTGAGGTTATCGGGCTGTTTTTGACACAAGAGGAAAGAGAAGGATTGAGGTTGTATGCAGTTTGCCCAAAATAGGATCCAGAAGGATCTAGGTTATGGGGGAGGGGGCTTGCATTTGTGTACATTGTAATGGCATGGGGAATGCATGCTTCTGACTTGGTTATTTTTAGGGCTTGCATTTGTGTGCATGGCAAATGTGTGTACTGGAAGGTAAGTGTATACTGCAAGGTCAGTGGGTCAGTGCTGAAAGGGTCCCTGGACAATGTATGTTTATGTATCATCAATAGGAAACACATGTGCATACAATGGAATTTCTGTGGCCCTTGTCCTGGTATGAAAAGGTCATTGTACTGGGCACTTCCATTTGTTTGAGGGTAATTTGTTGGATAAGTAATCAGTTTACACAGACCCCCCAAAACATCCCCCAGCTGAGCAGGCAGGAGGATCTAGAAGGATTCAGGGCAATAGCCATACTAGCAGAATTGAGAAGGATTTAGAAGGATCCAGGTTCCTTGAGCTTTTAACTCTTTACTACAGAAGGATATAGGAGGATTGAGGTTATGTCTTAGCCAAACGAGCCGGGAGGGTTAGGGTTAATAGAAGTTATCAGCATTAAAGTTATAGATCTATTGGTACAAGTAGTGTGAACAGGTTTAAATGCGTTTTAGCATTGAAACTTATTAATGTGATAAAATATCAGACAAACAAATATCCACTCAAGGAAAAATTTTTTTTTTTTTCATTTTTAAGGAAATAGGACCGGCAATGTAAAAATGGAACATGTTCTAGATTTTGAGCAATTTAGACATAAAAGTCGATCTTTAATTATCTTGTTACGGCCGAGTGATTTGGGCGAGTTCCAAAACTGTGTTTGTGCATTTTATGCTAATGGTTACACATGAGAGAATCGTAGAGACGAGTTTGACCACTCCTGTCCTGAACACAACCCTTGCCTTTAAAAAAACACCAAAATGATGCCAAAAACACTTGTATCCATGATGCCAGGTGCGACATTACTGTCGATCCATGAGGCGACGAATTACAGCTGTTCTTGACGCGAATGGAGGTCATGTTAATTATTGAACTGTAAATGCCACTTTTGTGAGCGGTGGTGCTAACTTGTTTTGTTTTTGTTGTTAAAAATGAATTACACATTAGATTACTGGGCTAAAATGTCAAGGACATACATGTATGTGGGATTCAAACACATACATTTGATTTCACAAAATTTGGGCAAAACTATAAAAAAAATCATTGGTGCGTTTCTTTATTCCTTGAGTGTACATGTACAGACAGACAGACAAGCAAACCAACTGACCCCACCACTGCAGAAGTCCACTATGACATCTCCTGTCTTGGCAATCATCTTGACAGATGCTACAATGCTTTCTATCTGCTGCCTCTTGTGTCTTGCTCTCTCTTCAGAAACATCTAAGACAGACAAGACGTACAAGGTAGAAATTCACAAACAACCATGAGAAATGATGAACAGTCTACATACTCAGTGCTGTGATTGTGTCACAAAATCCACAACCTATTCAGACGACACTCGAATCCACAACCTTTTCCAGCGGGACTCGAATCCACAACCTAGTCAGAGGAGACTCAGACGAATCTCAAATCCACAACCTATTCAGGCAGGACTTAAATCCACCACCACCACCTGATTGCTAATGCAGACGTCTTTCTCCTTAAAAATTTAATTTTCCAGTGCATACCGGTTCTAAACTGTCCTCTCATTTTATGGCAGCTTATCATAACTTGTTTGAATGTTATAACAGGTGTCAGGAAAATTATGAAGAGTATAAAGAAAACCGAAAACGCAAGCTGAAAATATAAGGAACTGGCTGCTTACCTTTTGAAGGATTGATATTTTCTGTAAAGGCATCCCATGGAAGCTGTATGTTCTCTACAGGTAAGTCATGCACAGTGATCTCTGTGCCGCAATCATTCAACTTACTGATGATTTCTGCAACACGATCCCGGACACTCGGCAGTTGACTACAGGGTAATTAAGAAAAGAAGTAAAAAGTACGTCACCTCTTTTAGTGCAAACCTTACATTAACATCAGGCAATTATTGTTGAGAAGCAAATATGCATCAAAGCCAGGGACAATTTTGAGTGCATGTCTGTTCTACTGTTTCATCAACATACATTCCAAATGGTTTTAAAAGATTGGGAATGTATTCATTTTGATGCAAAAACTGTTAAAATTAAATGGATAATCTTTAAAAGACTTCATTTTTACCAAAAATTAAGTAAATACAAAGAATGAGGTTTACTTTCCACTCAAAAGTTACTGTACCAACCTGATTTGAAGTGTTTTTATTTTGTCTTCAGTTGTCTCGGCTGTACTTTTATTAGATTTTACCTCATCCTTGGACTCAGTTTTGACGTCTGCTGAAAAGCCATTCTGTATGTACTGTTCAAAAATCACGATTTCCTTCAACCCACAGCGCTCAGCGCAGTCCCTCAGATTAGGCACACTCCACATCCTATGGTACCACCCACACACCAATGGAATATCCCCAAAGAGGAGATGACCCTTGCCCTTTTCTATGCAGTTCTGATGGAAGAAGTGCACATTGCAGAAGAGTGCAAAATCACACAGGGTGACGTAGGGACTTTGTGCAAAGAGGTGCCGAGGATGTGCAACAGATCCCTTTATAGTGTTAGATTTCGTCTCACAAGAAGTCATGGATCTTTTGGAGACTGCAGATTTGTCATTTCTAGTTGTTTTAGTTTTGCTGAGAGAAACCTGCTTCCTTGCATCTTGTGAGTTGACCAACTCATTCTCTTGAAGAGTAACACAATCGGACTGCTTACCTTCTTTAGCAAGATAACCGTTGGAACTTTCATAGTTCTTCAAAGTCCTTGAGTTCAGTTGTTCCTTGTGCAAACACTTGGCGATCCTGATTTGATGTTTGTCAAGCAGATGCATGGTGCTCGTGTGGAACACCAACTCAGACTCCAGGATCTTTCCTTGTTCCACTTTCTCATTCTGCTGATAATTTCTACATTGTTTCACTTTTCTTAGGAGCTTACTGGAGATGAACACAGGGCTTGCCAGTTGCTTCTCAAACTCTTTGATTGCCATGGGGAGAGAACCTTTCACTGTAAGGTCTTGGTAGATGTCAACCTCACAGAGTTTGGTCCAGGGACTGACCTCTGAGCATTTCTTCAAACATGCTTGATTAAAACCCTGCAAATAAAATCATATTTTTTCATTCAAATAAGTTTCATATTATTTCGATAAGATTGTAAATTAACACTAACTACCCCAAGCCCATCAAAGTCCAAGTGCAGGTTTCACTAGGTTTTGGCAGATTTGGTTCCAAACATTAGCAACTTGTAGTTGGACTTCGTTTGACTCAGTACAAAAGGCCCAGGGAGACCATGTTGAATTATGTGAGGTTCGAGGCAGAAAGGCATTTAGGTTCATAATTAATTTCAGTACCAATAATTACTGAACCTGTGTTTAGCTTTTGAAGTTTGTTAGGTTTCGTATGCTTTCTATTGCAATAGCCTGGGTTAGGATTACACTTAAATTTTCCCTTCTGTTGTCGAGTTTCATACAAAAATATATATACATGTATTATTTCTTTAATAGCTTTTGTTTGTTTTAGCAATAAGAAGTTATTCACTTTTGAATGAGACACTGACTAAACAAATTGGTTTATGTTTGTTGCTGAATTATTTATTTATATCTTACAGTTTTTGAATTATTGGCTGCTAGACGCCCAAGCGATACTATATGTGACCTGTCATCACAAAATGAACGTAAAGTCGCACGGAGTGATTTCCCAGTACGGCTAGTCAAAGTCAAAATTTGAACGGGGGGTCGATTTTTAAATTATATGGTTTTTTTTAAGACTAAATCCCCAACAATCAATTCCCAATTTTTCAGGACGATCAGATAAAAACAAAGTTAGTTTTTGCATCAATTTTGACTATGCCTTTCTATGCCTTTCACACAATTTCTCACAAGAAATGCCCGTTTTCTCATAATCTCTGTATTAAGACTCCAGACTAAAAATAAAAATAAAAAAAAATTATTGAGTATCAAACCTCCAAGTGTTATATACCATTGGAAAGCTCTGTTTCGACAGAATTTAGAAATACACATATCTCAATTTTTGATTTTGCCGACTTTACGCTCATTTTGTGATGACAGGTCACATATTCTCATTGTAACTTTGCCTGGATTTAAATAAATTAGCGATACATGTACGACTCTTCCCTGTAAAACTTACCAAAAGAGCTTCAAGTTTCTTTTCCGGATGTTTTTCATGAGCCTTCTTGACAATCCTCCTCAAGACAGAACACAGTCCAGAGTAACAGGTTAAGCCTCCTAATCCAACAATAGCGGGAAGTTGGCATTGTTGTGCAAGCCAATCAATATCCTTCAAATTCTTCAAAGTGCAATCAAAATCTTGAGGTAGCCACTCTAAAAACACCGCAGAACTTGTGAAGGCTTTTGGTTGATCAAATCTTAGGGATGGCTCACAGTCTTGAGCTGCAGATCTAGAAGGCTTGTCAACAACAATGGTTTGTCCAACAGAAGGCACATCAACAGTGTCACTGTCAGCTTGTCTATCTGCAAAGTGCCCCAGAGTCTTACTTCGGGATGGGTCTAAATCGTGAGATTTACCTGCAGTAGTCCTAGGATCAGACGAGACCTTGTGGAAGTCAGTGAGCTCTTCTCTGTGGTTCAAATTTCCCTCAGCAGCTGTCTGAACTAAAATGACATCAAATGTGTCACAGCCACAGTACTGACACAAGAACAAAACAGTCCGAGTCTGGCTTGTTGGATACTGCCCCTCTACTGGAAGGTATAATTTTTCCTTCAGTATAACATCACTATCACTCGGATGACGATACATTGCGTTTACAGTTTGTAAAGTCTTTTTATGTATATTTTATTTGATATTGAATATCAGTAACAGTAGTTGAATCTGACAGTGACAAAATGAAACATGTGCTCAGATGTTGATTATTTGACATCCACTGTTGCCTTGGCGCTGGCGATGGTGCCACCCCCAAATCTAACCTAAAGTTTTAGAAAGAAAAATGGAACTTATAAGTTATTACAGGGATGAGATTGTCAGTCTGATTTCAGACAAAAGTCTGAAAATTTTTATGTCTGTAGGCTGTAGTTACCACTCCAGACTTAAAAATAAAGTTTCACATCTAGATCTGCGGCCATATCTTGATAGGCCCAGCGTGTGGTTGCTCCCCTTTGCCCATATATAGGCCTACAAAGGGCACTCTATTATATGCTTAACTTAACTGAAAAGTGAAACAACCTTTTATAGGTTTGGTTTGCCATATATTGGCACATTTGAATTAAGACTAAAGTCGATGTGTTTAACGCGCGATGCCATTTTGTAATTGTTATTTTGTAAAATTAATAATAATATTCTCAAACATGACTATAGTCTAGATGTCGCGTTATTTAGAAAAAAAATTATATATGAAATATACGTACATTTGCCGTCCCTCTATCGCCCCTCTAGGTAAGATACATTTGTTTTAAGACAACAATTAAGGCTTTCCCTGTTGTACAGCCAGGTGATCAGGTGGTGATGATGAAGTACTATTATAAATTGCGCAGTCTTGAACAAATAATTGTTCGTAATCGTACGTACGTGAGCGTGCGTCGACGCGTCGCAACGTGCGTAAAGCACCAACACCAATGGTTACTGGGTGTGGGCACACTACCTCTAGATGTGGGCACACTACCTCTAGATGTGGGCACACTACCTCTAGATGTGGGCACACTACCTCTAGATGTGGGCACACTACCTCTAGATGTGGGCACACTACCTCTAGACAAACACAGCCTTGAAAACACATGCAAATCGACGGCTTTAAAAACCGAAATGTCATTATTAAAACGTTATACGATTCTAGCATTTACTACGACTCGATGGGCGCCGCCATGTTCATTTTTAATCGCCGCATGAGGGCGCTGTTACGCGTGGACGTGGATACGCGACGCCGGACGCGTATCGACCGATCAACCTCGTGGTACGGATAAAACTGCACATGTGCGTGGCCGTGGCGCGTTACAAATTTACTGGTTGGCGTTACTTAAAAATACTAAAAGAGTGTTTCAACGATGTGCATGCTTCGAGATGTTTTTACCAAACTACCTACTATAGCATTAGCGTCACTTTTGGCAGTAACGTCAACCGTGCGAACACGTCATGCACGTGGTCCGAGCTAATTACCAATTCACTACGCCACGGCCACGTGTTCAAGATCGAGGGGCGCGCGGCAGGGTTAAGTTGCAGGCCGCCTTGCTCCCATCTTGAGTTGGCGAGACTTCGTGAAGTCTGAAATTAGCAAGTGCTCTATGCATGTTCCACATGTTCCACATAAAGTAATAATGTCACTAGCTTGCGACCCTGGCTGTCGTGGGTTGAGGGTTATGGAGAGTTGGGGGTTTATTATGGAGACAGTTTGGCGGCAGTACAGGTTCTTGGGGAGAGGTCGTAAAAGTCCCAGCTTTTCCCCTGCTAAGTGTAACAGTTTTATGTTTGTGAGTGTTGTTTTACGTTCTTGTTTTATAGTACCAGCCCAGTTGTTGTTGTTGTTGTCGTATGCGTTCAGCACGCTCTCTCCGCCAGCCATTCCAAGGCAGCTTCCTCACAGTTGTGTAGGAAGCTGCCTTGGAATGGCTGGCGGAGACAGTGACAGTGTGTAATTTGACCTTTGGAGGACAAATACAATGGCGTCAATGGGCCGGCCCTTTGATTGGATTAGGTCGTGTGCTTTGCTGGCCAGCCCTGCATGCACGCTTGAGACACCCCACTCACACACTCACTCAGATTGCAGGCTGACATATCAGGAGGAACAACAACAACAGCTCTCCACTTTATACACACATCCAGCTCCAATCTTCTTGTTATGGACGTTTTGACTGCATTTGATTTTGGTAAGTACAACTTCTATTAAATCTAAACCCATTTTGTTGTCTTAATCAATGTTTGTGTGTAAAATATATCATTTGTGTAGTCTGTCTGCTTCTGTCATGATGTATTTGTATTTGTTTTATTACAAGGTTGTCTTTTTTATTTTGATGATTAATGCGGCACTTCGAGTTTGACTTGCATGTACTGTGTGGCTAAATCTGCTGCATGGTAGCATGATTAGACCCAAGCATGTATCTGTTTCTGCACTATGAAATGGTATAGAGATCAGTAATTCTAAATTAGAGGGCTCCTTTGGAAAGCAGTTTGTTAACGAAAAAGGACTACCGTCTTTAAAGATTACAATAAATAAATAAATAAATATGGAGGAATAAGAAAAGTGGTGTTTGAATTTGTGTTCATTGCCAAAGTGACTTCAGAAGCTAGGAATAGGATCTGTTCCGTTGCTCCACAGAGTCTATGCTATTGTGGGACATCATTTTCCATACATGCTTTTGTTGTAATGTTCGAAAATTGATGGTTTTTGGAGTTCATATTTAATATTTATTTATAGTCGCGGCCCGCACGCAAGTCGGCCCGCCCGGGCCAGCTCGCACACAGGCCGACAACTTTTGTTTCTGCCAAACTGTACCTCAATTTAATTTTTATTGTCTATTTTGTTTTATTAAATTTGTAGTGTTTCTGGGTTTTGTTTTTCCTGATTTAATACAGATCAGGTCAAGTTTGGAGCCAGTCTTTCAGATGTTGCTGTGCCTGGCCAGTTCCTGTTCTAATGAAGCAGCTTTCTTTCTAGCCCGGACTTTGTTCAGGTTTGCTAAATGTTACTCCGCCCAATCCCCCTGTTTTACTTTCAAGACGGGTAAGTATTGCTTTTCATTTTTATGAACTTAGTAATCTTACAATTTAAAAGTTTTGAATTGTAAGATTTCTAGCTGTAAAGCTGGACATGGTGTTGTTTAGCTTTTCTGTTGAGATGCTGATGCCATTTGTGTCCATCCACGACGAAAAGGCTGTAAAGTAGGCATCTTGACGTTTTGACATATTTAGAGAAATGAAATCTACAAGAAATAAGCTTTAAAATGATGTATTACAAGGAATAGTTGGTATTTATGGTTAGCTACAACAACAAGTAACACCGAGTATATGAAAATTATTTTTTTATTGTTTTTCACATATTTTAATGGTCTTTTTCTCAAAATTAGCTCTGGCATCTTTACGGCCCTTTTGTCGTGAATGATCTCATATAAAACTAATGTACACAGCAGTCAAAGTAAACAAATAATTGGCTGCAAAATTATAAATGAAAAGTGAAAATATAATGAAAAATGAAAAAAAGCCTTATGTTTTGTTAATCCTACCTACATGTACCTGAATCGATCAAAATCTATTCCTTGTTTTGGAGGAGTTCGGCAGATTCAGGATATCTTCATATTGAACAAGCTATGAGATTTTGATGGATTCAGGATTTTTAGTCTAGCAGTACTGCAGGATTGTGCAGTACTGCAAAATGGATTTTGAGGTGATAAATTTTGAAGACTATGGAGGAACGCTGCAAAATATTTTTATGCCAGCATGGTATCTCAAATCCGTCAGAATCCACCATACTTTTGTTCGGGGATTGTTGATGGATTTAGGATATCGACAGAATATATACTGGTGGATTTTGATGGACTCGGGACAAATTTAATAGATTTTGGTGAATTCAGGACACTTTTTAGTAAAAGCACTAAAGGGCAGGGTTCTACATGTAGTCACGGTGGTACCGTACCGCCCGGCACTGCAAATTTCCGCCCGGCTCTTGGGTTCAAATTGGCTGTGCCGCCCGGCACATTTTAAATTTTTCTCAATCAAATTTTGGGCACAAAAGAAAGAGGAGATACAAAGTCACGTTAATCATGCTCATGTAGTAATTTATTTTATTAACTTAGCTAGACATTCACAGAAACGTGCAAAAATGAACTGGACCCCCGGCCGTGAGGCGCGAGAGCTCCGCTCGCATTGCTCACAACGCTTCGCAATCTGATAATTTACCCGGCACTAAAAAGGTCCTAGCTAGAACCCTGCTAAAGGGTTAATCGAACAAACGTATTTCTAGTTGTATATTTTTGTTTTTACACAACTTTTTGCTATTTTTTTCTGTATTGTAATTTATTTTTGAACTAGTATTAGATCTTGTTCACAACCCTCAGTGTAAAAAATGTACCTTGAAGAAAATTAATACAAGTTAACAAAATGTCTCACTTGTATAAGAAATAAAAAAACGTTCACAGAGACTAGAGTTGACAAATTTGCAGTAAGCCTACATCATGTACTGTATGTACTGATCACACTTTGTATGTGCACTTTCTTATGCGGCTAGGAAACCGTCTTTATAGTTTGCGCGCGAAGTTAAAAAACTGCATGCCTTGCAATGTAAAATGCGCTCGCATGTTCCTGGTTTCTACAGAACCGTACTTATTTATTATATCTATAGGACATGACGAAATGTAAAATCCCGGCCTACTAATTCGCTAGTCATGTTGACATTGTTTCATCATGGTTTCATGCGCGAGTTGTCGGCCAGTTTTATTATTTGTCTTTATTACAATACACTGTACAAGTTTTATTGTTACATTACAATTAATTTGGTAAATGAGTGGGAAACTGTATTACAAGAAAGGGGTGTAAAAGGAAATTGGTCTGTAGAATCCATAGGAGGTGTAGCAGTTAATCTTATAAGCCAATTCGGTATTCCAACTGCACATGTGCACAACAATTTTTCTCGCGGGATAAACACGGCACACAAATGCACACAAGGCTATGGGGGACGTGGTAACTGAATCTGCATTCTCTGTATTTTCTTGTGAAATCGAAAAGACGATGGGCACTTTGTTCGAACAAAAGTTTGGTCACACAAAACACCTGAAAACACCAAAACATAAAAAAAATGTTACTTAGTAACTTTAGAACACGATGATCTCTTTAAATTTGCTGGTACCCGCTATGCTTTTGCAAGCAATCGATGAAATGTTTATCCCGAAAGAAAAATCGTCAAATCTTCATATGCGCATGTGCAGTGGGATACCGAACTGGCTTATTCTTGTTTCTTTCCTACCTCCATGCCTACATTAACTTGTTGTTTACTTGGCCTGTTGAAGACCCATGCAAGGCCAGGCTGATACACAGCTTGCTTCTGTCTGCCACAGACTGAACACATCTGGCAATTCAATTACCCTGTTTATGACCAGCCAGATTGTGGTCAGCCTGTGGTACTGTATCACCAGTGTATCACCCCCCCCCCCCCCCCCCCTCCCCCCTCTCCCCATAAAACTATTACTTGGTTGACCAAGCACCTAAACAAAAACTAGGAAAGATTAAAACAGCACTTAACCCTACAGAAAAACATATTCATCAGCTAGTGAGAACCCATGAAGGACAACTAAATTCTCAGGCACCACTAATGGGTCTGGCCCACATACCAGTAACTAGAGTTTGTTTATTGGCCTAAGTAAAGAACACATGGTAGAGTATGGAAAGCCACCCACTTAAATTAAGGAGAACAATATAAACCAAACACAGGAAGGATGCACCAGTTGGCTAAATTCAAGTTGTGTGTTAAATTTTCTAAATTATCATCAGTATAATAACAAGAGCTGGCATTCGTAGTGACCTTAGGGTGAACATTGATCATTGGTATTGAAGTAAAAAATAAAAAATGTACTTAAAAAAAACCCAGGTGGTGAACATTCGGTTCTTAATACTCAAACACTTTTGACACTTGAAGACAAGGTTATCAGATCTGCTTCCTACCTAGAAAGGTCCATATTAAGGCACTCTTGGTGAAACCACTCTGTGCATCTGCCACAGGAAATCCATTTTATTTTCTGAAAAATAAATGTTCAAATGGGTACATGTATTAGTTATTATTAAAAAGATATTTCTGTGCCAACAGTTTTTCGAAATGGCGTTGGCTAATTCCAAACTTTGCCTGATGATAGTAAATGATGATAAATAATCTAAATCAATGATTTAAATCAATGAATTAAATCAATGATTTAAACCTTGCATACAATATGTAGGGATAAGGTAGGGATAAGGGTAGTACAGATAAAATTGTTATTAAACATGAAAGAGGAACAATTTTCGAAAGTTTGTGGCTCTGAAAAGAGTCGTTGGTTTTTTTTTTGGCGGCTCTCAGCCGTGATGTGGGTAGATGCCCATCTTCCGCTCAGCCGCATCGACGATAATTTAAAAGACTTGTTGGGCTTTTCACCCTGTCGTGTAGCTTAGCTTCTATCAAGCTCAAACCCGTTGTTTTTGCTTTAGCAAGCCCTGTGTTAATTAACTGAGGCAAGTTCTGAGGAGCACTCCGCTATTTTTTTATTCCATGAGATGATCATCCCCGGAGAGCAGGAGATACCCAGAAGGGTGGGGGGTTTCTAACTCTGAGCCAATCAGGGAACTTCACCACGGCTAAGACTTTCTTCTAACGTGCTTGCCCGTCTCCGGACCCGATTTCTTAGGCCGGCCAGGCGGACGACCTCTGGCTTGGCACGGCCGATTACGTTTCTGGCTTGATGTTTGAGCATAATGAGCTGTTTTTCTTTTTGGTTTCTTCGACGGGGAGTAAGGGGAGGCTGCCTTTGTCCACAAGTAATTTCATCATCGCTGAACAGCATCACACTGTGAACGGCCTGGATGTGATTTCCCTACAAAAATGGAAAGGCGATTTTGGTAGATGTGATATTGGAGCTAGAATGTGATTTTAGCAGCAATTATCCAAAATCACATCCGACCCAGAAATCACATCTAGGATTATGTCGTTAAAGTCTAATATCACATCCTGTGTTAGTGCCTTGCCAAAATCACATCCACTCTCTGGCCACTTAACCAAAATCACATCATACTGTCTGGCCCTACCCAAAATCACATTGTGTTTTAATACCTCATCCAGGCTTAGGTCATAAAACCCAATATCACATCCTGGTTCCCCCACTCATCCAAGGTCGCATGCGTCTAAGAAGATTGGCAGCTGTGCTATTCAAAATCACATCTTTGTGGTCAGGAAAACAGCCATAAAGCCAATTATACTAATCACTGACTGACCACTGTTTACATAATTGGATTTGCCTGGTGATAGACTGTACATTGGCTACATGTACCATAGAGCAAGGAACTAGAGAAAGTTGGGGTGTATTATTATAGTACAAGCATAGTTTGTTTTACAGTTGCTTTGCCACCACCTACCCAAGCCAGATTTGGGCATGGACCACAGCTTGATAAGCACACAGGGCAGTAGCTACCAATATGTTTGTTGTGGTTTTTTTTCTGGAGGTGGGGGAGGATTATCTTAATGTCAAATTTTAAAAGTACAAGTATTCAATCAATATAATTACGACAAACCAACCCCATAATCAGATTCATACATGTACTTTTTGTCGTAAATTGTTTCCGGTTTATTTTCCATCATCAAAAGAAAATGTAAACAATAGTAAAAATGTAACACACTATTTGCAACTGAATGTCAAAAAACCCAAAATGTAATACACATATTCAAGTTTGTTTACAGTAAATGATTAAAAATGAATTGTAAACACTAATTTAAATGACAAGAACTAAGCATTATTAACCAAAAATAGGATTGTAATGGAAAATGATGCAAATGACTGTTAAAAAAATACGAGATATTCAGCCGTGTAACCAATAAGAAAAAGTTAAGAATAAAATACCTTAAAGGGATTGTATACTTTTGGTAATTACTCCAAAAATTAATGGCAATAAAAACTTACTTGGTAGGAAGTACAGCAGCTTTGGATAGTATAATGCATTTTTAGAAACTTTTCACTTCGAAGTACTGCGGTTATGGAAGAAGATATCACTTTTTATCCCCAAAAATTTGAATCTGAGAAGCGTTACTGCAGTGACGTTTCTCAGACTGTGTATTCCAATGCAGATTATTCTTCCTGCGGGGACATAACCGCTCCCGATTTTAGGCAATATCTCAAAATCGCTACCACCTTTTGAAATGAATTTTTTACAGGTTATTTTAAGGTATATATCTATAACTATATAGGATTGAAACAAACAATGGGTTCCAATTACCAAACGTATACGATCCCTTTAATTACTGATAAAACAATCACTTATTGACTATTTGACTATTTGACGCTTCTCAGATTCATTTTTTTTGGGATAAAAAGTGATATCTTTTTCCATAACCGCAGTACTTCGAAGTGAACAAATTTGTTAAAACAGATTTTACAGGTCTATAAAAGTTTGTTTTTCTGTTTCTTTTCCCCTTGCCCATCTGTTTCAATTGTAATTCTTCCTCTTCCTTTTCCTCGGAGTCAATATCTGCATAAAACCAGCCTCCTCCACTAGTGAACCGTCTCCCCTTGTTCGGTATTTTATTACCCCTCTCTTTGGCCATTGTACCTCCTTTGTGTCCCTCCTCTTGTTTGCCCTTCAACTCTTTCTGGCTCCCCAACTCCTCCCCTTCCTCCTCCCCTTCCTCCTCTTCGTGGCCCCTTTGCACTATCTCTTCTTCTTTGCCCCCCCAACTCCTCCCCGTTGTTGCTCTCCAACTCCACCCATTTTTCCTCCTCTTTGTCGCCCCTTGGCTCCATCTCTTCTTTTCCCTCCAACCCTTCCTGACCCTGCAACTTTTCCCGGCCCTCCAACTCTTTCTCTTCTTCCTCCTCGCTCCCCAACTCCATCGCCTCCTCTTCTAAAATTCCACCATTTTGAGTTCCTCTCACCTCACCGACATCTTCATCTTCTCTTCTTGTACCGGTAGCTTGCTGGGTGAGTGGAACGAGGCTTGTCCTTTCCCACATTATATTGCATCTGACCTGAGTAAAAATAAGAAATTGAATACACTGATTCTGAAATAACATGCGATTATTGACTTGCAGAGGTTACATCCACACTGACAATAACTTTTTTCCATGTTGCAATGTTTGCATGATATTTTAGAAGATACTTGTGGAAGAAATTAATTTTCTTATTCTCCCCTCTAGCTCTGCTGGTATAATAATGCTTTTGTTCCAAATTATCACCACAATGTTACAGCTAAAACGGCACACGAGGCAGTGTCTTTACCACTACACTCTAGCACCTGCTGGGGATAACATGCATTCACAGTATAATGAGGTGAAACCCATCTAAATGTTTTTAATTTAAAATAAATAATTTGTTAGTTTCTTTTATACATTTTCAATGACAGACCGAGTTGGCAAATTTGTTGGTTTTGTTTTTTGTGTGTTTTTTTGGGGGGGTGCACATTATACTGACAAACAGCTGTAGTTGCCCAATTGGGTCAAAAGTGATCGTTTTGTACCCTAATAATAGTAATACTTGTTTGCTTATCAAATCTTCATTCACAATTACACACAATTTTCTCCTTTTATTGTATTGCCGACCGATCCAAAAGATTTTGCCCCTCCAGGTGTTTGTAAGTGGACATACTGGACTCACTCAGCTACTCGCCATCCATAAGTTTCCATATCAACTTACTCTACACTCATTCCATGGCTGGTCACCGCTCCATGGCATGATTACCCCTTCCCTCACAGCCTTCTTGCGTAGGCATACAAAGGCGTATCGGTGTATCTCCCACTCCTCAAAATCTGTTTCGAAAATAACATCATTTGATAACCAATTAAGCAGTACATGTGTACATAATTCATTCACAGCAATTGAAACTGGACATATTATGCAGTACATAATCCATTCACAGCAATCGAAACTGGACATATTATGTTCTGCAAAATGGTCTTAAGCTAGGGTGTGTAGTGTTTCCCTGGCCTGCCCATTCAAAAATGAGGTGGCCTGCAAAGCCTATTTTCAGTGGCATAGTACTAGGGTTTGGGGTGTCCCCCCCCCCCCCCCCTCCCCCCATTTCAGTGATCCCCCACTGAAAGTGTGGCTAAAAAATAGCATTGTTCAGGACAAAACATGTGGGCACCCAAAACACATTTTGATTTTCAATATATTTTTCTTGAGCCACCCGATTTTCGAAGGAAAAATCCCCAAAATTTTAATCATTGACATTTTTAATGGACCCTAAATGAAAACAAAACACAAATTATTATAACAAGTTGCAATAACTGACAGTGTCAATGTTACCAACCCGGATGCACTGCCATTGGTAGAAGTAGGACCCTTTCTCCAACAATCCTGTCACCGTAAGGATCTTGAAGTTTGACCGTATCTCTAAAAACACAAAACAAAAAAAATTGTGAAAGGTTGTTCTAAAAATTACATGCAATAACATTGTGGAGAAGATATGAATGCTATTTGATACAAGTACGATGTAGGTATTGAATGTAGGTATTGTCATCGGTTTAGAATTTTCTAGGTTTAGAGCATTACATAGATAAAGAGGGTCTGGGTTTTTTTTTTGGAGAGAAGTGAACGCCTTTTAAAGTCATTGAAAACAGGATAGCCACAAGTATTTTTCCATATCGTTTTAGTTTGTTATGGGCAAACAATATTCTGTGGCCAATTGTAAACGTTCTGGTTGTAATTCATCCATATGTAGTATCTGTTTACATCGTTTCCGTTCAGTTTTCCCTTATAGCTAAAAATAAAATTTTCTAAAAAAGTACCACATCTTTGTTGTGCATATTTCTCGCCAGTGTTTAATTTACATTCTGATTCTAAAAAAAAGTGAAATTCTCCATCGCATGTGACTAGGATAATAACTCGTTGCGACGTTTGACTTCCTATATTAATCCAAACATCTTGTACTATTGGATTATAAAAGATATTGAAATTGGAGTTTTTACCAATACAGTATGTCGTTTGTTTTTCTTTACAAATAGAAGGCACATCAGAAACAAAATTAGAATCACAAGAATCTATAAAATCTTCTGTTCTTCTGTTTTGAAAAAGTAATGGATTACATGTGTTTTTTTCATTACCTATCAACCAGTCGTATGCGTCGACACGGCCGTATATAGATAATTTGTCTGATTTTAAAGAATTATTATATTCATTGCAATTATCGCTATAAAAATTTTGTACATCAATATCTGTTGGAAAAACACATTCATGATTTTGATCTATACAAGACTGTGGACAATACCAAACCAAATTTGACGCGTTATAAAAAACAAATTGTAAAGGTGATGTACTTATCATTCCTATTAAAGTGTCGATCGCCTTACCGTCAACACTTTGTATATCTAATACGGGTATATGGTTTACATCTGTATCAGATTTACTTCCGATTAATTGAGGATTTCTTTTAAAGAAACGCCTCCAAGACATTTTGTGCAGGCGATCACTATAGCGAGTACAAATAATTTGTTCTCGGGTACAATTATCTATGTAATTAAGTTTATCAGTTACGTCATTACTGTATGTCGTGAAAGAGTTTGTTGTTATTTTTTCATCATAACTGGTTATGGTTTTGATTGTAGTTTTTATGTTAGAAATTGTTGTAGAATCTTTACGGCAAAGGTAGGAATCAGATCTATAAAAACACGCTTCACCCACCTCACAAGGATTGCTTGTACACGGATTAAGTACACGTGGGCCTAGTTGGGCAATTATAGGTTTTGTGTTGCAAAAGTATGAAACATATCTAAAAAAACATTCTTCACTTGGCGAACAAGGGTTTAAACCATGTCGAAAAAAAAAAGTTTTATTTATCGAATAAAGATTTGGTGCACAAGAATTAATAGTAATCACATTGATAACAGTCGCTGAAGATTTATCTATTTTATGCTCATCGGTAACGACCATTACATTTTTTTCTGTAGTGGCTACGACCTCATCGGTAACGACCATTACATTTTTTTCTGTAGTGGCTACGGGCTCATCGGTCGCAATTGAAATTTGTAATATGTATATGGGTCATTCCACGAAGTTGAGGAACACCTGGTTATTGTCCAAGTCCCATAAAACTAAAGAATAAATCATGAACATGTTTAAAAAATAAACCTTGTAAACTTACTTAACAGAAAAGAACACAAATAAAGGATTATTTTAAAACTGATTTTGTTGATATTTGTGGTAAAATTTTTCAAAAAAAATACATAAAAAGGTGGTTTCCGGTTATGTAAAAGTGAAATATTTGGGACAAAATAAATTGGCATTTTAAAAACCAATTAAGTGGTTTAAATATAATACAAAAAAGTCTCATTCGTTTTTATTTCTTGGCATATAATGCACCCTGTATATTCCATAACACTATTCATGTTGATCACCCCTATTTTATAAGTGGCCTCCACTTTTGTTCAAGGGTACGGACGTATCTTGTGGTTTCCGTTTAGATATAAGGGCAATACGTCCAGAACGAGATTTAATTTGTGTGCCCTGGATTTTTTTTTTTTAAAGTGCTATAACTCATTTTATTAGCTATGATCTGGTGCACCTTTCCCCAACTCATCGTTCACGTGTTGCGTTTCAATCTTACGATATATATATTTTTTTGGTTCAAGCGCGGCACGGTTTCCGGAGCCATTTCCTTACGTCCGCAACCTTCAGTGTTCCGTAAAACCACAATACACGCCCCCGCGTTCGAAATGCTTTCTTCCATGCCCCGCAGACCAAGTTGGGAAACCCCCAAACAAACTCACATGTCAGACAAATTCTCTGTGTGTGAAAATAACCGCTGGTGAAATGTGGGTTTCCGCACGCTACGTCCGGGGGGGTAGTTACGTCACCAACTTTCTTGGAAGTAAATCTAACTATTAAATGAAGCCGTAATTGATTTTGCAGGGCCAAATTATATAACCAAACCAAATCTGCGAACAATACATTTTGTTTTAGCGCGTGTGTATTTACTTTCGATTTGTTTCACGAATTTGAGTTCGATTTGAGAAAGATTCCCACGGTTTCCGCGCAATACGCCCGTAACCGCATGGCCAGGACCGCACCATAACTAACGATGGGGGAAGCATCATATTCCGTTCTGAGGTGTCGTACTCCAACCAGTAAATAAAAAACAGACGGATATTTTCAAACTGGAAATGTTAATCATTTATAGTCATCACATTATCCGTATTTGTATTGTTCGGTAATAGTTTTATAAAATAAGAAACAAGGTAAGTTTATAAGAAACAAAATAAGGTAAGTTTTTACATAATCCCTGTTGACAAATGGTACATTCTGTGTTTACTTGTCGCTCGTTGGTAATGCGTCTAGTCCCTATATCCTATGAGCATCAATAATGCAGTGCTATGTCGGAGCACCATACTATAGCGAACTCGCGCGCGCGCCGCGCTGTGAGTGTGATGTCGCGTGGAATTATCGGCAACAGTTTTCTACAAAATTGCACGACTTATTGGAGTTGAAATTAATATCGTTTATGAAAATGGACCTTGTGAATATTTAGATTGTAACTCGACAATCTGATTAAATATCTAGTCCGAGTAACGACTTTTTTTGTAGCCTACAAATCGTCGTTTTACGTTAATCCGAACCAAAATGCGACCATGAATGATGACGAACATGACGAATCGAATCACTTGACAACGAAAACAGATTTGACCATCAAAACGGCCACAGAACTACTAAATGCGCCACCGGAGACACAAGTACAGACCGATGACTAAGATTGAGGTACTAATGTTTACTAATGATCTGGATGAAAAGTGAAATTTTCCGTTTATCGGCAAATATTCTGACGCGAAAACCACGCGGGCACCATTTTTAACGGCTATTTGCAGCGCTGCAATTGACTTGTGGATAAGGCTATGCGTAGCATATACAGGCCAATCACAGGCGCCTCTACCAAATCAAAGTCGCATGTGATTGGTGGAGGCGCCTGTAATTATTATACAGCTATTTCGATTTGCCTGTCATTACTACGCATAGCCATATCCACAAGTCAATTGCAGCACTACACATAGCCGTTCAAAATGGCACCCGCGTGGAATTCGCGACGAAATATCGCCAATAAACGGGAAAATTCACTTTGTATTCATATGATAAGTACATTTTAAAACCTCAGTTTTAGTCATCGACCTCTACTTCTCTCGCAGGCGGCGTATTTAGTAATTTTGTGGATGTCTTGATGGTCGAATCTGTTTTTGTTTTAAAATGGTTGGGTCGGTTTTTTTGCTACTGCGTGGTAGACATGTTGGAGTTTGACAAAATGACAGCCCATCTCCCACCCAGTCCCAATATTATGCCGACTACCAAATAGGTAATAACAGTGCGAGAACCCGGTTGTTACTGCGTGGTAATGACCGGGTTGGGGGATGACCGCTGGTAATGGATCGAGCCGAAGGCGAGGTCCATTACCAGCGGTCATCCCCCAACCCGGTCATTACCACGCAGTAACAACCGGGTTCTCGCACTGTTATTACCTTTAATAAATACCTTTTTAACGAGAAAAATGGTGAAAATACTCCGAATTTCGCGACTTCGCGGCTTCTTTTACCCCGTTTTACAAACGCAGCTTCGTTTTCGTATTTTGGCTTTGTTCATGTAGTTTAGCAGTGGTACAGTTGTTTTCCTAGTTCCGGATTTTTTCTAGTTCCAGATCGCTTCAAATAAAAACCTACCTTGTTATGGCTTGGTCTCCAATACTATTTGTTTAGATGAAGTGCATTTTGAAAAGAAACATACAAGCTTCTTGATACATAAGTAAAAATAAGTCGAAGTAAAAGTCTCAAATCTGCCAAAGACTGAACGTTCATTTTTTTTTCTAGTTCCGGATCGCCCGTAAAATACATGCATCAACAGCACGCGCGCAAGCGATTTCATATGACGTGTTCTAATGGACCATGGAGAAATGTCTCCATATGGTGGGACAAAGTTTATCGGATCGTTGCCGCGCGCAACACACGTACACGGACAAAACATTTCAAAGCATTTCTTTGCAAGTCCTTTTTTAAAAACTTTATTGGAAGTTAAAGTATTTGACATTTATTTTAAACTGTATTTATATAAATTAATGAATACTTTATCAGAAATATAGGCTTGATTCGGGTTGGTTCTAGCGTGATAATTGTTCATGTACGTACATGTACGAAGCAGTTTTTTTACTCGATCCGGAATTGGTTAAACTGATCCACAACTAGAAAAAGGGATGTCGGTATATTTGACGTCGTACAGTATGTATTTTAAAATAAAGAAGAGCATAAATATCGAAACAAAAACTGTAGTTTCTCCATCACTCAAGGTAAACTACTAAACCTATTTCATTTAAATTTCGAGGATTAGACTTGCCGAAAACAGCCTGAATATTTTTTGCGATCCGGAACTAGGACTAACGTCTGTAAATGTGGCCAGAGTGCAGCCCAAAGCCGGGGTTTAGAAAACGGCCCTTGGAAAACCCATGATGTTACTACATATAATGACCGGCACGTGATCGAGTCTCGGCCAATCAGAAGCCTTCAACTCTCCTAGGTATTTATTAAAGGCCGTTTAACTGGTAAATATCCAGCTTTATAAACAATTAGGCCTAGGCAAAATAAAAAACAAAACATGAGTGCCCTCGCTCGCTTCCTTTTTTGGGACAATTCCTCTTTTTCCCACTGGTTAAGATGTGGATTAACAGGAAATGGTTTCCAGTTACATCCACAACCCATTGAAGGGAGTTATTTAATAACCTCAAGATTAATTAATGCAATTCTTCTGGCAAATTTTGTTGAAGACTGAAATAGGGGGAGTACAAATGCAAACAAAAAACATAATAACTTGCATAAATATATATTTCTTCAAGTTGAATATGAATTACAAATGATGATAAGTATAGTTTAAATAATGGAATTTACCGAATACCTTAAGACACTCACCTTAAAGTCAGTTGTAGCAGAACATTTCTTTCTTTTTAAATTCTTTTTGTAAGGATACTTGCAAACATTCAGAATGTAACAAATGTATCTTGAAAATATTTCTTTACCTAGAGGAACTGTCACCTAAACTCGGTATGGTTTCCGGAGGTTACATCCACAACCTGCCACATGATGCATGATAAACGAGGCCGTATATTTCTTTGCGTGTCAGGGTTATTTGAAAAATATTATTAGTTCAGTGAAATATGGTTAATAGTCTATCCAAATTTGAGAAGCATTTAATAAATAAATGATTTTGAAATTTCAGCTTCTTTGTCACACTTTGTTATCCAACTTCATGGAATGACCCATATATTGTTTGAGACACGAGTTTACTATAGGGCCTTTACTCCATGTTCCAGCTTCTTGTTTTCTGCCAATAGTTTAAACAATATAATATAATATTTTTATCACTGTCATTGCTTTATAATTATAGTAAATTGTGGACAAACGTAAATTGTTTGCTACATGCACACTTGTATGCAGAAAAAATGTTGTACATTAAATTTATGTACAACACAAATCGCTATCATCATTGTTATCATCATATTCCTTATCATATTCATCATCATCATAGTCATTTGTTGATGACGAATCTTCTTCAGACAAAAATTCTGTAGGATCATAATCTTTATCTTCATCTTTATCGTCTATTAACTCGATACTCTCCGTGTCAAAATCATCTGAATCATCTGAATATTCTTCTTCGTCTTCTTCGTCTTCTTCGTCTTCAGACGATCCCAAAATTTACCATATATCTTCTATATAATGCACTCGGTGTGACTTCTTTTAATGCAATTGTTTGCGATTGTATATTTGGTTCATCTATGGACATTTTTGGTGGCACGCATAAATATGAACAGTTGTGTAAAACAAAGTCTACAAAATTACAATCTCCAACAACATGTACACGTTGATGAACATGTTTAATGGAGTCAAATGCTTGACTAGTAGACAAACAATAAGTGTAGGTATTTTGTTTTACAACATGATCTTTGGGAATTTCCCAAGTTGTTGTCTCATCTTCATCCTTTATAATGAAAAAGTTGTGTCGCAAATGTGAACATTTAGCAAACGTAAATTGAAAAGGTTATCAACGATCCCTCATATTGCGTGTGTCCTTGCTCTCTAGCGATCTCCAACGCGTCGTACCGGCCGATGGGTACTGCATCTTGCGGAAGGAAATCCCACCTCTTTTGGGTAAGAGGATTTGTGGTCGCAAATGTTGGATTAGCCTGGGCAATCTCTTTATTGTGTCGAATCCTTGACGCTTCCAGTTCACTCGGCGTTTTGTTTTTTTGTTGAACAGTCGAGTCCCATTTTCCGTTACACCTGGTAGGAAGATGATGGTTTGGATAATTTTTCCAAAAGTTCCGTCTCTCTCTAGCTTTATTGACGTCGTTGATGCTAAAATTTGAAAACTTCCATATCAATTCATCAAATTTAACAGCGACGCCAGAGTCATTCGAATCCCAGTCGGATTCATCGTCTGAAGAAAAGTCGTCCTCTTCTGTCAACAAGATGTTTGTGTCATTGAAAGATAGTTCGACAAAATCAATCGTATTTTGCTTTACAGACATGATGATCAAAGAGTGAGAGTTTTTTGTTTTACACAGATCTGGTCTTTAGTCAGCAAAATTATAGTTGTCTTTTTGATCGTTTTTTATCAACGATACAAACATGAGTGTCGTGGTTGTTGTTGTTGTAGTAGGTTTGGTTGGCATGTATGGAGCGAGTGTCGTACAGCGTTCTGATTGGTCGAGAGGCGGCTGAAATGACGACGTCACTATACTGCCCCCCCCCCCCCTATTAACAAAAATAGTATCGAGTGAAAGCTCCGCCGGCATCGATGACGGCTTGGCACCGCCGACCCATCGACCCCAACAGATTGGCGGAACGTGCCGATCCAGACCGTACCAGATCCGCCGGAGAATTTGAAACGGCTCGTCTTTATTTCGAGCCCGCACTTCTCGGTATGTCCCGAATGAAATCCGGTGTCGGATCGGCCAAGTATTCCCGCGTAATCCCGGCGTTGTGCGGCGGAGCATTGTCGTGCTGAAACAGGAATTTCGGACCGATCAGCGCATGCGCAGACGAGATCATGTGGTCTCTGAGGATGTCCACGTACGCCGCCGACACTGGCAGACCCGAAACATCCCCACACCATTATTCCCGAACCGCCGTGTTTGACCGAGGGCACCACGCAGTTCTCCGAATACTCCTCGCCCACGCATCTTCTGACGTAAGCGCGGCCGTCTGACCGGTACAGTTGGAACCTAGACTCTTCATAATCTTTATCTTTATCTTTATCGTCTATTGACTCGATACTCTCCGTGTCAAAATCATCTGAATCATCTGAATATTCTTCTTCGTCTTCTTCGTCTTCAGACGATCCCAAAAACATTTCTCGTTTCATTTTATGTTGTTTTTTACAATTTACCATATATCTTCAATATAATGCACTTGGTGTGACTTCTTTTAATGCAATTGTTTGCGATTGTATATTTGGTTCATCTATGGACATTTTTGGTGGCACGCATAAATATGAACAGTTGTGTAAAACAAAGTCTACAAAATTACAATCTCCAACATACATGTACACGTTGATGAACATGTTTAATGGAGTCAAATGCTTGACTAGTAGACAAACAATAAGTGTAGGTATTTTGTTTTACAACATGATCTTTGGGAATTTCCCAAGTTGTTGTCTCATCTTCATCTTTTATAATAAAAAAATTGTGTCGCAAATGTGAACATTTAGCAAACGTACGCATAAAATCATTTTGCTGAATAATAATATACACAGGATAGTTTTTTGTTGTATTATTTTTTACAAAATCACAAACTGTGTCTTCATTTTTTTGGGTGTTCAACAATACTGCAAACTTTTTTTGAACCATTTCGCTGTGTAGACGTTTTAATAATGTATACAATGCTGTTCGATGTCACGATTTTATAGCTATTTACATCAGTTAGTTTGTTCGATTTTTGCGACATTTATAAAAACCCTTATTTAATTACGTTGTTTTTATCTTTTTGATAAATTGTAACATGTAAAATGAGTAATAAATCTTAACCTTTTTAAAAATAGTTACAGCAAAAACAAGCTACCTATACACAACAAAAAAACAAACACAAATGTGTTGTGTATTTTTGACATGCCTATAATTTTTACTGGTTCATAATGAATTAAACATTGGGGTAAAAATTAAGGGTCATTATGTTTAACAAAATATGCACAAAAGGTTTTCAAAATATCGCGAGAGGGTGCATACATTACAATATTGTATAAAGTGTTAGGTAATTATGTAGAAAACAGCCGTTTGGGTCTATTGTTAGGTTAATGTAAATAACCCGTTTTGACGAGCCGTCGCAGAGTTGTCGATAGGGGGAGTTCGTCAATGGCAGGCTTCGTGGGTGCATAACTTGTGGCCTGCGGTAGGGTTAGGTGTTTGCGAATCGTTCCCACACACAAAAATTGAAAGGTTATCAACGATCCCTCATATTGCGTGTGTCCTTGCTCTCTAGCGATCTCCAACGTGTCGTACCGGCCGATGGGTACTGCATCTTGCGGAAGGAAATCCCACCTCTTTTGGGTAAGAGGATTTGTGGTCGCAAATGTTGGATTAGCCTGGGCGATCTCTTTATTGTGTCGAATCCTTGACGCTTCCAGTTCACTCGGCGTTTTGTTTTTTTGTTGAACAGTCGAGTCCCATTTTCCGTTACACCTGGTAGGAAGATGATGGTTTGGATAATTTTTCCAAAAGTTCCGTCTCTCTCTAGCTTTATTGACATCGTTGATGCTAAAATTTGAAAACTTCCATGTCAATTCATCAAATTTAACAGTGACGCCAGAGTCATCCGAATCCCAGTCGGATTCATCGTCTGAAGAAAAGTCGTCCTCTTCTGTCAACAAGATGTTTGTGT
This sequence comes from Crossaster papposus, assembly GCA_037893245.1. Lineage (NCBI taxonomy): Eukaryota > Metazoa > Echinodermata > Asteroidea > Velatida > Solasteridae > Crossaster > Crossaster papposus. Next base: position 572,915 of record JBAIAA010000886.1, on the reverse strand, counting down.
CATTGAAAGATAGTTCGACAAAATCAATCGTATTTTGCTTCACAGACATGATGATCAAAGAGTGAGAGTTTTTTGTTTTACACAGATCTGGTCTTTAGTCAGCACTGCTCGATGGAGATAGTCGTTAAAGTCGGCCAGGTATATGCCCCTCTTTCCCAGCCACCGCACACGGTCGGACAATCTCACTTAGTGCTGCCCCAGACATTGATGATGCTGCCACGCGGGCAGTCCAGCTGACAAAGGAGTCGCCCACTACCCACACTAATGGCTTGTATGGGGAGTGGACTCATACACGTGAAAGAAACACAAGAAACAATGTTGCACTTGGATATGTAATTAAATCAGATGGCCAAAGTAATGCCATTAGACACAAGACAATGGGACCCAAGTTACATGGAAAGTCACACGAAATAGTAAAGCTTCAAAGTGACAAAACGTGTAATGTCTTGCCGCCGGGCCGGGTCCTGGTGATTGCCTGCACCCGAAGACCTGGCCGCCCCCCGCTCGTTTCTAGTGGAAGAGTTTCTCGTCCGACGGATCAGATATATCCGCTACGGCCTTTACCGTATCATTGTTCTGCCATAGTACGGGGCCTCTTGGTTGCAGCGGCTTGCCCCGCTGCCTCTTGCAGCCATTCCTGCCGTCTGCGGACAAATGAACTACGTACAGAGTTAAAGAGTGCATTATAGTCTCTTTCTAAACTTCGTTCGGGCTGGACAACAATGTAGGAGTGTTTGCCTCACCAAATTCAATATCTGCCAGTTGCATCTTGGTGAATCTTGAATACGGCATCCAAACACCCCTTTTATTTCTTGTTCCCGTAGGATTGTTCCCATCTTGTTATATATTCTTGTGATGTTTCTCTACATTCAGAAAGACCTGGACCCCTATCAGTTCTTTGACAACAGCATACACGTATCCAGTTATTGCTACACACTCGATATTTGTTTTTCTGTTTGGGTGTTTATAACCATTACACTTGCCAGGCTGCTTAAAACGTTTACAATTTTTGCACATTCTCTGTCAAACATTGTTCTCCAGTACTTTTGAGAAGATCCTTTTTTAAAGTTGCGTAAAATACAACATGTGGTTTCGCGATTAAACAAATTACAGACAACACAATGCATGATGTGTTTTCTTAAACATTGTATTATGATTTCCTTTTTCACAAGACAATGTGCTATTTGCTTTAACCTAAAGTTTATAAAACCACTTTCAGCGCTATGTAATTCGTTGGACATTATTAGTTGGCTAAAATCTACACAAGTATCTACCATTGCTGATGAGGCTTGACATATGTTGAAATCTGTGGTTATATTACTCATATCACCATACTTTAACAAAAAAGTGCTACAACATTTAAATGTACACATGCATTCTTGTGAACTTTGATATAATAGCCAATTTACTTCATCTAACATATCTGTTACCGAAGCCCATTTGAAAATCGTCTCACCATTGCCATCCTCTATTGGTGCGTCTTCCATGTCTTCTACCGATGGTGGTGTGTCTATGTCTCCGACCTCTATTGGTGCGTCTTCCATTTTCTCTACCGGTGGTGGTGCGTCTTCTCGATCTACTATCGGTGATGGTGGTGGTGCGTCTTCTCGATCCACTACCGGTGATGGTGGTGATGGTGGTGGTGCGTCTTCTCGATCCACTATCGGTGATGGTGGTGATGGTGGTGGTGCGTCTTCTCGATCCACTACCGGTGATGGTGGTGATGGTGGTGGTGCGTCTTCTCGATCCACTATCGGTGATGGTGGTGATGGTGGGGGTGCGTCTTCTCGATCCACTATCGGTGATGGTGGTGGTGGTGATGGTGGTGGTGCGTCTTCTCAATCCACTATCGGTGATGGTGGTGGTGCGTCTTCTCGATCCACTACCGGTGATGGTGGTGATGGTGGTGGTGCGTCTTCTCGATCCACTATCGGTGATGGTGGTGATGGTGGTGGTGCGTCTTCTCGATCCACTACCGGTGATGGTGGTGGTGCGTCTTTTTGATCCACTAGCGGTGGCATATCCCCATTGTCAAAATCAAAGTTCATAATGTACGAATACATTTCGTCAGAGTAATAAGCCTTGGCGTCGTCACCATGGATACAAACTTCTTGCCAAGTGATAGCTTCCAGTTCTTCGTAGTCAAATTTCTTTTCACCGTCAATGGATTTGGATGATGTTGACAGTTCATCCACGATTGTGTCGTTTGACTCGACATCTTCGTCGTCTCCATACGGGAAAACCGATTCTGGAGAGTCGTGCGTTCCTAGTTTGTGTACAAGAAAAAAAATTGTTTGCAAAAACTGTTTTTATACAAAAACCAATGCGTTATTTTTTAAAAATACATACCAAGAACGATGTTATCGAAATCGACGACATCTGTGTCAAGCGAGATAGACGTGGGGGTATTCATTCTGGCGATCTGATAAAAAAAAGATTACAAAAAATAGGATTAAAAAATGTTATTCTACCAAATAAGAAATTGAAATGTTTAAACAAAAATTACCGCCGTTACAACAAGTGCGAACTACCGGTACATACCGTTTGCTGGTCCTGATGCATGTGCTTTCTCCGTTTGCTTTTTGAGTTCTGATGCTGGTCGGTATTGGTATACGATTTTATACCGGCACGTAAGGCAAGCTTAAAATTTTACTTCGCCAAGCAGTTACCCCAGTCCACGTGCGCGTTGTTGCCGTGCACCGCCGAGTGCGAAAGGGCCATAGAATAAATTTGATTTGTTACTATTTTTAAATTGGTCGTGCCAAACTGCAATCTGAACAAATTGCGTTAAAAAGTTGAAAATAAAAAGTGCAGTTTTTTGTAAATTGAGAATTGACTTACCAGTTTTGGCCCGGGTCTGGACGGGTCGCTTATCAGGGTCCACGTAGAACGTAATGGGTTTTTTGGCTGTCTCCATCTGCGGGGTCAACTCCGTCGGCCGCGGGGCCTCTTTCTCGCCTGTATATTTGTTATAAATTATTGTTATACAGTTGTACCTTTTGGGGGGAAAAGGGTGGTGGGGGGATTTGATGGGTTTTTTTTTGTAGGCACAATCATACCCCGTGTTTGTGCCTTTTTAACATACTGAAAATTGACTTACCGGTATTTGCCCTTTTTGGGCTGGGGGTCTCGGTAGTAATTCCCGCGTGGCAAGTATTGGCCTGACGTTTAGTTCCTGCTGGTTATGCTGCCTCCGTTTTGTGTGGAGACGCCTAGCCATTTTGCTTTTCAGCCGTTGGCCGTAAACTGTACAGATATAAACAAAAATGCCAAACAAATGGTTTTTCTTTCGTTTTTTTTTCGTTTTGTTCAAACTCGAACGGTTGTGTGTAAAGCCGCACTTGTTCTTTTAGCTCTACTTCTCCCCTCAGCACGGTAATGTCCAACCGGATCTCCATCGCTTAGGCCGGTTCATGAGTGCGTGCCGAAGACATGTAGGTACGGGAGGGTGGAGTGGTCGACGACCCCGGCGACAAACTGGAAGACGGAGCGGGCGACATACTGGAGGATGCCGATGTCATAAGGTCGGGCCTTATATCTTCCCACAGGCGTTGCAAAACTGTTTTGCCCCCGGGCCGGGTCCTGGTGACTGCCTCCACCTGCTGGCTTGGCTGGCCTCCGCTCGTTTTCACCGGGATGGTGTCTTCGGCCTGGTCCGATGGGTCCGAAATGTCGGTCACGGCTTTCCCATACCATAGTTCTGCCATATTACGGGGCCGGACGTCGGGCACAGTGGCTCGCCTCGCCGCCTCCCGCAGCCATTCCTGCCGTCTGTGACAGGTCCACTGATTCAGCCTTAGTTGGGGTGCTCCCTCAAATCGCACGCCACACAGGCACAGATGTCGGAGGGGCCTTTCTGTCTTCCATTGTCGCTTGGACATTTTGACGAAGTAGATCACTTTGGTCCGACCTGGCTCTTTTATCCACCCCCAATTACGTAACATTGTCCCCCATACTGTGCAACCCCCTATTCCTATGGACTCTCCCAGAGTGGCTCTCTTTTTCGTTTTCTTTTTCTTCTTTCTCTAGTTCCTGACGAAATCCCGATGCCGGCCGGGCGCCCAGGATATCTGTCAGTACCCGCCGTATTCCCAAGTGGGATCTCAGGGTCTGGTGTCACTCAGATTATGAAACCCTGTTGCAAAACCATCGAACATTTACAGATCTGGAAGCTTGGTCTTCTTTGTTTCAAGGATAATGACATCATCTGTACTGGATGGAAACCCTGCAGTTGCTTGTCAGTTCAACTGTCCACTAACTTCGCATTCCTGAGTTTCCTGCCTTCCTTCCTGTCACAGGAGTTGGCCATGAAGGAGGCAATGCAATCTTTTATCTTTTCTTTTGAAGCCAAAGAACACCTTAGGTGAAACTACCGTATATACAGCAATGCTAGCAGTTTCCAACTAACCAACTAAGAAACAGACAGTATGTCATCACCATATAATTTCTGTAAATATGTACATGGGGCTGGGCTTTCTCTTCCCGATCAGTACAGAGGCGTATTGGTACAAAAACAACTCAAGTACAAGTTGACTTTGGGATGAAATGACCCGAGTTAAAAATCCTGTTGTACTGTACATGTACCTTGACAATTCTAAAGTGCTTCCAACAGAATGAGTTAATTTCTTATCAGGTTCATCGGTAATGGGAACTACCACTCCACATCTTCGTAACTTCGTTTCTGTATTTGATGGAAAATACAAAACCAACTAAAAATGATGAATACAAATTGAAGGAAAACAGCAAATACACAGGCTTTTTCGGCACAGAATAAACGATCAACAAAAAAGCAAAATCAATGTGACGATAATAAGGCAAAATCAACACAAGGTATCAATGAAAATGTGTTGGACAACAAAAATAATAAATAACTTGCGAAAGATGTTATTTCGTTTCCTGTAAAGTCTCTTCTTTTTCCGCCGTCTGACGTTCCTAGTTGGAGACATTCCCGACGTGGGGTTTCGGAGGCAAGTTTGTTTTAGTGAAAATTCAGTTGGCTATACATTGCCCTTCGAATGTCTTCGTCCGATGCATTCTGGTGATGCAGTTTCTTTATCTCCTCAACTCTTTCCGCCGTTGTCCACAACCCTCCTTGTTTGGTGACTTCCTCTGTACACATCACTTTGCATCATTTTTGTCTCACTCTACTTTTAAAAAAACCCACAACTACAGTACATGTAGTAAAATCATGTTCCATTCCTCACATAGGGATGTCCATAATGATGAAGGTATCAATGAAAATGTGTTGGACAACAAAAATAATAAATAACTTGCGAAAGATGTCAGCTTGGCTTGGCCAGGAAGGATGGGTCCGATGGACGAACTGGCAGGGCAGGCAACAAGGAGATGACGGTGCAGCTAAAGTATACGGAGGGTAGTATACGGAAGACTAGGAGAACAGGAGCAGGGACAGGTCAGGAACAGGAACAGCGCAGGAACAGGAACAGTTCAGAAACGAGCAGAAATGAGTCAGGAAAAGATGAAACTGGAGTCGAAGACACAGGGAGATGGCTGGAAGATGAACGACAGGAACGCAGGAACACAGGAACGGCAGCGGGAACTGGGCAGTGACGCAGGAACAGGTTCGATCAGCCAAGGGACCGGTGGCGTCTCCAGAATTGCGGAAAAGGGAACTTCCGTGGTAAGCCGGTAGAAACAAGCACAAACGGCAACAGGAACGGGCTGGATGACTTGTAAACAGGAACAGTTCGAAGAAGCAGGCTAGAAGAAGGGGCAGTGCAGAAACGTTGACAAGAAGACAGATGCACGTAGAAGTTGGCCGATAAAGATGCGGAGATTTTTTTTTTTCGTTTTTGTTTTTCTCAGCAGTGCAGTCTGCACTGTGGAAATGTAACTCACACAGAGTTAAGGAAGAGAAAGGCCAGAGCGTGGATGAAGAGCTTTATTTATCGATGACTTTGGCAGGTCAAAACCGCTGCTACCAATTGTAACACTGAATTGTTGAGGGTATAGGTGGTATATTGATACCGTTCCTTAGTCAGGTTACTATATAGTGTTGGTTGAGGGCTAAAGAGCGGGGTGTGTACAACTAGACACATAAGAAAGAATACACAGAAGCACAGACGAATCTCACTGCATGGAACAAGTACTGGGCCACTATATGTTTATTCTTCGAACACAGATGAATACTGTCTTACAGGAGATGGTCTCAGTTGAGAGTGTTTACTCACTGAGATCCAAAGAAGGTCTAAAGCTAAGGCATGGGGGGCTGACTTAAATTAAAAGAAAACTTACAGAAATGGAACATAATAACGAACTTTTAAGAGTTGAAAAAAAATATAAATATGGGATAAGTAATATGACCTGCTCCAACCAAACCCTCACGAAGTAGAAAAATTGTTTAGTTTCTTATTACGGTTGTAATTACAAGGAAAAGAAAATTTAAAAAAAGGTAAAAACATGGTGTTATTAATTCAATATTCGGTTGGAACAGGTCACCGTATAGATGAGGTGGGTTAGGGTCGCATCTTTAGGTCGTTCTTGAAGGCAGCCAGCACTGCACCGCCGAAGTCTGGCAGGCGACATCCCGCCGTGTGGAGGTGTCTACGGAAGGTGTAGCTTCAGCCTCCTGTGCAGGTGTATTTCGTTGCCGAAACCTTCGGTTTTTAAACCAAGTCTGAGGAAGGTAATGTTAAACAATTAATTAAATATTGTTTGCGTCAACAGGTAAAGGGTAGGGTCAACAGGTAAAGCTGCACATGTCGCTCTACCGATGCATGTAGATTTTATATATATAACATAAACAATTATTATTATGTTATTACATATCACTTTTTGGGGTGGTTAAAGGAACGCTTTTCGGGAAAAAGTGAAAATGAAAAATAATAAAACTCACCCTGACGCAGTGTTCGCTCAGACCGGTTATAGCTGCCAAGGTTAGACGATCGTCGTAGCAAGGGTAACAGCACTGTTGATACCAATTGTGCAAAACCATCAAATGGTCAGATGTGAGCCTGGTCTTGTTTCTGGTTGTACGCCGGGGCTGTTGCTGGCCGCTCCTGGCGACAGGTGTTACGCGCTGAACATGGCCCGAAGCGTCGGATAATCCGGACACTAATTAAATGGAAAAAGCAATAAGTTAAAACATTACAAAAAAACAACAACATCAAAGTCTTTCAAAGAAGTAATGACCATCAAAGGAAGATTCAGGTTATAAAAAAAAAAATGAAACATACCCGACATGCTGGACGTATCAATTTTTATATGCTAGGCGTGTAAGATAAATAAGTGTTGTCCGCCTGAATTGAAAGTGTCGAAGTGCAGTGGAGTTGCACGTACGAGTTTGCAGTAACTGAGTGCACACATTCTATACATGTACGTACGCCCTGCTCCGGCATACGGGTACCCGTACGTAGCCGTGGGCAGTTATCTGTCTAAGGTGATTGAATGGAATAATGTTTACACAATTTTTTTTGGGTACGAGCAAATTCGTATATACGTCTAGAGGCAGCACCACGTCTCGACAAGATTATTGTAAACGCCACCCGTTGTTTCTCAAAGATTGTGTTTGCCGTGGTTATTATAGATAGGGGAAGCACAAGCATTCACACGACGACCAATTTGTTGACTTGGTTGCAAGTAAGTAATTTGAAAATATATTTACCGTACTATTGGAATAGAATTGAACAACCCACAAACAACCTACAAAAAGTGGCGACCAGTAAGGTGATGCAAGGCATTTAACACACGGGCGATAGCATCGACGTGTACGTGGAGGCTTACGTTTGGTTAAATGTGAAAAACAATTCAAACACTTTTATTAAATCTAATAAGGAAATCAAAGTTATTAAATACAATCAACGCGAGACTTGTACGCACGATCAATAACGGTACAAATGCACCCTACTACCGACCGGACGCGCAGACCCCGCGCTGTGGGTAATAATGGGCCTCAAACGCGGCACAAGATATCGCCCTTGAAACCGTCGTCCTGTCGTTGATCAAAGGGTGCAGATTCATCCATACGTCTAAATTGTGCGACAGGAAACCATTCAAGTTTGGTCAAAATAACCTACAAATTCAGACACGTGTATTGAATCTAATAATGAAAGACAACTTATTAAAAACAATCAACGCGATACTTATACACACGATCAGTAACGGTTAAAGCTCGTATTATAATCAACCGAGTACTGTCCGCTGTACGTGCATATTAATGTACCCGTCTGACCGGGCGCTCAGGCGCTGCGTCGTGGGTGATATTGGACCAAAACACGGCACACGTTCACGGGAAGCCGTCATCCTCGGTTGACAACGCTCTGGAGGGAACGGCTGTACCATGTTTCTGCACCCAAAACTACACACAATAGAGACTCATAAATCGGAAATATCATATTCAAACAAATGAATATAATAATCCAACATAATTATACAATTCTGAATTGCATCTAAAAATTTCGCTCATTTAAAAAAAAAGGTTAAGCATCATGTCGGGCCCGCCTATACCGGAATGAGGAGCCCTTACCAAAACAATCAAATTTTTAATAAAATGAACGAGGACAACAACTAACAATCTCTGTCAGTCGCAGGTTAACAACAAACGCTGGTTGTCTTGCTTTTAAAAATATGATTGCTTTAATTATCAAGAATGGGTATATTTATTATTATTGAAAATTTGAAAACAAAAACGAGGACACCTAGGTGTGGTTGCTTGTTTAAACGAATTTATTAAATATTAACATTTTATTCTTTAAATACAATCAACGTGGAAGTATTTTGCTCAGTGCGCGACGGGGAATGAAAAACAACCAATGAATAACCAAAGGTATATATCATATGTAACAAAAGAATATTTGAATTTTCAGAGGTTAAACGTGGAGGGTTTTGGTTTAGCCCAGTGCACAGTGATAATTCAGTGGCCGTCACTTCAGTGAAAGTTTGACCAAAATATCAAACGGCTCCCCTAATCTGGATTTTCATTGTATGTCCAAATACATTTACGACCGGGGGTATCGCAGCGATGGCAGAGAGGACTGTACAAGCATTGAAATATACTCGTAACATTAACACACGTGTTATCCAGTTTGTTTCACACTTGGTAAGAAACCCTAATGGGCCCCTTAAACCCACACCCCAAACAACATAATCCTTTTTTTGTGCTCTACAATGGGATTAACGAGCGGGGGTATCACGGTGATCGACTTCTAACGTTTTTCCGACACTGTACACAAAACTATACTGAGAACATCCAGACACGGATTTGGAATCAAGTTGTGACAAACATATCACACATGTGTTTATAACTTGTCAACAAGCCATAATCTACCCCCTTCTAACCCTCCCTACTGCCTACTGACAGGACACGAGTACATGAAGAAAAAAAACTATGCAATTTAGCCAAAAAACAGCGGTCCATCAACGAAATATATGTACACAATTGCGTTGTTTGAAATTGTACTAGTATATTAAACGCACACGACGAAAAATAAAAACGTGTACTCGTATTCGAGCTCGCCTTGTGGTTGTAATTGAATTACCAGCATAATAGTTATGTTAACAGTATTTTTATTTAATGCGAAAAATACGTGGGGTCCATGTGTTTCCATACGAAACCCTGGATGACCACACCCTAACCCTTCTTTTGTTTATAAATTTTCGGATAAAAAAAAAAGGAATTTTTTTTAAATGTACACATGAGACGTCCACGCATTACTAATACTGGTACTGTCTCCTGAATTCGATGACGTGTTTTAAGTTGGGGGGAGGTGGCGCGTTACGTATCAAAACTGTAAGTATAGTGGATAGTGGGGGGCTCGGTATCACAAGCAAGCTGGGAAGACAAAAATATATGAGGTTTGAGGTATTGAAAAAAGTACAAAAAAACAACAATATTTCTGCAAAAAGATCGGTTCAGATTAACGACTAGACAAGGAATCAATAAAAATGTATCTATTATGATTGAAAACGCCCGTAAACACCACCCGTTGCTTCTCAAAGATTGGGTCAGTTTGCCGAGGTTAGGGTTGGGGGAAGCATAACTGAAAAGCTTCGAGATCTGCTTGTTACAGACTGTGTTTTTAAAATACAGGGTTTAAAGGTAAATCTAACCAGTCTTCGAAATTTTCAACAATAATATTTTAATAATTTTTTTTTTGGAGGGGGTTCCTATTATTAAAGGGATGTACATTTTATCATCGGAAAATTGAAGGGAAAGCAGTTGGTCGACCAGGATTAGTTGTTTTTAGGGGGGAGGGGCCGGCCGGGTTTCATCACTTGTCAGTACATCCGTCCCTCGCCTTGGTCGCTGTTGGCCGTTGCCGTCATCCACTTGGCCAAGTTCGTGCAAGAAGGCGCCTAGACCTCGTCTGCGCCGTATGGGGGGGGGGGGGGGGGGGGGGGGGGACATCCTCCACTGGTTGGGGAAAATCGTCGATCGTGTCCTCGTCTTCTTCCTCTGAATCGGCCTCCACGACATCCGGTGGGAGATCAGTCTCATCTTCACCATCGTCATTCAGTCTGTCCCGCAGTTCAACGATGCAGCGAGGCACGTCCGTCGATACTTGCCATTGAAGAAAAAAGGGAACTCCCCTTCAACCATGTCCCGATCTTGCAACAGCTGATAATCTCGCAAAACGCTGCAAATTTCGTGCACGTGGATTTCTGGGGGGGGGGGGGGGGGGGGGTTGGAGAGGGGAAACATAACAAGAAATAATTAAAAATGGGTCGTGAAAAGCAATAACTGGGTCAGATGGCAATTGAATATGTGTCAACATGTACTCACGCAGGTTTTGTGAATAATGACGCCAATTGAACCAGGGATGCCAGCGAGGCGGCTTGCCTCGTCTCAACCGTTCCCTGTGTGTCACAACGATCAGGACCCCGAAAATGTCCATATGGTCGCGGTTGGTCGACGGACGATCAGCAACCACATCGTCGATGCACCTTAGGAGCTGCGATGTGACCGGGTCCAAGGGCAAAACGGTCTTGATTGAAGGGCAGTTAATTGCCGTTGTCTGGCATTCGGCAATAGAGGCCTTTGCCCGAATTAACCGCCATTCGTTCAAAAATTAACTAAAAACTTGATTGTACGTTATATTGTTCTTTGTGGGGGTGTCGTTAAAACGAAATATATTAAAACGGCTGCGATACTGTAATAAGGACACACGACTCGTTTCTATTGTATTTTCTCAGACCACTGTATTGACGTAACAAATGACGTACAATTGGAAACGCCAATTAACAGAACACGCAATTAATTTAAAAATAAAAAAAATGAAATATGAGATAAATAACGTGACCTATTCCAACGAAACCCGCACCAAGACGACAAATAAGGTCTTTTTGAACCCAGTAAAATTATGTTACAAACATTGTGCGACTTGGTCCGGATTCCGTTTGAACAGGTCGCGATCCCGCATTGACAGTAGCGCCAATAATACGTCAAGAAAGTCGTTCGTCTCTTATGGGCGGGAAATGTGATGTGGATAGGCAGTCCCACACCGAAGTCTGGGTCCCAACATCATGCTGGCGTGCCTCGGTTTCCGGCGCGGCCGCACCAGGCGCTCGATTCTCCTGTCCCCGACGGGACCGTCTGTTTCTGTTCGTGAACCAAGTCTGAGGAAGGTGATGAAAAACAATTGATAAAATTTTGTTTGCGTCAACAGGTGGTAAAGCTGTACAATTCGCCGATGAATGTAACTTATTTTACATACACACAGTATCTATTAATGTGTCTATTAATATGTCGGCATTGGTTACTAGGTTAGGGCGACTCAATGGTTACATTTTAAATACATTTTTACTATTTTATATTGGCAATAGCTTCAATTATAAGCAAGGGGTGCATCCGTACGATTTCCTTTTTTGGGGTGGTGAAAGGAACGGTTTAAAAAAAAAAAAAAAAAAGGAAACTACTCAAACTCACCCGTATGCATTCCTCCGCAAGGCCGGTTGCAGCCACCAATCTCGTAACTTCAAACGAAAGTGGATTTCTCGATTGAAGAAACGAAGCGTGCAGAGCTTCAAACTGCGTCGGTTGTAATTATAATAGATTGTCTCCCCGGCGGAATCGTGTGTTGTTAAACCAATTCTGAGGAAGGCGATGCAAAACAATAGATAAAATTTGGTTGGCGTCAAAAGTTAAATCCGACGAATGTACCTTATTTTATATCCACACACATGAGTATCTAGTAATGTATATAATTTGTGTTACTTACACCTAGCCAGCGCCTAATGTCCTTGAAAGTAAGTTCACATCCATCGTTTTCAACTTTTTAATTTTAAGGAACTTCCGGGTTGGACAGGAAGTAAGGGTCGGGTCGTTTTGCATGTAATACGAATTGTGAAGACGACCACGCATTAATCTCACAATTCCATTAAAAATCTAAATCTCAAATCTCGCATTTAATTTCATATTTATTTAACTTGTCATCAGGGGAAGTAGGATGTTGGGGCTTACAATAAAGAGATACATAAAATGCCACCAGGTTAGTTAAGATGTGGGCTTACACTAGTGCACCACGGAGGAGTATCAGCTGCCAACTCACACAGTTTTTCTAGATACTTCTTGGAGCCCATCACAGCTCTCTTCACACGCTCTTCTATGTTTTTGATCAGTTAATTGTTTTGGGACAAGAATGATGTATCTCTCTCTTCTTCGGAAAAGTACTCAATCTGCGACTTCCTGGTAGCACTGGTCTCGTTTTGTGCTGACAGTTCCTCTGGGTCGGATGTTAGGATGAGATTATTATGTTGAAAGATTCATTGAGGTGGTTTTTCATTTCGTTTCCTGTAAAGTCTCTTCTTTTTCCGCCGTCTGACGTTCCTAGTTGGAGACATTCCCGACGGGGGCTTTGGAGGAAAGTATGTTTTGGTGAAAATTCAGTTGGCTATACATTGCCCTTCGAATGTCTTCGTCCGATGCATTCTGGTGATGCAGTTTCTTCATCTCCTCCTTAACTCTTTCCGCCGTTGTCCACAACCCTCCATGTTTGGTGACTTCCTCTGTACACTTCACTTTGGTTTGCATCAATTTTGTCTCGTTCTACTTTTTTTTTAACCCACAACTACAGTACATGTAGTAAAATCATGTTCCATTCCTCACATAGGGATGCCCATAATACACACTTCTCGATTTTTTGGCCTGGGACATCGTTGTGTGATGCACCTTTCGCATGTGATTATAAACATTTGCGAACAGCCTCCCTGGCGAGCATTGGGGAAAGGGGCATTCATGGGCGTTGCCCCTTGTCACGTTTGTGGTTGCCCTGATCGCCTGTGTCACCCGTCGTTCCAGGCGTATAAGGAGTGGCCTTGACCACCCCCTATATCCTGGACGACGGAGTCCAATTTCTCGTCCTCATCCATTTGTTCTTGTACTTCTGTATCCCCAGTTTCCGAAGCAGTCTTTCAGTTCTTTCAAACTCCTTTTTTTATTTTATTGTACTAATCACTAATTCAAAGAACACTAAATAAACTGTCAGTTGTAAACTATCAGTTGTAAAAATAAAAAACAAAATCTATGTTATTAACCTTTTTTAAATATTTTAATCTTTTCCTTTTAAAACTAATTTGAATAAACCCGTCACCAAAATAACCTAAATTAACTAAAAACTCTTTGCAGCTAGCTAACACTGTATTTCTTTAAAACAAAACACACCTCTAATTAAAACCAAAACTAAAAAAAAAAATTTGTAAAATAAAAATAACCGTATTTAACAAAAAAAAATAACTACTCCTACTCGCCACGGAAATTCCCTTCCTAATTTTTTTTTGTCAACCATTATGCTAAAAGTACACCACACGAGGAGTTTTGTCTGACCGGTTTTTATTCTCTTTATTTTTTTTTTTTTTTTGGCCTGAGACATCCTTGTGTGATGCACCTTTCGCATGTGGTTATACACGTTTGCGAACAGCCTCCCTGGCGAGCATTGGGGGAAGGGGCATTCATGGGCGTTGCCCCTTGTCATGTTTGTGTTGGCCCGTATCGCCTGCGTCACCCGTCGTTCCAGGCGTATAAGGAGTGGCCTTGACCACCCCCATATATCTTGGACGACGGAGTCCCATTTTTCATCTTCGTCCATCTGCTCTTGTAGTTCCGTATCCCCAGTTTTCCACGCCGATTCCGAATCTTGCTGCCGGGGTGGTAAGGTGGTAATTTGGCGGGCCTTATTGCTTTAAGATGCATCATAATTTGTGTTTTTCTTGGAAATGTTTGCTTGACTTACCGGTGTGCGAGTTTTGAGCTGATACACCAACATTTGGTTTCTTTCTGGCTGCAGAGTCGCTATCTGCCGATGAAGAATCGGACTCGGACTCGGACTTTTCCTTGGACTGATCATCGTCCGACGGTGTCGCGTCCACGTAGGAGGTCTGGTCCAGGGTCTTGATTAAGTTTCACGGCGGGGTTGGGTCCCTCGGCCGCGGGGCCTCTTTCTCGCTCTTCTTTTTTGGGGGACAAGAATTATGTATCTCTCTCTTCGGGAAGTACTCAATCTTCGACTTCCTGGTAGCACTGTTCTCGTTTTGTGCTGACAGTTCCTCTGGGTCGGATGTTAAAATGAGATTATTATGTTGAAGGACTTCAATGAGGTGGTTTTTCATTTCGTTTCCTGTAAAGTCTCTTCTTTTTCCGCCGTCTGACGTTCCTAGTTGGAGACATTCCCGACGTGAGGTTTCGGAGGCCAGTGTGTTTTGGTGAAAATTCAGTTGGCTATACATTGCCCTTCGAATGTCTTCGTCCGATGCATTCTGGTGATGCAGTTTCTTCATCTCCTTCTCAACTCTTTCCGCCGTTGTCCACAACCCTCCTTGTTTGGTGACTTCCTTTGTACACTTCACTTTGGTTTGCATCAATTTTGTCTCTTTCTACTAAAAACCCACAACTACAGTACATGTAGTAAAATCCTGTTCCATTCCTCGCATAGGGATGTCCATAATGATAAAATATTTGTAAAAAGGGAGGCGGAAGAAATGATCACATGATTTACTTGGTTGCATGTATATTTTTGTTATTTAAATCAAACATTGATTATTTGTATGCAGTGATATCAACTCATGATAAACTCAAACGGGAGATAATACACACTTCTCATCATTAATTTTAGCTATCAAATCAGGTGGAACTGCAATGATTTTCTTTTTCACATTTTCTTTCGACCAACTGACCGACCGACGCAACTTAAAGGCAACAAAAAAATAGTATTGAACTATTGGTACACTGCGACGAGCATTAACATACATTGACAAACCATGATCCGTCACGTGTTGACGAGGATTGAGCATGTTTCTTACATGTTGCTGCTGTTCCGGAGACAGTGGACACTGGATGTTGGGGACATCTTGTCCTGCCAAGGAGATGATCTATGTTTTCAGGAAACACAGTATCATCGGTTGGCCAGGAACACCATCAGAAGAAAAAACATCACGCACTGCGGTCAGCTGACTGTCGCGTTTTTCAAGCATACCCAACACAAACAGCTGCTGTAGAGACTTTCTGTGCTCTGTGTTTAGTCCATGGTTGTTCCACTGTCCACGGAACAGTTCCAGGTCGTTATTGATGCACGGCAGGAACACTAGATGCAGCAACAACAAAATCCAATTCACTGCTGGGATCTGCAATGAAATACAGTTACAACAAAATTGTTTTGTTAGAGTATCAATCCACAACATAAACGGAACATTGGTTTAACTGTGTGTTTCCCATAAATTGGACATGGCACGATTGCACAAATGTGGTTTCTTACACATACTAGTTTAATATAGTAGTAGTGGCCTATCCCGTCTAGCTGCACGGCGATTCTCACAATCCGCAATATTGATAGCGTATTATAATTTAGAACCATCATGATAAGTAGACACTTCTTTTTGAATTTGGTACAGCTGTAGTATATACGTGAAACCCTTATCACCTTCCATGAACTGATTCAAAACATCCCTCCTAAATCGTATTTGCTTAAGACTTCAAACTTTTTTTTCTCACTAGTTTGCGCCGCTAAAATTCGTCTAATTTTTCAGCTGATTGAAAGAGGCCAGTCTCTGTGATATCATTTTTCAAATTTTCCTTTTTTTAACAATTACACGCTGTCTACTACAGGTAGCTTGCATCGCTTTGGCTGACTCATCTTGCTTATTTCTCCAATATTGATATATCTTTTCTTGTCTTTCTTTGTCAAATAATTTTACTTTTTCTCTTTGGGACTTTACAAGATTAACAAGATCAGCTAGTTCCTGTTCTGTCTTTCCTTCAACAAAATTGGCTTTTTATTAAAAGTGTATAACACTTCATTTGCAGCAGCTGTTGCATTTGGTCGTTTTTTAACAAGGAAATCAAAAAAACAGGCGACAAATTTTGACTTCCTTGCCAATAGTTATCATGGATTTGCGTTGTAGATCCATTACCTGTTCCTTCAATGGGATAAAGACGAGACTTATATTTTTATACGAGTCGGTTGCCTCAAACATCCCAAGTAGGTCGGTTTTGTCGGGTGAGTTGCGCTCAATGAAGTTGCATATTTGGATCGCAAGCTTCGTAGATGATCCCCCCTTGGCTCCCTGTTGAGAAAAGCAGACAAAAAAAAAAGTATGACTTTAAAAATAAACACATTTACAGAAGAAATAGTATTCATTTACCAATTCCATTTTTCATAATTGTGACCGTATCCTACAAAATTAGTTTTACAAACATTTTTTTTAACATTTTTGTTTTTTTAAGAATTAGAAAGAGCATACTCGGTCATCTCGGGAAAATATTCCCTGGCAGGATTCATAAATATAATTTGAAAAAGATCTCCACCTACCTATTTTGAAAAAGAAATGATGTTAAAGAGGATTGTTTTAGTTGCTTTAATTCTCCTAAATTTTAATTGAAACTCTTCCTGTAATTTTATTTCAATGATTCCTTGTTTTTCATAATTGATTTACTTACTAGTATTTTGATCCAGTTTCCTCCATGAAAAATGCTGCGAGGGTGGCTACGAGGTCACTTTCACTTGGTGCTTCCCTTGCTGAGATGACCTCTATCAACTGAAAGGCAAAAAAGGCTATTTTTACCTTTGGTAACATGCCACACATCAAAAAAGTGCTTCGTTCCCCGGGGTGCTAACTCCTCTCGTATGTATTTAGTAATCTGCTTATGCCGGTCTGTCACAACCGTGCTGATCTTGATCTCATTAATGTCAAGCCACTGGACAGTCAAAGGAACAAATGAATCACGATTTTAAGCAATTAGGGGGTGGTTTTTTTTCTAGAACTTTCCAGAGGGGCTCTACACAAGTAAAATAAATAAAACCTTAAGAATAGAGCATGTCTATTGAAACAGCTACATGTACATGTATCTAAGCCTTGAAAGCATTGCAAAACATAGAACAAATACATTTAATGCAAAATAAGTTTCATTCAATATAGCTGGACAAATGCAGGAGGTTTCATCGGTGATCACCGATGTTAGTTTGTGGATGTTCACCTCCTAAAAGATCATAAAAAACAACAGAATTTCTTAAAACATTTTTAAAAAATTAATTACCAACATATTTCTCCAACTACATGTATTCTGGATGCACCTCCAGGTCATATCGTAACATTTATACAAAAGTATGTAATACAGGAATTAACAGCATGGGTCAAAATCCAAATGTATCGATGTGCTCTAGGATCTTTAGTGTGTACTATCGATTTTTTGGCCTGGACATCGTTGTGTGATGCACCTTTCGCATGTGGTTGTAAACGTTGGCGAACAGCCTCCCTGGCGAGCATTGGGGGAAGGGGCATTCATGGGCGTTGCCCCTTGTCATGTTTGTGTTGGCCCGGATCGCCTGCGTCACCCGTCGTTCCAGGCGTTTAAAGAGTGGCTTTGACCACCCCCCTATATCCTGGACGACGGTGTCCAATTTCTCGTCCTCATCCATTTGTTTTTAATTAAAATTAAAAACAAAAAAAATAACAACCACAAATTACTCGTGATTTAAATACTCACTAAACTTAATAATACTACTACTACTACTACCACCACTCGACTACAACTCGCCGAGGAGAGTGCCTTCGTGATTTGTGCGAAAAGTGCACCACACAACGATGTCTGTCTGTCTGTCTGTCCTCCTTTTTGTTCTTGTTTTATTTTTCTAATGGATCTTTTGGCCCTGGTCATCGTTGTGTTGTGCACCCTTCACATGTGATTGTACACGTTGGCGAAAAGCCTCCGCGGCGAGCATTGGGGAAACGGACACTCGTGTGCGTTTCCCCGCCTCATGTCAGTTGTCGCCCGTATGGCCCGAGTTACACGCCGTTCGAGGCGTATAAGGAGTGGCCTTGGCCACCCCCCTATATCCTGGAGGACGGCGTCCAAGTTGTCATCCTCTTGGATGCGTACGAGCAGTTCCGTGTCCGAACCCGAGTCAGAGTCTCGCTGCCGTTGTTGCGGTATGGCGAAAGAGTCAGGAGCGGCGGCGGACGGTGCCATTGTCGGGAACTTTGAAAGGAGGGCCTGGCGCTGGATGACCATTTTTGCAGCCGTACTGGTGCCTAAAAAAGAGAAACAAGAAGAAAACATTTTAAATGCCTGGGTACAAATTAGCAAATGAGGTCGCGTGGCGTTCTAAGTTTTTTTTTCTTTTTTTCTTCTTGCATTTGCATGTCTAAAAAAAAAAGGTCAAAGAATTGTGAAGTTGACACTGGATAAGTTGATTATAAATATTACGGATGTTGATGTTCAGCTTTTGAATTTTCATTTTTTTGGTTTTGACGCCCGTTTGAAAGTGCTCAAGAACACGCTAATTTCTTTTTAACCACCACCGGTTATCGTAAACAAATAATTTCCCTTATTTTTTTTTATATTTTTTTTTAAACCACGGCGTCCTACTCATTAGGCTACCGAATTTGCATCACCGGAACGTTACCGAGTGCCAAAACAACGCATTTGTTTTTTATAATTTCCTCTTTTTTTTTTTTTTTTTTAAGATGTGAGATTTTTAGGAGAATCGTTTAAGTGGGACTTACCGTCGATTATTTGGCGCGTTGATTAATTGTCAAAGAAGATGTTAGACAGATGCAGCTAATTGTTGATGTTGCAGTGTCGAAGTCTCGGAGTACTTATGGTAAGACTAAAGGCACACCGCTTTGGTATATGCATTTGCTAGCGGTGACCCTGGCCCTCAACACGTGCGTTGTCTTGCCGCAAGCCCCAAGACGCTCACCGTAATTGGCAATTTATTCATTATGCATGAGTCACCCTGTAGTATCAGCGCCTTTACAAATGACATCACCTCATTGTTCTAGTTTACTGCTTAGTGGTCACGCAGCTGTGCGTGCATATATACCGCTCGCATCATCGGTTTTTTTTTTTATTGGTACCGTGTGCATGTGATAGGATACATCTTTTTGTAATTAATATAAGGTCAGGGTGTATGTAAGTTACAGGATCTTTACAATATTGTCCCCTTTTTCAAAACAGTGTATAAGTAGTTTCTGTTATCACTAGGGGCCTCTGTGTCTTGGATTCACTTGGGATGACCATGGTGGCAAAGATGATGATTCACCTTCTTTCTTTTGTAAATGTAGATCTTCAACCTGTAATATACAACATTTTAGAAGATAAATAAATAGAAGAGAAATAATAATGTCATCAATTAACTTAAATAATTTTCATCTTCTCTAAACATACATGTATCCGCACGAATACCCACAAACGAATATAAATTAAATTTGTCTTCAACTACCGGTACAAAGTACAACTCGTCTCAAGTTGTTTTTTTGCTGGTCTTGATGGCAATTTCTGACCATACTCTGACATGACATGGGAGATGACTGCGTTAGATCTGTATCCGACTGTCAAAGTGAAGGAGGAAGAAGAATACGCTGGAGAGGGGGGGGGGGGGGAGGGGCCTAAGAAACTACTTTAACAGCCGATTGCTCTGTTCACCGTACCTCCGTTGAAACGGTACACTCTGATTTACAATAATACTTATAGTTATTGAACACCCAAGGTTAGGGGAGGGGGGGGGGCTAAGAAACTACTTTAACAGCCGATTGCTCTGTTTACCGTACCTCCGTTGAAACAGTACACATTACACACTGAAAACGGAGACAAGAATTCACAATCTTTTGCGAATATTTGTCGATGAATGGACACCAATAGTAACAAGAACGAACATAAACAATTACAATGGGTACAACTAATTGGATTAAAAGGTCTGTTAAATTATTACCTCAATTAACATCCAGCAAAATGCAATTTGCAGTTTCTTTTTAGTTGTGGTTTACTTGCTGTCGCCGGTTAGCTCCTCGATTGCCGGGGCCGCTTTCTTTGCACCTTTCTTGGGGTGGGTGGATCGTCGTCTTTTTTCCCCATTTTCTGCTCATCTTGATCTACAAAAAAGTAAAAACCAAACAACAAAACAGTATTAATGAAGGTGGACCAATGAGAAGAGATCTTCAGATTTATTTTCTTTCCACCGGAAAAACAAAACTTCCTATGTCTCTTTTTAACTGCTGCCTTTGAGGAATATTCTGAACAGATCAGTACATCTTCTTAAGCCTATTAACATATGGGTGGATGCTTTCTGACGCTTGTTCAGTGAACATTCCTGTTTTCAAGAGCCGTCTCGCTTGTCGAGGAACTTCTTCGGTCAACAAATGAAACTTGCGTTTCAGGTTTTCCAATGGAAAGTTCACTGGAAACCAGCACCCGAAACTGCAGCAACGGAGAACTAGTAATTAAACCTCGTGCTTACATAAAGGGCGATTAGCAGTGTAAAACACATAGCACATCCTATATTTACGAAGAAGTACTGTCATTTTAACCTTTAGGCTGTGGAACTGAAACTATTCTCATCTATTGTCAACAGTTCAAAAACGTTTGCAAATTTCCCTATGTTTGCGGCCTGAAAAACTTTGTGGACATCTCAACCAACGAATGCGCCACTATGATATGCTGCTCTCTTTGACCTTAATTCTTGGATAATTTTGTCAAACCTTTTCCTAAAAGGCCCCGTAACTTCACCTGCTTCTTCTGAACTTCCTGCTGTAGCTTCTCATTTGCATCAATTTCCTTGCCTTCCTTATTTCATCATCAATTTCCTTTACATTTTTCGGCAGCTCTTGAACTTGTTTTCTGGAATCCCTAGCTAAGTTAGTATTACATACAAGTCTATTTTTCACCCCCTCAAAATGCTCTGGGTTACCTTCAGTTATTACCCTAATTCTTTCTTCCTTCTGATGCTTGTCATTCTCAATAAGTATATTTTCCTCCTCCAGCCACCTCTTGTCTTCCTCCAGAGCATCTTCCCTCAAATATAGCATCCTTACTTCATTACAGAAAATGACCCGAGATTCCTTCACCTCTACATCAGGTTTATCAACTGTACCCTCAATTATATCGATTACCGGTACTTGTTTGCCAAGACCTAGACTGATATGAAGCGGTGTCGTACTAACATTATCTAAAACTTCCCCCTTCCCACAAATTATTGGACTATTAATACAGTTTAGAAAGTTTGCATCTTTGGTTTGAGCCAGTTTGAGCCATCTGTATCCAACAACTACATGTACATGCTACCTGCCTGTTGTGTGGGAAGCACTGTAATAGCTACTTTATAATAAAGGAAATTCCATCATTCGCCTTTGAGGAGAATTTTCCCATTTTTGCAGCATTTTTTTGCTCCTGAAAAGTCATTTGCTACCCCACCATTGTCTACAATAAGTAAGAAACACTCTATACCCTTATCGTTCAAAGCAAATCAACCTTTGAATGGAAGTCTTCGGGTACAAGATGTAATTAATGTCTTCAACGTCTTCGTCATCAGTGTCATCATCAAACACTGATCATAGAAGGCACTTTGATGTTGTAGACTGGATATCTCTTCTGGTTGATAGTTAGTTTGACCCACTCTCCATCAGCCTCGCATAAAATAACCTCTGCCTCTTCTTACAATGAGAACATCTTACAAAGTTCCTTTGTAAGAATTATTATCTCTTGATTATTCCAGCCAAATGAACTTTTTGTTGAAACCCAGTGCACTGCATCAATAGATTTCCAACAAACGGGCGTCTATTTTCCTTTTTGTGCATTTACAGAAAATGGTTTAAAGGTAACCTAATTTGTTTTGAACTCGATCTCCAAATCTTTCCAAATACCAGTGCACGAGTGTACATGTTGTTATGCTAGTTTGTCAGGACATGTCTTGTTGCATTTTAAGCACAAAAGGCACCTTGCTCTTCACCTTTTGTTGACATGATTGTGAGCTGGATTGCAACTTTCAGTAAAATCAATTAATCAGTATTCGGTTTGAAAAAAAAAAAAAAAAGGAAAACCAAATTTTGAAATCTCCAATTTCTCCCATCACTAGATTTTAACGAGCGATACTATTCCTCTTATTTCACAATTTAATATAAAGGTACATGTAGGATACACCATTTGCATATTAAAAATATTTACTACCGAATTATTAAGAAATATCTTACTCATTTGAAAGTAAATAATGATTCTAGGCATCCAGATAAATGATTGCCCTACATATCCTGTAATTATTCTGAAAAATTTAATTTTATAAAGAAAAATTCGCGATCACCATCGGACGATCGGGAAAAAACAAAGATAACATAAGAATAACTGCTCAACATCGGTTGAAAACAAACGATGTTTTTTGTGCTTTTCTCGGCATCTATGATTGTAAAACTTTGGACAGGTACCGGTAAATTAAACACCCCTAATCTAACCATTCATGATAATTCAAGCAATAACCAATGGTGTATCTCTAAGACCACTCAATATCTGTTGTATAACTGATATATGTGACCCACTCCACAATGATGGGTATTATGTCACAAAACAGTGAAATTGAGTTATATACATGGTTGGAAAGCCCACAGCGTAAGCTTTCATTTGGTATATAAAAGAGCTCCATAGCCCCTCCCGTTCTGGACATATGACATGTTTACATACTGATTACTTCCTTGGAGTTTAAATTACACAACTCAGAAAACAGGCTTTGAAAAAGCCGACTCTATTGTTGTACAATAGAACGATGCACATAAAATTGTATTTTTGTTCTACTTTATTCTTCAAAATCAACATTTGAATGAAACCTGAAACTGTAGGTATTAAAGATGTCATTCATGACAAAAAATGTAAATCACATTTTGATGAAATGTTTACCCTCTCAACTTTGAGTAGGCCATTACATGATAATGCACAGCGCGACTTAATACCCTTTATTGCAGAGCCGGTCACATATGTTAGATCCGTTAATGTTGGCTCATTATGTTGATGTCCCCACCCGCTGTCATTATTGTATGTTGTCAACAAGCAGAGCCATTTTCCAAACCCCAGCTTGGGCTTCGTCTCCTGCTCCATTACCATTGCCAAACTGAATGAGTGAAGCCAAAGATGGAGATGAAGGTGGGATTTGGAAAACAGCCCAGCATTAATCGGGTCACAACCTTCTCCCCAGGTTTTGTGGTGAGGGTCAACTGTTAACCATAGGAACAAGGATGATTATAACTGTTGAATAGTAAATCTCATTAACCTGATGTGAATGGGAACAATAATGAATGTCACATGGTACGAGTTCCACCAATTAAATGACAAAGATCTGTATATCAGTTATATAATAATATTAAAGTGTAATGAATACATGTTTAATAGCCTTTACCCAGTTCGCGCCGGATGACGTATATAAACGCAAAGATTTCCCCAGATTCAAAATGGATGACGCATAAACTCGCCATGAGCAAGGCCAGAAATGTCTGTTAGGATCAAGTTTCGTTAAAAATAATCCCGCCCCTCGGCTCGGTGATGTTAAAATAATCCCGGTGCGAACTGGTTAAAGGAACCATATTTTCCAAAGTCTAATTATATAAATTAAACAAACGTAAATTGTGGTTACTGCTAAACACGCCCTGCTTCTCAGAGAGATGACTGTATGTGAATGTACATTCATGGCTTGCAGAATGGAAGTCTAGAAAAATGTTCAATTGAAGACAACTTGGATCAACTTGGAGGTTGTTATCCAGACACTGTTGGGAAGTTAAATTGCTCTTCTTGATGATGCAGAGTGACTTAAGCATGAAGGACTTGATTTCTAAAGTCAACACGTGATAGCCTCTGTCAGGCGCTGGATGGTCCATGAACCTTGGAAGGCAGTAGCTACTTGGAACCAGTAAATCATCAAGAGTCCATTCAGAAGTGGGGATGTGGAAGTTCTCTACACCAAGAACTTCTTAAGATTATGACTGTCCATCTGGTAAGATGCCAGGTGCGGTTCTAGAGCCAATATTTTAGGGGTGCTAGACCCTTCGCACGTGACATCAACTTCCAACTTTCGCAGATCCAGTACACGTATTTTCCAGCATGTACCTCGGCTGTAAGACGCAGACATCAGCGAGTGCTCCTCGCATTGCCATCTGTCCACTTTAACTGTAGCCAATCTAGTGGTGAGACAGCTCAGCATTCACAGCTCACTCGATCCAGCAGCAGCAGGAAGCCTTTGAGGACTGCAGCGATTATCATGACGGCATCTGCAGTGTCTTGGCAACATTGCTTTAACCAACATCTCTAAACTCAGTAGTAAATCCAGATAATCTGTTTCCATCCAGCTTCAAAATGAAACCTGTGATCCATGAAGTCATTGTGACGTCAACCATCCCACAGCAGAAAATTAAGAATACTGACTTTCTTCAACGTGTGACGTCAGTCTACGGTACATTGTACTTGTGGAAGTTCTTCAAAATGCATTGCTGCAAGAAGTAATTGATGGACACTTTTTACAACTGATTTTGCTGAGGTCTAATACCACTTCGCATGAATCACGTGATACTTGTAGTTATCACAACTACACCTAGAAGCTGACAGGTCTGCATTGTCCCATCAGCAACTTCACTTCAGCAACCTTTGTAATTGTAGAGCAGTGATGGCTTCAGGAACCTCGCCAACATCTACAAACTCTGCAACGGATGAAGATCTTCGACACTGCGTCACATGCCATCGATCCACCGAGTCTCAACTGTAAACCTCTGACAATGCTTTCTGCACAATAGGAAGCCTATGGAGGTCTGTACCATGCAATCACAATGCCTTCACGTCAACCACCTTTGTAATTGTAGAGCAGTGATGGCTTCAGGAACCTCGCCAACATCTACAAACTCGGCAACGGATGAAGATCTTTGACACTGCGTCACATGCCATCGATCCACCGAGTCTCAACTGTAAACCTCTGACAATGCTTTCTGCACAATAGGAAGCCTATGGAGGTCTGTACCATGCAATCACAATGCCTTCTCTCCAGCCACCTTTGTAATTGGAGAGCAGTGATGGCTTCAGGAACCTCGCCAACATCTACAAACTCGGCAACGGATGAAGATCTTCGACACTGCGTCACATGCCATCGATCCACCGAGTCTCAACTGTAAACCTCTGACAATGCTTTCTGCACAATAGGAAGCCTATGGAGGTCTGTACCATTCAATCACAATGCCTTCTCTCCAGCCACTGATGTAATTAGAGTGCAGTGACGGCTTCATGATAACTTTATCAACGCCCATGAACTGACAACAAACAAAGATCTGCGACAGTGCCATCAATTCTCTGGAACCAAGTCATGAACTGTAAACCTCTGACAATGCTCCCTGCACACACTGTCACAATCACGCCAAGAAGCCTATGGAAGTCTGCACCATTCAATTACAAGGCCTTCTCTTCAGCCACCTTTGTAATTGGAGATCAATCATGGTTTCATGACATGCAACGAATGAATGTCTGCGACATTGCATCACATGCCATCAACCACCGGAACCAAGTCCCAATTTACCTGTAACTGAATCACATGATATTGGACGTTATCACAATCGCGCCAAAAAAGCCAACGGTCTGCTCCAGCCACTATTGTAATTAGAGTGCAGTGACAGCTTCATGATAAACCTCATCAACACCTTTGAACTGACAACAAACAAAGATCTGGGACAGTGCCAGAAATCTTCACACACTGTGAAGTCTGGCAGTTCATCTGGTTTGGCAGTTAACTACAAAAAGACATTTAAAAAATATGACAATGGAAAATATGGTTTCTTTAAAAGTACTTGCGGAGTGGCATGTCGGTACCAATTTTTGTTTTTGAGGGGTGAGTAGTGATTAGATTTTTAAAGAGGTGACCATGAGATTTTTTTAGGGGGGGCGCACCCGGTGCGCGCCCCCCCTAAAAAAATCTCGAGAAGATTGAGAAGATCTCGGCGTTGGGGCTTCGCGCCTCCTGCGCTCCCATATCTTCTCCCAATATATTATGTTGACAATTTTTGGCGCCCCCTCTAACCGAAATTCCTGGATCCGCCCCTGGTGACAATAGTTAACAGTTATAGACTGTTGTGGTGTGGGATATGTTTTTAACCCCAGAGGGTGTTCAAAACGTCATATCCCAAATCACAGCAGTCAACAATTGTTTTGTTATTCCTCTGTTTTGGGTTCACGACTCAGTGCCCTTACAGACAGCATTTTTATTGACTGGAAACGCGATCGTTGAAGACCAATACAAATGCAGTATCTAAGTTGAAAGTATAACAATTTAATTTTATTAAACCTATATTAAGGGAAGGGGACTATGACGGGGTAAATGGTTAAATGGTTGGTTTATGACATGTGTAGACAGTGTGCACTGGCTCCCCGGACTGGCCTCACTTCAGGGTGTTAGCTGGGAGAGAATTCCTAGCTGACGGAGACAGTGCATCAGTACTATTTCAATGTTTGTCTCACTTTGTTCGCAATAAAAGGCTCAATGTTTAGTAGTAAACAAAATAATCAGAAAGTACTCGACTACAACTCTGTAAATCTAGTAATTAGTAAAAACAAAATTATGGTAGTGTAGTGGAATGTTAAGACAATTTGTATAAGGTGACAGACAGTGTTTCATTCTACAAGAATATGGGAAACCTCATTTGTTTTATACAACACTTGAATGGAATTTTATCATCGCCACCAGTTATGACTTTCAAAATTAGAAATAAAAAAAAAATTATCGGATTGGTAAATTTTATTCTGTTAAGTTCAAATCTTTGGACAATAAAACAAAGAATCCAATGATGTGGATGTATTCAGGCATTGTATATAACCTACAAATAAATATTTACTGCTTTAAGTGGTGTAGTAAAACTACAGGCAGCCTCCCGAGGTGATCCACGAGGCATTTCATTTTCCTCCTTGGCTTCGCCTCGGGAAAAAAGAAAAGAATATACAGTATGCTTCATGACCTCAGGATGGTTTACTACACCACAAGATAAAACAGTAAATATTTGTTTTGTAATATGTGACCCACCACCCCAAAACCAGGCGGAAGTCACAAATTTTCATATGGGAGATTTTTAAACCATTGGATTGCTAGCGTTTTAAGCTTTAAAATAAGCTATAGTGGACTCAAATAGGTGCTATACTTTTGAAGTTACATCTTTTTGAAGTTAGGAAGTGTCAAGGGATGCTTTTGAGAAAACGAGCACTAAAGTCGTTCATTATTATCATACATTATTGAGCAAAATTCAAGAGAAGGCCGATATTATCACTTTCAGGGATTTTAAAAAGGTTTAACTAACGATTTATAAAAAAATAAAAAAAAATTGTGTACAATGCCGTATCTTGAAATGGCATTTGCCGACTTCCGCATGGTTTTGGCGTGGTGGGTCACATATGTCACACACATATTGTGCTTAATTTCAAAGTGTTGACATTTAAATCTAAAGGGTTTAAATGTCTGGATTTGGGGGGTTGTATTTTATAGTAAATATCATTTAAATGACCTGTCCAAAATTTTACAATCATGGATGTTGGGAAAAAAACCAAGAAAACAGCGTTCGTTTTTAACCGGTGTCAGGCAGTTCTTGGTTTTATTTATTCGGTGATCGTGATTTGTTTTTTATAAAATTCAATTTTTCAGAACAATTACAGGATATAGAGTGCAATCATTTTGCTAGATGCCTGGACTAAATATTTACTTTCAAATTAGTAAGATATTTCTTAATAATTTGGTAGTAATTTGTTTGGATACCTGCAAATGGTGTATCCTACCTTTAAATTTAATTATTGATTGTAAAATAATTATATTTATACAATTACAAAGTTCCAGAAAGGCATCCAAATGTTGAACATTGTCGAGTTTATGTCGAGCATATAGTCCATTGTAATTCAAAGTTGGCACTGCAAATGGAATGGTACATTTTTTAAAAACCCTGAACAGGTGGAAAAACAATTTTCCACTTGTGTGAAAAGGCCAATTATTTTTTTACCACTCATTCCCAGGTTAACTTTGAATTGCAATGTACAGTAAGCCCCTTCAGTTGGTAAATGTACCAAATCATTCTTATGCAGTAAAGATTTGAAAAGATGCTTGGAACTTTCCAAAGGTTAAATAAAACTAAAATGAGTGATTTTTCTGAAGAAGACATTTTAATGCAACAAGACATGGCCGATTTAGGTACATGTTTTACAGAACTTTCAGCAAATATCTACCGTACTTGGTCATTTACTTGGTCATTTACTGACACATTGAAGCTTGCAGAGGCACTGGTTTCCACAGTTAAAACCTGCGTTTGTAATCTGATGAGGCTGTTACATGGCAGAATGCAAGCCATGCACAGCCATGGTATTGTAACACTGATTATTTGAATCTAGGTTGTCCCACGTGTACCGGTAGGTCAGGTTACCATAGTGTTGGTGGAAAGCTACTGAGGGTATAACTATACATGTACACAGAAGAACAGATGAATCTCACTGGAACAATAACTGGGTCGCTATATGTTTATTGTTAAACACAGATGAATACTGTTGTACAGGAGATGGTCTCAGTTGTTCCTTCCAAACAAAGTTGTATCGCACATCCAATGCTTCAGTAAGCGACTATACGCACCTTCTCCGTCTATGTACGCCTGCTCCTGCCTGCTCCTGCCTGCTGAGGTTTCTATTTGTTTTGGGTGAAAGGATGTCAACTCCTAAACAAATTTAACTACATGTACTGTATCTGTACTAAGTATGTGAACATACATTATACATTCGAATCAAAATATACATTCGAAAGTGTACCTTTGTTGCCATGGTTTCCCTTATGATTGTGGGATTTATTGCCCCAGGCAAGTTAGTTTGTTGTTTAAATGGCAAATGTGTTTAAAAACGATGTTTCTTTAACGGTGTGATGCGCCGATGAAATTAAATTGTTTAGTGTCCCGTTTTACGAACGTTCACTTGTTTGGATAAAGTTAGATATTTTAAGAAGTTCTGACCAATACATGTTTCATTTAGTTATGGAAACAGTATCTACAGTTGTCCTACATTGTTGTATTTTTCATTTTAACTTTGATGAATCTTGACCACTTGGTCAAACATACGATTTTGAAGAACGTTAATGCTCGCAACTGAGACACGTCAATCGTGATGATTTTAAGGAGTCTATCGTTGCGAGCGATACATTTATAAAATATCAGTCATAATTAAAAACACACTACGTGAATGAAACAGAACTTATACAGTTATATTTAATCCAAAATTACAGTTGAATATTTTAAAGTAAATATTTCAGTGTATTTGTATCAAAATGTACTGTTTTATTGCTTCTTACTACGTTAGTAACATTTGACTCCAAAATGTCAGAATATTTCTGTGTCCTGCGTTGTGAGCGATACATTTATAAATTATCAGTCCTAATTTAAAAAAACACTACAAGAATGACACAGAACTGGCGGTTATATTGGATCCAAAATTGGAGTTGAATATTTGCAAGTAATTATTTCAGTGTATTTGTAGGAAAATGTACTGTTTTACTGCCTCTTGCTACGTTTGTAACATTTGACTCCAAAATGTCAGAACATTTCCGTGTCCTACGTTGCGAGTGATATGATTGTGGGATTTATTGCCCCAGGCAAATCCATTGACCTCCAAGTGGCTTGCACATGTTGGGCCACTTTTGTCACTGCTCGGCAGTTGGTTGTTAAAAACAGTGGACTGGAGTTCGAGAGGATGTCAACTCCTAAACAAATTTAAATACATGAACCTGTACTAAGTATGTAAACATAAATTATACCTTCCAATCCAAGAATATCTACTTTTTTGTCATTTCTCCAACTTATGACTACAATGTACGTCTCTTTAATGCAAGGTACATGTGTGGTGCTACAGATAGACAAAATACATGGAACAGAAATTTTGTAAAGAACTTTGACCTATTTGCTCACCATTACACCTGGATACTGGCTGGCCATACTGGACATAGTACTCTCTTGTTTCCTGATGGCAAAATATTACGGCCGGCCCAGCCCTTGCCGTCTTATGCTTGGCAACCTACAACAAATTGACTTTGGGTTATTTTGTGTCAAATCACCTAATTGGGGTAAACCCCACCCTCTTCAAATTAGTTTGTATTAGTTCTCCAGGAACTGTGCTGTGACTAAATGATAATGTTTGGTACTAATGAATTTATGAATTTCAATTTATGGTAAAGTCATTGTGCTCTCAGTCAACTTTCACAAAGAACTTCAACTAAAAAGATGTTATCTCCTCAAAGGTCCTTGGTAGAGTATGGTTCTTCCTCTGCCAAAATTCGCCAAGTGTGACGTTCTCAATGACGCCTTCCCGAGGCGCCTGGGTCAGAGGGGGATCTACTATGAGTAGATTTCGCAGCCTAGATTGAAAATAGTGACTTAATATTCCTGAATCCCTTTCAGGCCACCATACTTTCCCCCACCTTCACATCCTCTAGTGAGTGGTCATTATAAGATGTACACCAAATATGCACATGTTGTAGTCACGTGAAAGTGTGAGAAAATTGTGTAGTATTTTATGTAGTTTATTTGTTCCTGCACGACTGTCTAGGATGTTAGGGTTAAGATATTTTAATTCACTAACATTAAATAATTACCAGAGTCATGATGTCAGAAATGTCTTGCCACGCAGACATTTTTTCTTTCATTCCTTGCATGGCCACATAGTAGGATCGCTGTGTAGATGGATCATGGCTCATGAACTGGGCTACATTGTCGGCATCATGCTCTTTTAGATGGTGTACGGCCTGTATGAGACAAAATAAAACAAAAAAATACAACATTTAACTCTTTGTTTTGAAAGTGTAATATTAATAATAATAATGTGCGGTGCTTACTTATATAGCGCTGTATCACCAACCGTATGAAACTGTTTTTGAAATAGTGACTTAATATTCCTGAATCCCCTTCAGGCCACCATACTTGCCCCCCACCTTCACATCCTCTTGCGAGTGGTCTGGCATGTTTTATGTAGTATGACACCTGTTGTGGAATCGAGGAATCGGGTCACGAAACTAGCCTAGCTTGCTTGCACCCGTTCGACTACATTGCAAACGAAATATGGACAAACTAAATTCGGGGGCAGTATTTGAAGAAAAAAATTGGAAATTGATAAAGAAATAAATCAGCTTTTCCCAAACTGAAGGTGCTGTTCACCTTTGATGGTGGCTTTATTTTTTACTCTTACACCCTTGATTTGTATCCCTTTTTTATCAATGTCACATCCTTGTTTTTTCCCCGATTTTCCGATCATTATTGTAAATAGCAAATATAGCCAATAATGGCGCCCTCTTTTGCTTTAAAAGGGGGATGTAGGGTTAGGGTTAGTTTTCATTTAAACTAAATTGTGAGATCAATACATATTAAATTTCACCTGAAGAGTGCTTTATTGAGACCTTACATAATTTATGACAACATACAGGTAGCTCTGGGGTCTATAGTACTAGGGGACTTTTTTCTCTCTATCAAAAAAAATTACATGTAGTTTCTCAATACAGAAATAATACAAACAATTGCTCTATGCACGTGCAGTTATTCCTCCATGGTACTACCACACACGCCGATAATTACGTGGCCTTGATTGAAAGTTTGACTAGGAGGATAGTGCCCTCGAGAAACATATCAAACACATGTTTGTGTGTAGATGTAGGGCTTTTAATTGTATATCCCGATGTGATTTAAGAGCCGGTGTACCAAGGTGGTAGACTTTTAACATGTGCAGGATGTGAGCAGAAAATGTACACTTAACTATACTGGGAAAATCAGCACACAGTTTTTTAATGTCGCTGTTGGCCGGTTTATTTATTAGTTCACGGTCTACATTAAAACAGCCCAGTCTGAAAAAAATTAGGCAAAGAGAACCAATTTCTTAGCACAAACACTTTATAAATATCGCTCAAGTGAAACAAAATTTAGACTCCTTAGTACTAGTAGTACACATGAAAATATCAACCATTAAGATCTAGACAAGGAAAATGGTAAAGACAAAATATTGTAACTTAGCTCGTCAATCTCAGCAGAACTTTCTCAAGAATTGTCTAAATATAGAACTAATCGAAAAATATTCTTAACTATTTAGACAGTGGAGATCTAGAGACATCGGAGATCTAGAGACATCCTAACAATATAAATAAACTTGAAAATCAAACTCACCAATTGTTTGAGCAGAAATTCCCGAAATTAAAGGCATTCTCTTGGTCCATAAACGATAGTCTTAACTCTCTGCTGCCAGGCTGCTCACTGACTAAACTCACAAGTCGCATGGACAAAAGAAATAGGCTGGCGCTTGTTAAAAAGGCTAGGTTAGATTAGGTCCAGGTGCACTACTTAACAGGGGATGGCACTCCTAACAAAATGCTGTACATATAAAATATCTATAAAGTATACAGAGTTAACTTTCACACCTTTACTTGTGCAAGGGGGGGGGGGGGGTGTTCTTTTTAAATGTCGATCGGTATCTACCTTTTTCACTTTGGGCAATCGGGGAGACCCTTGATATATAAGACGAGATTGAAATATCCTACGTGACGTCGTTCGTTGAAAAACTTATAATTTTGTCCACCATATTTACTCTTAATATCAGGCAATCAGTTTTATTAATTGCAAGTTTTTGTTATTGTCAATTTTATTGATTTATTATTTGTGGTTCTTCTCTTACATATATGTGTTTTTGTGTGTGTGTTGCGGGGGGGTGGGGGTGGGGGGGGGGGGGGGGGTAGTTAGGGCTGATGTATACTTTTGTGTACCCTCTTCTGCTACGCTACGATCGATTGTATATTCGATTGAACCCTTGCGGTTTTTTTTCCATGTGATTTCTAACTCGCACTTTATAGGTACGGGTATTGATGGCGCCCTTTGTAAGACGACAATTTTCTAATTCTGGCCCGGCCCTGTGCTATACTTTTATACGTACACCATCCTTTTCCAAGTTAACATGGTTGCGTATATTCCTGTCCTTTCTCCGTGAGCAAGGGAGGGCGCCTTTCCTCTCTTGTTAAACTTGCGACCCTTTTTTTTTTAAATTTCTTTCAAACGTTTAAACGCAAGTTTGCCCTTTTTAATTGTAGATACAAGTTATTTTTTTGTTTGCCCTTCTGTTTGCAGATAATTTGCCTGTATTTAAGATATCTGAATAACACATTTAAATAGCAAAAAAAGTGTGCATTTCTTTTCTATTTTATTTTTTTTTAATTATGTTTTTGGGTGTTGACTCGTTTATTTATTTACTTTTTACAAGATTTTGATGATAATTGTTTATGTACAGACCAATTTTTTGCTTTCGAACTTCTTTTTTTATTCTATTGTACTAATCACTAAATCTAAGATAAATTTAAATAAAATTTCAGTTTTAAACTATCAGTTGTAAAATTCGCCCCCCCCCCCCCCCCCCCCCCACCCAAAAACAGTTATTAACCTTTCCTTATTATTTAAAATTATTACAAGAAAACCGTCACCAAATTAACCAAATTTAACTGAAATATCTTTGAAGCTAACCATTATTTTTTTTTAAGAAAACACACCTAATTAGAAACTTAAAAAACAAAAACAAAATAACACCAACAAATAACTGTTAATTTAAGTACTGGAAATTAAAAAAAAAAAAAAAAGGTTTCAGGTTAAATAAAAATAACCATACATTTAAATTACCTTATTTTTTAATCTAAACTAACTGTATATCTACAAATCTTTCTTTAGGGCTTTTGAAAACATTTACAATCGAAATAATTCCTTTTTATCTCTGCATTTTCGGACAGCAATATACTGTTTGTAATAGAGGGCGCTCGTGGCATCAAGCATGTGCGTGCGGTAGTCATGTGCGTGCGTGCAGTAATCATTAGCTGAATGGAACATGAGCAAGGGGGTTTTGGTGGAGGCGCGGAGTTGCGGATGCGAGGTGGAGACAGCAATATACTGTTTGTAATAGAGGGCGCTCGTGGCATCAAGCATGTGCGTGCGGTAGTCATGTGCGTGCAGTAATCATTAGCTGAATGGAACATGAGCAAGGGGGTTTTGGTGGAGGCGCGGAGTTGCGGATGCGAGGTGGAGACAGCAATATACTGTTTGTAATAGAGGGCGCTCGTGGCATCAAGCATGTGCGTGCGGTAGTCACTAATTTTTTCCTTTTTCTGTTTTCAACTCGGTTAGATAGCACGGGCCACGGCACCTCGCTCCGCTCGGCAGCCGTGGTCTTCGTTAATTTGCACAATGTTAATTCTTAACGCGAGTGTACGCAACCCCGAGAGGGCTCGAAAACCCCCTTGCTCATGTTCCATTCAGCTAATGATTACTGCACGCACATGACTACCGCACGCACATGCTTGATGCCACGAGCGCCCTCTATTACAAACAGTATATTGCTGTCTCCACCTCGCATCCGCAACTCCGCGCCTCCACCAAAACCCTCCACCAAAACCCCCTACTCTGCGTCTCCGCCAGAACCCGTTCCCTTAATAATAATAATAATAATAACTGCATTTATATAGCGCCATGTATCAAAAAAATTGCTCAAAGGCGCTGCACAATAAAAAAGTTTTAAAAACCTAACAAGAAAAGATAAAGTAAACGATTAAACAATAAAAGGTAAAAAAAAACAAAGCTACACACTAAAAAGACAAAAGTTACAAAAGGTCCATTCACATAAACACAGTCAAAAATTTAAATATATTTACACTAAAAACTAATTATATTCTTCACTAAAGAGATAAGTTTTTAGACGCGATTTAAAAACAGTCAGGGAGTTCAATTTCCGTAGGTCCGTAGGTAACTTATTCCATAGTTGTGGCGCCACCCTACAAAAAGCCCTTTCTCCTGCTGATTTTAGTTTGACTGCAGGGACCCGGAGGAGATTTGTGTCAGATGACGACCTAAGCGACCGGGCAGGAGTGTATGGCAACAGCAAATCAGTTAAGTATCGAGGGGCAAGTTTCCGGCAAGCTTTGTAAATTATTAGAATCAGTTTGTACTGAATCCTACGAGCAACAGGCAGCCAATGTAAACATCTCAAAACTGGAGTGATGTGGTCTCTGCGTCTTGTACCAGTAAGGATCCTCGCAGCCATGTTCTGTATTCGCTGAAGGTGAGATAGAGCGCACTGTGGAAGTCCGTGCAGCAAAGCATTGCACGAATCTAAGCGGGAGGTGACGAATGCGTGCATTGCAGTTGCTGCTGCTTCATCAGTGAGATGCTTTCTGCTCAGTCTTATATTGTACAGCTGATGGTACGCAGCTTTACAAACCTTGGTGATGTGTGCACTATAACCCAGTGATGAATCAAAGATGACTCCGAGGTTGCGAGCCTGATCCCTGGGCATAATAGTACAGTTAGGTAAGTTAATCCTTGGCTGATGAACTTTGGCACGCTGTTGGCGGGTGCCAATAAGTAGAAATTCCGTCTTATCCCCGTTGAGCTTAAGTCTGTTTAGCACCATCCACTCTTGAATCCCAGCAACACACTGTTCAATTTTATTCAAACAGGTGGCAGTAGCATTCGTTGAAGGTTTGAACGATAGGTAAAGCTGCGTATCATCCGCATACAGATGGTAACGAAGTCCATATCGCTTTACCAAGTCTCCCAGTGGTGAGGTGTAGATGGAGAATAAAATGGGTTTTTACTTTTTGGACCAAACCAAATTTCCAAATTTCTGCTAGCAGAAAATTGGATTTTACTTTTTGGACCAAACCAAATTTCCAATTGCAGTTGTATCTAAAACTAGGGTTAAAACTTACGAAAGTGTTGGTGTAATAAATTATGTTATATTTATACTTGTTTGTACTTTTGCGTACACCAGTTTTATATGCTGTGCAGCTACCAATTAGGGTTGTTTTTACTCTTGCGGATACAAACTTGTTTTGGATACCAGTATTTTGTGTAATATAATAGCCTTATAAAAATCCACTATATTGGGGATATCAAAGTTACTTTGACTGTTGCGGATAACTTATTTTGGATACCATGTAAGTTGTATTAGTTTTTACTTGTTTTGTATTAGTTTATACTTGTTTATACAGTTTTGTATGCTAATGCAGATACCAACTTGTGCATACCAATAATTTTGGTAAAATTTAAATTTTATTTGGTAGATACTTGTTCGCACTGTTGTGGGCACCAGTTTTGTATGCTGTTGCTGCTACCAATTAGAGTTATTTTGACCTTTGCGGATACAAATTTGTTTTGGATGCCAATAATGTTGGTGTAATATAGTTTGTATTTACATACACGTGTTATGCTGTTGCCGATACCAGAGTTACTTTAACTGTTGCGGATAACAACTTATTTTGGATACCAATATTTGTAAAAATCAAGTAATTTGTCAGGTAAATTGGATAATTCTTAATCATGTAAGTACTATATAGCTGAAGTTGTGTAATTTTAAACAAACCCATCGTGATATAAAAATTCCCTGATAAATCGATTTGTTTGAATAAATGTTTGCAAGAGAATTTAAGGAGTAATAATTGTATGTGGTTCTGTAGGTGTTCTCAACGGTTATCGTTAGTTTAGCCCTCTGCATGCTACTTATCTGCACCTTAACTGTTTCCACCCCGTTGGATTCTAACCTAATCAAATATGGAGGTGCTACCATTCGCCGTTTGGCAGGCGCATCTATTTTAATATTACACTTTTCCCCATCGACTGTGCCCAAAACCCACTGAAAATGGGATTTTTAATAGGACTGATGCCAGGACCCCCAAAATTTCACAGTAGCTATTGGGCAGAGTTGTGTATAATCAGTGAAAGGGTATGATAATACTAAAACATAAAGCAATCTCGGCCAGTGTGTCGATTTTGTAATTCCCTTTAATGGTCATACAAACAAAGCTGTAATAAAAACAAACATTTCCTTTGCAATTCGTGATTTGAAGTGTTTTCAGTTTCTGATACGAAGACAAGTCGGACCCGAAAATATAAAGTAAATTACAATGTTTTTTAAATCATGCATTAACGTGCATCGACAGCTTGGATAATTCTAATCAATAAAATTTAAAACCTTTGAAATGCCTGTAATTAGATCGATTCGATTTAAAATGAAATTTGTAAAAGTGGGCTTTGACAGAGAAAGGCCCAACCAGGTTCATATTACAGGTTATACATTTTATATTTTGTCTGGTTGACACTCTCTGTGTCAACCAGCTAATTACAGATTCACTACTTGAGAAGGCCCCCCCCCCCCCCCCGTTTCCTTCCAAATCGCTTGTTCTTAAGCGACTTCCTCAACATGTCGGAAAACTCAGCTGAAAATTCAGCTTCGTTTTCCGACATTGTTGAGGAGGAGCACGGTGGAGGTGATGGTGGTGCTGGTGGAGGCGCTGCTGGTGGAGGCGCTGCTGGTGGAGGCGGTGATGCTGTTGGAGGCGGTGATGCTGGTGCTGGTGGAGGCGGTGATGCTGGTGGAGGCGGTGATGCTGGTCGAGGCGGTGATGCTGGTCGAGGCGGTGATGCTGGTCGAGGCGGTGATGCTGGTCGAGGCGGTGATGCTGGTCGAGGTCGAGGCGGTGATGCTGGTCGAGGTCGAGGCGGTGATGCTGGTGCTGGCGCTGGTGAAGGCGGTGATGCTGGTGGAGGCGGTGATGCTGCTGCTGGTGGAGGCGGTCGGCTTTGCAGGGCTTGCTTGAATGCAGTAAGTTTTCTCCTTTTTGTGTTAGCAGGCATCGATGCTGGGAGTGGTGTTATGTATTTATTTTGTATCTTTATCACGTGATCCAGCTCTGGGAAGAATACCGCCCCAACACTTTCCTTTCAAACACGTACAATCTGCGAATGAAATGGAAAATGTGAGTCTGGTATATATATCTATTATAGTTAAAATAAAAATTACCCATTCTCGCTATAATACCAATAATACTATTAATACAAAAATTCACTCTGGTCATGATGAACTTGCATTCAACGATTAGTCTCTGGCCGGAACGAATTTTTGAAAAATGTTACCGTTGAGGTCATAAAATATTCGAGCGCCCTCTATCGGCATGTACGAAGTGACATTAAATCAGTTTAATAGTTCAATAAATCATATCTCTAGAACCACAACAGCAAAAATTTCAATCTTTGCACCATTATACAGATAGTTAATTATCGTCAAATACTTACACAAATATGACCAATATTTGACCTTTACTTCCGTTACAAACCGGATGTTCAAGAGTAAAATATGATACAGCCATTGTGGTGGGGAATTTGAACATGGTTAGAACAAACCATGGTTATTGTCATGAAATATTAACTGACAACTGACACCTGACCTTTTCACAAATATTATTCACAAATATTATTCACAAATATTATTGACATAATTATAATTATGGCCAAGAACGGTCTTCAGTAAGCTTGGGCGATATCGATTTCTTCATCCATGATATATCGTCAACAATATATTGCGATTTTCAATATTAGGCCAATTAAAAAAAATTAGTTGGTGATCATCCCCGCCCGCCTCTCTATTTAGGCCCGACCGACATTTTTTATTTTATTTGTTTTTAATATAAATAAATCAGTTTAAAAAGACGGAGAACGGCCCCAGTTCATATTTTTCGGGTTTATAGACCATTCTCCGCCCGTTGAAGATGATACGCCAACCCGTGCGCCACATAGGGCAACAATGGCAAAAAACGTGCACAAGTCAATGTTTTGTTATTGTTTCAGACAACTCAAAATTCAAAAAATATAATATTTACATACAATGTCTTTGCTTTTCTGACACACAAAAAAAAATTAAAATAAAAAATACCTCCCTCCCTCCTCTCTTTTTTGTTTAGAAAAGGATGATCACCTCTCAATAATTTTGGTACCACTGTGTAGACGTTTTCAAGCTCTTTCCAGTGGTACTAATTGCATTGGTATTGGTTCACTTTGAAAATTTTCTTCTCATTGACTTCAAGACTTCAAAACACTGACTGGAAAAGGGGTTTTCACTTGGTCTAATATTAATTAATAACTTATTAATATAGTATCACCAGCAAACAATATCTCCGCTAAAAGGTATCAACGGTCTTACCTTGGCAGGCCACATTCCAAACCTTGGGTAGGGAGCTAGGCACAAGTCCTGGATTTTGCACATTTTTGTTTTGAGCGCCGTCTCTAGATCTCCTGCCTGGCACGGCCTGCCGTCTGAGTAATTTATAGGGCGCCCTCTGTAGACCGAAATAAAAATACACGTAATACATTACGCTGCATATATACCTTTGAATACATGTAATTTAATTGATATCTACAAATCGCCAGGGAAAGTGCCTTTCAAACTTTTTCCAACCCTTATGCGAAAAGTACTCCGCACAACGATGTCAGTATGCCTTCTTTTTGTTATGTTTCTTTTGGCCTGCGACATACATGTAGTTGTGCGATGCACCCTTCGCATATGGTTATAAACATTTGCAAAGAGGCCGTCCGGGCGAGCAATTCGGAAAGGGGCACTCATGGGCGTTGCCCCTTGTCAAGTTGGTTGTTTCCCGGATTGCCTGTTTGACCCGTCGCTCCAGGCGTAAGAGGAGTGGCCTTGACCACCCCCCTATCTCCTGGACGACGGTGTCCAATTTATCATCGTCTTCCATTTGATCATGATGAAGTTCGTCTGTACTATCCATAGCTGATTCTGAATCCCGCTTCCGGGGTGGTAGTGTAAAACCGTCAGGAGCGCTGGAGGAGATGGTTGGGAACTCAGATAACAAGACCTGGCGCCGGCTGACAATTTTGTCAGTCAAGTTAAGGCCGGTGCCTACACCACACACACACAAAAAAAGATAAACAAGAAGAAAAAATTAATTAGAAACTTAAAAAACAAAAACAAAATAACACCAACAAATAACTGTTAATTTAAGTACTGGAAATTAAAAAAAAAAAAAAGGTTTCAGGTTTCACCATACATTTAAATTACCTTATTTTTTAATCTAAACTAACTACAAATATGAATGTTTGGGTACAAATTAGCAAATGAGGACAAGGGTACAAATTAGCAAATGAGGACACGCGACGTTTTAAATTGTTCTATTTCAAATTTTCCCTGGCTTAAAAATTAAATAAGATTCACATAATGCACTTGTCAATTGTAGTCCCGGCCCTGGGGGACCCGGGGCTTTGGACAAAGTAGCGGGGACATAGCGGGGGATGTCCAAAAAAACGTGCCCCGCTAGCCGGGACAATAGCGGGGACTTGGCCGGGGTTGTACAGTTTATTGCCCCGCTGTACCGGGACAATAGCGGGGACTTGGCCGGGGTTGTACAATCTTGTTGCCCCGCCGTACCGGGACAATAGCGGGGACTTTGCCGGGGTTGTACAATTTTGTTGCCCGGCCCTACCGGGACAATAGCGGGGATTTTGCCGGGATGTACGAAATGTGCACACTGCATGCACAAACTCATTCGCACACGTTTGACCAGGTTGGATCGGACGACGTTCTTCATTGCATTTACGACTGACGTCCAGGGTATCAATTTATCCTGCCATTGCGAAACAATTTACAACCAATTTGTTTCATATTTTTACCTGATGAAGGAAGCTGTAATTATTTCGTTAACATCTTTCTTGTGTCTGGAATCACAGATCGTCATGAGTTACAAAAAGCAAATGTGTCTTTGGGCTACTTATTTACAGAAAATAAATTGCAAATCCACGCCTTTCGACGTGAACATCGTGTACAAACTTTCTACGTGCGTGCGCGCGTACCCGGCAGCCGCGCTGGCCGGCCTAGTATGACTGATGAGCTGGCCTCTGGTGGCTGTTAGTTATCACCCCCTCTGGTCTCAAAGGGGAATGAGTAGCAATGAATAGTGTTGTGGTCTATGTAAACAAAATCTAAATAATTAATTATTGTCTAACACTACACCGAAATATTTCAAAATTTCATTGTTTTATAAAGTAACAAAATCTCTCACGATACACCGAGAAAAATTCATTTTTTATTGCTGTAAAAAAATATAGAAAACACGTATCCCTGTACAAATTGAATGGAGGGTTTGCCCTTTGCCCGGCAGCGTGTGCAATAGGTGGAACAGCCTCCAACCATGAGAAGCATATGGCAGGAGAAATTGATACAAAATATACCTTGGACTCCATCGCGTTGCGTTGTACACAACGGAGAAGTCCAACCTGGACTAATGCCCTACACAGTGCAAGTTTGTCAGCACGCCCCACGAGGCTACTGGTACCCTGTAACATGTACATTTATTTCTGATGATCTAACGGGTACCAGTACAACTCTTATGACTGCGCAACTTCGTGCATGCGTGCTGAAGCGAAAATTTCCCCGCCAGAAAAGTCAGCACACCGGATAGGTGAGACCGTTTAAACCTGGATTGTGCATGCCGGGGCCGGGATCGTGCGGGGGTTGTGACAAATGCCCCGCATTCTGGGGCCGGGATCGTGCGGGGGTTGTCGAATATTGCCCCGCATGCCGGGGCCGGGATCGTGCCGGGGTTGTGCAAAATGCCCCGCATGCCGGGGCCGGGGTATAGCCGGGAATGTACAAAAACCGAGTGCCCCGCACTGCCGGGCGGTAGCGGGGACTGGCCGGGACAATCACGCTGGGCCAATTGTACATCCCCGGCTACGTCCCCGCTAGTCCCGGGTCCCCCAGGGCCGGGACTACAATTGACAAGTGCATAATAGCTCATACGAATACGCCTCATGTTCTTTTTTTTTTTTTACTTATTTAATTTTTTTTTTTGGGGGGGGGTTAACCGCCACTTTATTTGACAACTTCTTCACGCTTGACCACCGGGAACATTTTGCATCCGAACATTGGCGGGCCTTGTTGCTTTAAGACGCATCATATTTTGTTTAGTCTTTGAAATGTTTGCATCACTTACGGGTTGGGTAGTTTTGAACCCATGCACCGACATCTTGGTGATTACTGGCTGCATCGTCGCTATCTGCGGACTCCGACTCCGACTCCGACTGATCAACGTCTACGTAGATTGCGTTGTCCCGGGTCATTGGTAAGTTCCTCGGCTGTTTTGTTGGGTCTCTCTGCCGCGGTTCATCTTTCTGTCCTGTATATTTGTTATATATTTGTTATACAGTTCTACCTTTTGGGGGGAAAAGGGGAATGGGGGTATTTGATTTTTGTTTTTCGTTGGCACCATCATAACCCCTAGTTAACGGGGTTTAGGTTTTGATTTTAGCGTGCGTTCGTGTATGGTGCCATAAAATAAATTAACAATGTTGTTATTTTTAATTTTTTCGATCCAAAATTGCATTAAAAAAGATTTATTTTTATTTTTTAATTGCAAGAATGTTGATAATTGACTTACCATTTTTTTTCCAGCTTTGGGCATGCGGGTCCTGTAATGTCCCGGGTTGTGATGGCTTGCGCGTCCCGGTTTACGGTCTCGTCCCGGGTCTGGATTATTACGTCTCTCGGCGTATATATTATTTGTTATATATTTTTAAATAGTTTTACCTTTATGGTGAAAAGGGGGGTGGAGGAAATTTGAGGCTCTTTTTTCCTTAACACCTTCGTAACCTGATTTAACAGGGGTTAGGTTTTTATTTTGGCGTGCGTTCATGTAAATAGCCATTTAATAAATTACCGAATTTTTAATTCAGAAATTTGTCGTGCCAAACTTGCATCTCAACTAACGTTTTGTTTGTGCCTTTTTTTGATATTGAGAATTGACTTACCTGTATTTGCCCGCTTTGAGCATGCGGGTCCCGGAACGTCAAGAGTCGGGATGGATGGCGCCGCGTTCCGGTCGAAGGTCTCGTCCCGGGTCTGGCGTATTACGTCTCTATGCGGGGTTGGCTCCCTCGGTCGCGGGGCCTCTTTCAAGCCTGTATATATATTTGTTATATTTTGTTATACAGTTGTACCTTTTGGGTGAAAATGGGGCTTGGGGGATCTGATGCTATTTTTTTTTTCGTTGGCACCATCATAACCCGATTTCGCAGCGGTTAGGTTTTGATTTTGGCGTCCGTTCGTGTAAAGGGCCTTAAAATTAAATTCGCAAGATTTTTAATTTTAAAATTGTCCTGCAAAACTTGCATCTGAACAAACTTCTTGTTTGTTAGTTTTTATGATGTTGATAATTGACTTACCTGTTTTTGCCCGCTTTGGGCAGGCGGGTCCGTGCATGTTCCTGGTCGGGATGGATGGCGCCGCGTTCCGGTCGAAGGTCTGGAGTAAGTTTCTCGGCGGGGTTGGGTCCCTA
Organism: Crossaster papposus; assembly: GCA_037893245.1. Lineage (NCBI taxonomy): Eukaryota > Metazoa > Echinodermata > Asteroidea > Velatida > Solasteridae > Crossaster > Crossaster papposus. The sequence continues at coordinate 529,542 of JBAIAA010000886.1, read as the reverse complement.
GCCCGCGGGGACTCTTTCTCGCCTGTATATATTTGTTATTTATTGTTATACAGTTGTATCTTTTGGGGGAAAATGGGGGTGGGATTTGAGGATCTTTTTTCGTTGGCACCATCCTAACCCGTGTTTGTGCCTTTTTAACATATTGATAATTGACTTAGGGTAAAGTGGGGTAAGTGGGACACTGGGGTAAGTGGGACAAGTCTAGGTTTTCTTTATTTATTCTTTGTGAATAAAGCTTCACTGGAGTAAAGATTCTTTTTCTTGTTCGAACAAACATATTCATCAAACGTGGCAAATTTCAATCTTCTAAGCGAAAGATTTCTCCCTAAAAAAGTGATTTATCTCGGTACACCTCTTGCGCCCTCGCGCCCAGTCTTCATATTACTAATTCTTTTGTTTTAGTGAACAAAATAGGTTAACGTGTAGCTCCTTTTTCGGGAAGAAAAGAGTGATTTCCAGCCGAATTTCAGGTCGATTTTGTCGGGAATACATTCTGTGAGAGGTATGTATTAACCAGTTACGTTATTTGAATCATGAGTTTCTTAGGATTTTTTTTGTGGATTTTTAAAAATGTTGCCATGCATAATGTGCCTTAATTGTTTCAGCGTTTGACATTCATTACTGTGGAACTGTATTGCCGAATATTATGATTAGTTCTTTTTACATTGTTAGTCGTAAACAAACAGGATTATTTTGCAAACAATGTTTGGCTGTAAGTTGATCTTTTAAATACATGTTGCAGTCCTTTTCAAAACATATAAATGACTTCGTCATTGGAAAAAGGATGAAATATTACTAGACCGAATGCAAGGTTTGTGTCGTAATGGCGGCCATTTTGAATTCTTAACACATGCATGATGGACACATATTTCAGCATAATATTTAATGAAATGTTTTTGATACTTGGTGTAAAAGGGATAGTGCACTGTGTTTGGGGATTGTAGATTTCATGTTAAACTTTTTTGAAGTAAGCTTATGCGTCTAATTATGAGGAAATATGCATATTTTCCGTGTGTCCCACTTACCCCATTGGTTTGGGGTAAGTGGGACAGGTTGGAATTAGCATTGATTGTACACATGAACATGTACACTGATTTCGGACATGATGGATGCATCCAAAACCAATGTAATTCATCTAATTAATTTTATTGTACATTTGCAATTTCTTGCCCACTTCGAATGACAATGTTTTCAAACAGGATTGATTAGTTGTTTTTAATAGAAAGGCATCAGTTCTTGAAAAAAAGTTTTTTGTCATGTAAATTGTGTATTTTTAGTGTGTCCCACTTACCCCATATGACTGTCCCACTTACCCCGTGCGCAAAGGAAAATCCGACATTTCAGTCCTGTCATATTTTTCCCCATTTATCAAAAAATAATGCAGCTAGTGGACCAAAATGATCATTATGTACAGAAGAGACGTTAACAATCTAAAAAAACATTAATTTTTGTTAATCCAATCTTTTATTTTGGTGCAGCACACACAAATGTGCTTAAGTGTCCCACTTACCCCACTTTACCCTACCAATTTTTTCCCTTTGTGGGCTGGTTGATCTCATTATTTGCAGCGTGGTCTCCAATCTTCGCTGTTTTTGGAGCCGTCTTGTTAACTTGTTTTTTATTCGTTGGTCGTAAACTGTATGGATATAAACAGAAATGCCGAACACATCGGTTTTTTGTCATGTTTTTGGTGCCTGGATGACTGCATGTGGGGGGACAGTCGTTGTATCCAAATTGCCTTTTAAATTAACTTTGGGCGACATTACGAGTTGAAATGTATCGTCAGAATATCCCCTTTTTAATAATCGATAATACGAACCTCTTGTAATTTGCATAACAACTTTAACTTTGTAGGAATTTGTATAGTGCCGTAAAAACAAATCATTAATCTCTAAAATATTTTTCTTGATTAGTTTATACAAATTATCAAAATTGCCTTATTGTCTTAAACAACACCCCCCTCCCATTCCCCCTCCCCACCCAAAAAAATTCTGCCCGCAAAAATTAAAATGACATCCTTATTTATTAAACAATCACATAAATAAACAAACACTGTTTTGTTCATTGTTTCTTAATATGGGGGGGGGGGGGGGGATTCGTTAGAGCGTAAACATATCTTCCGCGGTCCGGGTAACGGCAGTTTACTGTACAGGTAACTTTACGTTGGTATTTTGTGGGGCTTTAGGCATTCGTTTTGGTACCGAAATATATTTTTTTTTTGGGTATGGTGCCACAGATTGCTAGCATTTTTAGTATATACTTGTCACTTCCTCGTCCAGGCCGGTCGAATCGGCCAATCGCAAACGTTCTTCCAGACTCGGATACCGCGATTGCACGTACGATGCCTCGAAAGATGTAGCTGAACGCCTGCTGCGATGCATTTTTTTTAAATACACAAAGACACAAACACGAGCGTTTCTATATCATTGAACTGATCCGTCGGTATCTGCATGCACCCTTTGATCACCGAGAATGACGGCTTCACGAGCGTTTATAACGTGTGCCGTGTTTAGGCCAACAATCACCCACAACGCGGAGCCTGTGTGTGTGGGTTAGGGTACATAATGCACGTATAGAAAATGCGAGCTTATGTTTTTGTGTGCTACGCTCCCTAAATATTTAGGCTTATTGTCTTTTTATGACATTATCTGTTGCTAACTGAAAAGTGGGCCGTCGTTTGCATTTTTTGGTTTTAATAGATAAATGTAAATTTGTTTGAAGAAATCATAAATACACCAACAGCAACTGAAATTAATTAACAAAAGTGCCGACGTGATATTATTATAGTTCTTATGAGCGGGCAGCATGCATCTGAAAACCCGTGAGATGAGTTGTTGTTTTTCCGTTGTTTGTCAGAAGGAAAAACACCTTTGTGAAAAGGTGTACCGAGTCGTTTACAAATTGTTTCTGCACAATACGCAATGACGTTTTGTTTGTGTGGTTCTGAAAAGAACCGGAGGCTTGACTTTACCGGTATCGGTGTATTGGACGCCGCTCTTGGTCGGTTTAGCCGGTGTATTACAGCTCGGCCTGGGTTGGTCGGGTGACCCTGCAAGCTGGTCTCCTTCTGGCATTTGCATGTCTGAAAGAAAGAAAGAAAAACAAAACTGCAGTTGACACTTGATAAGTTGATTATAAATATTACCGATGTTGATTATTAAATGTTCAGCTGTTGAATTATTTTTTTCTTTTTTGACGTTAGTTTCAAAGTGCTGAAGAACAAGCGCATCAATTGTTTTAACAACCGGTTACTGTAAACTAATGATTGTACGGTTTTTAAATAATTTTTTTTTATATATATTTTTTTTTATACCACGGTGTTCTACTTTTCCTAGGCTACCGAATTTGCATCAGAACTACACCGAGTGCCAAAACAACGACTTTGTTTTGAAAACTATTTTTGGTTTTTTAAAGATGAGTTATTTTGAAAAGAATCTTTTAAGGGGGACTTACCGTCGATTATCCGGTGCGGAGAATAGGGAGGAGATGAATTGCGGAGAGTAAGTGTGATGTACGTCTTACGTTACGGAGATGTTGCGTTACCGAAGTCTCGTAGTACAAGTGAGAGAAGAGAGGAATTGCGGAGAGTAAGTGTGATGTACGTCTAACGTTACGGAGATGTTGCTTTATCGAAGTCTCGTAGTACAAGTGATAAGACTAAAGAGATCCCAGTTTGGTATATATATATATATGAAGTTGCTACCGGTGATCACGTGCGTTGTGTTGCCAGTTGGGGTTTAGCGTGGGGTCGGTCGTAAACAACCTGCGATAACAAACAATAGCCTTAAGCAAGATTGCCCAAATTGATCTTGTGGAGGGAGGGGGTTAGATTATGGTCTGTGAACATAGTTACATAAACAAATATACCAATTAACCAAGTAATATAATCGCTGGTTATCATTACACCTTTCCATGTGCTGTATGGAAAGGTGATCGTGAGCCCGTGGGAATGGTTCATTTGTTCCGCAACGGTTCCGAGCAGTTATTCTTATGTTGGTTTTTCGCGATAGCCGGACGGCGATCAAGAATTGTTTGCCTATCTTTTTAAAGACAAAAACAGTTGACACCAAAGAAGAGGGCCAGAAACAGCATTCATTAAAACTAAATGTATAACATTTAAACCATAATTAGAAAATCAGGAATTGTTATTCTTCTTTGTGGGGGTCTAGTTAAAAGAAAATATTTCGAAACGGGTACGTTTGATAATAATAACGACACACGACTCATTTTTCTCCTATTTTCTTTTATTGTATTAACCCAACAACTGGTATACAATTAAAAACAAATAAATATAAACAATGAAAAGCGAACAAAACAAATTAACAAAAAGAAAAATTTGAAAGGGGGGGGGGATTTTATTGATTTTTTTAACAAGTTGTATACATAATTTGAATTACGCACAAAATATCAATTTGAACAAAGGAAACAATATTCGACTAGCACTTATCGTCAGCGTCACCACGAAGTAACACTAATGTCATAGCTGAATCGCGACCCCTTTCTGGCGTTTTCACGAAGTAACGCAAAGCCCATAGCTAATACACACGGATAGCGTCACTTCGTGAAAACTCGATACGCGGGGCCATTTCTGGCGTTTTCACGAAGTAACACAAAGCCCATAGCTAATACACGCGGATAGCGTCACTTCGTGAAAACTCGTAAACGGCGTATCTGATTTGTGAGTTTTCACGAAGTGACGCTATCCGCGTGTATTAGCTACGGGCTTTGCGTTACTTCGTGAAAACGCCAGAAAGGGGTCGCGCGTATCACGTGACATTAGTGTTACTTCGTGGTGACGGTGACGTTATACGCACGATCAGTAATGGTAAAAGCTCGCATTTTCTAACCCGACCGACCGGACTCACAGGCCCCGCGTTGTGGGTAATATTTGGCCGAAACACGGCACACGCACGTGAAGCTGTCATCCTCGGTGGACAAAGCTCGTGAACGGCTGTACCGTGCTTCTGCACGTATGTGTGCACACAATAATTATTTGCAGCGTGGTCTCCAATCTTCGCTGTTTTTGGAGCCGTCTTGTTAACTTGTTTTTTATTCGTTGGTCGTAAACTGTATGGATATAAACAGAAATGCCGAACACATCGGTTTTTTGTCATGTTTTTGGTGCCTGGATGACTGCATGTGGGGGGACAGTCGTTGTATCCAAATTGCCTTTTAAATTAACTTTGGGCGACATTACGAGTTGAAATGTATCGTCAGAATATCCCCTTTTTAATAATCGATAATACGAACCTCTTGTAATTTGCATAACAACTTTAACTTTGTAGGAATTTGTATAGTGCCGTAAAAACAAATCATTAATCTCTAAAATATTTTTCTTGATTAGTTTATACAAATTATCAAAATTGCCTTAACGTCTTAAACAACACCCCCCTCCCATTCCCCCTCCTCACCCAAAAGAATTCGGCCCGCAAAAATTAAAATGACATCCTTATTTATTAAACAATCACATAAATAAACAAACACTGTTTTGTTCATTGTTTCTTAACCAGTTCGCGCCGGGATTATTTTTACATCGCCGAGCCGACGGGCGGGATTATTTTTAACGAAACTCGATCCGAAGCGTGTTCAGGCCGATAGTGCTGGGTAGCACACCCACGCATTTCCGGCCTTGCGCGCTGCTGACATACATTTCCGAACTTGAACTTGGCGTATTTATTCGTCATCCGTTTTGAATTTGGGGAAATTTTTGCGTTTATATACGTCATCCGGCGCGAACTGGTTAATATGGGGGGGGGGGATTCGTTAGAGCGTAAACATATCTTCCGCGGTCCGGGCAACGGCAGTTTACTGTACAGGTAACTTTACGTTGGTATTTTGTGGGGCTTTAGGCATTCGTTTTGGTACCGAAATATATATTTTTTTTGGGTATGGTGCCACAGATTGCTAGCATTTTTAGTATATACTTGTCACTTCCTCGTCCAGGCCGGTCGAATCGGCCAATCGCAAACGTTCTTCCAGACTCGGATACCGCGATTGCACGTACGATGCCTCGAAAGATGTAGCTGAACGCCTGCTGCGATGCATTTTTTTAAAATACACAAAGACACAAACACGAGCGTTTCTATATCATTGAACTGATCCGTCGGTATCTGCATGCACCCTTTGATCACCGAGAATGACGGCTTCACGAGCGTTTATAACGTGTGCCGTGTTTAGGCCAACAATCACCCACAACGCGGAGCCTGTGTGTGTGGGTTAGGGTACATAATGCACGTATAGAAAATGCGAGCTTATGTTTTTGTGTGCTACGCTCCCTAAATATTTAGGCTTATTTTCTTTTTATGACATTATCTGTTGCTAACTGAAAAGTGGGCCGTCGTTTGCATTTTTTGGTTTTAATAGATAAATGTAAATTTGTTTGAAGAAATCATAAATACACCAACAGCAACTGAAATTAATTAACAAAAGTGCCGACGTGATATTATTATAGTTCTTATGAGCGGGCAGCATGCATCTGAAAACCCGTGAGATGAGTTGTTGTTTTTCCGTTGTTTGTCAGAAGGAAAAACACCTTTGTGAAAAGGTGTACCGAGTCGTTTACAAATTGTTTCTGCACAATACGCAATGACGTTTTGTTTGTGTGGTTCTAAAAAGAACCGGAGGCTTGACTTTACCGGTATCGGTGTATTGGACGCCGCTCTTGGTTGGTTTAGCCGGTGTATTACAGCTCGGCCTGGGTTGGTCGGGTGACCCTGCAAGCTGGTCTCCTTCTGGCCATTGCATGTCTGAAAGAAAGAAAGAAAAACAAAACTGCAGTTGACACTTGATAAGTTGATTATAAATATTACCGATGTTGATTATTAAATGTTCAGCTGTTGAATTATTTTTTTCTTTTTTGACGTTAGTTTCAAAGTGCTGAAGAACAAGCGCATCAATTGTTTTAACAACCGGTTACTGTAAACTAATGATTGTACGGTTTTTAAATAATTTTTTTATATATATTTTTTTTTTATACCACGGTGTTCTACTTTTCCTCGGCTACCGAATTTGCATCAGAACTACACCGAGTGCCAAAACAACGACTTTGTTTTGAAAATTATTTTTGGTTTTTTAAAGATGAGTTATTTTGAAAAGAATCTTTTAAGGGGGACTTACCGTCGATTATCCGGTGCGGAGAATAGGGAGGAGATGAATTGCGGAGAGTAAGTGTGATGTACGTCTAACGTTACGGAGATGTTGCTTTATCGAAGTCTCGTAGTACAAGTGGTAAGACTAAAGAGATCCCAGTTTGGTATATATATATATATATGAAGTTGCTACCGGTGACCACGTGCGTTGTGTTGCCAGTTGGGGTTTAGCGTGGGGTCGGTCGTAAACAACCTGCGATAACAAACAATAGCCTTAAGCAAGATTGCCCAAATTGATCTTGTGGAGGGAGGGGGTTAGATTAGCAAAATGAAAAAAATAATAAAAAGATAAATATAAAAATATGAAAAAGGGGGGGGGGGGGGTGGGATATTATTGATTTTGTATCAAGTGATATGTACATAATTTGAATCACACTAAATAAATACACACTTATAACTTAAAAAAGACCACAAAGAAAACTTACAAAAATGGAGGGGGCCGGTGTTCATTAGATTTAGATTAGCAAAAGAACGGATGACCAAAAAAATAAAAAATATAACGAACTTTTAAGAGTTTAAAAAAAATATAAATATGGGATAAATAATATGACCTGCTCCAACGAAACCCTCACGAAGTCGAAAAATTGTTTAGTTTGGTATTAGGGTTGTAATTAGAAGGAAAAGAAAAGAAAAAAAAGTTAAAAACATGGTGTTACTAATTCAAGATTCAGTTGGAACAGGTCACGGTATAGATGAGGTGGGTTAGGGTCGCATCTTTAGGTCGTTCTTGAAGGCAGCCAGAACTCCACCGCCGAAGTCTGGCAGGCGACATCCCGCCGTGTGGAGGTGTCTACGGACGGTGTAGCTTCAGCCTCCTGTGCAGGTGTATTTCGTTGCCGAAACCTTCGGTTTTTAAACCAAGTCTGAGGAAGGTAATGTTAAACAATTAATTAAATATTGTTTGCGTCAACAGGTAAAGGGTAGGGTCAACAGGTAAAGCTGCACACGTCGCTCTACCGATGCATGTAGATTTTATATATATATATAACATAAACAATTATTATTATGTTATTACATATCACTTTTTGGGGTGGTTAAAGGAACGCTTTTCGGGAAAAAATGAGAATGAAAAATAATAAAACTCACCCTGACGCAGTGTTCGCTCAGACCGGTAATACCTGCCAAGGTTAGACGATCGTCGTAGCAAGGGTAACAGCACTGTTCATACCAATCGTGCAAAACCATCAAATGGTCAGATGTGAGCCTGGTCTTGTTTCTGGTTGTACGCCGGGGCGGTTGCTGGCCGCTCCCGGCGACAGGTGTTACGCGCTGAACATGGCCCGAAGCGTCGGATAATCCGGACACTAATTAAATGGAAAAAGCAATAAGTTAAAACATTTTAAGAAAAACAAAACATCAAAGTCTTTCAAAGAAGTAATGACCATCAAAGGAAGATTCAGGTTATAAAAAAAGAAATGAAACATACCCGACATGCTGGACGTATCAATTTGTATATGCTAGGCGTGTAAGATAAAGAAGTGTTGTCCGCCTGAATTGAAAGTGTCGAAGTGAAGTTGAGTTGCACGTACGAGTTTGCAGTAACTGAGTGCACGCACATTCTATACATCTACGTACGCCCTGCTCCGGCATACGGGTACCCGTACGTACCCGTGGGCAGGGATCTGTCCAAGGTGATTGACTGGAATAATGTTTACACAATTTTGTTTGGGTACGAGCGAATACGTATATTATTGATTTTCTATCAAGTGATATGTACATAATTTGAATCAAACAAAATAAATACACACTTATAACTTTAGAAAGACCACAAAGAAAACTTACAAAAATGGAGGGGGGTGTTCATTAGATTTAGATTAGCAAAAGAACGGATGACCAAAAAAGAAAAAAAATATATAACGAACTTTTAAGAGTTTAAAAAAAATATAAATATGGGATAAATAATATGACCTGCTCCAACCAAACCCTCACGAAGTAGAAAAATTGTTTAGTTTGGTATTTGGGTTGTAATTAGAAGGAAAAGAAAAGAAAAAAAAGTTAAAAACATGGTGTTACTAATTCAAGATTCAGTTGGAACAGGTCACGGTATAGATGAGGTGGGTTAGGGTCGCATCTTTAGGTCGTTCTTGAAGGCAGCCAGAACTCCACCGCCGAAGTCTGGCAGGCGACATCCCGCCGTGTGGAGGTGTCTACGGACGGTGTAGCTTCAGCCTCCTGTGCAGGTGTATTTCGTTGCCGAAACCTTCGGTTTTTAAACCAAGTCTGAGGAAGGTAATGTTAAACAATTAATTAAATATTGTTTGCGTCAACAGGTAAAGGGTAGGGTCAACAGGTAAAGCTGCACACGTCGCTCTACCGATGCATGTAGATTTTATATATATATAACATAAACAATTATTATTATGTTATTACATATCACTTTTTGGGGTGGTTAAAGGAACGCTTTTCGGGAAAAAATGAAAAATAATAAAACTCACCCTGACGCAGTCTTCGGTCAGACCGGTAATAGCTGCCAAGGTTAGACGATCGTCGTAGCAAGGGTAACAGTTCTGTTCGTACCAATCGTGCAAAACCATCAAATGGTCAGATGTGAGCCTGGTCAGGTTCCTGGTTGTACACCGGGGCGGTTGCTGGCCGAACCCGGCGACAGGTGGGTTACGCTCAACATGACCCGAAGCGTCTGATAATCCGGACACTCATTGAATGGAAAAAGCAAAAAGCAAAACATTTCATGAAAAAAAACACATCAAAGTCTTTCAAAGAAGTAATGACCATCAAAGGAAGATTCAGGTTATCCAAAAAGAAAGGAAACATACCCGACATGCTGGAGGTATCAATTTTTATGTTTTGGCGTGTTGGATGAAGAAGTGTTGTCCGGCTGAATTGAAAGTATCGAAGTGAAGTTGAGTTGCACGTACGAGTTTGCAGTAACTGAGTGCACGCACATTCTATACATCTACGTACGCCCTGCTCCGGCATACGGGTACCCGTACGTACCCGTGGGCAGGGATCTGTCTAAGGTGATTGACTGAAATAATGTTTACACAATTTTGTTTGGGTACGAGCGAATTCGTATATACGTCTAGAGGCGGCACCACGTCTCGACAAGGTATCACTAAAACCTCACCCTGTCGTTATTGTAAACGCCACCCGTTGTTTCTCACAAATTGTGTTTGCCGTGGTTATTATAGGTGAAGCACAAGCATTAACACGGCGACCAATTCAAACTAAACCCGCACCAAGACGACAAATAAGGTCTTTTTGAACCCAGTAAAATTATGTTACAAACATGGAGCGACTTGGTCCGGATTCCGTTTGAACAGGTCGCGATTCCGCATTGACAGTAGCGCCAATAATACGTCAAGAAAGTCGTTCGTCTCTTATGGGCGGGAAATGTGATGTACATAGGCGGTCCTACACCGAAGTCTGGGTCCCAACATCCGCATGCTGGCGTGCCTCGGTTTCCGGCGCGGCCGCACCAGGCGCTCGATTCTCCTGTCCCCGACGGGACCGTCTGTTTCTGTTCGTGAACCAAGTCTGAGGAAGGTCATGAAAAACAATTGATAAAATTTGGTTTGCGTCAACAGGTGGTAAAGCTGAACAATTCGCCGATGAATGTAACTTATTTTACATACACACAGTATCTATTAAGGTGTCTATTAATATGTCGGCATTGGTTACTAGGTTATGGCGACTCAATGGTTACATCGAGATCCTTTTTCATTGTGTCGACGTTGTTGTTGTTCCGCGTTCGTATTTAATCGGCGGTTTATTTGAAAAAAAGGAAATTTAAACTAGTAATTGTATTATACACGGCCGGTTTAAAAAAAAAACCATCAACAATATTGACAAAAGCAAGACAGTATGATAAAAATGTTTTAAATATTATATTTTAATAAAATAATACTTTTTTAAAGGGAAATAAAGTCCGAGATACTGACTTGCAACTCGCACGCATATGCTTTAGTATACGACGATCGACAATAGCTCGATAGTGGTACGGCAAGAAAGGGCATTAATTACACAGCGGGGATGAATAACATTTAAACCGCCGCCATCGTCGAAGTACTAATTAAACACCAGGATTGTTATTATTCTTTGTAGGGGTTTTATTAAACCAAAAAATCTTAAAACGGCCGCGACAGTAATAAGGACGCACGACTCATTTGTCTCATATTTTCTTCTTTTGTATTATTTAGGTTTGAAGTTACAAAATGTATGTGGACAATATTTCAAAAAAAATTACTACCGAATTATTAGGAAAAATTCTTACTTATTTAAAAGTAAATAATGATTGTAGGCATCCAGCAAAATGAGGGCCCTACATATCCTGTAATTGTTCCCAAAAATTGAATTGTATAAACCAAAATGCATTCTCGCCGTCCGGCGAGCTCGAAAAAACAAAGATAACATAAGAATAACTGCTCGACGCCGGTGGAAAACAAACGCTGTTTTTCATGCTTTTCTCGGCATCCATGAATGTAAAATTTCGGACAGGTCAATTAAACGATATTTACTATAAAATACAACCCCCCAAATCCACCCATTCCTGATAATTAAACAAATTACCAATGGTGTATACTACCTTTAAATGAAAAAGTATTTGAAACAAATTGTAATCTTAATTTAATAACTGTCATTTAAAAAAAAAATGAATAAAGAAGGTGGGAGTAAAATTGGGATTCGCGTCCATGTTACTGGCCAGGAGTATGCTTTTTAAAAAAAGGTTTAATTGGGGGAAAAGTGCTAAATAGCTGAGTAAAGGTGTTGGGTAACATTGAACCAATAAAAACTTTTAAAAAAAATTAACAAATGGACGGCTTCACAGGGCGGCTGCAGGCGGTCCAAGGATGACCGGCCGGCCGCCGGGGTCTACACAAGACTTGTCATAAACTATTTAAAAAATGGCCGGCGGGGTCGACGGTCCCTACTCCCGGCGGGCAAGGGGCGGCTGCAGGCGGTCGAAGACAGAAGTACGTCTGCGTTCCAACGTCCCGGCTGCTTGTAGACGGCGTCGGCGGTGGGTTAGTTATGGGCGGCGGCCCAACCTGCTCCTTTCTCTTTTGACGAAAACGCCGGTTGGAGAACCAATTCTGAGGAAGGCAATTGAAAAAACAAAAAACGGATAAAATATTGTATGCGTAAACAGCAGCAGCAGGTAAAGCTGCTGTTGTACAACAGTACTAATCCGATCTACCGACGCGGCGGGCGGGCGGGCTGGATGTAGATTGTATCTACAAACAGTTTGAATGTACCTAAAGCTGGTTTAGGATCTGTCTGTGTTTCAACTGCATTTGGTTGTGGGTTGTATTAACAGCCAGCCAGCCAGCCACCCACCCACCCACCCACCAAACAATTTAAGAAATTTTAGCCACGACATCGTCGATTTGGAACATTACGGGAAGGGCAGCAAAAAAAAAGGAGGCGGTTAAGAAATTGGAGATGTCACATTTGTCACCACGCACGGATGTCTCGGTAAATAATTCGACACTCCCGAAACTAAAATTTCAGTTTGAATTGAAAGCAAAAGTTGTAACTACAGTCAAACCTTGATATAGCGGCCATCGACGGTGCCGGTTTTCGTGGCCACTATAGCAAGACGTACACATGTACACACACCCATACATGTACATGTATGAAGTCCAGGAACCAAACAACAGGGGAGATTTCAAAGTCAACAGAGGGCGCACTTCATTTCTGCGGCCGGAGTACACAGGTTTCACGGCAATGTAATTGTACACATGTTATTTGCTGTGGGCTATTATGGGTTGGCCACTGGCCGCGTTACGCAGTGGCCGCATTAGCAGAAATGGTTATGGTATGTTTATGCAAGAATCAAACTGGGACCAAGCAAAGGTGGCCAGTTAAGCCAGGTGGCCGCTGTATCAAGGTGGCCGCAATGGCAGGTTTGACTGTAGCATGGAGGAAGGAATAACGGCGGGCGGGCGGGCGGTTGTAGTTTATATATAAAAAAAATGGACAAAAAATTCAATCGTTTTATTTTAATTATTCATTTGACCACATTCAGATCTCGGGAAACATGACCGGTACTCCCTAACCGCCCGCACGTACCTGCAAATGACTCTAACGCCCGGTCGAATAAACAAAACGATCGAGGGGCAGCTGTTGTTTTATAACAGTTACTAGCGTAATATTAAATTAGCGTTAATCCAAACAATTCGGTAGTAAATGATTTAAAAATTCGCCAACAAAACGATGTACCGTTAATAGTTGAACGAAGAGAATGAGAAGAATACTCACCCTGACAATTTTTTCGCAAATGCAGGTGGCAGCCGCCAATGCCTTTATCTCCGCATCCACCGACGGGTATCTGTTGTCGTGGCTGACCCAGGCGGCATCTAAAATTTCAGCCGTCTCGGCCCGGAATCTGCACGTCCGACGGGGACTTCCATCGTCCCCGCGCTGGCCCAGCCCGGATGGACCGGCGCCTGTAATGAAATGCACAAGTAATAAGTTTTCCAACATGTTAAAAGAAAGACAGAGCGTCAAATTGTTTCCTTGAAATAAGGATCGACATTACAGGATGATTCTGATTCAAAAAAACGGAAGCACACGTACCTTCGTCGCATTTTTGAGAAGACATGATTAGCAATAAACAAGGTATCAATAAACATGTATCTATCATGATTGTAAACGCCCGTGAACGCCACCCGTTGCTTCTCAAAGATTGTGTTAGTTTGCCGAGGTTATTATGGGGGAAGCATAACTTAAAATCTTCGAGATCTGCTTGTTACAGACTATGTTTTTAAAAGACGGGGTTTACAGGTAAATCTAACCAGTGTTCGAAATTTTCAACTGGCAATATTATTTTAATACTGTTTTTTTTTTAGGGGGATTCACATTATTAAAGGGATGTACATTTTATCATCGGAAACTTGAAGGGAAAGCAGTTGGTCGACCCGTTTGTTTAATTTGCCGTGTTGTAAACGAGAATTTCAAGTTTTCGTTAAAGTATAGGTTACCAGGATTAGTTGTTTTTAGGGGGGAGGGGCCGGCCGGGTTTCATCACTTGTGAGTAACATCCGTCCCTCGCCTTGGTCGCTGTTGGCCGTTGCCGTCATTCACTTGGCCAAGTTCGTGCAAGAAGGCGCCTAGACCTCGTCTGCGCCGTATGGGGGGGGGGACATCCTCCACTGGCTGCGGAAAATCATCAATCGTGTCCTCGTCTTCTTCCTCTTCATCGGCCTCCACGACATCCGGTGGGAGCTCGATGTCATCTTCACCTTCCTGATGCAGTCTGTCCCGCAGTTCCACAATGCAGCGAGGCACGTCCGTTGGTACCTGCCACTGAAGAAAAAAAGGGAACTCCCCTACAACCAAGTCCCAATCCTGCAAGAGCTGGTCGTCTCTCATAACGCTGCAAATTTTGTGCACGTTGATTTCTTGAGGGGGGGGGGGGGGGGGACATGAAAAAATACATTAAAAGAAATAATAAAAAATGGATCGGGGAAAGCAATAACAGGGTCAGGGGGCAATTGAATATGTGTCAACATGTACTCACGCAGGTTTTGTGAATAATCACGCCAATTGAACCAGGGATGCCAGCGGGGCGGCTTGTTTCGTCTCACCCGCTCCCTGTGAGTTACAAGGATCAACACCCCGAAGATGTCCATATGGTCGCGGTTGGTCGAAGGGCGACCAGCAACCACATCATCGTCGATGCACCTGAGGAGATGTGATCGGGTCCAAGGGCAAAACCGTCTTGGTGCAAGGGCAGTTAATTGCCGTTGTCTGACATTCAGCAATAGCTGCCTTTGCGCGAATTAACCGCCTCTCCGCGTCGTTATCAATTAACAAACAGAAACGCAGAGGGTTGTTTCGGGAGAAAGCGGGCAGCATCCTAGGCCAGGCGGTTATGCTGTACTCCTTCAACATGAACCGGAGAAGGGCCATTGGATCCATTTTTGAGGCGGCGACCATTGCTGCAAACACGGCATGGCTGGATAGCCCTTAATGGCATGGCTATGCTGCAGCATCTGCAAAACCTGCATAACCACAAAGAGCAAAATCAAAAAAGTATTTTGAATTTGTATGAGTGTTTAGCAATTAATCCCTACCTAACAACCAAGACGGGTGACGAAAAGAAGAAAAGAGCGTAGACAAAAGCTAGACTAAACGGTTGAAAAAAGTTAAACAAATGTATAACAAATTTACGAATATGTTAGATGTAATTTTTATGTAAATATTGTGGAGATAATACAAAACAATGGACCGATCCGGATTTGACCATAAGCCCCGCCCACCTTAGCAACGGCATGGCGACGCCATTACCTCGGTCAAGTTGCACGAACGTACATGTACATGTACGCTAGGCTAGGCGTAGAACACGTACAACGAAAATGTTGATTTAAAC
The DNA here is from genome assembly GCA_037893245.1 of Crossaster papposus. Classification (NCBI taxonomy): domain Eukaryota; kingdom Metazoa; phylum Echinodermata; class Asteroidea; order Velatida; family Solasteridae; genus Crossaster; species Crossaster papposus. Next base: position 514,062 of record JBAIAA010000886.1, on the reverse strand, counting down.
TTTAGGCGAGGACAAAATTACTATCAGTCACTCAGTAAGCTAGCGGGCGAACTAAAAGGATGACCATTATTTTAAGGAACGGTATGAACAGTACATGGAGGATGGTTAAGTTGCAGTTGGGAGAAATGAAGCATGCATGCATGTCAATTTGTATGGACGGTGTTGCTTGGTAAGTCACAGTACTACCGGTACTGGAATAAATCGCGTATTTTGTCACAACAGGATTAAACCATAGCCTAATTAATAGACTGCTATACATGTAGATTATTACTATTAACTCTACAAAGGCCCCTATCCTATACCTACCTTAGACTGCACTGTCCTTGACCTTGTTTATCTTAAGTTCTTGACATTCCCGCCGTTCACGTCACACGAGTTCAACGATAATTCTCATTTTCGAGGTTTGTTTTGGTATTTAACGGGGAAAAAATGATGTCATAATCCGAGTACCAGCGTGTTATTTACATATTTCATGACCATTTCATGCATATTTTTGACAATTTTGTAAACTCCATACAGCCGCATTTTGATTGACAAATACGGCCCTTTTTCGTACCGAAGCCATTTGTTTGTGTACACGTTTCTAACCACATGTGATAGTTTGACCGAGCTAATGGCGGACCACGCCTGTAGCAACCGTTGCTAAGGTACCTGAACAAAACTCGTAATCTTATTGGTCAATGCGCGCGTAGTGATTGACAGGCCGGATCGGTCCATTAATAACTCGACCGGATACCCAATATAACACAGAAGGTTACATACAGATATAAGCACCAAAAAGGAAACAAACCTCCACATCGCCCACCGCAGACCTGGTGCAACCGCTGGTTGTTACCGTCAAATAAGTGTAAATGGAGTCCCACCAGTGACCGCCAGCAGCAAATCAAGCGCAGCAGAAAGTTCATCCACGGCACTTTCAGTTCTTGGGGGCCCGGTTGCAAGCAGGGCAGGCAGGTTTCGTTGAGATTTTCCAAAAACCACTGGACTGCCTGCGGCCGAATGAGTAGATGTCTCGCAGCTTGGACTGCCGATTGCGCTGCGCCCTGAGCGAGCTCTTGGTGGCCAACGTGCTCCAATGTTGGCGTAGGAGGCAGCAGATTAGGCGAATTGCCGATGGTACCACCAAGTGCTGCCTTCAGCGGGTGGTATAGCAGGCGGAGAGTGCCCCCGTCAACAAAAAAAAATCAAGGAACGCCTTGCCCGCCACTGGCCTCGCCACGCACTGTCGCTCATCTTCCACCACGCCGAGGATTTCAGCGGCGGCTGAGATTGCCGGACGGTCGTGCGGGCGAACGATGATGGCTTCCGTCTCTATCATCCAAAGCATGACCTCGCCGCCCGGAAAAGAGTCGACCGCGATGGCGTCCTTGAGGAGCAACTCTATTCTGAACGTGTGAGGGCAAACCGTCAGATACTGGAGGATGCCCCTTGTCGCGCTGGTCCACATCGCAAAACATTCATGTAGTGATTTGTAGGCTTTTGTCGTGTGGGTCACTAAGGACGCCAGCACATGACCACGCTGCTTTCTTTTCCGAAGCTCCACGGACCTGGCGTGCATGTTCACTGTATGGTAACCCCTCATCTGCACAATGTTGCCCAACTGAAATCGTGTCGTCATAGCGTCGAGAAGTCCGCCCGGATTACAAACAGTGAACATGGCACTCATGCCACGTCTATCGCTCAGCGGGAAAAAAAACCTGCCTCCCCTTCTTCTCAGCTCTGGGTTTAGGGTGACCCGCCCTCCAGGGTCTGAAATGTTCATACCCAAGTGAACTACAGAGTGCAGGACGTCTTTCGCGCGGACACCAGCAATGAAGTGGCTGTAGGATGCCATAGACATTTTCATCCCAAACTGCACGACCCCGGTGTATGCGAAGTCGTGATGGGCCTCCCCGTCTCGGTTGAGTTCACCCTGAAAAAAAGTTTTTAAAAAGTTAAAAAACCAGTCACACTTAACATTTTTATATAGGCACACTCGATTAGATCAGACAAAACTTAAATCTAAAAGTTTGCATACATTAAACATGACTGTCTTTTTCTAAAAAAAATAGAGCCAGATCGTGTTGGGAACACCTAATTGAACTTTGATTTTGTTGAGATGTTGGAAATGAGAGAGGGATGTAGTTAGTCCAGGTAATATTAATATCTACAACAATGTGTGCAGTAGAATAACAACAATTTGAACTCGTAATAACTTTGGAAAAAAACCCAATCATTTAACTGTATAGATAAAGGGTAAATAATTAATTAAAAAACTACATCACACCACTAACAATCCTCGTCACAACACACTGAACAATCCCAAAAATGCTGCCACACCGCCTCTGCTGGAGTCTCTTATCTCAACACAAGCTCTCTCTCATTGGCAAACATGTTGCTCACGACGACCCGTTCGACGACGACTACCGTATAAATCAAGCTGGTGCTGCTGATTCCTGCAATTTTAAAGTACATGTACTATTATTGTGTATAATTGTACACTGACCACTTCTCGTATCTGTAATACCTATACTAACCTGAACTCAGTAAATAACTATACTCGTAGAACTGTCGGTATATCTCGTGCATTTTGAGTTCTTACTATTTCCCCTCTGTGTGCTCTCTGTGTCTTTGAACTACCTATCCCTTCGTGCCGGGTTTGACATTACTGGATCTTTATAACTGGTCGTCAAGTCCACCAACGGGCACATTCCTGAACGGTTTTTAAATCCCACTTTCTTCCACCGAGACTGTCTGAACGTCTGGCGTATCGTGAGGTACGTTAGGGACTGTAGTTGAACTTTAGGTTCACTATACAACAATACATGGTGATTTATTTCCTGTTGGATCTAACACGTTGAAACTTTGCATTGAATTCACATCTTTTGGTCGACTTCTGAGGTGTGAAGGTTGTTTTCCATACCGACTCTTTTGGGGAAATAGGTTTGTGAGGACATCCACAAGTTACCATTAACAACACTAATTGGCGTATAGCACGGAAGTGGTGCATATCTCTGCTTGTACCACACTTGTTGCTTTCATGTAGTCGCCGCACTAGACGATCTTGACCAAGATTGTCTACTTTATTTTGTGCATTAGGTCTATATAGCAGGGTCACCAAAAATAAAATCTGCTTAGTTAGGTGAAAAGTTAGCCTCGTAACTATGTAAAAATAGAAGCATGTAGGGCCTTCCTGAAATACACAATGCGTTTTGGGGTATGAATCTTCTCCTTTCCGAGCTTGTCGATGTACCAATCTAGACACATGGGGGTAGCTTTACCTTCGACCCTCCAATGTATGTATATGTTTTTCCTGCAAACATTAAAACAAGTTGATTTGGGTATCAGATTGTTATTGATTAAACACAGTCTCTTACGAATCACAATCAATAGACCTGAAAACACTAATGACACTAACCTGTTTGGCACGACTGTCGTGTAGGTGAAATCCTGCAGGTTTATCCCCAGTAATCCACAGATCTTCTTCTGCATCTCGGAAGTGCATGTAGCCGTAAGGTAACACACTGGCGCTTCGGTGAGGCTGGTTAGTATATAGTACCAATATCACTATATTGGGGATGGGGTGGGGGTGGGGGAGGGGGTGGGGGTGGGGGGGGGGGGGGGGGGGGGGGGGGGGGTGGGGGGGGTTTCAAAGCATATACCGTCATAAAATATTGGCCTATAACACTTAAATTCATGTTTACACATTGGGATGCTTAACACTGGTACATGCATGATCTGGTTGTAGAGAACAATAAACGGGAAATCTGTTTTTGTACTGGTGACAGCTTATACCTTGTCCACTGTGACGGGGAAGAAACCGTAGATAAGACTCTTCCTAAACCCAGTGGGCAGAACTGCAAAAACGTGTTTTTTCTCAGCCAACGCTTTCAATGCATCAACTTCTTCGTTTTTCAGAGAGATAGTCGTATCCAGCAGAGCATCAAGTACTACCTCATCGAAATCCATCATGCACAATAGACAGAGAGTGTCAGATTTCGTTTCTGATGAAAACATGGAGTGTATGGTGTGTGTGTGCATCCTTGCAGCGGCCCACAGGACAATACCATCGATAGCTGTTTTTCAGAAACTAGTTTTAAAGGGATCGTATACGCTTGGTAATTACTTCAAAATTAATGGCAATAAAAACTTACAGCAGCTTTGGATAGTATAATGCATTTTTTGAAACTTTTCACTTCGAAGTACTGCGGTTATGAAAAAAGATATCACTTTTTATCCCCAAAAATTTGAATCTGAGAAGTGTTACTGCAGTGACGTTTCTCAGATTGAGGTTTTTCTCATGCTACTCCGGAGGCGATCATGCCATGTTTTAACAGTGAAACAATTTGTTTTCATTGCGACTAATACCGCAACACTTTTGCGAAATAATGGATGTACCGGTACTCCTTGATGGACAAGTTGTAGTTGTCATCGATGCCGTAAAGTCCTTTAACTATTTCTTCAAGAACGGTCATTCTGAATAGTAAATTAGATAATTGTGAAAAAGACTAAATAAGTTTGTAAACTAGGAGAATCTACTGTTTATGTGGATGTTGTTAAGATTAGAGTAATATATGAAATTAAAAGAAGGAAAAGGCCGGCCGAAGCATTCTTAATTTGTCTAATAATTGGACAATTATCTAATTTCACTGTTCTCGTCAGATGCAGCCAGTGAAAGACAAAGCAGGTTTCGAACTTGAGAAAAACTCGATTCTGCATGACTTGCCGGGGGGGGGGGGGGGGATAATAAAACATAAAAACAACAAGGTAAAAATAGACTCTAAAACTTAAAGGTTGTTATTGTTTAAATAAACTTATAACTAAACGAAAATAAACCAAAACTGGAGTCTCGTGTACCAGTACTCCTTAGGAAAAAAAGAGCTTTTTACTCTTTTGTATTTAGAGCCTGGAATTATGTCACTGAGAAAGTAGCTATTCGTTGCTATTTATTCCCCTTTGGGTCCAGAGGGGGTGATAACTAACAGCCACCACTGACCAATCAAAGACATAAAACAAGGCCGGGTGACGTCATGCCGACCGTGAGGAATCCCCCACCCCATCCCCAAACAAAAAGGCTATAAAAACGAACAACATGACCTAAAACTAAAGCCTGGAGTAGTACATTAAGAGATACAACATGTACACTTTGTAGCTTACACTGGCAATGGGCACTTGCTGCTTCCAACGATTTCACTTTCTCCTCCACACTCCAGAGAAATAACCTCCTCAAGAAGGCGGACGTTTTCCTCTTGAAGATCGTTCATATCCTGGCATTCTAATTATGCACAAAATAAAAATTGAAACAAAAATACAAATTGGACAATTTTATTAGTCGGCTGTTCTTTTTTTGCCAGCATCCTAAGCCTACTTTCCACCATAGCCTTTGATTTTTCTTCTTGCTTTTTTTCCAGTATCTCATTATTACTTGACTTCGTTTTATAGCTGTAACTTATGTTTTCCTTGCCTCGTTTCTAACCGTTTTTACCAAATCTTCCAACTCTGAATCACCTTTTGAGTCTACAAATGCAGCAGTTTTATCAAAAACATACATGACCTGTGCTTCATTTGCTATTGCTGTAGAATTTGGGCGTTTATGTATTAAATAATCAAGGTATCCAAATACTCTTTCAGGAAGCTTATGTTTGGGAGCTGATGCTGAAGCTTGTTTAAAGTCTGTCATCTTTGACATTGCAGGATTTTCCACCTGGAAGGTAGTCTGCCATAACACATTTAAAGAGTTGAAGAAGAGTGATGAGAGTGTGTTGAAGAAGAGAGAGAGGGAAGTCAGGGCTTGAAAGATACTCCTACACTTCGTCTTTCTATAAGAGACTCGTCAAAATACCCAACATGACCAAATGCAAAATCTTCTCCTCTGTTGTTACTTGCTCCAGAAACCAGTGTAGATTTCACGCATCTCAAGAATATGACCGTTCTTTTCGGTTAGTCTCCACAAAGGTGCACCTACATGTAATGTTTTGTTAATTAGGCCTAAAACCTTACACCCTGCCAAGTACAATGGGACCTTTACATCTGCTAATATAGGCTCCTGACTGTACCTCTATTCCAACCACGTGCCTGTCATAAAAAAATTTCTTATGTTTTCCCCCCTCTCTATGTCGGAAACGCAGTGTTGCTCAGAGGTTATTGATGTAGTCTGTGTGGATAGTCTTCTCCATAATGGACAAAGCAGTAATAGCGTCAAAACGCAAGTCACACAAGATATCAGGTTTGACATGTATTATTACTTTGATTGTACCTGCTTTGCCTTAATAATTTTGACAGAAGCTCTTTGCCTATTCAAATAGTAACAGGAGCCAATATTCTGCCCGCATCAAAACTCTGGGGGACGAGGGAGGAGTGGCAGCTCATGGAATGGCAGCTGTGGTCTAGAATCCTGGAGACACCAGGCACCTTCATGACACCAATCGAATCGAATGGTGAGTGACCGTGAGTCCCATCTCAAAAGCCTACACTGCGCCAAATAAGCCAGTTCACTAATGCAACTGCGTATGTGCACAAAAAGATTCAATGATTTTCTCTTAGGACAAACACGGAAGATAAATCCAATCGAAAAGACGACAACTTTTGTTCGAACAAAGGTTTGGACACAAAAGACACCTGAAAACACTACGGTACTGAAGTAACATTTGTCAAAAACCTTTTCGACAGTGAAAATCTCTCGCTAGTGTTATGCTTTTGCTTGCATACGATGAAATGTTTTTCTCGAATAAAAAATTGTCAAATCTTCTTGTGCACATGCGCAGTTGGAATACCGAACTGGCTTTTATAATTGAGCTGTAGCTGGCAGTAACACATTTGCGTTTATGGAAGTGGCTTAATCCACTTTCCATAGACATGTGTGGTATTCCTAGTCATAGCCATGAGGCAACAACCTTGAGGTCAGCCATAACAAATGTTTTAAGACCTCTGGAGATAAATTTGACATTTGCAATAAATATTCCAGACAAAATGTACTGTTGATTAATATAGCCACACAATTTTCCTTCATCTGAAAATTTAATTGTGTAGATGTGTCAATTTTACTTTGAGAGATACGCAACTACATGTTAGGATGACACTGACCCCAATTACATATTTTGTTGGCAAGTCCGGTTCTAAAACACAGTTTTAGTTTTGTTTGCACTTTTGTCTTTTTCTCCTGGGTGTTGGGAACATCAAGCCAGCCAGTCATGTGACTTGATGATGTCGCCTTTCCACGCATTACCACAGAGGGAGCTGTTCGACAAAGTCGTAGCATAAATCCATGATAGTCATCCAGCAGCCACAGAGGGCGCCATTATACTATCCGGTCTGTTGCCTAATCGCAATAACATTTGTTAATGAATTAACTTTTTCAGTGCCAAGAACCTAAATAACTACCAAAATGTACCAGTGCCGGGCTAAGGACCCAAATCTTTCAGTGCCCACGCCAAGAAGAACCCAAATACATGTACAAAATGGTTGAATAGAACATTTGTTGTAGTTACATTACGTTTAGCGATGGGTCATTGTGGCACCTTTGTGGTACATAAAGTACATGTAGATCTTGGGCAACCTTGGGCACAGAAAGAGTTAGTACAAGAAAAGTATAAAGATGATGTAAACTGTGATTATTAAATCTCATCTTGGCATCATTACTACTGTACCATTTATTCATAACTTTTTTTATAGAGATTTTAATTTTTTTCCCCCGCTTTTAAATGACAATTTGAAATTGTTGTGGGCCTTTTTGAATTGCTGGCTTCATCTTTGTCTTTGGCTAAATGTTAGGCTCTCAACCGTGGGAACCCAAGACACATTCTAATACCTATTGTGCATTATGAACACAAAGGTTGAATCTATTTATTGGGTTTGCTTTTCGTTGATTCTAAAGTCAGTAGAGCTCGGAAACCAAGCTGAAGATGAAGCCAAGGTTTGGAAAATACCCACAGATGGTGGTAGAAGCTGGTTTTGTGTCCACATTCGAATGAATGGGTCAGGAACCAGCTTTTTGTACACGGCATTCTCAATGAAAATTGTTTATGTAAAACGAATACGTGTAAAACCTGTTATGTTGTTTCTCTTATGAAATGAGGTGACTAAGCTGAACATAATTTCATGGTTGGGACTAAAACATTATGTTCACAATTGTGGCCCGATCAAGAGAAATGAGTCGCATGTTGCTATTGTCTTATCGGCGTACAGGCCAAAACAACGTAAAGGTCTAAAATGTTTTGCAAATTGAGATTAATGTAGTATTTACTCGATAAACTCTTTAATTATATACCTAAAGTATCTTAGCAGATTTTTGACAAGAAATATATATTTTTGAGTGATTTTCAGCACCACTGCAAAACGACATGTGACCCATTTCCCTTAATAAGGGACCTTAATTTGACCTTAATTCTGAATTTGGCTCCATAAGTTACAGTTTTATTCATTTTAATAATATGCTGATATCGGATAATAAGATGCATTTTAACTCATTGCCTTAAAGGTATGATACACCAGTGGCATTTGCTTGAATTATCATGAATGAGTGGATTTGGGGGATTGTATTTTGTTGTGGTCTGTCCGAAGTTTTACAATCATGGATGCTGAGAAAATCAAGAAAAACAGCATTCGTTTTCAACCGCCGTCAGGCAGTGGAACTTATGTTGTCCTTGTTTTTTTTCGAGATCGCCGTCCGGCAATCGTGATTTAAAAAAATTAAATTACGGGATATCTAGCACAATCCTTTTGCCGGATGCGAACAATCATTAATTACTTTCAAATAAGTAAGATATTTACTAATAATTCGGTAGTACATTTTTTTGATATCTGCAAACGGTGTATCCTGCCTTTAAAATTAACAGAGGGTTAAACCATTACTAAAATTTGGCAAAATTTAGGCAATATGATATTTTTAAAAAAAATTATTGCAAGGGTTTTTTTCCTTGCATTTTATAATTTGCTTAAATATCAAATTTTAGCCAATTAAAAAAAATGCAAGCAAAATTTCAAAATAACTGTAATGAATGCAATTTGGCTGATTTGTTGTTTTATAAAGGTATTTAATAAATTGAACTACATAGATTCATCGAATACGGAAAAGATTTGTCTGATTAGAATAGTTTCATGTCAATTTCACTTTAATTTATCAAATTTTATGCACTCAAAAATACGTCGAAAGATGGGCTGTTTTAAAATTGACATGTTAGTTTTGTCAGTTTCAGCCGAGTTTGTATTATTAAGATAAGATGTAGATTTGACGTCAGGACAAGCTTTCACACTGCGATTTTGCAGAAATTGAACACGTAAATTATAAACCGGCCTTTACTTGAGTTATTCAAGCTGCATTGATGCGTATAAATTCTCATTTTTTATTCCAAATTTACTTGTGAAAATCTACTGTCAAATTCTTGAGAAACTGACAAAACTCCATTGTATTGAAAAGCCTTTCTTACTAGACTGTGTTACGTCTGCTGTCGGTAGGTTTTCGTGATTTTCATTCGCATGTTGTCCTTTTTTTGTCACGGGCGTGTATACTTTTTAACTACATGTAGGTTGTATCTAGACCTTAATGCTAAGAACTATTATGTCTTCAGAAGAGAGTCAAATCAGCACATTAATCTTGAAAATGGAGAAGGCAAATATCAACTAGCCCAGTTTAGACTGATTTGGTTGGAACTTTTAACCAGGTCTGCCAGATCCAATCCAGACCTTCAGTCAAGTAACTGTTCCCATATCCAGAAGTCCACCAATCTCTCAAGACCTATAATCTTCCAGTCCCCTCTATAAACCTATCACCCAGCAAGATCAAAGTCCTCAAGTCTATCTGCCTTCCCTACTCCAAATCCAAACCCCTTCAGCTTCCAATTTATCAAACCTCCCAGTCTCGGACACTGAGATTTAATAAATATTGCCATGGGTAACCCTTGCCTTCTCTAAATAATTCCAGCTCTGGCTAGATTTAACAACCTACGGTTTTTAATTACAAAAACCGGATAGTTTTTCAAGAAAGTGCCATAGCATAGTGCAAAAGAGTAGGACAAATTTTAATAAAATGGCCGACAGCGGCCATTTTTGATTTTGGACTCTCACGGATTCCGCCCAGACTTTCGCGATGGACACCCCCGCTAGATTTGTTATTTAACCTTCATAGAAGACAAATCCACTTAGAAACAAACCTTTGCTCTTCACGGTCACGGAATTGTTCCAGATGACCCAACTATTTCTCAATTAAAAAAAAATACCAATGGGTTTCAATTCCATTCGTGTTGAACCTATAAAGCACATTCGGTGTTTGTATTGTTTTTCATCCTTCAATTTGAAGCAGTTGTCGTTTCTTGTCATTCGTTTTAATTCTTTGGTCACTTAAATTCATTTTCTAACCATAACGTTTCAGAGTAAACGGAACGAAATTAAACAACTACCAATTTCTACACCAAGGTGTTGGGTTTTTAAAATGCAATGCGAATTTAACGTCATGAAGCATTTCCTGCAAAATACGCCGGTGTTGAATCTGTTAAACTTTTGAAAATTCGCGAAAACTCGCGCAGAGTATGGACTGGCTTCTATTTCTCGCTGTCATTTATTTATTTAAATGCTGCACACGTAATTAATATTACAACACGACTGAAGCCTTCAAACGTGGTGTTTGAAACCATTCGAGCGCTTAATGGAAAAGTATGGTAAAACATTAATGCAAAGCAGCAATTTTCACTTCAAGGTCTCGGCCCATTGTCATGGCTCCGCCAAAACACCTGATTAATTAATTAGCCAAGTTAAAACGTGTAAACTTGCGTTTTTTGTAATAAACATTGCTCTCATTAAATTAAAACTTGGGCCTATAACGTCATGCTTCTGTCGTGTCAAACTGAAAGAGGCCTACTCGGAAGAAAAGAAATACCACGGTAGTGCGACAGTCAGCACGAAGTTTGGTGCACACCGTTTATTTAAATTCGACTCTGTCGTGCTACTTTGTCGTGTTGAATTAACATATATATTCATACTTGGGCTCGACGTAGTTGAAATGTGCATGCGTTGGCACGCATTTGAGGAATACAAGTGAAAACTAGGTGTTTGTGGACAAACACTAGTTGCTTCGGCAGTGTTAAATGATTATCTGACACCATGTCAACATTCCTTCATTGATACAAAATGTGACATAAATGACAAAAACATTAATCTAAAACTATGACAAACGCACCGTTAATGTGACGTCACATTACTGCCAATGACGTCATCATGACGTTACCTCAATATATACCTATAACACATTCCTAAACCTGCAAACCAAGTCTGACCTCAATCGGACTTGTACTTCCAGAAATAGAGGGTCCTAAAAAAATCGAAAAAGAAAATGGGCATTTTTTTCTTATGTTGTTCTGACTCCTGTTGAAAACGAACGTCGTTTTTCTTGCTTTTTTCAGCAACCATGATTGTAAAACTTCGGACAGGTCAGTTAAACGATATTTACTATGAAATACAAATCCCAAATCCACTCATTCCTTATAATTCAAACAATTACCAATGGTGTATCCTACCTTTAAACTGTTTATATTCTATAAACTGAATAGTTATAAATCACAACTTGTGAGTAATCTTTGTCTAATCAACAGTTTAGTTAGTGGTTGTAAAGTACAACATTATCAAAGTATTCTGGTTTCATAACATCTTAACATGGGAGAGAGTGTTAGTTTTGCAAGGTGGCATTATTAGATATAAGGATATCTCTCCATATATGTTAATTTCACCTTAAAATGTATATTTAGCTTGCTTAAATAAATAATAATTAATAAAATAATGCATAATTATTTTGGCTAGTCTATTATCTTCTAAATGACAATAACCGCTAAAACCATATTTGTTTATGTCTTGGGGTTTATCAATATTATTGATGCAAACAACGTTTACTTACATGATATGTAAACGGTGTTTTGATGATAACCTTGATGAACTTGTTGAGCCTGCTCGTGCAGCTATAGTTTTATCATGTCGTGCGTAGTCTATTTACATCTTCGAAACTTCCTCCAATGGCTGTAGTAGTGGGAAATCACGTGGTGGGCGAACTCGCCCTTAGCGTCTCATTCGCCTTTGCGTCTGTTGTTGCTATGCCGTAGCCCTGCGCATGTATAGTCCGTTGTGAAAACGGGATGGCAATTGCTGTACGCATTATTACTATACCAACAATGGACATCGTAGGAGGCGGTTCGTATGCCGCTCTCACGGCCAGCGTGTTTATTGGGATTGTCTTGAGTTGCTTTGGCGATACGGTAGCGACTTGCCCGCGAGGATGGTGTGGCTTGGTGGGTGTTTCGCTGGTTGGTTTCAACCACAGCGTGCGTCGCACCGAGACTCAGGGGCTGTGCCACAGGGCGTGCACGACCGAGCTATGGTGCCGCTCCGTTAACTACGAGTTGGACACCGGGCTATGCCAACTCGTTTATAACGCCTCTCACCAAAGTGTCCCCGATAGTTTGGTCCAAAGTCCAGGCTGGTTCTACTCCTACATCGACACAGAGGTAAGCCTACGTTCTTTTATTACAAGTACAACACCAAAATAAAGTGTGTTTTTGTATTGTTTACGAACCATGTTTCTAAGATTTGAGTTATACAAAATATAAATTATGTTTTGCATTGAGAACATATTTTAGTGTTAAATACCGTGACGTGCAAAGTTATAAGAAATATTTTAAATTTAGATTTTTTTCTCCGAACGAATTTGGAAGGAAGACCATTCACTGTATATGAATATTTGGCCACGGGTCGTTGCACATTGGTTTTGAGAAAATCAGGTTTTAAGTTTTAAGTTTATTAGTCACTTTAAAAAAAAAGAGATTTCGCCTATTTTTAAAGCACATTTACTTATATTTGGTACGTACAGAAAGGTGATATCACAAACTTCAAAAATTTACCTTGTTGATATTTAAAGGTAGTATACACCATTTGCAGATATCGAAAATATTTACTACTGAATTATTAAGAAATACCTTACTCAATTGAAAGTAAATAATGATTCTAGGCATTCAGCAAAAGGATTGCGCTAGATATCCTGTAATTATTTTTCGGCGAGAGCGAAAAAACAAAGATAACATAAGAATAACTGCTCGACCCCGGTTGAAAACAAACGCTGTTTTTCGTGCTTTTCTCGGCATCCATGATTGTAAAACTTTGGAAAAGTCAGTTAAACGATATTTACTATGAAATACAACCCCCCAAATCTACCCATTCATGATAATTCAAGCAATTACCAATGGTGAATACTACCTTTACAGAACACTAAAAAAAGAAATTGACGAGAATTATATATATTCGTCTGTTCGTGAAAATTCAAAATCAACAATGGTGTTTGTTTTTTCCCATTGCGCGCAGAATGCGTCTCTTCGTGTAAACTCAAAATGTTTACATTTATACGCGCGTTGCTTTTGTCCCTCGGAGCATCGTTGTTTCTATGTACGCAGGGACATAATTCGTCTCTTGTGAAAACTGAAAAAAAGATTTGGGTGAAATGTACCCCCATTTGATTTTCGTGATCTTAATAATTCAAACAAATTTTGACGAAACTAACCTCGCTAGAATGTTCTTTGCACTTTGTTTTTGAAAAAAAAAAAAAAAAAAAAAAAAAAAAAGGATTTGGCCTTTTTTGAAGCATGCACATAAAGAAATATGGGGTACGTACAGAAAGGTGAGATCTCAAACTTAAAAAAATGTACCAATTAAAGAACATTAAACAACTTAATTGCCGAGTAATTAATGTAGATAGGCCTATAAATTCGTCTGTTCGTGAACATTAAAAATCTAGGGTGGTCGTTTTTTTCTCATATAGTGCGTCTCTCAGTCGTGAAAACTCAAAAATGTATATGTACGCGCGTTGTTTTTGCACTCAAAGCAACGTTATTTTTCTACGCAGGGACAAATTATAATTCGCCTTTTCGTGAAAACTGAAAATACGATTTGGGTGAAATTTTTCCCTGTATGATTTTCGTAATCATAATGATTAAACTGATTTGGACAACTCAGAAAAACACCGTTGTCATCAAGAAGATCACACACAAAGTTAACTCCTTTGTTGGCCCAGTGTTTGTTTTGTGGCGAAATCATAGAATCATGGTTAATGTGTTACTTACATTTTTAAGAGGATCCTCTTGGTTTGCTGGCAAATTACACTGTACAAAAAGGCTCCAGGCACTAAGAACAGCAATCCAAAAATGGTTTGGATAAGCAGGCCGTTTAGGAAAATCCGCATTGCTAGAATGGCCACTTTCCACCAAAAGGGCGTTCTGAATATTAGTGATCTTATAAAACAAAGTAGGCCAACCTGTGTCTTTGGTATTTAATATTCTACGGATCCATATACACTTAAGAGCACTAACATACGAACGTAAATCTACCATCTTAACGCCTTCATGGCTGTAGTTTTGAATCAACTGATTCCTGCCAACTCTGTCACCACCCTTCCAGATAAATGTATACCGTTCAAATGTTGTACAATGTCCAACTGTGGGTCTGGAAATGACAATAATAAAAAGGTACTCTCTAAATTTAATGTAAAAGAGTGAAAAACCACTCGAAGAGAGTCAAAGTGTCACTCGGCCAAAGAGCCATATGGGGGACAACTCTTTTTCGAGTGAAAAAAAAGAGTGACTGTAACATGCTGTAATTCACTCCAAAAAAAAGTGAAAGAAAAAACTCTATAAAAAGAGTGAACAGAGTGACAAGGGTGCTATAAAAATCACTCTTTTAAGAGTGAATGGGTCGGAAACAAACGAATCTTTATTTATAATTTTTGAATAAATATTTGATAGAAAGTTCAATGCAAGTTGGAATAACAGCTGTTTGTAAAATTCGAGCGTGTAAAATGTTTGCTGCATTCGCCGCACATATACCGCGAATAGGCCTATAATATAGGGCGCTCTCTCTAAAAAGAGTGGTCATCGGAATCACTCCAAAAAAGTGAGTGGTATAGTGGCTTACTCGATAAAGAGCGATTACCAATAGACGACTTTGTAGCATTTCTTCACTCGAATCAGAGTGAATCCCACTCACAAAAGAGTTAAAACGTTAACACTTGGGCGAAAGAGTGCAGGCGTTTTCACTCTTTTGCATTTAGAGAGTAAATTTTGATAAAATAAGTGATTTAACTATTGTGACTCGGCCAAGAACAGTTAAATTTCTTCTGGACCATTGTGCAATTAATCTACTGGTGGCTTCTAGTACCTTGGTATAATTCATGATCGTCATACTATCGAGGTTAGTAGAGAAATCAATACCAAGAGCTCTACAATTATCGTTAGTGCCAACCCAGTTCACCTTAATATGATCACAGATTCCTTTCTGACGACCCTTATTACCACCAATCCACACAGCATTAGTTTTATCGACATTCATTCTGAGGCCAGACAAACTTTCCAAATCCTCCAGAATCTTAAAGGCTCTATCAAATGAACTTTCTGAACCATTTAAGAATAATACTGAATATCATCAGCATACTGAGGAAGTCTATTCTGGTCACCGACCAGAATACCTTTAACAATAATAACACAACGAACCATCATGCCCGTAATTTCGGCACATACAAGAAACAACAGGGGACTCAAACCATCCCCTTGTCTGCAACCACGTCCTATTTGGAACAATTCCATTAATCCATTAACTAACAAAAACAGATTTTGCTCCACTGTATAAAACCATAAACCATTTCTGTATAGAGGGGGCAAAATTAAACCGTTCTAAAAAGTTGCAAATAAATTAGTGTGAAACCGAATCAAATGCTTTCTCGAAATCAATTAACAAAAACATACCCATTATGATTGTCATGAATAACTGAAGAAATTCATGTTTTAAGTCTCTGTGCTATACAACCAGAAGCTATAATGTGTATAAGAAGTGTTCAACAAAATAAATAAGTCTCCAGTTCTTCAAAAATTGACGAGGTTTATCCCCTTTGGGTAACAAAGTAATAATTCCATATTGTTGAGAAACTGAAAGTGTACCAGTTATATAACCAAAATTAAGGGACCGCAGTAAGTACCATGATAATTCAGAGAAACAAAGACACATTTAGGGTGTTTTTTTAAAGCGGTCAGTTTCCTGATGAGACAGCGGACCTTCTATACTATCGCGTATCAAATTTGAAAGAACTGGAGAATTTGAATTATCAAAAATTGATTCAAGATTAACCTTGGCAACCATATCTTAAGGTGAATATAATTTCTTGTAGAAATCTCGAGACTCCTGGACTATGTCGCTAGATGTCATTACATCAATATCGTCATTATTCGTAATTCTACTAGTTATCTTATTTGCACAATTACGCTTCTTCATATTAAGAATACTTAGATGGTTTCTCACCATGTTCCATCCATCTTGTTCCGGACCTGATCATTACACCTTCTATTTTAACCTTTTAAATCACAAGACAAATGTGCTTAGACTTGAATGTATCTAACAAACTATTATTTCCAAGAGCAGCCTTATCTGATAAATCTTTAATCTGTTTTTCGAGACCAGATTCTTCCTTACAAGTATTCTTTGTCTTCCATGTAGCATAGGAAATGGTTTTGGTCCTAATTTACATTAATAACATTTCAACAAAAAGTTGATAATTGAGAATACAAATTAAAATGCATATCCCTGGGGTGAGTAGCATATAATTGTGAACATAAATAAGACGACGCAGCATAAATCTCAACAACTTCGCTAATAGCTGTAGGCCAAAATTCGAAGTACAGTGTACACAGTGCGCGCGAAAAATACGATCGTGTACGCGGGCACATCCACATGCACATCGTACATTGTACAATAATTATTCTTAGAGAAAGGTTCCTTTCTCTATGATACAATTAACGTAAAGCTAGCTGAATTAATAGCTCCATGGCCGAATTCGGTTTCCTTGCTCCATGCCTGAACTACGCCCATGGCTGAACTGAGTCGAGCACGATGAATTGTTTCGCAAACCCTATGCCTATGAATCTCCTCTAAAAAAATCTAAGTTTTTCCAAAGTATGCCTAATAAAACAAAAATCCACCCTAAATTTATGATTTCTTATCAGAATTTCTTTTGTTGGTGGTCAATGAGCTCTAATATTTAGGAAAATATAGTGAGGGTGCTTTTAAAGTACATGTTACCTAATAAGACAGTGTCATCACGTACGATAGAAGCTTGACCAAGGTGTGGGCGGGTCTACCGTTCTTGTCCTGTCCATCGCGGTGTGCACGCTCAATTCGCTGGGGGGGGGGGGGGGGGGGGGGGGGGGGGGGGGGGGGGGGGTCTGTGTCCAGGCCAAACTGGGCACACCAAATACTCGAAAGTTGTTTCGTCTGGCGAATCTTTCCTGTTTATTGATTTCGGCTCGCATCTTGGTCAGCTGCCCTTTCACCACCACCAGCTCGGACTCTAGCTAACCAACGGACTTCTGAAAACCAGCCCCGCCCATCTCCAAGTCGACAACCCTCTCGCTATAGAATTCGATCGAGGCTGCCAATTTAGTCAGGTTCATAAATGTGTACATTGAAAGTTTCGTTCATTTTTTTGTAGATTTGCTAAACTCTCCATTTAAAAAAACCGCTAGGATATACTTAACATGAACACGTAGTCGTGAACCACATAACGACCGAGGATCGATATTGTGTTTTCCTTTCTTCCTTTACTTAACCCAATCCCCATTGCTTTGCGCTTGCACCGTCGATCGAGGACAGAATTCGGACAAGCAAACCGTCGATCGAGGATCCTTTGTTCCCTTTGTTCTCTTTTGTGTTTCGATCCTCGATCGTAATGCAAGACAAGAACACTAATGTTTACATTTGATTTCAGGTTCTTTATGGCGGCCATCTTGGATTTTCAAAATGACCCAATAAACATAGCCTATTACAAAAATAATTTTTAATTTATTTTGTATATCTATAACACATCCAGCCATTAAATTTATTATGTTCTGTTGATGAGATATGGCTTAAAGGTCAGACATAAAACAAAATCATAACTAATCACACGATGACGTCACCACGATGTATATCTATAACACATCCAGCCATAGGCTATCTGCCTACCAAGTTTAAATCCAATCGGAGTTATACTTCCAGAGATATAGGGCATAGAAAAAAATAAACCTTTAATGTGACACCCAATGACTTTTCATGTGTCACGTCACCTTAAAGGTCCATTTTTTTTTAAAGAACCTGAAAACAAATGTAAACATTGGTTTTCATGTTAAAGGTAGGATACACCATTGGTAATTGCTTGAATCATCATGAACGGGTAGATTTGGGGAGTTGTATTTTATAGTAAATATCGTTTAACTGACCTATCCGAAGTTTTACAGTCATTGATGCCGAGAAAAGCACGAAAAACAGCGTTTGTTTTTAACCGGCGTCGAGCAGTTATTCTTATGTTATTTCTGTTTTTTTCGCGATCGCCGTCCGGCGATCGCGAATTTCTCTTTATAAAATTATATTTTTCAGAAAAATTACAAGATATCTAGCGCAATCATTTTGCTGGATGCCTAGAATCATTATTTACTTTCAGATGAGTAAGATATTTCTTAATAATTCGGTAGTAAATATTTTCGATATCTGCAAATGGTGTATTTTACCTTTAAGTATATCCTGACGTTTCCAAAAATGTATAGTTTCGCAAATCTACAAAAAAGTGAACGAAAATGAATAAGGAACCTGACTAATTTAGCTTCAAGTTGTTTCTGGCCCTCCATTTAGCTTAGACAAAGTAGAGCGGACGAAAGCTTCAAAGCCCTGCTAGCTGTTGGTCGTCTTTGCTGCTAGCACCAAGCTTACTATCCTCATCGCCCGATGCTTTTATACCCAGCACGATATGTGGCAGAGGGGTACCCCCCTCTTATCCCTATACTTTATACACACTAAACACTATTGTAACCTAACCCATTCCCCCTTAAAACCTAAAAGGAATTCCTGAGATTCCGGGAACACAATGGTCAAGACAAAAGAGGGGGGGTTTTCTCTGCCACATATCGTGCTTCCGATATGGATGCTTTAGGGGGTGAAACTAACAACGCCCGTTGCGTGGCCTTGCCGTCTCCCTCCGCGTTGTTTCGGTGGCATGATTATTGTAACCTCGAACAATACGAGGCACGGAGCCCTTTGTGCGAACACGTCCTTTCTCTACGGCGCCATTTATCAGAATTTTGTTCGAATTTGACTATGAGATAGCAAAGGCATGTCTATCAAAAAGTATAAAATTATATCTAAACCTTTGAGTGATAGGCGACTTCCTATAGGATAACAACAAATCGTAAAAAAAAAGGTTTATAGGGTTCGGTTTTAAAAAGTCTTTTGACTGATCGCCCGCTATATAATTTACTTGTACAATACATATACAGTGCAGTGTTATTGTGAGTTACCTACGTGTGGTAGATTTGCAGTGTAGATACTTTAGAAATGTATTGACTTTTATTTAACCATGTAAGGCCTAAAGATCCAATTTGGTATATTTCCCTTTAAATAAATACACAACACAGACAAAACCTCATAAAATTGTCCATTTGGCGTCATTACTACGGAAGCCCGTTTAGGACAGGTACCTCTTTCTCTTTACGGTTCTTTTTCGCGGTGGTGCGTTTCACTTTTATAGCCAGCCGAGCTCCTTTTTCAATTAAAAAAAGTTACCAAAGGGTTTCATTTCAATTCGTGCTAAGTTCATGAAAAGTGTCTCATAGGACGATCGGTGTTGGACCTATAAAGTACATTCGGTGTTTGTATTGTTTTTCATCCTTCAATTTGAAGCAGTTGTCGTTTAATTTCGTTCCGTTTACTCTGAAACGTTATGGTTATGTAGGGAAACCAAGTGGGCCCTCTGTTTGTGCATGCCTAAAAGTTTTGCAAGTGATTTGCATGTTTTCATATAACGCATAAGGTGACCTTTGTGCTTCCCGCGCAAAGGCAAGTTGTAGCAAGTTTTCTTCTGTGGGCTTCGAACAGAGAAGACCAACATAAATTGTCTTTGAAATTCTCTCGATTTTCTAGGGAGCATGGCTTCGGCCATGCTCCTAATGTAAACCATGTGGGAGGGTAACCTTCGTAGCAACTCCCAGTGAGTAACGTTGTATTTTATTTGATATTTGTACTGATAATTGTGACCTTTTTGCGACCGTGTGTGTATTTGTATTATTGTATTGTCAGATTTGCAGCGTGCGTATACTATAATGTACATGTACATGTAATGTGCAGCTATCCAGGTGACATTTGACCTTCATGTTATTGTACTACGGTCGTAAATAATAGTACTGTGCCTTTATTGCAATGAGTGTTTTCTTGTAAAGTTATATTCAGGAGATAGTCGTCCTTGTACAATAGTCTCTGTTTTATTGCATATGATATTTTGTTAAATGCTCGTCCGCTTAAATTAGAGGACCGTTCCTCCTTCCTTCCCCCTTAATTGACGTGGGTGTGGTCCGCTACAAAATGGCGTCGTAGACAGGATTGAGCATTTAACATTAAAGAATTAAAACAAATGACAAGAAGCAACTACCAATTTCGACACCAAGGTGTTGGGTTTTTAAAATGCAATGCGAATTTAACGTCATGAAGCATTTCCTGCAAAATACACCAGGGTTGAATCTGTTAAACTTTTGAAAATTCGCGAAAACTTGTCCTTCGCGCAGAGTATGGACTGGCTTCTATTTCTCGCTGTCATTTATTTATTTAAATGCTGCACACGTAATTAATATTACAACACGACTTAAGCCTTCAAACGGGGCGTTTAAAACCATTCGAGCGCTTAATGGAAAAGTATGGTAAAACATTAATGCAACGCAGCAATTTTCACTTCAAGGACTCGGCCCAATGCCGTGGCTTCGCCAAAACACCTGATTAATTAATTAACCAAGTTAAAACGTGTAAACTTGCGTTTTTTCGTTATAAACATTGCTTTCATTAAATTAAAACTTGGGCCTGTGAAAGAGGCCTACTCGGAAGAAAAGAAATACGACGGTAGTGAGACAGTCAGCACGACATTTGATGCACACCGTTTATTTAAATTCGACTCTGTCGTGCTACTTTGTCGTGTTGAATTAACATAAATTTATCCTTGGGCTCGACGTAGTTGGAATGTGCATGTATTGGCACGCATTTGAAGAATACAATTTTATTTGATTTGATTTGATTTATTCGCAATTTCCACAATAATGATACAGATTTTACTACAGAATAAAAAGAAAAACAAAAACAAATACATATAATGGAAAAAGCAGGGATAACGCAAACAAGTTTTTAAAAAACTTATTTCCATTGCGGTCCCAAAGATACCTATTGAGAAGTACATGGCATAACACCATATTATTAAAAATAAACGCCATTTTACGAATCAGATAGGACTGAAATTATTAGCTACTAACCCCGACCTAAATTAGGGCGTTACAAAAAACAGTAACACTGTAACATAAAATGTATCACAAAACCACAACATTTATATTACAGTGTACTTAAAAATCGCCAGAATCTTTAATAGTCAGGGGTGTTAGGGATATTTTGGTTCAGATTCTTCCAAAAGCACCAAATTTGGCCCAGATGCTGCCCATACCATACCTTTCCGATTTTTGCCGGCCGCCAAGATGGGCGCCCTCTGGGGCGGCCATATTGGACAAATCCAATATGGCCGACATCTGGGTCAGAGGTCAATCGCAGTGAAGAAATTAAAAGAGCCAGAATCATATATGATACATTTTTTTAGGGGTTTTAGGGGTTGGGGAATCTGATTCTGACGTTATTTCAATGATTTGAGGGCACGTTGACCCCTCAAAATTACCGAAAATTATATTTTGGGGTCAAATCCAGTGTTTTAGGTGCGCGATCCCAAATCCCACCTACAAAATTTATAAACTGTATTGTATCTTATCATTTTGATATGCCTTATGCTATCAGACGCTCAACTCTCCAACATTGAACTGGTGGCATTGGGCAGGGGCCTTAACTTCATCCCGACCCCCAAAAAACCAAAAAGGTCGACCATCCTTCGCCATTCCCGATCCTTCTTCAGAAAGATGAGATTACGGTTAAGAATGGCAGGGAGAGTCAGACCTATAAGCTCACACCCGTTCAAACTACCTTCAACTTGGACTCCCCAACCTACCTCAATCTAAACCTAGAGTCATATATTGAAGGCACTATGAGGAACTGTCCAGACTGAAAATTCAAAATGTCAAACTAAATATAACAAAAGCAGAACGTGTTGCGCTATCTGGCCTTAAGAAAAGACAGGATATTATCATCAAACAATTCGACAAAGGCCGCGGTGTGTGCGTCCTTAACAAACAAGACTACGTGAAGGGACACGACAATTAACAGGCCCCCACTATGAAGAAATTAACAGGGACCTGACCGATGAAACCGCGGAATTAGTCTCTCAAGCCATACGCCAACTCTACGTGGACGGACTCGTATCGAAAGACATATCTGAGTTTCTTAACCCCCGCAACCACGACATTAAAACACCTTGCCTTTACCTCCTACCGAAAGTTCACAAAAAAGTACCAGAAGGAACACGGTTCATGGGGAGGCCAATCATTAGTGGTTGCGGAGGACCGACTCAATCCATATCCAAATACATAGACTATTTCTTGCTCCCAATTGTCAAACAGCAAAGCACGTACACACGCGATTCTGGACATGTGCTTGAAAAACTAAATAACCTGACATTGGAGCAAGACAACTTATTGATAACACTGGATATAGTATCCATGTACACTAACTGCCCACAAGATGAGGCAATTGAATCAGTTTGCAATGGCCGACGACAGACTATACGCAATACCCAAGCCCACGACAGACCACGCGCGACGTCTCCTTGAACTCATTATGCGTCGAAACACGTTTGAATTCAATGGCAAGTTTTTCAGACAAAAAATTGGCGTGGCCATGGGCAGCGAATGCAGTCCGGAGATTTGTGACATAACCTATTCAAATACGAACAAGACAAAATCCTCCCTCACAATCCCTCAATTGTGAGCTACATGAGATATAGAGACGATGTTCTTATAATCTTTAACGGAAATGAAAAGCAAGCTGACCTAGTGTAATCACTTAATAAAATTCATCCTACTCTGAAATTCACGTCTGAGGTCTCGCACCGCCAAGTCACTTTTCTCGACCTTATTATCTACAAAGGTGAACGATTCATACATGAAGGGATATTGGATACTCGGGTCGCTACCAAAAAAACTGATACATTTCAGTACCTAGCTCGAGAGTCAGCACACCCTAAGTCGGTATTTGGCGGATTAATCAAGGGCGAAGTGACCAGATACAAACGTATATGTACCCATTCAAAAGACTTTGAGGAGAGGGTTGAATTCTTCAAAGACAAACTTCAAAAGCGCGGATACACAAACGAAGACCTAGCCCTCCTTTCTCAAAGGGGCAAGACTCCCGCGGACCCTAAGCGTGAAAAAAACAAAAATAATATCCCACTGGTGTTCGTCCTACCATACTACCCACATGTCGCGCACCCAGCCCTGAAACGGGCTATCCTCAAACACTGGCCCTTGATTAGCGAAAACGAATATCTGAATAGGCTATTTGATACCCAACCTATCCTGGCATACATACGGCACAAAAACATAAAAGATAAACTTGTTCGATCTAGGACTAAAGCATCTCCCCAATCCAACTAAGAGGAACGAAATCTTGATGAGGAGAATCTGCAAATTCTATTGGAACTACTGAAAGAACAAAACAATGATCAAAGAAATGGATCTCAAGACTAAAACAAAATAAATAAGTCAACCCCCCCCCCCCCCCCACACCCCCCCCCCCCCCTTGTCCTTGCCACGCATCATATAAACCAACACACAAATAAAAACAAGGAAAGGAAAATGAATGTTATAAGAGGGTGACTGGTGACGTGCATGATATAGCACAGAAAATATGCCCTGCTCCCCTTCCAAAAAAGGGGAAAAAAAGAGGGGACGGCAAATTATCACCGGTAATAATCAATCACTGTGTGAACTAAAAACAAAGGGACCACTGTGGCAATACACAAACCAGTCATCGCGTCGCCAAAACCAGAGACAGGGTTTGAAACTCCCGCTTTTAGGGAATGTCTAACCCAATTGGCCTGCAGACGTTTGATGTATTTGCCCGTCCACGAACTCCAACCACGGACTGTCATCTAGCAGAGATAATGTGGCTAAAACTGACCCCCAGATGCGTGTCTTACACAAAAAAGGAAAAAAAGAGTTAAGAATTACGCTCTGGAGAGACCAGTCAAACGGCCACTTTCTAGCATACCCACTAGTTAACATACAATTACAGATTTATCTCGGCAGTTCAGTCACAAATACAATCCATATGATACTTGTCAGCAGAACCTTTTCCGCGTTTCAAAAAAATAACGAAAAGCACGGAGGGGTTCTTTTGAAACTTGTAAACGAAACCCCCCCCCCCCAAAAAAAAAAATTCCTACAGACTGCAATCTCGCAGAAATAAATGTGGCCTGAACTGACCTCCCATGAAGCGTATATCACTAGAAAAAAAAACTTAAATTAAGAATTACGCTCTGGGCGGGATAGTTACGCAACCACACTGCTGGCATACCAGCACATCATAAATTATACAGATTTATCTCTGCAGACCAAGCCACAACCTAAAATCCAATGATACTTCACGCAGCAGAACTGTTTCAGCATCTCCAAAATAACGAAAACGATGAGAAAAAGTTCTGACTTGTGACAACTCCCATAAACACCCTCCCCTTCCCACATAGATTGAGTTCTGATTCACTGCAGCTAACTCTAGAATTGATAAAAAAAAGACAAAACAAATTAACTGATCATTTCTTGAAGTATGCCTGCATAAACCGGTTTCTCTGTGCTATACCTTCTTGCAAAAGCACTCCATTAGAAGTATAATAGCCTCACAGAAAAAGAAAGAGAATTCCACAAAACCCAATATTACACGTCCTTCACATTAATGTCCTTCCCAGGTGACCCAGAATCGTTCTAAAAATTAAAAAAAACCTTGAGTGACATGTATGATTACGCTGCTTCCCAATAAACATGATAAAGTGAACAGCTGAAACAAATGATGGGTTATGTAACAATAATGGACAATACCATTTTTTTAAGGGGGGTGGCCAATACCATTTTTAAGGGGGGTGTGACCAATTCTTAAAACTTTGTACTGGGAGGGGCTCTGCATCACCCAACATACAGCAAATATAAGGGAAAGTTTTTTTTAGGGATCTGGGATGATGCGTACCAGAAACAACAGGTTTGACCTCATAATGACCTTTACGATGACTTTGTGGGATAAAGTTGACCTCAAATCATTAAAATAACATCAGAATCAGATTCTCCAACCCCGAAAACCCCTAAAAAAATGTATCATTTATGATTCTGGCTCTTTTAATTTCTTCACTGCGATTGACCTCTGACCCAGATGTCGGCCATATTGGATTTGTCCAATATGGCCGCCCCAGAGGGCGCCCATCTTGGCGGCCGGCAAAAATCGGAAAGGTATGGTATGGGCAGCATCTGGGCCAAATTTGGTGCTTTTGGAAGAATTTGAACCAAACAGCCCCTATAGTGCCCTAACATCCCTGACTATAAAAACTTCAATTAATTTTGTTTATTTTATTTTGTTTATTTTAAATTTTGTATACGTGACATTGCACTAACCCTGATCTTATATAAAAATTGTTAGAATACATATTGCCTAAAACCATCAAAAATCTTCAACTTATATCGTATATCAGTATTGTACCACTTAATTTAAAACCTTCCAGGCCTCCTAGAGTAATAATAATAATGACATAAAACCTTTAATCATTTCATTAAAGACTAAACAATTGATGTCTTAAAAATAAACTCATAGCATCTTTAGCTAGATTTAACAGCTTGGATTTTATTAAAAAGGAATCCTTTAAGCTTAGTTTTGTACAAAGTTTTCCTGCTGAATTTCATGCTGTTTCAGGTTGGATGGCAGTGAATTCCATAATTTAATTCCAGTGTAGAAAAAAGAATTAATATCTGATCCCTTAATGTGTGGCACATAAAAATTACACTGACTAGATCTCGTGGGGTAGTGGTGAACTTCTTTAATTTAGGTGAAATTATGTTTAAGATAATTAGGAGATTTTTGATAAAAAATGTTATGGACATGATTTGCTTTAAAAACTAGAGGTGTTTGTGGACAAACTAGAGGTGTTTGTGGACAAACACTAGCTGTTTTGGCAGTGTTAAATGATTATCTGACACCACTATGTCAACATTCCTCCTTCATTGATAACAAATGTAACATAAATGACAAAAACATTTATCTCAAAATATGAAGAAAAAAACACTTTTAATGTGACGTCACATTACACCCGATGACGTCATCGTGACGTTACCTCAATATATACCTATAACACATTTCTAAATACTTGAAAACCAAGTCTGACCCCAATCAAACTTGTACTTCCAGAAATAGAGGGTCCTAGAAAAACGTCATCGTTACGTCATCTTAATTTGTGTCTATAACACATCCTGGAATACTTGCATACCAAGTTTGACCTCAATCGAACTTGTACTTCCAGAGAAAAAGGGTCTGAAATACTGCACCTTTAATGTGACGTCACATGACACCCGATGACGTCATCATTATGTCACCTCAATTTATACCTATAACACATCGCGAAATACTTGCAAACCATATTTAACCCCAATCAGACTTGTGCAGTTTTTAAGACCCTCTATCTTATGAAGTACATTTAATGTGTCGTCACATGACAACCGATGACGTCGGCTCGCTAAAATAACGTGCAATGTGTGGGTGGTGGTCTACAGTAAAGGTGTTCCAAGTATGAAGTCGATCGGATGTACAAAAGTGCAAAAGTGTATGGTTGGACAAAAATATGTAAAAATCGCATGGGGGAAAAACCTTAAATGTGACGTAACATGGCACCAAATGACGTCACCTTAATTTTCGTCTATCCTGGAATACTTGCATACCAAGTTTGACCCTAATCGGACCTATAGAGGGTCCTAAAAACTACACCTTTAATGTGACGCCACATGACACCCGCTGACGTCATCACGACATCACCTTAATTTGTACCTAAAACACATCCCGGAGTGCGGGTTGCACGTGCGCACGATGATAACATCCCCATCAATTTGATAACATCTTGCCGTAATGCCCATTTGTTGACATTGTTACTTCACTTTCACCCAACAATTCGTGGTTAGATCAAGGAAAATAATAATACCAAATAGTTGGGCAATGTTGGCCCAGCTAATATGACTAACTACGTTGTCGATTTGTTTGCTTACCCAACTACCAAATTTACTCAATAGTTGAACAACAATTCACCAACAGTTGACTGATAGAGTTTACCCAGTTCTCTTTTGCCCAGCTTTTATAACAGTGATGGATTTGGCTTAGCATCCAGACCGAGGCCATCAGACAGAGTTTTTCGTTTGTGGAAAGGGTGTGCCGTACCTAATTATTGAAGCACGAAAGGACTTGCGATTAGCCAAGCTTAATTAATTATTGTGCTGGCACCTGCCGAATTACAAGGTTCTCTAGATGTTCCGCATCTGTCTTGACTGATGTGAATATATAGCAATAAGCTGACGTTGCCATGGTCACCTTGGTTTAAGCCAACTTAATTCCGTGCATGTACGTAAAATTAAAGCCAAAATTCATCGTTGAAAAAACACTTTCTTCTTCCTTTTAAAGAGTAATGTACTCAGCGATTCCATCCATGTTCGGTGGGTGTCATCCAATAATGAAGAAGTGATTATGGATTTGTACAAATTAAATAGTACATGCACTATTAAACTAGCAGGTATACCTCTTTCCTTTTACGGTTCTTTTTCGCAACCTTGCGTGTCTCTTTCGCGGCGGTGCGTTTCTCTTTCGCGGTAGTGCGTTTCTCTTTTATGATAGCGTCTCTCTCTTTTAGAACGTGTTTCTCTCTATTTCTCTTTTATTGTGATTAAGTGGCGGCCGCTACTTAGTCACTCGGTGCATCGACTTATATTCTCTTGCAGAGACTTTAGTATGGTGTTCTATATGTGCCAACGATTTTTTTATTTATTTTTTGTTGTTTTTTTGAGTGGATAATTTTTTAAAACTAAGATTTTTAAATTTTTTTAAAGATTTTTTTTTGGGCGTCACATTTTTTTTGTTTTTTATTAATTTATTTTTTTCGGCGTCGCATTTTTTTTGGGGGGCGTCGCATTTTTTTTTTTTGGCGTCGCTTTTTTTTTTTCGGCGTCGCATTTTCTTTTTTCGGCGTAGCATTTTTTTTCTTTCGGGAGTCCCGAAAGTACGGAGCCCCTGAAGGACATTAAAAACAAAAATTATCTCGTGCACACAAGGGGCATTTTGGGGTAAAAGTTGGGAAACAGACTTTTTAGAATAATTCAGGTATGCTGAATCCGATAAACCCGGTTTTCAAGAAAAGTTTGAGTTTTTAACCGTCTAATTTTGATAATTTGCATAACCGCCAAATTGCCAATTTTGGACACTTTTTGAATCATTTTCTGCAACAACTCTAACCAGGCAGGTAAAAATGACAAATAAAGTGTCTATACCTATGTTGTGAGGGTCAGGGAATGTGATAAATGCATTTATCACATTCCCTGACCAAAATTAACGGATTCAGCATACGTGAATTATTCTAAAAAGTCCCAAAATGCCCCTTGATCCTTATGCAAGGCCTTTTTTTTAGAAATCCCACTAGACTATTAGAGTGACATACCGTTCCTCCCTATCCTCAACATTCAATAATAAATTCACCACATATTTCAGATTAAGGGTACGCTGGAAACATATTTCCCCTGGCATGAAAATATTACCTTGGTACGGCCTAATTACTAAATGCCTGTCTAAACAATTCAATATGATTACTTACTGTTTACTCTAAATTCTGCCTCCACGCTCTAGCCAATCGTAATCAGTAAACATGGATTTCCATCAAGGGTTTCCGGAAAATCACAAATGATGTCGTGTGCACGAAATAATTTTTGTTTTTAATGTCCCTTCAGGGGCTCCGTACTTTCTGGACTCCCGAAAAAAAATGCGACGCCTAAAAAAAAAATGCGACGCCGAAAGAAAAAAAATGCGACGCCGAAAAAAAAAAATGCGACGACAAAAAAAAAAAAAAAAATTAAAAATTAAAAAAAAACAAAAAAAACCCACCAATATAAACAATATAAACAACATACACAAAGAAGGGAACTTTTAATATTATCCCGCCAATGCGTTATAATTTAACGTGGAAAGTGAGTTTGAACAGGTGGCAGAAAATATTTAACTTGAGAATGATTCGAATCCAACCTTGAGAGCCAATAAACGGTATCATTAAAACGATAACTACGCAAGTCATGTGCGCGTGAACTCTAATCTGAAATCGGAAAACCGACAGTGAACCACGTGAATTTGGAAGAGTAACCAGCATTTTGTTGAATTTGGTTTAGAAATTACATACGTAAAAACTTATTGCTTTAATTTTGTTTGCAGTCAAGCGACGTTTCACTGGAATTGTTCGCTCCTGAAAACCAAGAACCTCCCTGCTTGGAAAATAACACCAGTGGTAAATAAACTCTTTGTAGACTTAATAATTATCAATGTAAAAACAGATTGGTTGAAAATACCCATTTGATTGGAAACAAATAGGCCTATGTCCAGCTATGACATTGGCCACTTAAGTATTGGTCAAAATAACCAACAAAGTTGGTTAATCATATTGGTCAAAATAATTAATGATATTGGTTATTTTGATCTTGATATTGGTTATTTTGGTTAAAATGACCAATATTATTGGACACCAATGGTGAGTTTTTCAATCATATTTTATTTGGTCAATTGCACATTTAATGAAAATATGTCACTGTAAAATCCATGTTGCAGGTACACAACCCTCAAGTGATTTTGTTCAATGGAAATTATCATAAACACAAAAGTATTGGGGCTAATGGTGGTAACTGGGATACTGTACACTAATGGAATACCTCTTTGAATTAATTCACAAGATTATTTTCTGTTATGTCGTTGTCACCCTCTATTAAATATTATAACATTATAACCACCAATAATTATATCGTCCAAAGGTGTTGTACCAAATACGAACAAGGTATAATGAACAGCGTTCTCACATTGTGTATAAATAATGTACAACTTTTGTTTCCTTTTTCTATTTTTCAAGATGTTTTCGATATCATCCTAACCACTGAGGAATTCGATACTCATACTAGTGACTACTTGTCTGTAGTCAGACACACCTGCTCTCAGTATGGCATGCAGCTATGTACGTTAGCCCAGCTGTATGACGCCTACCAAGCAGGCTTTGCCGATGAGAGATGGGGCTTGATCGACGTTGAAGGGATAGACGCCATGTTGGCACCTTGTAGCTATTCGACACAACACGAGTGTTACTACATCGTAGATGGGAGCGTAGATGGGAGCGTAGATGGGAGCGTAGATGGGAGCGCAGATGGGAGCGCAGATGGGAGCGCAGATGGGAGCGCAGATGGGAGCGCAGATGGGAGCGCAGATGGGAGCGCAGATGGGAGCGCAGATGGGAGCGCAGATGGGAGCGCAGATGGGAGCGCAGATGGGAGCGCAGATGGGAGCGCAGATGGGAGCGCAGATGGGAGCGCAGATGGGAGCGCAGATGGGAGCGCAGATGGGAGCGCAGATGGGAGCGCAGATGGGAGCGCAGATGGGAGCGCAGATGGGAGCGCAGACGAGAGCCTCATCCCGCATACGCCTTGGCTTTCTCCCTCCGCTAACGCCTATTGCTGTTCTACCAACCGCATATGCTCTGCATCGCCTCGTACGTAATGCCAGTCTATAGATAGGTGATGGGGTTGTGCATTTGATAAAACAAGCATCGGATTTTTTGCACACAGTCGGAGTATGTCATGAGAAAGATATTTGGCTATTTTTCCTTTGAAACAAATAAAGGTAAAATCTAAGCAATATTTCTTTTGTTTTTAAAATGCTGTCATTGCTTGTTATTCTATTTATATTTGGCCCTATGGCAAAATATAATGTTCATGACATACTCTGAATGTGTGCCAAATTTCGTGCTTGTATCATCAAAGGCACAATTTTCCAAAATATTCCCACCTATCTGCCCTTCTACTAGTGCACATATCAGTACATTTTTACAATTTTGGGGAAGGACAGAATTGGAAACAGCAATGCGCAGCCAATTCTTCAATGTGTTCTTCAATAAACACCCAGCCATTTTCGTGCTTAGTAGTTGTCATCGATGTTGTACATCCATCGCCTATTAACATATTATAACGTCACCTAAAACCACAAAATACTACATGGCTGTGATCTTACTACACTAGTTTATGAGAATAATTTGTGTATATTTTGTAGTGTAATGTACCCTGGTGTAGACATGTGTGAAAATCGAGGTCTTTACAAACCAGAAAACAACAGGTTTGGGTACTACTAGGGGTTTGCGATAGGTATGTTTTTATTCAGAAGAAAGGTTAATCTTGAATGACATTAATAACCGTCACCATATAATTTGATTTCTGACAGGCTTACAGTGGCAACTCGCGTTCAAGGGGCTGGGTGGCCAGACTACGTCTAACCGTAGCCTGTATGAGATATGGACCGACAATCGCTGGGACTCTACCCTTGAAGGTCATTGCCGCGACAAGTCTATCTACGATGCTTGGCGCAACAACAGCAGCCAGCTAAAACTGGTAATCATTTACGTCTTTGATGTCTTCACCCTGATACATAGAGCTCCGAGTCTGAAACTATAGGCTATAACCTTCTTTTTTTTCTCTCATAAAGGTGAAGCTTTCCTTGTTCAACTTTGATGAAGCACAACCCGCAGCTCAGTTGATCTTCAACGGTGTGAATTCCAACATCGTGAACTGGTTCAGTGTAGACCGTCTTTTGGCGTCTCCCTGGTTCGACGCTAAATACGCCCAATACTTCACTATGGAAGGCCACCAGTCCTGGTAAATGACTCTCGATCCTCAGCCTTTGCTCCGTACTTGTCTTGTATCCGCCGCCCAAAGTAGGTCGCTGGGACTGGCTAGTCTGCTTTACCACATTATGCAAAGGTAACACAAGATCTCACAGCAATGTAGGTAGCTTGTTGCCTTGAATGGACCAATAGGCGTACATTCAGCGCGCACGTGTTACGTGCACACGGATACTGATTGTTGAAACTAATTCTGTCTAATGGGAGCTCAAAGAAATTACGTCATACAACATGAAGAAATTAGCCATTCCTAGCGCCATCTTTGGGCGGTGGGTACAAATGAAGACTTATTGTTTAGTATTGGTGATCAAGCTTGCTGCGCTCCCCCCAAAAAAAAGCCCCCAAAACAACAACAACAAACCAACAACAACCTTACCCAACAACAACAACAACACCCCAACAAACAAACGAACAAACACCCCCTCCCAACAAAAAAAATAAAATAAAATAAAATAAAATCACCCACAAAACAACCCCAAATACACCCACCAGCACCAAGGCTTTGAACTACATGTAATTGCATTTGCGATGGTTTCTCGCAGGCCTGGGAGACACTTCCTCATGAACGAAGATGGAGATAACTGCGCAGACGAGAGTTGGTGGCTTTTCTTTGCTGGGCCGGAGCCACATTGTCCCTGGGTTGAACCGTTCGCCATTATGTATAGCACCACGAAATTTGAAACGAAATGGAGCCACACTATGTCATCACCAGGTAACGATGTAAAGAAATCAGGATTATCCCGCATCTTTTTTGTATCGCAAACGACAATAGCAACAAACATTGACAACACACACACACACACCCAAGTGTGTAAAGGCCTTCGATCGTGGACGGGGTATTGTCCGACCGTCTTCCCTCTTTTGTTTATACTCTAACGTTTTTTGATGATCGCCATAGGATTTGTACACGGGAAAAGATCGTGGACGTTTTGTCAATCGTGGACCCATTGTTTGACTCCCAATTCTTTTGTCCGACGACCACGATTGCCGGTCAATACAAACGCACACGCACACATGCATGTGTCGTGTCAACGTTTGTGCGCATCATTCACGGATTATAAACCAATACTATAATGGGACAAAAGTCTCTGAGACATAACTTTGGAAAATTACCTTCTTTTATTATTTTCTTCAAAATGACAGCAAGTCAGAAGAGTTAATTTCACATGGAGTTGTGTCATTATAACCTTTAAAACTACATGTAGTAAACTTCTAAACATTTTTTTGAAAGCTGCAAAAGATATACTTTACATTGTAAACAACCTAAATATTTGAGTAGTATAGGCCGAAAAGCCGCCAAACGCCAATTCCATAAATAATGATTTGAACGATATAAAGTGAAAGTTCTAGTATATAATAAAAAAATTTTTGTTGTTGCTGGGGTTTAGCGGCTTTTGCGTTTAAACTCTTAAATTGTTTTCTATCGATTACAATTATTTCTGACGGAATTATATTTGGCAGGGTATTTTTGACCATTCCGAAAGTTTGTCTCATTGTTAGTTTTAGAGTAATTACCATGTTGCCACGTACTTGTTTTATTTAATGTATGCATTAGGTGAAGGTGTTGGAATTGCCGACTACGTGACTATCCACGTATCCTGGAGTGAATAGAGGGCTCCATCAAACTGGTACCCATAACACGTTCCTATACAACAGCACACCAGCTACAGCAGGGAAACTTTTTAGTGGTGCCAAATCTATGGTGTTCTACAACGGACAGGCAAGCGTCGTAGTTCCGTTTTAGAACACCATACAGTTCAACCAGAGGAACCACACATTCTGGTTTGTCTACTCCGACATGCGTCAAAAAAGTGTGATATCACACAATACATTATTACACGTTTTACTCTAATTAGCACAATTAATGAATATAGTTTTACTAGCAACACTTTCAAAATGTTTTGCATAACTAATTATTATTATATTTTAGTTGACAGAAAGTTAAGTGAATGTAAAAACGCCAACATTAATGGGAGACTTTTGAGACGATAGGGGGCGCCCATCAACTGGACCTTTTCTAATGTTCTCGTAACTAGGAACAATAGAAGAACCGGTTGGTGGGGCGCCCGCTATCATCTGAAAAGTCTCCAATTGGCTTTCTTAATTGTGTGATAATTTATTCCTATATATAAACGAATATTTAAATGTATTTTTAATTCTTTAAATTCTTTAACATATGGTGGTTCTGAAGGGACATAGCAAATCGTGAATATTGACGTCAATATTCACGATTTGCGATGTCCCTTCAGAGCCACAATATAAACTTTCCCTTTCTTGCTTCGTGTTTTTGGTAGATAACCATGTCCTGATGACACGTTGCAGCAATATATAGAGGGCGCTCGGCGAATTATCCATAAAAACGAATAAGAAAAAGGGGGTCTTTTTTGTGGGGGGGGGGGGGGGGGGGGGGGTGGGGGGGGGGGGGGGGGATAGAGTGACGCTAAACAGCCAAAAATTACACAATTGGCTACACATCGTATGGTAATTTGGTCTGGCGATTACTTGTAATTTAAATGAGACTTTTCAGGTGCTCGGTGGTGAAGCAAACACACGTACCGGTCCTCTTCACTGACGTGTCCAAAACGGACGGCTAGGGCTACAGCTACGTTTATGTCACGCGTAGTTGTAATGGATGAACACCTAGAAAATAGCCCCAGACAAGAGATTCGGACGCAGCCTTATTTACGTCAGAATAAAGCTAACATAAAAATGACATAATAACTTTAATTAAACAATTTTAATGACTAGTTCTTATCACCATACTAGCGCCTCCAAATTAGTCTCCCTTTATTCTGCATAAATCCACAGCATGTTGGCTAACGTGTGTTTTAAAAGCTCAACAAAATGATATTGTTAACATCAGTGCCTTGCAGCTCTATAAACTTGATTTAGTTACTCTGGAGCCAATTCCATAAAAGCATTCTAAGCCTAGTTGGTTGCTAACTTCCTTTCTATTCCATAAAACCATATACGCTTAGCAAGGTTCCTAGTTGCTTGCTAAAATTAGAATAGGTTTGGGGTATGTCTAAATCCTTAGCACCATTCTAAGTCACTTTCAATCTTTTATGAATTTGTATTGACATCCTTATGCGCACTAGTCAAGGATAACCTTAAACTCCTCATAGCGTTCTGCAAGGAACAGATTTTCCTGAGTCGAGTAATTAGGCTTCTTTCCCCTTTTTGGAGTTGAAACACCCTCTGAATTAGCCATTTCTGAAACATGTGCTTAGGCCGATTAATGTACATACCCTAAATAGGGTACAGAAGAATGCATTGACAATACAACCCACAGCATGACCTGATTTGAACTCTTTCCCTAGTGTTAACTCAAACTGACCATTGTACTTTGGCGATTATGCAAACCCCACACCATTCTAGCAAGCTGCAAGCAAGCAACTAGTAAGAATATTTCATAGAACGGTGTTATGGAATGCGATTTAGTTGATTGCTAGCAAGCAACCAACTAGGCATTTGGAATCTTGCTAAAACCTAGTAATATACTAAGTTAGAATGCTTTTATGGAATTGGGCCCTGGTCTTTAAGTTGGTTTTATATTCCACAGCAATTACCAGCGATGGTGGCGCACTAGCACACTTTGCACGTGCACGGAAGATAATACTGCCAATCAATAACCACTTGTAGTTTCAAGTGCAAAACACACATGATTTGGCTGGAAGATATCACGTGGCGGCGAATCCGATAAACCCGCGATCAATACTAGCGGAATAGAGAGACCATCTATTATCTAATCAATATTTGGCCATGATGTATGGTACAAACTAGTAGCTGTAATCTGTTATTGTACGTAGGGTATTGTCAATGTTCATTCAACAGCCAAATGAGTGCCGGTGTGAAAGGTAATTCTGTCCCCCTGGTAAATGTGTCCCCCCGGACAGACTTACCAGTCTGTCCGGGGGGACACATTTACCTAGGTATTTCTGTCCCCCTCCAGGTAATTCTGTCTCCCTGTCCAACGTTAAACGTGTCCCCCTGGTGAATTTGTCCCGTGCAACGTCACAAGTTCACAAGTCTAGCACCCACTAGACGCAACAACTAGTGTAGTACAGGTTCATATGGTGGCCCTGAAGGGACATCAAAGACGCGAATTTCATTTACGACATCACATACTGTTTTACGACATCACATAATTTTGTTTACGACATCACATAATTTTGTTTACGACATCACATATGTTTTTTAACGACATCACATATGTTTTTTAACGACATTACAATTTTCTATTTACGACATCACATATTAAATTTACGACATCACAAACTTTTATGTACGACATCACACAATTTTCACGACTTTTTATTCACGACATGCATGCAAGTCGTGATTTTTGTTGTCGCGAATTTTTTACTAGTAGCTTAGGGCGTCGAAGCTGACCCTGCGGGCTCGATGTTTGCTTGCGCTGGTAAATTGCATTCCTTTCCTCTTCTGAGAGTGTAAGCACAACCGCAGTGAGATATGTGGCTTGTAGTGACGACCCACGTTCACAAGTGAAGTTAGTTTTGTTTTGTTTTGAATGGTTGGCTACAAATTAAATAACATCGTTATCTCTTCATTAAATCCTGTCAGTGTACCATTTTATTCCCGTTACAAATCTGTGTCCCTTTTCTTCAGCAGATCGAAGACATCCTTCGGGGGATGGGATCGGAAGTTTTGATTCCAAATTTTAAGAAGGAGGTACGTCAAACTTTCATTTTTGTTTAAAGTATACTTTGTTATTAGTTTTGTTTTTTTGTTTTTTTGTATTGCGATGGTTTAACCTTTGTGTAGTTATTTTATACACCATCTAGTAACTATCCCGCGAATTGAGTCATATAATAAAAAGCAATATCTTACAGAAACTGAGTTCACGTACGTCATGAGGCTAAAGTCAGCAAACAGAGAAGGGATTTTGTTGGTTTGACTATAGATGTATTTCGGGGTAATAATCTCATACTCGATAACAAAACAGATCGCACATTTTCGGGGTAATAAAACATGGTAAACATCGGGCTGGTCGTTCCGTAAACCGGACGGCCGAAAAGCGGAGAGGTGTGCAGCGGGCTATATCTCCCGATATAAAATAACTACACAAAGGTTAAACCATCGCAATACAAAAAACTAAAAACCAATTGCAATAACGTCCAAAGTATACTTTAAACACAAATGAAAGTTTGACGTACCTCCTCCTTCTTAAAATTTGGAATCAAAACTTCCAATCCCATGATGTCTTCGATCTGCTGAAGAAAAGAGACGCAGATTTTTTACGGGAATAAATGGTACAGTGACAAGATTTAATGAAGAGATAACGATGTTATTTAATTTGTAGCCAACCATTCAAAACAAAACAAAACTAACTTCACTTTTGAACGTGGGTCGTCACTACAAGCCCCATATCTCACCGCGGTTGTGCTACACTCTCAGAAGAGGTAAGGAATGCAAT
This sequence comes from Crossaster papposus, assembly GCA_037893245.1. NCBI lineage: Eukaryota > Metazoa > Echinodermata > Asteroidea > Velatida > Solasteridae > Crossaster > Crossaster papposus. The sequence goes on along the minus strand of JBAIAA010000886.1, from coordinate 476,710 downwards.
TTATCAGCGCAAGCAAACATCGAGCCCGCAGGGTCAGCTGCGACGCTCTAAGCTACTAGTAAAAAATTTGTGACAAAAAAATTCACGACTTGCATGCATGTCGTGAATAAAAAGTCGTGAAAAATTGTGTGATGTCGTAAATGCAATATGTGATGTCGTAAATGCAATATGTGATGTCGTAAATAAGTATGTGATGTCGTACATAAAAGTTTGTGATGTCGTGAATTTAATATGTGATGTCGTAAATAGAAAATTGTGATGTCGTTAAAAAACATATGTGATGTCGTAAACAAAACATGTGATGTCGTAAACAAAACATATGTGATGTCGTAAACAAAAGTGTGATGTCGTAAAAAAATGTGTGATGTCGTAAAAGAAATGCGATGTCGTAAAAAAAATTGTGATATCGTAAAACAGTATGTGATGTCGTAAATGAAATTCGCGTCTTTGATGTCCCTTCAGGGCCACCATAGGTTCACCCCTCCATGCATGGTGCATTATTTGTGGCAGACTGTAAGATGTGTAGAGTCCTACAAATTACAGGTGGTCAAAAGTGCTGCCTTATTTTGTGCTGGGTATCTAGAATTTGTACGCGTGCAAGAAGTCTAAAAAAACTGATTACTGCCATTTTCCCTTTCGCGCAGAAATCGGTTGATTTAATTAATAAAGTTATTTGTATTTTTTGTATTTTTTTTTATAAATCGATGTGGGCTTTTCATTGAAATAACATAAAAATAACCACTTATGTGTGGAACATTGGGGACACAATTACCTAGAGAGGGGACAGAATAAACTGGAGGGGGACAGAATTAACGTCTCCAGGGGGACACTTTTACCTAGGTAATTATGTCCCCCCGGACAATTTTACCAGGGGACAGAATTACCGTCCACACCGGCATAGATTTATGCTGTTGTACATGTTGCACGTAGATATAGTTTTTGTCGCCGTTCCGATGTATTTACACACGTCGGTAGTTTACTCGCATCTGCTGCATGAATAATGATAGTGATAGGTAGGCACACTATATTCTACGAATCGATGATCAAGGCAGGTAGCCTACCTCCAGGATCAAAGTATCATAATATAGGCCTATTGCACTTAAATACATATAATTATTTTAGATTTGAGTACATAAAGGTATATTGCATTGCATTGTCGCAAATGTGTGGGATCGGAAACCATTTGAATGTGTTAGCACAGTTTGATTGTATCATGGAGGAATATACAAGTTCATGATAGTCATGATAGCGTAAATGTAAACCTTGCATGCACTCGACACTAGCTGCGTTGATACAAGTTTAAAGAGTTTGCAGATGGGTTTTTTCCCAAACGACATCACCATAGAACTGTTTTTTAGCGCATCTGATTGGCTATCTGTTACGTCATGGTAGTAAATTTTACTCTCAATTTATTGACCCTAGGACTCTCAACTTATTGACCCTAACCCTAACCCTTTTTGACCCTAGGACTCTGGGCTTTTTGACCCTAGTACACGCCATGCAATATGGATGAATGGATGACGTAGATGTTAAACAACCAATCAGATGCGCTAAAAACCAGTTTTAGGCATTTTATGTAACTTTTGGCAATTGGGTTTCCAACAATAATTCAAAATGGAAACGGATCGTGTCTGCAGTCTGCACAGTGGCGCAACTACAGGGGCACCGTATTATACTTTGTAGCATCATTTGAGGAAAATTATTTGAAATTTTTTCCCTATACATCTCATTGTTTGTAGGGAAGGGTATGGGGAGGGGAGAACAAGATGGGAAAAACTCTAAGGCCGAGTTCGAGCGGTCTGTTCTTGATACACGAACTCGGTTCTCGCTTGAACGGCGGGAACGCGACCTGTGAACATTGCACTCGGAATAAGAACACACACCATCTATCAATCGGGGTTTTGCACGAACAAGTTACGCGTGTCAAGAACAGACCGCCCGAACTCAGCCATAATCTTCTAAAAACGTAGAAAGGAGATTGTATCATGTATATAAGGCAATGTTCTATTGGCGCAGCACTCATTTTAAATTTGATCATAATGCACTTGTGGAAATAAAGTCACGACAAATGAAAAAAATAACTATTGAAGCCATTTAGGTAAAATTGTATTTGGTACTAGCACATACTAATCCCATAAAACGATATCATACTAGACTGTTTTTGTTTCTTACTCAACCCCGCTGCTGTTAAAGGCGGTATACACTATAGGCGCTTGCTGTAATTTTTGAAAATGGATGGGTTGGGGGCTTTATATTTTATAGTAAATATACGCTAAAAAGAGCATCAATTCTCAGATACCCTCTTGACCCCAACCAGACAAAACATACAGGCACAGGCAAATAACGTGAAAAGGTTAGCACTAGGTCAAAGTGCTTAATATTCATTGCCGTCGATTGGCTCTTGTAGAACTGTTATCCAGGGCCTTAAATTAATTGTCCAACTCGTACAAACACCAAGAATACAACCACAAACTGGAGTAGAAGTGGGCAACGGTTTTATTCTGCCTCTCAAAACAACTTAGTTGCCTGGTTACCAGTTCTCAATGGAGGCTGATTAGACTCACAGTTTAGTTACACTCTACTAAGTTCTAGTTTATGAACACCGACCAACCTAAACATAAACTTGACATAAACTGTATCTATTGTATCTACCAGAGAGATAAGAGATATGTAAACATATGACGTCATTCTGGGAGACGATGGCACTGCATACATAAGGTATGCAGTGCCACCGTCTCCCAGAATGACGTCATTTGACAGAGATTTGAACTCGCGCTTTTCAGATTTCTGGCTGTGCAGGCGCAGAAAGAAAATAACTCTACAAAACGTATTTCTTACTTAATTTACCCAAATTGTTTTTTTAATTTATTATTCAATCTATACTCTGCCACAAAAACACAAATAATCGGGAAAAAAACTTTGGGTTCCCCTTTAAACTTAAGGGACGTGTAACGCTGGGTTTTGTGAATTTTTGTGTCAGACTTTTAGGTAGATGCCTGTCTTCTGTTCAGCAGCATCAACGATAATTTGTAGAACTGGTTGGGCTCACCCTCTCTCCACCCTGTCGTATAGCTCAGCTTCTATCAAGCTTAATCCCGCTGTGTTTGCTTTCGCCAGCCGAGTCTCAACTAATAAGGCGAGCTCTGATTTGTAGCGTGTCAGAGTTGTTTATCCCAACTCCAAGGAGCACTCCGCTACTTTGCTATTCCATGAGATGATCATCTCTGGTGAGCAGGAGATACCCAAAGGAAGGGTGGGGTGTTTTTTCTAACTCTGAGGCAATCGAGAACTTCACCACGGCTGAGACTTTCTTCTAACGTGCTTGCCTGTCTCCAGACCCGATTTCTCAGGCCGGCAAGGCGGACGACCTCTGGCTTGGCGCGGCCGATTATGTCTCTGGCTTGTGGTTTGAACATGATGAGCTTCGTTTCTTCGACCGGGTGGAGCGGGAGGCTGCCGTTGTCCACAAGGAATGTCCTCGTCGCTGAAAAGCATCAGGTCTTGGTCCATTTCCACGCCGGAACCAGGGGTGGGGGGGGCAGATGAGTTCAACAATATCGTTTTGGTTATCCATTATATCTATTCATTTCCAAAGATACGAATGCACGCCCCTTCGGCCAGGTGGCCGGGGTAGGGTATCATCGTGTTTATTGGGAAGGGGCGTAATAATACATGCATGCAGTCAGTCATTTTTTGAGTCCGTATAATAACTCCTAATATAATTAAAAAAATTGACGCATATTAATAGGGTTATTTATGGGGTGTGGCTACACGCCAATAAAAAAATAGGTCATTAAGGCCATTCGGTATATAAACTGCGCATGTGTGTTAAAAGTATAGGATACATCATTGGTAACTGCTCGAATTATCATGAATGGGTGGATTTGGTAGGTTGTATTTTATAGTGAATATCGTTTAACTGACCTGTCCGAAGTTTTACAATCATGGATGCTGAGAAAAGCAAGAAAAGGTGCGATTGTTTTCACCCGGCGTCGGGCAGTTTGGCTGGATGCCTACAATCAATATTTACCTACAAATAAGTAAAATATTTAAACAATAAACACGGCACGAGCCGGGAATGCGTAGGTGTGCTTCTCGGTACCGTCGGCTTAAACCCGCCTCGGATAGAGTTTTGTTAAAAATGACCTCGCGCTTGGCTCGGTGATTTTAAAATAAAACCGGGGCAAACTGGTTAAATCTTTTGTTTGAACAAATAACACCTGAAAACACTGTTCTGAAGTTTTAACAACATTTGGACAGCGATATCAGTAAATGTGTTGCTACCCGCTATGCTTTTGCACGCATACGATAACATGTTTATCTCAAAAGGAAAATAGTCAATTGTTCATGTGCACATGTGCAGTTGGAATACCAAACTGACTTATTGTCCATATATTTATTTCCCCTATCTATTAACCTGGTATGTTGTTGACAAACAAGGTCTCATAATAGCTTCTCTGATGTCCGATGACATTACCTTAGTGCTGTAGTTTCAGGTCACCTCATCTTTAATAGAAGAGTCGTCAAAGAGGCTCTTGCCAAGGCCAAGTGATCTCTTCCCTTCTGTTGTGTCGAGTCCAATTCGCCTTTTTTCCTGTACAAAAAAAGGAAAATGTTCCACTAATGACTCGATGTAGTCTCTCTGCAGGCCTACCTATTCATTATAAACCTCCGAAAAAGGCTAAACAGGGTTGTAATTGGCTTTCTTTTAACATCGGTCTTATGCCACTGTGTTGCAATGGTAACAGTAAAAAGAATGTAAAAAATAGGCCTACATGTAAAAGAGAACCATTGCAGCCCTGTTTACCAGTGCTACTGCTAGCCTGCCCAGCATGCAGTAACCATGAATTTATTTCCATGCATACTCTTTTTCATTCACAAAACGGTGAAAAAAATGAACACAGGGTAAACGTTACTTTATATGGCAAGTTAGGAGCACATTTCAATTCAAGTACATTAAAAATATAACTCGAGCATATTTTTTGTTATGAATGGGTAGACAAATATCACGTTTGGACAGAGAGATCATTTTACAAGTGTCCAGCAGTCGATTTCACGAAACCTTACGCAATTGCGTAAGCCCCCTTGCGCCACAATTTATTGCGTAAGCTGCGCTACTTTTGTTTGCGGCGCAACATTTCGCTTACGACAGTTTCACAAAAGTTTGACAGTGCGTAAGTCTGCGGCTTACGCAACAAAATTATGGCGTAGCTTGCGCAGTCAATTTAGGTGGCGTATGATATTGCGTAGCGACTGAAAATTACCTATTTTACCAGCAAATCGTAATTGACGTGGAGCCCGTCATTGCTCAACTTATTAAGCTTGATAAAAGACACTCACAGTTTCATGATTGAAGTAAAAGAATCACTATGTGACAGAATTGTTAATGTTGCCACACGATTTCGCGGAAAGTCGGACAAAACTATTTTCAAAATGGATAGCCGCTCATCCTTTTTAAAAAAAAAATTTTTATATTTCTTTTCGGCAATGAAACCGAGGATTCCTCAAAAAGCATCCAAGCCAAGGCGTAAGCTCGTAAGCCTTAGAAAACCTGAGGATGAACGAAATGCCATAAACACCGGGGCGAACCCCTTCTCTAGTCTTAGCGATAAGCGTGACCGAGTTCTTTTGCGTGCGTGTTCAGGTTCAAAATATACACACACACGGGACCAACGGCTTTACGTCCCATCCGAAGGATGAAGCAATAGTGGTTTAATTGCCTTGCTTAAGGACACACGTGTCGACGGCCGGGATTCGAACTCGCGCTCTGTGGAACAGAAAACACACGCTCTTACCCACTCGTAAAGCACCAGCACCAATGGTTACTGGGTACAGCCTTGAAAATATATGTAAAACGACGGCTTTAAAAACCGAAATTTCATTAAAAAACGTTATACGATTCGAGCATTTAATATGACTCGTATTACTCGTAAATTAGACGTTCTCCTCCACACGCATTGTCTACCGAATCAAAAAGTTGGTGTGATGTATCCGGAAGGATGCTTTGCCGACTATATAATTCAGATTCAGATACGATCATGGGCGCCGCCATGTTGATTTTTAATCGACGCATGAGGGCGCTGTTACGCGTAGTCGTGGATACGCGGCCCGGATATCGACCGATCAACCTCGTGGTACGGATATATCTGCACATGTGCGTGGTGCGTGGAAAATTTCGCGTTCCAAATTTACTGGTTGGTGTTACTTGAAAATGCTGAAAGAGTGTTTCATTGATGTGCATGCTTTGAACTGTTTTTACCAAACTACAGCGTCACTTTTGGCAGTACCGTCAACCGTGCGAACACGTCATGCACGTGGTCCGAGCTCACCAATTCACCACGCCACGGCCACGTGTTCATCAAGATCGAGGGGCGCGGAGGGTTGCAGGCCGCCTTGCATGCCCCATCTTGAGTTGGTGAGACTTCGTGAAGTCTGGAATTAGCAAGTGCATGTTCCAAACTTCTTATTCCTCCATGCAAACATAAAGTAATAATGTCATTAGCTTGCGACCCTGGCTGTCGAGGGTTGAGGGTTACGGAGAGTTGGGGGTTTATGGAGACAGTTTGGCGGCAGGAGTAGCTTCCCCCCTGGCCCTGCTAAGTGTAACCATGCCTTCTTATTCCTCCATGGTGTAACACAGCTGTTTGTTTGTGAGTGTTGTTGTTGTTGTTGTTGTTGTTTTATAGTAGTGTGTCCCCCTTGTCTGGCACAACAGTTTCCCCAGTGACAGTGTGTAATTTGACCTTTGGAGGACAAATACAATGGGCCCTTTGATTGGATTAGGACAGGTCATGTGCTTCGCTGGCCAGCCCTGCATGCATGCTTGAGACACCCCACTCATTCACTCAGATGATCAGATTGCAGGCTGACATATCAGGAGGAGGAACACCAATGTACCCAGCTCTCCACTTATACACATCCAGCTCCAATACCTTTGCTTATTATCGAAGTTTTGACTGCATTTGATTTTGGTAAGTACAACTTCTATGTACTCTAAACCCATTTTGTTGTCCTTAATCCATTTTTGTGTGTAGAATATATCATGGAGGAATAAGAAAAGTGGTGTTTGAATTTGTGTTCATTGCCAAAGTGTCAGAAGCTAGGAATAGGATCTGTTCTGTTGCTCTACAGAGTCTATGCTAGGCGCAGGTCGGACACCATTTTCCATACATGTACAGTACGGTACACACTACATGCTTTTGCTGTAATGTTCGAAAATGGATGGTTTTGGGAGTTCATATTCAATATTCATTTATAGTAAATGCTGTGTCGCTGACCTGTTTTTAAAGTTGTGTTTATAGATGCAGGTAAAACCAAGAATTTTAAGGCTGTTTTTGTCTGCTTCCTTGACTTCCTTGACTTCCGAACCCAGGCTGTATGTTGTTTATTCATATCCACACTTCATGACATGAACAAGAAACTCAAGATGGCCGTCCACACGTTCGAACGATACTTGTTAAAAAAAATGGCCTAGAAACACAATTTTTCTAAGATGATTTCAGGTTTTACAAACCTAGTACTCACCGTGACCTAGTGCTTCTAACACTGTAACAACAGCTGGGTCAACTCGTTCGATCGCGACCCGCACGTAAGTCGGCCCGCCCGGGCCGGCTCGCACACAGGCCGACAACTTTTTTTCTGCTAAGCTGTACCTCAATTTTATTGTTATTGTCTATTTTTATTTAATTTGTAGTGTTTCTGGGTTTTGTTTTTTCTGATTACAGATCAGGTCAAGTTTGGAGCCAGTCTTTCAGATGTTGCTGTGCCTGGCCAGTTCCTGTTCTAATGAAGCAGCTTTCTTCCTAGCCCGGACTTTGTTCAGGTTTGCTAAACGTAATTCCGCCCAATCCCCCTGTTTTACTTTCAAGATGGGTAAGTATTGCTTTTCATTTTTATGAACTTGGTAATCTTACATTGAAAAGTTTTGAATTGTAAGATTTCTAGTTGTAAAGCTGGGCATGGTGTTGTTTAGCTTTTCTGTTGAGATGCTGATGCCATTTGTGTCCGTCCACGACGAAAAGGCTGTAAATAGGCCTAGTATCAGTGACGTCACAAAACCAGTCGTGGTAACCGCACACACGGCCCCACGCACACAACGTTGCAAAAAAAACCATTATGTCGAAATAATATTGGATTGTATCTCAGGTTTTATAAAACATATGATCATAATCGTATGATGATCGTAATAATGCATATCTTACGGGATTAATGCCGAAAAATCAGCGCAAACGACTCAGTAGTTCGTTAGTTATGAGTTAAAATCAAACGTGGTGTGGGAAAAAAACTGTCTGCACAGCGCCGGAAGTGATCCCGATCGTGCGTGGAACGGCCTTTCGGCTTTCGCTCGGTTGTACTCGGTTTACCATTAGTTTTTTATTGACCAATTGGGGGCGTTTAGGTTCCCGACATCGGCGCGTGATCGGTAATTTCTGGAAGAACACGAGTGCTTTTACCCACCTCGTTTGTCCTGCGAAGATCGGACCAGCGGTTTTCAAACGGTGCGAAAGACAAATTTTGAGACCAGATTATCACAGAAGTTCGCTATTTTTTCCACACCGGACTTCTTCAGAAGTTAGGAAATATATTCCTTTATGAGAATTGAAGTTTTTAGTAGTTTTGGTTCTAAAACGGCCTCCCAAAATGTACTTTTGTACAGCGGTTTTTTTCAGTTTTTTGTCAGTAGACTGGTTACCGCAAGACAATTTCAAACACATGATACTGTGGAAGGTTGGGTACCGAACACGTACAATTTGTTTACGGTCGTCGTTAACAAAGTCACCAGTTTTCATCCCCTAAATCTTATTGATACATCAAAAAGATATTTACATATTGAAGGAAGAGAGTCATTTTATACTTATTGTGTATTTACATGTCAGAAAACGAATAATGTTATGTTATGTATTTTTTTTGGGACAAAAACGTCCCATTTTTCTCGTGAACCTATTGCGCTATGGATTTGTTTTGTTATTGTTTGTGACTCAACTTCTTCTTACTTCGGCCTTTAGTGTAATAAGTGTAGCTTTACACAATTTTATTTCCATCCCACTTAAGAAATTGCTGTCTTAGTGTTAATTAATTAATGTTTAATTATTACAATTAATTCATTCATTCATGTCATCTGTTTCTATGCAACATCATTGTGCCAAAATTAAACAACCATAAATTGTAAAGCAGACACATTGATAAGTTCATTTTAATTGTGCAAAACGGTGAACGAGGTAATAATATACTCTCGTAAAAGTTGCAAAATGTGTAAAAATCCTTACATTTTCCAATATTTTGGTAATTAATTATGCAAATTAGTAATTAAACATTCAGTTTTTTATTTGAAATTGTAGTAACTGATAAATAAGGGCATACATAATGTATGTACACAATTTAAATGATAACAAATGAATAATTAATGATTTATAACAGAAAAATGCTCTGATGTTTGTATTTTCTTGGTGCCATTGCCTGTATAAAGAAACCATAGAAATAGGTCAAAGGTCAACATCCAATTTTTCTCCTAATTTGCTTAAATTAAATTGACGTATCTTGAGAACAGCTTTGCCAATTTAAAAAAAAAATACATTTTTAGAATGCTGAAGACATGCTCTTTCGCCTCATCTATGTTTTGAAGCTCTGTGTAATATATTTTAAAATCACCTGAAATGCCTACTGTAAAGTAGGCATCTTGACGTTTTGAGATATTTAGAGAAATTAAATCTACAAGAAATAAGCTTTAAAATGATGTATTTAGTATTACAAGGAATAGTTGGTATTTATGGTTAGCTACAACAAGTATAAACACTGAGTATATGAAAATTAGTTTTTATTGTTTTTCACATATTTTAATGGTCTTTTTCTCAAAATAAGCTCTGGTGACTTGACAGCCCTTTTGTCGTGGATGGTCACATATAAAACTAATGTACACGGCAGTCAAAGTAAACAAATAACTGGCTGCAAAATTATAAATAAAAAGTGAAAATATAATGAAAAGCCATATGTTCTGTTAATCCTATCCCTACCTGAATCCATCAAAATCTATTCCTTGTTTTGGAGGAGTTCGGCAGATTCAGGATATCTTCATATTGAACAAGCTGAGGGATTTTGATGGATTTGGGATTTTTAGCCTAGCAGTACTGCAGGATTGTGCAGTACTGCAATGAATTTTATGGTGATGGTTTTTGAAGACTCGATGGAGGAATGCTGCAAAATATTTTTATGCCAGCATGGTACATATATAAATCCGTCAGAATCATCATACTTTTGCTGGTGGATTGTTGATGGATTTAGGATATCTCCAGAATGTATACTGGTGGATTCTGATGGACTTGGGACACCAGCAGTTTTTGCATGACAAATTTGATAGATTTTGGTGGATTCATTCAGGACACTTTCAAGTAAAAGCATTAAAGAAACAAACATACTTCTAGTTGTATATTTTTGTTATTACATAACTTGTTGCTATCTTTTCTGTATTGTATTTTTTATGAACTATTACTGGATCTTGTTCACAACCCTCAGTGTCAACAATTTATACATCAACAGATTAACCAAAAAGCTTAAGAAACTTGAAGAAAATTCATACAAGTTAACAAAATGTTTTACTCGTATAAAAAATTAAAAACAGCTCAGAGAGTTGACAGTAAGCCTACATGTACTGTATGTACTGATCACATTGCACTTTGTATGTGCACTCTCCTATGGGACTAAGAAACCGTTTTTAAAGTTTGCGCGCGAAGTTCGAAAACTGCACGCCCTGCAATGTAAAATGCGCTCGCGTGTTCCTGGTTATTACATAACCATACTTATATAGGACATGACGAAAACAAAAATCCCGGCCTACTAATTCGCTAGTCATGTTGACATTGTTTCATCATGGTTTCATGTGTAAGTTGTCAGCCAGTTTGATTATTTTTCTTTGTTACAATACACTGTACAAGTTTTATTGTTACATTACAATTAATTTACAGGGTAAATGAGTGGGTAACTGTATTACATTTACAAGAAAGGGGTGTAAAAGGAAATTGGACTGTAGAAACCATAGGAGGTGCAGCAGTTTTAATCTCATTCTTGCTTTCTTTTTCAACCTACATAAACTTGTTGTTTACTTGGCCTGTTGAGGACCCATGGATGCAAGGCCAGGCTGATTTCTCACTAGTAATAGTATACAAAGCTTGCTTCTGTCTTCCAAAGACTGAAGACATCTGGCAATTTAATGACCCTGTTTATGACCAGCAAGAATGTGGTCAGCCTGTGGTACTGTATCACCAGTGAATCCCCCCCCCCCTCCTCCCCATAAAACTATCATTTTTATTTTGGTTGACCAAGCACCTCAAAAAAACTAGGAAAGATTAAAACAGCAATTAACCCTAAAGAAAACCATATAAATCAGCTAGTGAGAACCCATGATATGAAGGACAACTAAATTCCCAGGCACCACTAATGGGTCTGGCCCACACAACTAGAGTTTGTGTATTGGCCTTAGAAGTAAAGATAACACATGTAGAGTATAGAAAGCCACCCACTCTGTTCTTATTCCTCCATGCTTAAATTAAGGAGAACAAATATATAAACCAAACACAGGAATTAAAGAAGGCTGTACCAGTTGGCTAAATTCTAGTCAGGTGTTAAATTGTCTAAATTATCATCAGTATAATAACAAGATCTGGCATTTGTAGTGACCTTAGGGTGAACATTGATCATTGGTATTGAAATGAAAACTAAAAAATGTACTTCACAAAAAACAACAACAGGTGGTGAACATTTGGTTCTTACTTGAACACTTTTGACACTTGAAGACAAGGTTCTCTGCTTCCTTCCTAGAAAGGTCCATATTAAGGCACTCTTGGTGGAACCACTCCCTGCATCTGCCACAGGAAATCCATTTTATTTTCTGAAAAATAAATGTTCAAACGGGTACATGTTAGCACATGTATTCGTTATTATTAAAAAGATATTTCTGTGCCAACAGTTATTCAAAATGGCATTGGCTAATTCCAAACTTTGCCTGATAGTAAATGATAGTAAATAATCTAAATCAATGATTTAAATCAATGAATTAAATCAATGATTTAAACCTTGCATACAATATGTACGCCTGGGGATAAAAGTATTTAGGTCTGGTGAACTAGAGTTGGCAGGTCAGACATTCCACTTCTGCTGCTTTCTTCTTGGTAAATACCACACCCTCACACTCTTGATGGTACATGTACCACATATTGAACAGGCGACCCACCTAATGACCTACATGTATATTGAAAAAAAAAAAAATTGTTCATAAAAGTATAACCAAACCTGTATTGTTAACTAGCCTATGATTAGCCAGTTGTGTGCTGTATTCTGGTGCTGTTAGTATTATACAACTCAACTTTGTCTTATAGGTGTGATGCAGCGAACATGTTATTATTGTTTGTGTTGTTTTACCTGTTATGTGGAAAAGAGATATCTGTGACCTAGTTTATCCCACCCACAGTGACCATTTCAGTGACCTTGTTTATCCCACCCACAGTAACCATTTCAATGGTGATGGCAAATGGGAGATGTGTGTGAGCCTGGCATGCTTCCCCAATGTTCATGACATTGCAGAGAAGCTCTGCCATCCTTGAGTATTCTTGATCTTCATCATTAAAGAAAGTGATGTTGTCACTAAAGAAAAGATATGATGGGTGTATACAATAGATTACATTAAAGTAATTAATAGAATGCTCGAAACATAAGACAAGGAGGGCGCAAGGGGTGGAAGAAATTTGGGGGGGGGGGGGGGGGGATTGCTAGGGATAAGGGTACAGTAGTACCATAGAGAAAGGTTTTTGTGGCTTTGACAAGAGCTGTTGGGTTTGTTTTGTTGACTGTTGATGTGATCTACCGGTACTTGCAGCTCCCAGCTCGGGATGTGGTGTAGATGCCCATCCTCCGCTCATCCGCATCGACGATAATTTAAAAGACTTGTTGGGCTTTTCACCCTGTCCTGTAGCTCAGCTTCTATCAAGCTCAAACCCGCCGTTTTTGTATAGCAAGCCCTGTCTTAACTGAGGCAAGCTCCGATTTGTAGCGTGTCAGAGTTATTTGACCTATTTCTAAACAGCACTCTGCTGTACCGGCATTACCAGCAACACTCAGCATACACATACCTACACTACACTACACGAGACGTATGCGTAAATGTAGGCCTACGTGTAGAACATCCGCATGTTGTTTTATTAAAACAAAAGGACAGCAGCTTGAAATTTGACAATGGGCAGCCATTAACTATGATTTTAAAGACAAGTAACAAGGGACTCAACCGACAAACAAAATAATACAAACAAGTAAGTAGTTAAGTGCAACAAATTGACATTGTTTTTAAAACAATTTTATTCTGTCGTGTTTAAATTTATATTTATTTTTCAAAAACAATCTTTAACCCGATTAATTATTTTTAAACATTTTGTTGTAGATTTGAGAGGAAAAAACAACATGACGTAAAGAATCTCAAATACATGTAGCAAAGGCGACCATCTATCGTGTACTAATGATAAATAAATACGGTGTTTGTTTAACAATGTAATTTTATTGTTTTGTTTCCCTGCATTACCCCTAAATATACACGTTATAATAGTTTACAATAGTTTATTTTTATGCGACCACAATGTTAGTTTGTAATATGTATACATGTATATCGTTTGAGACACGAGTTCACTATAGGGCCTTTACTCCATGTTCCAGCTTCTTGTTTTCTGCCAATAGTTTAAACAATATAATATAATATTTTTATCACTGTCATTGCTTTATAATTATAGTAAATTGTGGACAAAAGTAAATTGTGGACAAAAGTAAATTGTTTGCTACATGCACACTTGTATGCAGAAAAAATGTTGTACATTAAATTTATGTACAACACAAATCGCTATCATCATTGTTATCATCATATTCCTTATCATATTCATCATCATCATAGTCATTTGTTGATGACGAATCTTCTTCAGACAAAAATTCTGTAGGGTCATAATCTTTATCTTTATCGTCTATAGATTGACTCGATACTCTCCGTGTCAAAATCATCTGAATCATCTGAATATTCTTCTTCGTCTTCTTCGTCTTCAGACGATCCCAAAAACATTTCTCGTTTCATTTTAGGTTGTTTTTTACAATTTACCATATATCTTCTATATAATGCACTCGGTGTGACTTCTTTTAATGCAATTGTTTGCGATTGTATATTTGGTTCATCTATGGACATTTTTGGTGGCACGCAAAAATATGAACAGTTGTGTAAAACAGTCTACAAAATTACAATCTCCAACAACATGTACACGTTGATCAACATGTTTAATGGAGTCAAATGCTTGACTAGTAGACAAACAATAAGTGTAGGTATTTTGTTTTACAACCTGATCTTTGGGAATTTCCCAAGTTGTTGTCTCATCTTCATCTTTTATAATGAAAAAGTTGTGTCGCAAATGTGAACATTTAGCAAACGTAAATTGAAAAGGTTATCAACGATCCCTCATATTGCGTGTGTCCTTGCTCTCTAGCGATCTCCAACGCCGCGTACCGGCCGATGGGTACTGCATCTTGCGGAAGGAAATCCCACCTCTTTTGGGTAAGAGGATTTGTGGTCGCAAATGTTGGATTAGCCTGGGCGATCTCTTTATTGTGTCGAATCCTTGACGCTTCCAGTTCACTCGGCGTTTTGTTTTTTTGTTGAACAGTCGAGTCCCATTTTCCGTTACACCTGGTAGGAAGATGATGGTTTGGATAATTTTTCCAAAAGTTCCGTCTCTCTCTAGCTTTATTGACGTCGTTGATGCTAAAATTTGAAAACTTCCATATCAATTCATCAAATTTAACAGCGACGCCAGAGTCATCCGAATCCCAGTCGGATTCATCGTCTGAAGAAAAGTCGTCCTCTTCTGTCAACAAGATGTTTGTGTCATTGAAAGATAGTTCGACAAAATCAATCGTATTTTGCTTTACAGACATGATGATCAAAGAGTGAGAGTTTTTTGTTTTACACAGATCTGGTCTATAGTCAGCAAAATTATAGTTGTCTTTTTGATCGTTTTTTACAAACGATACAAACATGAGTGTCGTGGTTGTTGTTGTTGTAGTAGGTTTGGTTGGCATGTATAGAGTGAGTGTCGTACAGCGTTCTGATTGGTCGAGAGGCGGCTGAAATGACGACGCCACTATACTGCCCCCCCCCCCCCCCCCTATTAACAAAACTAGTATCGAGTGAAAGCTCCGCCGGCATCGATGACGGCTTGGCACCGCCGACCCATCGACCCCAACAGATTGGCGAGGACGTGCCGATCCAGACCGTACCAGATCCGCCGGAGAATTTGAAACAGCTCGTCTTTATTTCGAGCCCGCACTTCTCGACACACCTGCCTCTCCAACTCGTCCCACAGATTTTCGAGCGGATTTAGATCGGGACTCTGGGCCGGCCACACCATCACGTCAGCTTTCCAACTGCCCCCCGGTATGTCCCGAATGAAATCCGGTGTCGGATCGGCCAAGTATTCCCGCGTAATCCCGGCGGTGTGCGGCGGAGCATTGTCGTGCTGAAACAGGAATTTTGGACCGATCAGCGCATGCGCAGACGAGATCATGTGGTCTCTGAGGATGTCCACGTACGCCGCCGCGTTGATATTTCCCCGCACCAGCACCATCTCTCCGACACTGGCAGACCCGAAACATCCCCACACCATTATTCCCGAACCGCCGTGTTTGACCGAGGGCACCACGCAGTTCTCCGAATACTCCTCGCCCACGCATCTTCTGACGTAAGCGCGGCCGTCTGACCGGTACAGTTGGAACCTGGACTCTTCATAATCTTTATCTTTATCTTTATCTTTATCGTCTATTGACTCGATACTCTCCGTGTCAAAATCATCTGAATCATCTGAATATTCTTCTTCGTCTTCTTCGTCTTCAGACGATCCCAAAAACATTTCTCGTTTCATTTTATGTTGTTTTTTACAATTTACCATATATATCTTCAATATAATGCACTCGGTGTGACTTCTTTTAATGCAATTGTTTGCGATTGTATATTTGGTTCATCTATGGACATTTTTGGTGGCACGCATAAATATGAACAGTTGTGTAAAACAAAGTCTACAAAATTACAATCTCCAACAACATGTACACGTTGATCAACATGTTTAATGGAGTCAAATGCTTGACTAGTAGACAAACAATAAGTGTAGGTATTTTGTTTTACAACATGATCTTTGGGAATTTCCCAAGTTGTTGTCTCATCTTCATCTTTTATAATAAAAAAGTTGTGTCGCAAATGTGAACATTTAGCAAACGTACGCATAAAATCATTTTGCTGAATAATAATATACACAGGATAGTTTTTTGTTGTATTATTTTTTACAAAATCGCAAACTGTGTCTTCATTTTTTTGGGTGTTCAACAATACTGCAAACTTTTTTTGAACCATTTCGCTGTGTAGACGTTTTAATAATGTATACAATGCTGTTCGATGTCACGATTTTATAGCTATTTACATCAGTTAGTTTGTTCGATTTTTGCGACATTTATAAAAACCCTTATTTAATTACGTTGTTTTTATCTTTTTTTAACTTTAAATTGTAACATGTAAAATGAGTAATAAATCATAACCTTTGTTTTAATAATTACAGCAAAAACAAGCTACCTATACAATACACAACACAAAAACAAACACAAATGTGTTGTGTATTTTTGACATGCCTATAATTTTTACTGGTTCATAATGAATTAAACAATGGGGTAAAAATTAAGGGTCATTATGTTTAACAAAATATGCACAAAAGGTTTTCAAAATACCGCGAGAGGGTGCATATGGTGCATACATTACAATATTGTATAAAGTGTTAGGTAATTATGTAGAAAACAGCCGTTTGGGTCTATTGTTAGGTTAATGTAAATAACCCGTTTTGACGAGCCGTCGCAGAGTTGTCGATAGGGGGAGTTTGTCAATGGCAGGCTCCGTGGGTGCATAACTTGTGGCCTGCGGTAGGGTTAGGTGTTGGCGAATCGTTCCCACACACAAAAATTGAAAGGTTATCAACGAACCCCTTATATTGCGTGTGTCCTTGCTCTCTAGCGATCTCCAACGCGTCGTACCGGCCGATGGGTACTGCATCTTGCGGAAGGAAATCCCACCTCTTTTGGGTAAGAGGATTTGTGGTCGCAAATGTTGGATTAGCCTGGGCGATCTCTTTATTGTGTCGAATCCTTGACGCTTCCAGTTCACTCGGCGTTTTGTTTTTTTGTTGAACAGTCGAGTCCCATTTTCCGTTACACCTGGTAGGAAGATGATGGTTTGGATAATTTTTCCAAAAGTTCCGTCTCTCTCTAGCTTTATTGACGTCGTTGATGCTAAAATTTGAAAACTTCCATATCAATTCATCAAATTTAACAGCGACGCCAGAGTCATCCGAATCCCAGTCGGATTCATCGTCTGAAGAAAAGTCGTCCTCTTCTGTCAACAAGATGTTTGTGTCATTGAAAGATAGTTCGACAAAATCAATCGTATTTTGCTTTACAGACATGATGATCTAAGAGTGAGAGTTTTTTGTTTTACACAGATCTGGTCTTTAGTCAGCACTGCTCTGTATTTGAGCCTGACCACTCGGAACATCGGGGTCCCATCCAGTTTGGTAGCTTGAGGACGCTCACTGTTTTCATTGTAGTGAAGAGCAGCAAGACGCAAGCTGAAACCCCGCCCCAAACAAAAACCACAAAAAATGATTAAAATCACCTTCCACGCAAATAGATTTTTATACAAATGTACATTATGCAATAGGATGAAAACACATGATCTGTTCGGCCTCTTTATGTTCATATGGTTGTTCTTTTTTTCATCAAAAATTACATATTATAAATAATGGATTCAGGCATACCCGGTACATAAAAACATAAAGACCTACCGGGCGGTGATGCCTTCCTTTGAGAAAGCTTTTGTTACCGTCAAAATAGACTTTACCGTCAAAATGGACTTGACGGCCTCTTGGATAGATTTCTTGGGCACATTCCCCAGATCATTGGAACCAACATAAAAAATTATATAGTCTGGGTTTTGTTGTTCGAGCTCCCAGCATCGATGGAGATAGTCGTTAAAGTCGGCCAGGTATATGCCCCTCTTTCCAAGCCACCGCACACGGTCGGACAATCTCACTTAGTGCTGCCCCAGACATTGATGATGCTGCCACGCGGGCAGTCCAGCTGACAAAGGAGTCGCCCACTACCCACACTAATGGCTTGTATGGGGAGTGGACTCGTACACGTGAAAGAAAAACAAGAACAAATGTTGCACTTGGATATGTAATTAAATCAGATGGCCAAAGTAATGCCATTAGACACGAGACAATGGATGGGACCCAAGTTACACGGAAAGTCACACGAAATAGTAAAGCTTCAAAGTGACAAAACGGTCCGGGTCCTGGTGATTGCCTGCACCCGAAGACCTGGCCGCCCCCCGCTCGTTTCTAGTGGAAGAGTTTCTCGTCCGACGGATCAGATATATCCGCTACGGCCTTTACCGTATCATTGTTCAGCCATAGTACGGGGCCTCTCGGTTGCAGCGGCTTGCCCTGCTGCCTCTTGCAGCCATTCCTGCCGTCTGCGGACAAATGAACTACGTTCAGAGTTAAAGATCGCATTTTAGTCTCTTTCTAAACTTCGTTCAGGCTGGACAACGATGTACATGTAGGAGTGTTTGCCTCACTAAATTCAGTATCTGCCAGTTGCATCTTGGTGAATCTTAAATACGGCATCCAAACGCCCCTTTTATTTCTTGCTCCCGTAGGATTGTTCCCATTTTGTTATATATTCTTGTGGTGTTTCTCTACATTCAGAAAGACCTGGACCCCTATCAGTTCTTCGACAACAGCATACAGTACACGTATCCGGTTATTGCTACACACTCGATATTTGGTTTTCCTGTTTGGGTGTTTATAACCATTACACTTGCCAGGCTGCTTAAAACGTTTACAATTTTTGCACATTCTCTGTCAAACATTGTTCTCCAGTACTTTCGAGAAGAATCTTTTTTAAAGTTGCGTAAAATACAACATGTGGTTTCGCGATTAAAAAAAATTACAGACAACACAATGCATGATGTGAAAAAGGAAATCATAATACAATGTTTAAGAAAACACAAGACAATGTGCTATTTGCTTTAACCGAAAGTTTATAAAACCACTTTCAGCGCTATGTAATTCGTTGGACATTATTGGTTGGCTAAAATCTACACAAGTATCTACCATTGCTGATGAGGCTTGACATATTGAAATCTGTGGTTATATTACTCATATCACCATACTTTAACAAAAAAGTGCTACAACATTTAAATGTACACATGTATGCATTCTTGTGAACTTTGATATAATAGCCAATTTACTTCATCTAACATATCTGTTACCGAAGCCCATTTGAAAATCGTCTCACCATTGCCATCCTCTATTGGTGCGTCTTCCATGTCTTCTACCGATGGTGGTGTGTCTATGTCTCCGACCTCTATTGGTGCGTCTTCCATTTTCTCTACCGGTGGTGGTGCGTCTTCTCGATCCACTATTGGTGATGGTGGTGGTGCGTCTTCTCGATCCACTATCGGTGATGGTGGTGGTGCGTCTTCTCGATCTACTATCGGTAATGGTGGTGGTGCGTCTTCTCGATCCACTATTGGTGATGGTGGTGGTGCGTCTTCTCGATCCACTATCGGTGATGGTGGTGGTGCGTCTTCTCGATCTACTATCGGTAATGGTGGTGGTGCGTCTTCTCGATCCACTATTGGTGATGGTGGTGATGGTGGTGGTGCGTCTTCTCGATCCACTATCGGTGATGGTGGTGGTGATGGTGGTGGTGCGTCTTCTCGATCTACTATCGGTGATGGTGGTGGTGCGTCTTCTCGATCCACTATCCACTATTGGTGATGGTGGTGGTGCGTCTTCTCGATCCACTACCGGTGATGGCGGTGATGGTGGTGATGGTGGTGGTGCGTCTTCTCGATCTACTATCGGTGATGGTGGTGGTGCGTCTTCTCGATCCACTATCGGTGATGGTGGTGGTGATGCGTCTTCTCGATCCACTATTGGTGATGGTGGTGATGGTGGTGGTGCGTCTTCTCGATCCACTACCGGTGATGGTGGTGGTGCGTCTTTTTGATCCACTAGCGATGGCATATCCCCATTGTCAAAATCAAAGTTCAAAATGTACGAATACATTCCGAGTCATAAGCCTTGTCGTCGTCACCATGGATACAAACTTCTTGCCAAGTGATAGCTTCCAGTTCTTCGTAGTCAAATTTCTTTTCACCGTCAATGGATTTGGATGATGTTGACAGTTCATCCACGATTGTGTCGTTTGACTCGACATCTTCGTCGTCTCCATACGGGGAAACCGATTCTGGAGAGTCGGGCGTTCCTAGTTTGTGTACAAAAAAAAAAGGTTTTTTTACGAATTGTTTGCAAAAACTGTTTTTATACAAAAACCAATGCGTTATTTTTTTTTAATACATACCAAGAACGATGTTATCGAAATCGACGAAATCTGTGTCGAGCGAGATAGACGTGGGGGTATTCATTCTGGCAATCTGATAAAAAAAAGATTACAAAAAATAGGATTAAAAAATGTTATTCTACCAAATAAGAAATTGAAATGTTTAAACAAAAATTACCGCCGTTACAACAAGTGCGAACTACATACATGTACCGTTTGCTGGTCCTGATGCATGTGCTTTCTCCGTTTGCTTTTTGAGTTGTGATGCTGGTCGGTATTGGTATACGATTTTATACCGGCACGTAAGGCAAGCTTAAAATTTTACTTCGCCAAGCAGTTACCCCAGTCCACGTGCGCGTTGTTGCTGTGCATCGCCGAGTGCGCATGGGCTACTGATGGTGGGTGGAGATACTGATGGGGGCGCGTTCACTGTAGAAATGACTGGGCGCCGGTACCTGATGGTGGGTGGAGATACTGATGGGGGCGCGTTCACTGTAGAAGTGACTGGGTGCCGGTACCTGATGGTGGGTGGAGATACTGATGGGGGCGCGTTCACTGTAGAAGTGACTGGGCGCCGGTACCTGATGGTGGGTGGAGATACTGATGGGGGCGCGTTCACTGTAGAAGTGACTGGGCGCTGGTACCTGGTGGGTTTTGTAAATCCTGGGGTTTCAGGTGATGGTTGTTCCTTTGAAGGAAAACAAAGTTGCATCTTGGTGAATCTTGAATATGGCATCCAAACACCACTTTTGTTCCTTTCTCCCGTAGGATTGTTCCCACCTTGTTATATTCTTGTGATATTTCTCCACATTTAGGAAGACCTGGACCCCTGACAGTAAAGGGTCTAAAGAGATTGCTCTGCGACACATCCTTGGAGGGATGCGCAACTCCATGCATGGATAATATCTCTAGTAGTATCTTGAGGTGAAAAGCTAGTCCATTGGAGCCTCTGTATTTCACTCTTGGGTTGACCGCAGTCAATGCAACCAGCAACTTTTCCTCGTGCTTCTGTACAGTCACAGCCTCGTCATACTCACGTGCCTTCTCCTCTGCCTCCCCTGAAGCTTCTAACCACTCATTGTACAAGCCCTCATCCTCCTCATTTAGATTGCCCCTGTCTTTCTGTTTGCATATATCTCTTCTAAGCATTTATAATAACGAACTACCAACCTTACATTAAATGTAAAATGGGTGGAGCAATGTGTGATAGGTTATACAGAATAGACAAAATCGTCTCATTTGCAATTGAGATATGGCTATGCCCATTAGCCTTGGTGTTACCACCATTTCTTGGATCACTTCTGTTTTGAGCAAGATCCTCCACAATGTTACCAGGTTCCCGGTTTTTGTACCACTGTGGGTTTGCCACGTACTCATCCCTATCCCTAAGCATTGGTGTTACCTGCCACTTCAAGCACTGTCATCAGGTGGCCCACTGTATTCCCCTAAGGCAGGGAAAGGCTGCGTGGAGTCCCATGGTGTGTCCTATTACTTTTGTCAAATTCATAGTCGCCCCCCAAAAACGGCGACAAATTTTGACTTCCTTGCCAATAGTTATCATAGATTTGCGTTGTAGATCCATTACCTGTTCCTTCAATGGGATGAAGACGAGACTCATATTTTCATACGAGTCGGTTGCCTCAAACATTCCAAGTAGGTCGGTTTTGTCGAGCGATTTGCGCTCCATGAAGTTGCATATTTGGATCGCAAGCTTCGTAGATGATCCCCCCTTGGCTCCCTGTTAAAAAAAGCAGACGAACAAAAAATTATGACTTAAAAAAAACCACATTTACAGAAGAAATTGTATTCATTTACCAATTACATTTTTCATAATTGTGACCGTATCCTACAAAATTAGTTTTACAAACATTTTTTTAAGAATTAGAAAGAGCATACTCGGTCATCTCGGGAAAATATTCCCTGGCAGGATTCATAAATATAATTTGAAAAAGATCTCCACCTACCTACGGTATTTTGAAAAAGAAATGATGTTAAAGAGGATTGTTTTAGTTGCTTTAATTCTCCTAAATTTTAATTAAAACTCTTCCTGTAATTTCATTTAAATGATTCCTTGTTTTTCATAATTGATTTAGTTACTAGTATTTTGATCCAGATTTCTTCATGAAAAATGCTGTGAGGGTGGCTACGAGGTCACTTTCACTTGGTGCTTCCCTTGCCGAGATGACCTCTTTTAACTGAAAGGCAAAAAAGGCTATTTTTACCTTTGGTAACATGCCACACATCGAAAAAGTGCCTTGTTCCACGGGGTGCTAACTCCTCTCGTATGTATTTAGTAATCGCCTTATGCCGGTCTGTCACAACCGTGCCGATCTTGATCTCCTTAATGTCAAGCCACTGGACAGTTCTGACCATGCCCTCCTTCTCCATCAATGTGGATTTGTAGTCCGTTTCACTTTTTTATTTAAAGACATAATTTGAATGCACCATATAATATAAGTTGAACAGTATTGTCAAGTACATGTAGGCATGTGAGTAAATAGGCCAGAAAAAAAGGATATTAAGCTAGGATATTCAGGTAGCGGTTGTCGTCCTTGTAGCAGGAATTATGGTATTTCACCTTAATCGCCGCGCAATCCTCGTGTTCACTTATTGAGCTGATGAACACACCTATTATTTGTGACTTGTTAAAGTTCATCCTTTCTATTATGCTCGGCCGGAGGCACTGCATGAAGTGCTCAACCAGAGCCATAGACTGGTTGATCTTTGTCATCTTCATACTCTTGGCCGCATCAGGGTTCATTTGGAGGTACTTGCCAAATTGTTTGACACTAAGCAAGTACTTATATATTGTTTGCGGCAGTTTTTGGTCCTTACAGAGTTTTACCAGGAGTCTTGTTAAAATAAAAACAAATATAAAAAAATTGTATACATAATTTCCACATCAGCAGCCCTACGTCAACGTACCACACTATAGTAAGGTAATTCCATTAATGTGGTCTACCCTACATCTGTATGTAGTGCTACATTATCCCAGGCACTTGTGCTCAACTCGTCCGTGATCCTGCGCACAAAATCGGCCTCCCAAGTACATGTACAAGACTACAACACAACTTAGTCACAAACGAAATCTGAACCGCATGGGAATCATAAGAACAACTCCCATCGAGCAACATCGAACAACTGTCTTCTTCTCCCCCCCCCCCCCCCCCCCCCACTGTAGTACACCATGTATTTGCAAGCCCCTTCCAAACAGAATTTAGTCCCATACATACAGCGTATGCTTTCAAAAGTGTTCTAAACAATCCAGGTTTTCCTCTTTTCAGGTTT
The DNA here is from genome assembly GCA_037893245.1 of Crossaster papposus. Lineage (NCBI taxonomy): Eukaryota > Metazoa > Echinodermata > Asteroidea > Velatida > Solasteridae > Crossaster > Crossaster papposus. Next base: position 452,962 of record JBAIAA010000886.1, on the reverse strand, counting down.
GCTAAGTTAATCTTTAAGATAATTGCAGATTTTATACAACCTCATGGGGGGCCAGGAGAGAGGGGGGGGGGGGGGGCTAAAAACTACTTTAACAGCCGATTGCTCTGCTTACCGTTCCTCCGTTGAAACGGTACACATTACACACTAAAAACGGAGACAAGAATTCACAATTTTTTGCGAATCTTTGTCGATGAATGGACACCAATAGTAACAAGAACGAACACAATCAATTACAATGGGTACAACTAATTGGATTGAAAGGTCTGTTCAATTATTACCTCAATTAACATCCAGCAAAAGAGAAACAAGAAAACATTTTAAATGCCTTGGTACAAATTAGCAAATGAGGTCGCGTGGCGTTCTTTCTCGCCTGTAAAATTTTGTTATAAATTATTATAAAGTTGTACCTTTTGGGGGGGAAAAGGGTGGTTGGGGGGATTTGAAGGGATTTTTGTCGTCGGCACTATCATAACCAGAGTTATCGGGGGCCATAGAACAAATGTCCAATTGTCCTTTTTTTTTTTAATTTGTCGTGCCAATATTGCATCTGAACAAACTGTTTGTTTGTTCCTTTTTAGGATATTGACAATTGACTTACCAGTTTTGGCCCGCTTTTGGCACTCGGCTGGTCCCACCTGGACGTCCCGGGTCTGGACGGGTCGCTCATCAGGGTCCACGTAGAACGTCATGGGTTTTCTGGCTGTCTCCATCTGCGGGGTCGGCTCCGTCGGCCGCTGGGCCTCTTTCTCGTCTGTATATTTGTTATAAATTATTGTTATACAGTTGTACCTTTGGGGGGAAAAAAGGGTGGTGGGGGGATTTGATGGGGTTTTTTTTGTAGGCACAATCATACCCCGTGTTTGTGCCTTTTTAACATATTAAAAATTGACTTATCGGTATTTGCCCTTTTTAGGCTGGGGGTCTCGGTAGTAATTCCCGCGTGGCGGGTATTGGCCTGACGTTTAGTTCATGCTGGTTATGCTGCCTCCGTTTTGTGTGGAGACGCCTAGCCATGACAGATAGAATGGAAGTGGTGCACTAACATGGAGAGGAAATATAACACATGGTGCAGTACAGACAGGCCAACATGTGGAAAGGAGGAGGAGACCAAACAAACCACAACATGTTAAAGTAGCCTAGTCTTCACCTATGGTTTTAAGAACAAACTTATTGCACAACCAACGTCGTGTACATTGTCCAATGGAGACCGATCGTTCAAACTCGAACGGTTGTGTGTAAAGCCGCACTTGTTCTTTCAGCTCTACTTCTCCCCTCAGCACGGTAATGTCCAACTGGATCTCCATCGCTTGGGCCGGTGCAGTAGTGCCTGCTGAAGACGGGTAGGTACGGGAGGGTGGAGTGGTCGACAACCGCGGCGACGAACTGGAGGACGGAGCGGGCGACGTACTGGAGGATGCCGATGTCATAAGGTCGGGCCTTATCTTCCCACAGGCGTTGCAAAACATGAACTGTTTTGCCCCCGGGCTGGGTCCTGGTGACTGCCTGCACCCACTGGGTTGGCTTGTTAATACAAATCAGGAAACGGAAGGGGGTGGTCTTAACAAGTGTCCAGCGCTCTCGCAGTATGTTCAGTTTATTAAGAGTTTGAGTAGACTGTACACAGAATTTCGTATATTTAATAAAAACGACAGTCGATGATGTCTGTAAGTAAGCAAAAGAGAACATTACTACAAATGTGTATAGTTTGAACAATTAGCTATAAAAACAAACTATTAAACTTCCACAAGTATTTATTGGAATTGATAAATGCTTGTGTTCATATTATTAATATAAAGTGTGTTAAGGTCAGTTTTCACTGTCCAACTGAACCAAATTACATTGCACAATACATTGATAGTAAATATTATTTTACTTACCGGGTGACGTCCCCCAACTTGTGCCAGCCGATACAGTAATACAGCAAGTTATATCATAACGTGGTTAGGTAAACTGGGTATAAATGTTCAGTGAGAGAACATAATTTATGATGTTCGCTCGAGGGAGCTTGCTGACGGAATGACTAAAACATTTATCCAGCCAACACCCTCAAAACCCTGTATCTAATCCGAAGAGTATAATTCAGCACAGCTGCATATATGTAACAATAAAGTACTATACAGGTTGCATAACAACTAAGATGGCACTGCATCTCCAATACTGCTATAACAATACAAAAGTATGTTTGGTATGCACACAGGTATAATAGAAGATAACAATACAAAAGTATGTTTGGTATGCACACAGGTATATATAAGTAACTACCACTGAACAAAAGAACAGCGCACTAACAGTGGAAACTCATTGTTACTGCTCACAGTGCACTAGTATAAGAAGAAAGTTTATGGAGGGGCCACATAACTAAAATTGGCTAGCCGCGCTCCATAATTGTAAATAGTGGAGGGACCAGGTGACCATAAACAGGTCACAAATGGAACAAAATTGAAAAGATATTGTTTGCGTCAACAGATGAAGCTGTACACGTAGCTATACTGATGGATGTAGATTTTATCTAGGCTTGAATCTGCTTTGTCTCCGTGTTATGAGATCTGATTTGTCAGAGAACTTGTACTTGCTGGAAAGGGGGGGGGGGGCTGCTTTCACTTTAGTTGGGATTATTCTGTCTCTGCAGCATCTGACAACATCCTTGAACAATACCCGGATGTATTCTGCAGGAATTAAAAACAAAATACATAAAACATATTAATATTAAATAAATTCAACCCACGAAAAAATTACAATAAACCATTACAAATACCACAAATAACTTTCTAAACAAAAATGAAAGTGTGCTCATAATTAAAACAATATTTTAGGTGAAATTAAACTTTTAAAAAACCTTCAAGAAAACATATTTGTCCATAAATTACCATACTGGGCAGCTTCTATGATCGGTTTGACTGTTGCTTCACCATGCTTGTATTTGAGCCTGACCACTCGGAACATCGGGGTCCCATCCAGTTTGGTAGCTTGAGGACGCTCACTGTTTTCATTGTAGTGAAGAGCAGCAAGACGCAAGCTGAAACCCCGCCCCAAACAAAAACCACCAAAAATGATTAAAATCACCTTCCACGCAAATAGATTTTTATACAAATGTACATTATGCAATAGGATGAAAACACATGATCTGTTCAGCCTCTTTATGTTCATATGGTTGTTCTTTTTTTCATCAAAAATTACATATTATAAATAATGGATTCAGGCATAAAAACATAAAGACCTACCGGGCGGTGATGCCTTCCTTTGAGAAAGCTTTTGTTACCGTCAAAATAGACTTTACCGTCAAAATGGACTTGACGGCCTCTTGGATAGATTTCTTGGGCACATTCCCCAGATCATTGGATCCAATATGGAAAATCATATAGTCTGGGTTTTGTTGTTCGAGCTCCCAGCATCGATGGAGATAGTCGTTAAAGTCGGCCAGGTATAGGCCCCTCTTTCCCAGCCACCGCACACAGTCGGACCATCTCACTTAGTGCTGCCCCAGACATTGATGATGCTGCCACGCGGGCAGTCCAGCTGACGAAGGAGTCGCCCACTACCCACACTAATGGCTTGAACGGGGAGTGGACTCGTACACGTGAAAGAAAAACAAGAAACAATGTTGCACTTGGATATGTAATTAAATCAGATGGCCAAAGTAATGCCATTAGACACAAGACAATGGGACCCAAGTTACACGGAAAGTCACACGAAATAGTAAAGCTTCAAAGTGACAAAACGTGTAATGTCTTGCCGCCGGGCCGGGTCCTGGTGATTGCCTGCACCCGAAGACCTGGCCGCCCCCCGCTCGTTTCTAGTGGAAGAGTTTCTCGTCCGACGGATCAGATATATCCGCTACGGCCTTTACCGTATCATTGTTCTGCCATAGTACTGGGTCTCTTGGTTGCAGCGGCTTGCCCCGCTGCCTCTTGCAGCCATTCCTGCCGTTTCTTGCAGCCGTTCCTGCCGTCTGCGGACAAATGAACTACGTACAGAGTTAAAGAGTGCATTATAGTCTCTTTCTAAACTTCGTTCGGGCTGGACAACAATGTAGGAGTGTTTGCCTCACCAAATTCAATATCTGCCAGTTGCATCTTGGTGAATCTTGAATACGGCATCCAAACACCCCTTTTATTTCTTGTTCCCGTAAGATTGTTCCCATCTTGTTATATATTCTTGTGGTGTTTCTCTACATTCAGAAAAACCTGGACCCCTATCAGTTTTTCGACAACAGCATACACGTATCCGGTTATTGCTACACACTCGATATTTGGTTTTCCTGTTTGGGTGTTTATAACCATTACACTTGCCAGGCTGCTTAAAACGTTTACAATTTTTGCACATTCTCTGTCAAACATTGTTCTCCAGTACTTTTGAGAAGATCCTTTTTTAAAGTTGCGTAAAATAAAACATGTGGTTTCGCGATTAAACAAATTACAGACAACACAATGCATGATGTGTTTTCTTAAACATTGTATTATGATTTCCTTTTTCACAAGACAATGTGCTATTTGCTTTAACCGAAAGTTTATAAAACCACTTTCAGCGCTATGTAATTCGTTGGACATTATTAGTTGGCTAAAATCTACACAAGTATCTACCATTGCTGATGAGGCTTGACATATGTTGAAATCTGTGGTTATATTACTCATATCACCATACTTTAACAAAAAAGTGCTACAACATTTAAATGTACACATGCATTCTTGTGAACTTTGATATAATAGCCAATTTACTTCAACTAACATATCTGTTACCGAAGCCCATTTGAAAATCGTCTCACCATTGCCATCTTCTATTGGTGCGTCTTCCATGTCTTCTACCGATGGTGGTGTGTCTATGTCTCCAACCTCTATTGGTGCGTCTTCCATTTTCTCTACCGGTGGTGGTGGGTCTTTCCGATCTACTATCGGTGATGGTGGTGGTGCGTCTTCTTGATCCACTATCGGTGATGGTGGTGATGGTGGTGGTGCGTCTTCTCGATCTACTATCGGTGATGGTGGTGGTGCGTCTTCTCGATCCACTATCGGTGATGGTGGTGGTGCGTCTTCTCGATCTACTATCGGTGATGGTGGTGGTGCGTCTTCTCGATCCACTATCGGTGATGGTGGTGGTGCGTCTTCTCGATCTACTATCGGTGATGGTGGTGGTGCGTCTTCTCGATCCACTACCGGTGATGGTGGTGGTGCGTCTTCTCGATCTACTATTGGTGATGGTGGTGGTGCGTCTTCTCGATCTACTATCGGTGATGGTGGTGGTGCGTCTTCTCGATCCACTACCGGTGATGGTGGTGGTGCGTCTTCTCGATCTACTATCGGTGATGGTGGTGGTGCGTCTTCTCGATCCACTACCGGTGATGGTGGTGGTGCGTCTTCTCGATCTACTATTGGTGATGGTGGTGATGGTGGTGGTGCGTCTTCTCGATCCACTATCGGTGATGGTGGTGGTGCGTCTTCTCGATCTACTATCGGTGATGGTGGTGGTGCGTCTTCTCGATCCACTACCGGTGATGGTGGTGGTGCGTCTTCTCGATCTACTATTGGTGATGGTGGTGATGGTGGTGGTGCGTCTTCTCGATCCACTATCGGTGATGGTGGTGGTGCGTCTTTTTGATCCACTAGCGGTGGCATATCCCCATTGTCAAAATCAAAGTTCATAATGTACGAATACATTCCGAGTCATAAGCCTTGTCGTCGTCGCCATGGATACAAACTTCTTGCCAAGCGATAGCTTCCAGTTCTTCTTAGTCAAATTTCTTTTCACCGTCAATGGATTTGGATGATGTTGACAGTTCATCCACGATTGTGTCGTTTGACTCGACATCTTCGTCGTCTCCATACGAGGAAACCGATTCTGGAGAGTCGTGCGTTCCTAGTTTGTGTACAAGAAAAAAAATTGTTTGCAAAAACTGTTTTTATACAAAAACCAATGCGTTATTTTTTTAAAATACATACCAAGAACGATGTTATCGAAATCGACGACATCTGTGTCGAGCGAGATAGACGTGGGGGTATTCATTCTGGCGATCTGATCAAAAAAAGATTACAAAAAATAGGATTAAAAAATGTTATTCTACCAAATAAGAAATTGAAATGCGAACTACATACATGTACCGTTTGCTGGTCCTGATGCATGTGCTTTCTCCGTTTGCTTTTTGAGTTGTGATGCTGGTCGGTATTGGTATACGATTTTATAACGGCACGTAAGGCAAGCTTAAAATTTTACTTCGCCAAGCAGTTACCCCAGTCCACGTGCGCGTTGTTGCTGTGCATCGCCGAGTGCGCATGGGCTACTGATGGTGGGTGGAGATACTGATGGGGGCGCGTTCACTGTAGAAATGACTGGGCGCCGGTACCTGATGGTGGGTGGAGATACTGATGGGGGCGCGTTCACTCTAGAAGTGACTGGGCGCCGGTACCTGATGGTGGGTGGAGATACTGATGGGGGCGCGTTCACTGTAGAAGTGACTGGGTGCCGGTACCTGATGGTGGGTGGAGATACTGATGGGGGCGCGTTCACTGTAGAAGTGACTGGGCGCCGGTACCTGATGGTGGGTGGAGATACTGATGGGGGCGCGTTCACTGTAGAAGTGACTGGGCGCCGGTACCTGGTGGGTTTTGTAAATCCTGGGGTTTCAGGTGATGGTTGTTCCTTTGAAGGAAAACAAAGTTGCATCTTGGTGAATCTTGAATATGGCATCCAAACACCACTTTTGTTCCTTTCTCCCGTAGGATTGTTCCCACCTTGTTATATTCTTGTGATATTTCTCCACATTTAGGAAGACCTGGACCCCTGACAGTAAAGGGTCTAAAGAGATTGCTCTGCGACAGACATCCTTGGAGGGATGCGCAACTCCATGCATGGATAATATCTCTAGTAGTATCTTGAGGTGAAAAGCTAGTCCATTGGAGCCTCTGTATTTCACTCTTGGGTTGACCGCAGTCAATGCAACCAGCAACTTTTCCTCGTGCTTCTGTACAGTCACAGCCTCGTCATACTCACGTGCCTTCTCCTCTGCCTCCCCTGAAGCTTCTAACCACTCATTGTACAAGCCCTCATCCTCCTCATTTAGATTGCCCCTGTCTTTCTGTTTGCATATATATCTCTTCTAAGCATTTATAATAACGAACTACCAACCCTACATTAAATGTAAAATGGATGGAGCAATGTGTGATAGGTTATACAGAATAGGCAAAATCGTCTCATTTGAAATTGAGATATGGCTATGCCCATTGGCCTTGGTATTACCACCATTTCTTGGATCACTTCTGTTTTGAGCAAGATCCTCCACAATGTCATCAGGTTCCCGGTTTTTGTATCACTGTGGGTTTGCCACGTACTCATCCCTATCCTTAATCATTGGTGTTACCTGCCACTTCAAGCACTGTCATCCGGTGGCCCACTGCATAAAGGCAGGGAAAGGCTGCGTGGAGTCCCACGTGTCCTATAACTTTTGTAAGAAATTCGTAGTCGCCCACCAAAAACAGGGACAAATGTTGACTTCCTTGCCAATAGTTATCATGGATTTGCGTCGTAGATCCATTACCTGTTCCTTAAATGGGATGAAGACCTGACTCGTATTTTCATAGGAGTCGGTTGCGTCAAACATCCCAAGTAGGTCGGTTTTGTCGGAGGAGTTGCGCTCAATGAAGTTGCATATTTGGATCGCAAGCTTCGTAGATGATCCCCCCCTTGGCTCCCTGTTAAAAAAAGCAGACGAAAAAAAAATGAATGACTTAAAAAAAAACCATTTACATAAGAAATTGTATTCATTTACCAATTACATTTTTCATAATTGTGACCGTATCCTACAAAATTAGTTTTACAAACATTTTTTTTAACATTTTAGTTTTTTTAAGAATTAGAAAGAGCATACTCGGTCATCTCGGGAAAATATTCCCTGGCAGGATTCATAAATATAATTTGAAAAAGATCTCCACCTACCTATTTTGAAAAAGAAATGATGTTAAAGAGGATTGTTTTAGTTGCTTTAATTCTCCTAAATTTTAATTGAAACTCTTCCTGTAATTTTTTTTAATGATTCCTTGTTTTTCATAATTGATTTACTTACTAGTATTTTGATCCAGATTTCTCCATGAAAAATGCTGCGAGGGTGGCTACGAGGTCACTTTAACTTGGTGCTTCCCTTGCGGAGATGACCTCTATTAACTGAAAGGCAAAAAAGGCTATTGTTATCTTTGGTAACATGCCACACATCGAAAAAGTGCCTTGTTCAACAGGGTGCTAACTCCTCTCGTATGTATTTAGTAATCTGCTTATGCCGGTCTGTCACAACCGTGCCGATCTTGATCTCCTTGCCACTGGACAGTTCTGACCATGCCCTCCTTCTCATCAATGTGGATTTGTAGTCCATTTCACTTTTTTATTTAAAGACATAATTTGAATGCACCATATAATATAAGTTGAACAGTATTGTCAAGTACATGTAGGCATGTGAGTAAATAGGCCAGAAAAAAAGGATATTAAGCTAGGATATTCAGGTAGCGGTTGTCGTCCTTGTAGCAGGAATTATGGTATTTCACGAATACATCCCTTTAGAAGCCGACCAGACCAACCCTATACTCTGGTTGGGTCCGCATTCATAAAATTGAAGTTTTTTAATGGGGCAATTCACAGCATGCGCCCAGAAGATTAAGATTGTTATCAGCGCTAAACTATGATAAGGTGTGAAAGCGATCCTGCCTGAACGATTCCACTTAAAATGTAACAACTAAATACCATTATATAAGTCGATATAAATACTGTAATAGTTCCCTGTGTGAAATGTTGTTTGTTTTCTTTTTTGAATGGTCAAAATCATTAAAGAAATAACCGAGAACGATAATTATGTCTGCAGTAACGTTCTTTCCATTAATCACCCGTGTGCGCGTAATGATATTATGAGTGTAGATAGTGTGGATTTGTAAAACAACATAAAAGCAGTGCGTGTATACGGCGTTTAAACGTTCATGTACCGCAACCAGTGTTGCCACTGCTTGAAAGATCTTGAAAGATTATATGTGAAAAAATGTGAAAGTACATGTGAATTTACATGTGAATGTACATGTACTTTATTAAGTTGTGTACAAATTTACATAGGCTTGAATTAATCCAAAATAATAAGAACGCAGCATCGCGCGCGTCGTCCTTTTCACAAGAAGGCGAGATATTGCGTGCGCGAGCCCTTCCTAGTTGGGACAAGCACGTAAAATATCTCACAGAAAAGGTACCAGTTGCATCCGAATTCTCGGCTATGTAATGGAAGAATAACATTTAGAATAACACAGCGTCAATGCAGCCGCTTTGCTTACTTGGCCGCATGTGATTTCCATATACATGTATACCTAAGTTCGATTCGGCCAACTTCCCCTCAGCAAAATGACAAGGGAGAATTTGTCGTACACATTACTTTCCATGTATGCTTATCGCTGCTAGTCAGGTATACAGTTTAAATTCTCACTACTTTCCGTAGGCTTACACTCCAGTCGGGTTACGAATGGGTGTATAATGCCTGGCGGTACTTCAGCGTGTTTGCGAGACAAAGCGCCTGCATGCAGACTAGAGGGATGACTCGTGTGCAGCGTTGGAAAACCCCTTTGATGGCGCGCGCTCGCAGCGGTACATGAACGTTTGTGATTGTGAATGTGCTGGTAACGATCCAAAAGTAAAGCGTTCCTGGAAAATTTGAGTTTATTTGGTACGGCTGTGGTTATTCACCGTAGCATGCCATAGCAGAAAACTAAAAGTAGTAGCCGTTCATTCATTGCTGGCGCGGCGCGGCCGACGTGCGTGCATACGTACACACAGCGCGATGCCCCGCTTCATGTCGTGACTTTTGTTCGTCGCGTCGCAACTTGTGTGCGTCATTGTTTTCCAAGAATGGTGCGTCAATAATATGACGTACGGGTGCATCATTCGACTCCAAAATCTGGCCTCACTGTTGTCATTGACGCACATCCCGCGGGGGTCTGAGGGTGCGTAATAGAATTGATAGGTGCATTATGTCTGCTTACAGTGTTGTTTGAAATAAAACAATAACAAATACTATTATTAATCAAGAACAGTTGAATTGGAATCCTGCTTTCATTTTATTCGTTCTGGTGTAAAGTATAGCCGATAGTTTTATCCACACATGGAGGAAGGACAGTTCACACGCTAAGTCACACTTGGCATTTGTGGAGGAGATGTCGAAGAACTGGATCGAATCTGCAAAGTAAAATCCTGTTGCACAAAATGAACACTTACCGGTACTGCTAAAGCCGTGTTCGCATTGGACTTATTTTGGGGAAGGTTTTACTGAGACGATGGTCAAATAAAAAATGGTCAAATGTGACCACTGTTCGCACTTGGACTTTCGACACGGGAAAATTTTACCGAGACCGTGGGAGAAGTAGCCGAGCTGTCATTATAATGACTCATGAGGGCGCTTTGCGTGACCTTTCTGCATTGACCCCGGTGTACCCATTCGATGCGATAACGATGCGATTTGCATGCATCAGCGTGCCCACACGTAAACAATGCAAAGAACGCATGCGCAGTGCCTTGTATAGCGTGACCTTGCACTGGACTGCGGGTGGTACGTTTTCCTGGGACGCTTTTACCGAGTCGCGCTGTTCGCACTGGACTTATCGTCTGGGGAAAAGGGACCAGGGACGTTTTCCCGGGCAGCAGTTGGCCGGTAGAAGTACCCACTGGACTCGGGAGAAGTACCTGAGAGGAAAACGTCCTGGGCTGTCCGCACTGGACTTAAAATGGGAGAAGGACCCATCGTCTAGGTACGTTTTATCATTTTAAGTCCAGTGCGAACAGGGCTTAAGATACAATTGCATACACTGTACATGTGTATGCATGTACCATTCACATGCATGTTGAAAGCAGTTCCAGCACTCACAGGGCCAGAGTGTTGTCCATGGGGGGTTGTTTATTTAAGTCATTATATGGGGGTTATCTTTGCTGGACATGGGGGATTATGTTTACTTAAGGACTCCCCACTAACTTGAATTTTATGAATGAATCTTCTGGAGCATTCTCCTAATGAATCACCCTGCAATTCTGGTGTTTACTTATTGAGCTGATCAACACACCTATTATTTGTGACTTGTTGAAGTTCATTCTTTCTATTATGCTCGGCCGGAGGCACTGCATGAAGTGCTCAACCAGAGCCATAGACTGGTTGATCTTTGTCATCTTCATACTCTTGGCCGCATCAGGGTTCATTTGGAGGTACTTGCCAAATTGTTTGACACTGAGCAAGTACTTATATATTGTTTGCGGCTGTTTTTGGTCCTTACAAAGTTTTACCAGGAGCCTTGTTAAAATAAAAAGAAACTACTTTAACAGCCGATTGCTCTGCTTACCGTTCCTCCGTTTAAACAGTACACATTACACACTGAAAACAGAGACAAGAATTAACAATTTTGATATGCTGCTCTCTTTAACCTTAATTCTTGGATAATTTTGTCAAACCTTTTCCTAAAAGGCCCCGTAACTTCACCTGAACTTCCTGCTGTAGCTTCTCATTTGCATCAATTTCCTTCCTTTTCTTCCTTATTTCTTCATCAATTTCCTTTACATTTATCGGCAGCTCTTCAACTTGTTTTCTAGAACCCCTAGCTACATTGTAAGTTAGTATTACAGTCTATTGTTCACCCTCTCAAAATGCTCTGGGTTACCTTCATTTATTACCCTAATTCTTTCTTCCTTCTGATGCTTTTCATTCTCAATAAGTATATTCGAACAACTGTCTTCTTCCCCCCCCCCCCCTGTAGTCCACCATGTATTTGCAAGCCTCTTCCAAATAGAATTTAGTCCCATACATACAATGTATGCTTTCAAAAGTGTTCTAAACAATCCTGGTTTTCCCCTTTTCAGGTTTGCTAAGTTATTCTTTAAGATAATTGCAGATTGTATACAACCTCATGAATACAACTCACAACACCCTGTCAGACCACTGACAGCTAATCTTAACTTATGCTATAAGATTCCTTGTACTTGGCTCCCCCTGGGTTTCTAAACTTCAAGTACCAACCCACAAGGCTCCATTGTACTCAGCTATAAGGAATTTCCCAAACATCGACCCATTTACTCCCCAGCCACCGTGACCCCATTGGTTCAAGAGTTTGTGCATCAGACCCATTTTCAGTTACAATATCACTGACTCCACAACCTTGGGTTGGGAGCAACAGAGTTTAATATAAGGTCAGGGTGTATGTAAGTTGCATGATCTTTACAATATTGTCCCCTTTTTCGAAACAGTGTATAAGTAGTCTCTGTCATCACTAGGGGCCTCTGTGTCTTGGACTTGGGATGACCCTGGTGACAAAGATGATGATTCACCCTCTTTCTTTTGTAAATGTAGATCTTCAACCTGTAATATACAACATTTTAGAAGATAAATAAATAGAAGAGAAATAATTATGTCATCAATTAACATTTTCATCTTCTCTAAACATACCGGTACATGTATCCGCACGAATACCCACAAGCGAATATAAATTCAATTTGTCTTCAACTACAAAGTACAACTCATCTGAAGCTGTTTTTTGGCTGGTCTTACCGTTGCTAGTATTTTCTGACCATACTCTGGGGTTGACTGGGCTTGATAATCTGCCTCTGACTGTCAAAATGAACGAGGAAGAAGAATACGACAATGAAAATGAATATAATAAAATAATTTTTCTAATTACAATGTAAATTTTATGCAGATTGAAGGAACTTTAATTTTATTTGTACATGTATTTCAAAAATAGTCGAAATGAAAAAGAAATAACAACTGTGTAAAAATGTACAAAAACAGTAACATTTGAGAATTTAGAACTGTGGAGACAAATAATTGCTTAATTATGACATCAATTAACATTTTCATCCACTCTAAACATATCAACACAAATACCCCACCAACAAATATAAATAAAATTGGTCTTCAACTACAACTCACCTCAATCAGTTCAGGAGTACTGTCATCCAAAGATGACTCGGACTCTGGCATGCATGTATCCGACTGTCAAAATGAACGAGGAAGAAGAATATAACATTACAATGAAACTGACAACTGCATAAAACTGTACTGTTGTGAGGAAAATTCTTCAGCATCCAGTTGATGAAGGACAGGCCATCCGCGTTTTTGGAGACAAATCGCCCTGTTGTGTCCTTCTTGCGACCTTGTACAGCAAGATGATGCCGCTCCATTGCCTCTCTCCAAACGATAGTGGCTGGTTGTGACGAAAACTCCCTCAACGCTGTGAGTTCTTCGAGGTACTGCGTGTGGTCATCCCATGAGTAGTCCACTGGCAGTCTCCCTTTGTGCTTTCTTGTGTTGTACAACAAATGCACAGAGTGTGTGAAGGTTGTATCCGCGCATCCATCTAAGGATACCGAAAAGCCTTTCCCATCTGTCTCTGCAGCAGTTGAGTGCAAACATGTATTTTTTCTTCGCCCGGTGTTTGTAAAATACACATAAGGGTCACACGGAACTGGAATCGGTTTGCGCATGGTGGTGGGGAAGTGTGATTTGCCCGTTCTGAGGAGAGTGACCTATGCATAGGTGTGCTGGATGCCTATATAGCTGCAGGTGTTCGGTGAGGTGTGTTACATGTACATGGATGTTCTGGAGTGTGACGGCTGGATGCATGTATTTTTTTTAATGCAAATGTGTCTCATCTTCTCACCAACGCTACCCAAAGAGCAGGTGACACACCCAAGTGAGCACACCTCACCGAACACCCGCATCAAGCGAACTCACAAGTCTCGTCAATAGAATTACAAAATTAAAATAATGATGTATCGTACAAACTTATTATGCAATGGTGCCACCCACAGATTTACGTTGGTATGGTGGTGTTTTGCTATTTGTATTTTAAAATAAAAAATTGTCTTTTAATTAAATACGGAAGCAACATTACTGTTGGAAGATTTGTTGGCTCTGAAAAGAGCCGATTGTGTTTTTCGGCAACTTTGGCTCCTGTACTAAATGGGTCATTCTTCAGTAAGTGTCTACTTTCACGTTTATGGAAAACCGATTTTAAAAACTTAATTTTTGCAGCTTAGAATATTTTTTCACATAGATGAACATCTCTAGCACGGTAAAATCATGTTTGGCGCAATCTTTACCAGAGTATATTCAATTGTCCTCCTCTTTTTCCAGGTTAGTCATTGCATTTAGTCATATCCGTCACATTTTTGGGACAAACAACCCTGGAAAATATAACCGAATTTAGACTACAAATCCACGTTTATGTCCCAGTCTATAAAACTATAGAGTATTGTCCTCAAATAAATCCAAATATTTTATTGTCTCAGTATAACGTACCGATTTTAGACCCTCGTAACAGTTTACTGCCTCAACAAGTGGTGTTTTTCAGCAAAAACGGGGACTGTGACATTATTTTTCACCAACTTCCTCTTAAACAACATAAACTTCAGATGAATTAGCAGATGCAAACTGTTCATTTATCAATTACAACTGATAATTTTATTCACTCTTGTATTATTTCACACATTATTGGCATACAATAGTCATGTGACGGATATGACTAGCCGTGACGGAGATGATCAAGTTCAGGAGTGTAATGTGACGGAGATGACTTCAACTATCATCAGGCTCCAACAGTTTGTTATGGTTGAGAACAAGATGTAATACTCAATATAAGATTGTCAAAACAAGTTTATATATATATTTCCACAACTTATAATTTGCCATTCGACCTTCTAGAATGCACAGATTTTGTATGTTTCAATGCAACAATTTGAAATTCTAACAGTATTCAGTCATCATTGTGTTGATTCAATGCAACCATTTTCAACGGTATTCAATGCAACAATTTTCAACAGTTTTCAACACAACAATTTTTAACACAATTCAACTCTATTACAAGCTAATCACCAGCACATTTCTGTATTAGATTAAGTGTGAGAACTAGACCATTACTTGAACAAAATGGTATCTTGGTTAGGTCTGGCTCGCATTATTTTAAAGCATGTTTTGGGACTCGCCTGTTTAATAATGCGAGCCAGACCTTAGTTTCAAGAGACCATTATATTTTGTAATGCTCTAGTTTGAACCGTAAATAAATCTTTTATACAGGTGGAAAACCAATTCTTGTATTAGTGTAAAATGTAATACATGTATTTCCTAGTGTGTCCGGAAATAAAGTAAGGAGTACATATTTCATGAAACAAATCACTGGAAATATCAGGATGGTAGTCACATACATTGTACATGTGTAAGCACGTGTAAGCACATGTCAGCACAGTTATCAGCCTCGTTTTTCTGTTTTCAGCACACACTGTTTTTAAATTAAGCACCATTCATATGAGCACCATATTTGAGTCATTTGTTACTACATTTACATGTATTGGATATAATGGCAAGAAAATCTTTTTTTAAATGGCTCAAGAAGACGTTTGTGTGTCTCACAGTAGGCCACACACATTTTGTTTTTCAGAGGAATTGCACTGCACCATGTTTCTAAAACAAACCCGCATGAATGTGTGTTTCAAGAAGCTACATTTCTACACACTTTGTTTTTAAATTAAGCACCATTCATATTTGAGCACCATATTTGAGTCATTTGTTACTTCATTTACATGTATTGGATATAATGCCAAGAAAACATTTTTTCTTAAATGGCCCAAGAAGACGTTTGTGTGTCTCGCAGTAGGCCACACATTTTTTTCCAGAGGAATTGCACTCCTTTTCCATGTACCGGGATTTCCGTGTTGGGTCACTCTTCAGACGATTACGATATCGTTTGGCGCGTTCTGCTGCTGTAAGAGCCATTCTGTGATAAGAAAATTAAATTGAAAACTTACTCTAATAAATTGCGTAATGCTAGAATTATATAAACAATGATTAAGTTGCAAAAGCCCAAGTATCGGTTCAGCAACAACATACAATTAAATTTATGAATTAATTACCAGACCAAATCCAAAACCTGTCAAGCAAGTACCTTAAAATTAAACTTACAAAACAAAATAAATTCCCATCATATTTTAAAAGCATAGACTTTGCAGTTATTTGAATTTGCAGTTATTTTAATGTTGCATTGCAAGTGTACCAAAATGGCAGCGAAAGATCAAAATGGCCGCTAATTTGACCCAACTTAAGACTAAAATTAAATTTGGAAAGATTTTACTTAAGTTTAATACCCCCACTTTTAACCCTATGCACAAACCCTATGGACATGATGGATCTCGTCCAAAAAAATCAACTTTTTTCCTATCAAGAAATTTGTTAACATTTTTCCATGTTAAAATCATGAATTCTTGTAAAATGTCACTTGTGGGGTGGTTATCAGCTGTTATAAGGAAAATACAGTTGGGGTAAAAGTAAAATCTTACCTTAAAGTTAATTATTGTTTAACCCTAACTGCAGTAACTCCCTACACAACAAAGGAAGTTGGAGGATTTTGAAGGAATTGTATTGTTCAATAACAATGGTGAGGGAGTTAGGGTTAACAAAACACTGACAAAAACAAACATTATGATTAAATGTCATATCCGTTTCACTGCCTGTAATCTCCGTCACACAGGAAACCGAGGGTAATGTGACGGAACTGAGCGTGACGGACATGATGGCTTTGACCTTTAACCCACCATGGCTTCGCGGTTCAGACGATGCCTGGCCCGAAACTTCGGGACGTTGCACAGGTCACGAATCTATTTGCACTACTAGTCACAAAAAAACAATAATTGTTTCTATTTAATGGGTTCTATAGCGTTCGGATATGACACTGAATAAAGGTACGTACCTGTCATTGAGCGAAAACCCTGATTTTTACGGATGTTTAGTCACGCAATCCGGAGAAACTAAGTACACCAGCCACTGTTGTATTTCGCGCGTGTAAAAAGACCAGAACAGCGGGACTAAGCGATTTTTATCAACTATTGAGGGCGCTGCACAGGTTAGTGACGGTATCTGACTGAAATCCTCGGGACAAAATTTTTCGGAAAAAACGATAAAATTTAGGACTTAATCGGTTTATAATGGCATATTTTGAGGGATTGAATAGATTTAAGTAATAAATACCTAGTGTTTAAGAGTATTTTCTTGAAGAAAAGTCTCTCCACCAAATAAATATAACGATCACAATTTTTACATAGTGCGATCGGGACATGGGTTTTCCGGGGGTCGACATCGCGCATCAGGAAATAAATAACATTGAACACTTTATTTTGTAGCTTTTTATGATCGTTTATTATAAGAATTATGTTTATTAGCATAAATTAAATAAAAACACAAATCAGAGAATAACGAATTTTCCGTCTATACCGTGTCAAAGTATCGGGACACGAAAGTAGACACTTACTGAAGAATGACCCAAATACAGCGTGAAAGTTTGACGAGACTTGTGAGTTCGCTTGATGCAGGTGTTCGGTGAGGTGTGTTACAAAACACACCATGTGTGGTGCAAAACACCACCATGCACTATGGACACCGCATTTACTTGTTCCCACCCAGACCAAACTTCACGCAGTACATGTGCATGCAGCATGCTAGTTGTTTCAGTGCAGAACTTTCATGAAACAGACGAGGACACCCATTTTCACATTTGGTTTTGGGTATTTATTACATCACAAATATTCTTATGAATGAATTAATGAACATTTGAATCAGTATTTATCGGTAATTTCCAGTTATTAATCGTCCCGCTATCGCGGGTCACCCCTCATGAATTATGCATTTGATTTGACCTGGATGTAAAAGTGGCACATGCGCACAACCTCATGTCGCTTAAGAAACAGCGGTGTACGATTCAATTGATAGCAACGATTTGATTGGTAGCAACGACTCGATTGATAGTGAGACTAGAGCACAGTTGACTGAAATGACCTGCTCTGCTGCCGATAGTGGGCCATTTAAATTAACCAGATACCTTGTTCAATGTAAACACGTAACCCCATTACTTAGGAAAAAAACTGTCAGGAAAAACACTGGTCTGTAGATGTTACTTTCTAAAGAACTGAATGGAAAATTTGGGATTCTAAATTATACAGATACCATTAAATACAAGTAGTTGACAGGTTGCCAGTTGAGTGGCCATAGAACACTCAACCGGCAACCTATACTTGTACATTATTGTATATTATTGAATAGTATATTATTGAAGGTAAGGTTTGCGGAAACACCATGTGGTAACTTATTCTCAAATTAAGAGAATGGTTCTGAGAAGAACCAGAGGTTTAGAACTCAACGTTCCGGTCAGTACACTCCGACTCCGGACAGTCTTCTCCTGAAGACCGGAATGTCGAGTTCTAAACCTCTTGTTCTTCTCAGAACCATTCTCTTAATTTGAGAATTAGTTACCACATGGTGTTTCCGCAAACCTTACCTTGACTAATATACTTGCTTTTGTTTATTCCTCAACGTTTCCAGCTCCTCTCTGTAGGCTAAAACTTTGTTCCAGTTGATGTTTTCTGGAACCTTGCCTTTACAGCCTCTAGTGGCAAAGAGAAAATGCACAGTTTTGGTGTACATGGTCATGGTGGTCGCCGTACCTTCGACTAGTAGGGCTACTTTAAAGCCTTCCCCTCCTGTTTGGGAGGGTAGGGCTTCCACTTTGCAAACATTTTGTCTTCTGCCCGTATAAGTGCAAAATACGAATGGATAACACGGTATATTCCTTCTTTTTCCCATGTTTGCAAAGCAGCATAGAGCACAGTTGACTGTAGCATGTAATGGACCTGCTCTGCTGCTGGGGCATTTAGATCCACCCCCCCCCCCCCCCCCCCCCCCCCCACAATCGAATCGTTGCTACCAATCGAGTTGTTGCCACCAATCGAGTTGTTGCCACCAATCAAGTCAGGGCACATCGCGAGGGTTCATCCTTCTCTTCCTCACTCAAGATACCTAGTTCAATGTAATTGGACATGGCCATGGGCCATGGCTGTATACCCATTTCACCTGTTAAACACGTAACCCCATTACTAAGGAAAAAAAAAATTCAGGAAAAACACTGATCTGAGGTAGATGTTACTTTCTAAAGAACTGCATGGAAAATTTGGGATTCTAAATTATACAGATACCATTAAATACGTAGTTGACAAGTTGCCAGTTGAGTGGCCATAAAACACTCAACCGGCAACCTATGAAGTGGTATAATGCGGAGTGTTGTGTAGCGCACATATGTACCGACAGGTAAATGAAGTTTTTGAGAAATATGAAAACCATTTTGTAGCACCTTTATATAGGTATACAAGGTGCTGCAGCCTGCCAGAAACACCGGGGCAAACCCCTTCTCTTAGCGATAAGTGTTACTGGGTTCTTTAACGTGCATTACACAACACACGGCACCTACGGCTTTACGTCCCATCCGAAGGACGAAGCAATAATGGTAAAGTGCCTTGCTCAAGAGCACAAGTGCCATGTTTCCCGTTAGAATTTGAACCCACAACCAAGCAAGCCCCACCTACCCGGGTTTGTTATCAGAGTTTTCCTTCTCCTAGATGGACTGGCAACCAAGCCTGACGAGCTCCATCTACCCGGGTTTGTGATCAGAGTTTTCCTTCTCCTAGATGGACTGGCAACCAAGCCTGACGAGCTCCATCTACCCGGGTTTGTGATCAGAGTTTTCCTTCTCCTAGATGGACTGGCAACCAAGCCTGACGAGCTCCACCTACCCGGGTTTGTGATCAGAGTTTTCCTTCTCCTAGATGGACTGGCAACCAAGCCTGACGAGCTCCACCCACCCGGAGAAACCTGGCTTAATTAAAAATATACTAAATAGAAAGTAAAAGTACGTTGTGCTTTACTAATCCTTCTACCATATCGACCTGTTAGTCCTGTGCCTTCGTTTCAGGTGATTTTCAACCAACACAACATATTGTATTCACAATGGCAAGCAGGGAAAATTTGTATGCATGACGTGCAAACTCCCGAGTGCAGGCCAAATGATTTCCATAAAAACTTTTTTTAAATTGCAACAGCTGCACACACATTTTATGTTGTGCAGGAAGCAGTGTAGTCTTGGCCCAAGACGCAGTGATCAATAGCGATAGTTGCATTGTTGTAGAGCGCCCTTGCATTGTGCCATTAGAGGGCGCACTATGCACGATTCACTATCAATCACTAGCGTCTTGGGCCAATACTAGAAGCAGTGTTGTATGCGAGACCATCACAAGACCAAATACAAGCTTTTGACTTGAATTGATAATGGCGGTCTTGTGTTGGTCTCAGTAGCGGGAAGTGCAACAGAAGCGTTTGATTGATCAAAGATTTAAATTCTATTCTACAATAAATGTTTTTAAACATAAAAGTTCAGAGATTGTGTCTTCAGAGGGTCCAAGGGGCCTTTTCAATGTTCAATCTCTAAACTTTGTAAGTTTGCACGATACTAACATGATCTGGTTCCTTGCAAATACACAAAACCTTGCTACGTAAATCAGGTAAGGCACCAAACATATTACTGTTATGCGCAGCTAACAACTAAATAAATACAATCTACAATCACAAATATATGCTGTGGCTGGTCACCTGGGCAGCAGCTGGGGCAGAGTAGTGATGGCTGCTGAGATAACTTTCAACTGTACACAAATCTTGCTTCTTAGTCCGTTACAAGGTGACGAAGCCAGTACCACAGATCCAGTGCCGATCCAATGTCAAAGGTCAGGCATCAAACGCAGATTAATGCAACACGAACCACCCACTGTCAGTCAACCCATCTGCAAAAGAAAACCTGCAGATTTATAACCAGCTACAGGGGCCAATTTCATAGAGCTGCTCAAGCACAAACATTGCTTCAGAACAACAAAAAATTGCTTATTTAAACCAATTCAGAAAAACCATCAGTAATCCTGTTCGTCTTTTGTTTTCCTTTCACACAGCACGTTTCTAAACGTCTTTGTCCCCTACTATAATTTTTTGCAGAGCAATCAAGCCCCATTTTCTGTGATTTGGACTCGAGTCACGATGACAAGTGACTCGGACTCGACCTGCGTGACTCAGGACTCAACCACAATTACCACAAATGACCACAAGGTCAGTGCAAAAGAAACGCTTATATGTACTGTACATTATACATACACAGCAGGTGCAGCTAGCTTGTTTTCAATATATTAACTCAGGAAATCGATGTTGGACTCGGACTCAACCTTCGGGGACTCGGGAGAGGTAACTCAGACATATCGTGCGATCAGTCAATTTACGTGATCGGTCCGGTTGTGTAAGCGTTTCCTTGCTGAGCTGCTGAAGACGGAACCGTCTTCAAAATACCAATTTGCTGGAATCTTGACACATGTGTACTTACTCTAAAGACGAAGCCCCTCCGTTCAACTATTGAGATGAATCTTGAAGCCCCTCCATTTCTCCCTACTCAGATGAACCCCGACAGGATGTCGAAGATGGTCCGATGAGAGCAAAGTCGTCCCTGTAGGAAGAAATGATCAAAATTGTTGATGAAAATATGAGAACATATGTTGCAACCTGACGCCACTTTTTGTTTCATATACAAATGTATCATCTCAATGAAGGTTATCTCATGAAGTAGTTTAATTGCGGTACCCGCTGCTACATTAGATTCGAACCAGCCAACCGATCCCGCAAGCTCGGTGGTCGAGTGGTAAGACGTCTGCACTAGAAAGCAGGAGGTCGTGGGTTCGAGTTGAATTACATCACCCCGACGCAAAAAATCCATCTCATGAAGTAGTTCAAAGGTCGTTCATTGCACAAATGATAAGAAATGAATCAGACAGAGAAACATTTCTGATTTTGTTAGGAAATACTTAGAAAAATTTGCTTGACTCTCAATAGACTTTGTACACAATCGCGGAAATGGCGTCAGGTTGCAACAGGTTTCAGGGTGAAATTATTTTCTTTTCATCGCGCGTTGACCGGTTCGTGCCTTTCAGTTGCGAGTATTTAATTATGTTGTTTAATTCTGCAAAAGGATTAAAAGGACCATCAGCAAACAATCCACCAAGGCTGACAACTTGTTACCATTCACAGGCAACGCAGCATATCAGTTCGCCAAATCGGTATCACTTGCACGACACCCTTGGCGCGCACGATGAAAAGAAGATAATTTCACCCTCATATCCGAAATGGTCGAGCCCATCGTATTGATGTGACCTGAGACTGAGGTCACGTTTCAGTTGCCCGCGCACAGTCTGAACTGTATCTCACAACGGTTGACGCGATTTTCCAGAAATTGTGAGCGTGGTGAGTAAAAAAAATTATACTTTAGGACCCTATCGAGGGTCGATTGTAATGGCTGGATGTATGGCCTTGGTACAGCGCAGCGATCGTACTCCAGGCCACACTAGTAGTACTTAGTAGGGCTAGTGTATAGCATTGTTAGAGCAGGCCTGGAATTACAATTTTTTTAGGGCAAGGCCACTTTGGCCTTGGAGCAAGCCAAATTTTGGAGGGCACCAAGGCCAGTTGATAGGGCACCAAGGCCAAATTATGAAAAATAGAAAAGGCACGAAGGCCATGCTGATTGAAGGAACTTTAATTTCATTTGAGAAATAGTCAATATGAACAAGAAATAACAACTGTGTAAAAATGTCCAAAAATATAACAATTTGAGAATTCAAAACTGTAGAGAGAAATAGTTGTTTAATTATGCCAATAATTAACATTTTCATCCACTCTAAACAGCTGGTCTTACCGTTGGTGGCAGTTCTAGTTGTGTCTCGATCTCGTCATCCGACTGTCAAAATGAACGAGGAAGAAGAATATGACAATGAAAATGTGACAGTATTATAATAAAATAATTTGTGTAATTACAATGTAAATGCTGATTGAAGGAACTTTATTTTTATTTGTATTTGAGAAATAGTCTAAAGGAAAAACATAGATGATGGTCACTGTATCATAATGATACACTGGGCGGTCAGGACAATACTTTTACCACATACCGTACATACTGTAGGTAGGCTCCGATTTACAATAATACTTATAGTTATTGAACACCCAAGGGTAGGAGAGGGGGGGGGGGGGGAGCTAAGAAACTACTTTAACAGCCGATTGCTCTGTTCACCGTACCTCCGTTGAAACGGTACAGTTATACCTTTTGGGGGGAAAAGGGGGATGGGGACTTGGGGGGGGGGGGGGATTTGAGGTGTTTTTTTTTTCGTTGGTTAGTTTAATCATTTCTTTTTAAAACTAATTTGAATAAATCCGTCACCAAAATAACCTAAATTAACTAAAAACTCTTTGCAGCTAACACTGTATTTCTTTGAAACAAAACATACCTCTAATTAAAATCTAAAACAATTTCTTTATCGTTTTTTTTTGGCCTGGGACATCGTTGTGTGATGCACCTTTCGGATGTGGTTGTAAACGTTGGCGAACAGCCTCCCTGGCGAGCATTGGGGGAAGGGGCATTCATGGGCGTTGCCCCTTGTCATGTTTGTGTTGGCCCGGATCGCCTGCATCACCCGTCGTTCCAGGCGTATAAGGAGTGGCCTTGAACACCCCCCTATATCCTGGATGACGGAGTCCAATTTCTCATCCTCATCCATTTGTTCTTGTACTTCTGTATCCCCAGTTTCCGAAGCCGAGTCTGAATCTTGCTGCCGGGTTGGTAAGGCGAAACCGTCTTGAGCGGACGACATAATCGGAAATTCCGAAAGCAGGGCCTGGCGCTGGCTGACAATTTTTTTCAGTCATACTGGTGCCTACACCTACAACCAACGTCGTGTACATTGTCCAATGGGGACCGATCGTTCAAACTCAAACGGTTGTGTGTAAAGCCGCACTTGTTCTTTCAGCTCTACTTCTCCCCTCAGCACAGTAATGTCCAACCGGATCTCCATCGCTTGGGCCGGTGCAGTGGTCGATGACCCCGGCGACAAACTGGAGGACGGAGCGGGCGACGTACTGGAGGATGCCGATGTCATAAGGTCGGGCCTTATATCTTCCCACAGGCGTTGAAAAACATGGACTGTTTTGCCCCCGGGCCGGGTCCTGGTGACTGCCTGCACCCGCTGGCTTGGCCGGCCTCCGCTCGTTTTCACCGGGACGGTGTCTTCGGCCTGGTCCGATGGGTCCGAAATGTCGGTCACGGCTTCCCCATACCATAGTTCTGCCATATTACGGGGCCTGACGTCGGGCACAGTGGCTCGCCTCGCCGCCTCCCGCAGCCATTCCTGCCGTCTGTGACAGGTCCACTGATGCAGCCTTAGTTGGGGTGCTCCCTCAAATCGCACGCCACACAGGCACAGATGTCGGAGGGGCCTTTCTGTCTTCCATTGTCGCTTGGACATTTTGACGAAGTAGATCACTTTGGTCCGACCTGGCTCTTTTATCCACCCCCAATTACGTAACATTGTCCCCCATACTGTGCAACCCCCTATTCCTATGGACTCTCCCAGAGTGGCTCTCTTTTTCGTTTTCTTTTTTTTCTTTCTCTAGTCCCTGACGAAATCCCGATGCCGGCCGGGCGCCCAGGATATCTGTCAGTACCCGCCGTATTCCCAAGTGGGATCTCAGGGTCTGGTGTCACTCAGATTATGAAACCCTGTTGCAAAACCATCGAACATTTACAGATCTGGAAGCTTGGTCTTCTTTGTTTCAAGGATAATGACATCATCTGTACTGGATGGAAACCCTGCAGTTGCTTGTCAGTTCAACTGTCCACTAACTACGCATTCCTGAGTTTCCTGCCTTCCTTCCTGTCACATGAGTTGGCCATGAAGGAGGCAATGCAATTTTTTATCTTTTCTTTTGAAGCCAAAGAACACCTTAGGTGAAACTACCGTATATACAGCAATGCTAGCAGTTTCCAACTAACCAACTAAGAAACAGACAGTATGTCATCACCATATAATTTCTGTAAATATGTACATGGGGCTGGGCTTTCTCTTCCCGATCAGTACAGAGGCGTATTGGTACAAAAACAACTCGAGTACAAGTTGACTTTGGGATGAAATGACCCGAGTTAAAAATCCTGTTGTACTGTACATGTACCTTGACAATTCTAAAGTGCTTCCAACAGAATGAGTTAATTTCTTATCAGGTTCATCGGTAATGGGAACTACCACTCCACATCTTCGTAACTTCGTTTCTGTATTTGATGGAAAATACAAAACCAACTAAAAATGATGAATACAAATTGAAGGAAAACAGCAAATACACAGGCTTTTTCGGCACAGAATAAACGATCAACAAAAAAGCAAAATCAATGTGACGATAATAAGGCAAAATCAACACAAGGTATCAATGAAAATGTGTTGGACAACAAAAATAATAAATAACCTGCGAAAGATGTCAGCTTGGCTTGGCCAGGAAGGATGGGTCCGATGGACGAACTGGCAGGGCAGGCAACAAGGAGATGACGGTGCAGCTAAAGTATACGGAGGGTAGTATACGGAAGACTAGGAGAACAGGAGCAGGGACAGGTCAGGAACAGGAACAGAACAGGAACAGGAACAGGAACAGTTCAGAAACGAGCAGAAATGAGTCAGGAAAAGATGAAACTGGAGTCGAAGACACAGGGAGATGGCTGGAAGATGAACGACAGGAACGCAGGAACACAGGAACGGCAGCGGGAACTGGGCAGTGACGCAGGAACAGGTTCGATCAGCCAAGGGACCGGTGGCGTCTCCAGAATTGCGGAAAAGGGAACTTCCGTGGTAAGCCGGTAGAAACAAGCACAAACGGCAACAGGAACGGGCTGGATGACTTGTAAACAGGAACAGTTCGAAGAAGCAGGCTAGAAGAAGGGGCAGTGCAGAAACGTTGACAAGAAGACAGATGCACGTAGAAGTTGGCCGATAAAGATGCGGAGAATTTTTTTTTTCGTTTTTGTTTTTCTCAGCAGTGCAGTCTGCACTGTGGAAATGTAACTCACACAGAGTTAAGGAAGAGAAAGGCCAGAGCGTGGATGAAGAGCTTTATTTATCGATGACTTTGGCAGGTCAAAACCGCTGCTACCAATTGTAACACTGAATTGTTGAGGGTATAGGTGGTATATTGATACCGTTCCTTAGTCAGGTTACTATATAGTGTTGGTTGAGGGCTATCTCCGGAGTGTGTACAACTAGACACATAAGAAAGAATACACAGAAGCACAGACGAATCTCGCTGCATGGAACAAGTACTGGGCCACTATATGTTTATTCTTCAAACACAGACGAATACTGTCTTACAGGAGATGGTCTCAGTTGAGAGTGTTTACTCACTGAGATCCAAAGAAGGTATAAAGCTAAGGCATGGGGGGCTGACTTAAATTAAAAGAAAACTTACAGAAATGGAACATAATAACGAACTTTTAAGAGTTGAAAAAAAATATAAATATGGGATAAGTAATATGACCTGCTCCAACCAAACCCTCACGAAGTAGAAAAATTGTTTAGTTTCTTATTACGGTTGTAATTACAAGGAAAAGAAAATTTAAAAAAAGGTAAAAACATGGTGTTATTAATTCAATATTCGGTTGGAACAGGTCACCGTATAGATGAGGTGGGTTAGGGTCGCATCTTTAGGTCGTTCTTGAAGGCAGCCAGAACTCCACCGCCGAAGTCTGGCAGGCGACATCCCGCCGTGTGGAGGTGTCTACGGAAGGTGTAGCTTCAGCCTCCTGTGCAGGTGTATTTCGTTGCCGAAACCTTCGGTTTTTAAACCAAGTCTGAGGAAGGTAATGTTAAACAATTAATTAAATATTGTTTGCGTCAACAGGTAAAGGGTAGGGTCAACAGGTAAAGCTGCACACGTCGCTCTACCGATGCATGTAGATTTTATATATATAACATAAACAATTATTATTATGTTATTACATATCACTTTTTGGGGTGGTTAAAGGAACGCTTTTCGGGAAAAAATGAAAATGAAAAATAATAAAACTCACCCTGACGCAGTGTTCGCTCAGACCGGTAATAGCTGCCAAGGTTAGACGATCGTCGTAGCAAGGGTAACAGCACTGTTGATACCAATCGTGCAAAACCATCAAATGGTCAGATGTGAGCCTGGTCTTGTTTCTGGTTGTACGCCGGGGCTGTTGCTGGCCGCTCCTGGCGACAGGTGTTACGCGCTGAACATGGCCCGAAGCGTCGGATAATCCGGACACTAATTAAATGGAAAAAGCAATAAGTTAAAACATTACAAAAAAACAACAACATCAAAGTCTTTCAAAGAAGTAATGACCATCAAAGGAAGATTCAGGTTATAAAAAAAGAAATGAAACATACCCGACATGCTGGACGTATCAATTTTTATATGCTAGGCGTGTAAGATAAATAAGTGTTGTCCGCCTGAATTGAAAGTGTCGAAGTGCAGTGGAGTTGCACGTACGAGTTTGCAGTAACTGAGTGCACACATTCTATACATGTACGTACGCCCTGCTCCGGCATACGGGTACCCGTACGTACCCGTGGGCTGGTATCTGTCTAAGGTGATTGACTGGAATAATGTTTACACAATTTTTTTTGGGTACGAGCGAATTCGTATATACGTCTAGAGGCGGCACCACGTCTCGACAAGATTATTGTAAACGCCACCCGTTGTTTCTCAAAGATTGTGTTTGCTGTGGTTATTATAGATAGGGGAAGCACAAGCATTCACACGGCGACCAATTTGTTGACTTGGTTGCAAGTAAGTAATTTGAAAATATATTTACCGTACTATTGGAATAGAATTGAACAACCCACAAACAACCTACAAAAAGTGGCGACCAGTAAGGTGATGCAAGGCATTTAACACACGGGCGATAGCATCGACGTGTACGTGGAGGCTTACGTTTGGTTAAATGTGAAAAACAATTCAAACACTTTTATTAAATCTAATAAGGAAATCAAAGTTATTAAATACAATCAACGCGAGACTTGTACGCACGATCAATAACGGTACAAATGCACCCTACTACCGACCGGACGCGCAGACCCCGCGCTGTGGGTAATAATGGGCCTCAAACGCGGCACAAGATATCGCCCTTGAAACCGTCGTCCTGTCGTTGATCAAAGGGTGCAGATTCATCCATACGTCTAAATTGTGCGACGGGAAACCATTCAAGTTTGGTCAAAATAACCTACAAATTCAGACACGTGTATTGAATCTAATAATGAAAGACAACTTATTAAAAACAATCAACGCGATACTATACACACGATCAGTAACGGTTAAAGCTCGTATTATAATCAACCAAGTACTGTCCGCTGTACGTGCATATTAATGTACCCGTCTGACCGGGCGCTCAGGCGCTGCGTCGTGGGTGATATTGGACCAAAACACGGCACACATTCACGGGAAGCCGTCATCCTCGGTTGACAACGCTCTGGAGGGAACGGCTGTACCATGTTTCTGCACCCAAAACTACACACAATAGAGACTCATAAATCGGAAATATCATATTCAAACAAATGAATATAATAATCCAACATAATTATAAAATTCTGAATTGCATCTAAAAATTTCGCTCATTTAAAAAAAAAGGTTAAGCATCATGTCGGGCCCGCCTATACCGGAATGAGGAGCCCTTACCAAAACAATCAAATTTTTAATAAAATGAACGAGGACAACAACTAACAATCTCTGTCAGTCGCAGGTTAAAAACAAACGCTGGTTGTCTTGCTTTTAAAAATATGATTGCTTTAATTATCAAGAATGGGTATATTTATTATTATTGAAAATTTGAAAACAAAAACGAGGAAACCTGGGTGTGGTTGCTTGTTTAAACGAATTTATTAAATATTAACATTTTATTCTTTAAATACAATCAACGTGGAAGTATTTTGCTCAGTGCGCGACGGGAATGAAGAACAACCAATGAATAACCAAAGGTATATATCATATGTAACAAAAGAATCTTTGAATTTTCAGAGGTTAAACGTGGAGGGTTTTGGTTTAGCCCAGTGCACAGTGATAATTCAGTGGCCGTCACTTCAGTGAAAGTTTGACCAAAATATCAAACGGCTCCCCTAATCTGGATTTTCATTGTATGTCCAAATACATTTACG
Organism: Crossaster papposus; assembly: GCA_037893245.1. Lineage (NCBI taxonomy): Eukaryota > Metazoa > Echinodermata > Asteroidea > Velatida > Solasteridae > Crossaster > Crossaster papposus. Next base: position 424,093 of record JBAIAA010000886.1, on the reverse strand, counting down.
ACCGGGGGTATCGCAGCGATGGCAGAGAGGACTGTACAAGCATTGAAATATACTCATAACATTAACACACGCGTTATCAATGTAGTTGTTACCCAGTTTGTTTCACACTTGGTAAGAAACCCTAATGGGCCCCTTAAACCCACACCCCAAACAACATAATCCTTTTTTTGTGCTCTACAATGGGATTAACGAGCGGGGGTATCACGGTGATCGACTTCTAACGTTTTTCCGACACTGTACACAAAAGTATACTGAGAACATCCAGACACGGATTTGGAATTAAGTTGTGACAAACATATCACACATGTGTTTATAACTTGTCAACAAGCCATAATCTACCCCCTTCTAACCCTCCCTACTGCCTACTGACAGGACACGAGTACATGAAAAAAACAACTATGCAATTTAGCCAAAAAACAGCGGTCCATCAACGAAATATATGTACACAATTGCGTTGTTTGAAATTGTACTAGTATATTAAACGCACACGACGAAAAATAAAAACGTGTACTCGTATTCGAGCTCGCCTTGTGGTTGTAATTGAATTACTAGCATAATAGTTATGTTAACAGTATTTTTATTTAATGCGAAAAATACGTGGGGTCCATGTGTTTCCATACGAAACCCTGGATGACCACACCCTAACCCTTCTTTTGTTTATAAATTTTCGGAAAAAAAAAAAAGGATTTTTTTTTTAAATGTACAGATGAGACGTCCACGCATTACTAATACTGGTACTGTCTCCTGAATTCGATGACGTGTTTTAAGTTGGGGGGGAGGTGGCGCGTTACGTATCAAAACTGTAAGTATAGTGGATAGTGGGGGGCTCGGTATCACAAGCAAGCTGGGAAGACAAAAATATATGAGGTTTGAGGTATTAAAAAAAGTACAAAAAAAAAAAAAATATTCCTGCAAAAAGATCGGTTCAGATTAACGACTAGACAAGGAATCAATAAAAATGTATCTATTATGATTGAAAACGCCCGTAAACACCACCCGTTGCTTCTCAAAGATTGGGTCAGTTTGCCGAGGTTAGGGTTGGGGGAAGCATAACTGAAAATCTTCGAGATCTGCTTGTTACAGACTGTGTTTTTAAAATACAGGGTTTAAAGGTAAATCTAACCAGTCTTCAAAATTTTCAACAATAATATTTTAATAAATTTTTTTTTGGAGGGGGGTTCACATTATTAAAGGGATGTACATTTTATCAACGGAAAATTGAAGGGAAAGCAGTTGGTCGACCAGGATTAGTTGTTTTTAGGGGGGAGGGGCCGGCCGGGTTTCATCACTTGTCAGTACATCCGTCCCTCGCCTTGGTCGCTGTTGGCCGTTGCCGTCATCCACTTGGCCAAGTTCGTGCAAGAAGGCGCCTAGACCTCGTCTGCGCCGTATGGGGGGGGGGGGGGGGGGGGGGGGGGGGGGGACATCCTCCACTGGTTGGGGAAAATCGTCGATCGTGTCTTCGTCTTCTTCCTCTGAATCGGCCTCCACGACATCCGGTGGGAGATCAGTCTCATCTTTACCATCGTCATTCAGTCTGTCCCGCAGTTCAACGATGCAGCGAGGCACGTCCGTCGATACTTGCCATTGAAAAAAAAGGGAACTCCCCTTCAACCAAGTCCCGATCTTGCAACAGCTGATAATCTCGCAAAACGCTGCAAATTTCGTGCACGTGGATTTCTGGGGGGGGTTGGAGAGGGGAAACATAACAAGAAATAATTAAAAATGGGTCGTGAAAAGCAATAACAGGGTCAGATGGCAATTGAATATGTGTCAACATGTACTCACGCAGGTTTTGTGAATAATGACGCCAATTGAACCAGGGATGCCAGCGAGGCGGCTTGCCTCGTCTCAACCGTTCCCTGTGTGTCACAACGATCAGGACCCCGAAAATGTCCATATGGTCGCGGTTGGTCGAACGGCGAGCAGCAACAACATCATCGATGCACCTGATGAGCTGCGATATGACCGGGTCCAAGGGCAAAACCGTCTTGATGGAAGGGCAGTTAATTGCCGTTGTCTGGCATTCGGCAATAGAGGCCTTTGCCCGAATTAACCGCCATTCGTTCAAAAATTAACTAAAAACTCGATTGTACGTTATATTGTTCTTTGTGGGGGTCTCGTTAAAACGAAATATATTAAAACGGCTGCGATACGGTAATAAGGACACACGACTCGTTTCTATTGTATTTTCTCAGACCACTGTATTGACGTAACAAATGACGTATAATTGGAAACGCCAATTAACAGAACACGCAATTAATTTAAAAATAAAAAAAATGAAATATGAGATAAATAAAGTGACCTCTTCCAACGAAACCCGCACAAAGACGACAAATAAGGTCTTTTTGAACCCAGTAAAATTATGTTACAAACATTGTGCGACTTGGTCCGGATTCCGTTTGAACAGGTCGCGATCCCGCATTGACAGTAGCGCCAATAATATGTCAAGAAAGTCGTTCGTCTCTTATGGGCGGGAAATGTGATGTGGATAGGCAGTCCCACACCGAAGTCTGGGTCCCAACATCATGCTGGCGTGCCTCGGTTTCCGGCGCGGCCGCACCAGGCGCTCGATTCTCCTGTCCCCGACGGGACCGTCTGTTTCTGTTCGTGAACCAAATCTGAGGAAGGTGATGAAAAACAATTGATAAAATTTTGTTTGCGTCAACAGGTGGTAAAGCTGTACAATTCGCCGATGAATGTAACTTATTTTACATACACACAGTATCTATTAATGTGTCTATTAATATGTCGGCATTGGTTACTAGGTTAGGGCGACTCAATGGTTACATCGAGATCCTATTTCATTGTGTCGACGTTGTTGTTGTTCCGCGTTCGTATTTAATCGGCGGTTTATTTGAAGAAAAGTAAGTTTAAACTAGTAAATGTAGTGTACACGGCCGGTTTTAAAAAAAAACCATCAACAATATTGCCCAAAGCAAGACAGTATGATAAAAATATTTTAAATATTATATTTTAATAAAATATTATTTTAAATACATTTTTAATATTTTATATTGGCAATAGCTTCAATTATTCGCAAGGGGTGCATCCGTACGATTTCCTTTTTTGGGGTGGTGAAACGAACGGTTAAAAAAAAAAAGAAAAAGAAAAAAAGGAAACTACTCAAACTCACCAGTATGCATTCCTCCGCAAGGCCGGTTGCAGCCACCAATCTCGTAACTTCAAACGAAAGTGGATTTCTCGATTGAAGAAACGAAGCGTGCAGAGCTTCAAACTGCGTCGGTTGTAATTGTAATAGATTGTCTCCCCGGCGGAATCGTGTGTTGTTAAACCAATTCTGAGGAAGGCGATGCAAAACAATAGATAAAATTTGGTTGGCGTCAAAAGTTAAATCCGACGAATGTACCTTATTTTATATCCACACACATGAGTATCTAGTAATGTATATAATTTGTGTTACTTACACCCAGCCAGCGCCTAATGTCCTTGAAAGTAAGTTCACATCCATCGTTTTCAACTTTTTAATTTTAAGGAACTTCCGGGTTGGACAGGAAGTAAGGGTCGGGTCGTTTTGCATGTAATACGAATTGTGAAGACGACCACGCATTAATCTCACAATTCCATTAAAAATCTAAATCTCAAATCTCGCATTTAATTTCATATTTATTTAACTTGTCATCAGGGGAAGTAGGATGTTGGGGCTTACAATAAAGAGATACATAAAATGCCACCAGGTTAGTTAAGATGTGGGCTTACACTAGTGCACCACTGAGGAGTATCAGCTGCCAACTCACACAGTTTTTCTAGATACTTCTTGGAGCCCATCACAGCTCTCTTCACACGCTCTTCTATGTTTTTGATCAGTTAATTGTTTTGGGACAAGAATGATCTATCTCTCTCTTCTTCGGAAAAGTACTCAATCTGCGACTTCCTGGTAGCACTGGTCTCGTTTTGTGCTGACAGTTCCTCTGGGTCGGATGTTAGGATGAGATTATTATGTTGAAAGATTCATTGAGGTGGTTTTTTATTTTGTTTCCGGTAAAGTCTCTTCTTGTTCCGCCGTCTGTTGTTCCTACTTGGAGACATTCCCGACATGGGGTTTTGGAGGCAAGTATGTTTTGGTGAAAATTCAGTTGGCTATACAATGCCCTACGAATGTCTTCATCCGATGCATTCTGGTGATGCAGTTTCTTCATCTCCTTCTCAACTCTTTTCGCCGTTGTCCACAACCCTCCATGTTTGGTGACTTCCTCTGTACACATCACTTTGGTTTGCATCATTTTTGTCTCGTTCTACTTTTTAAAAAACCCACAACTACAGTACATGTAGTCAAATCATGTTCCATTCCTCACATAGGGATGTCCATAATGATAAAATATTTGTAAAAAGGGAGGCGGAAGAAATGATCACATGATTTACTTGGTTGAATGTATATTTTTGTTATTTAAATCAAACATTGATTATTTGTATGCAGTGATATCAACTCATGATAAACTCAAACGGGAGATAATACACACTTCTCAATTTTTTGGCCTGGGACATCGTTTGTGTGATGCACCTTTCGCATGTGGTTGTAAACGTTTGCGAACAGCCTCCCTGGCGAGCATTGGGGGAAGGGGCATTCATGGGCGTTGCCCCTTGTAATGTTTGTGGTTGCCCGGATCGCCTGCGTCACCCGTCGTTCCAGGTGTAAAAGGAGTGGCCTTGGCCACCCCCTATCTCCTGGACGACGGTGTCCAATTTTTCATCTTCGTCCATTTGGTCTTGTAGTTCATATGTATCTCCCGTTTCCCAGGCCGATTCCCAATCATGCTGCCGGGGTGGTAAGGGAAAACTTTCTTGTCCGGACGACCTAATCGGAAATTCCGAGAGTAGGGCCTGGCGCTGGCTGACACTTTTATCAGTCAGACTGGTGCCTACACAAAAAAAGAGAAACAAGAATAACATTTTTTAAATGCATGGGTACAAATTAGCAAATGAGGAAGCGCGGCGTTCTATGTTTTTCAATCTCAATTTTGCCCAGGTTCACATAATAGCTCATATGAAGACGCCTCATGTTGTTGTGGTTTTTGTTTTGGGGGTGACCGCCACTTTCTTTTACAACTTCTTCACGCATGACCCACAGGAAAATTTTGCATCCGAACCTTGGCGGGCCTTATTGCTTTAAGACGCATCATAATTTGTGTTTTTCTTGGAAATGTTTGCTTGACTTACCGGTGTGCGGGTTTTGAGCTGATGCACCAACGTTTGGTTTCTTTCTGGCTGCAGAGTTGCTTTCTGCCGATGAAGGCTCGGACTCGGACTCGGACTTTTCCTCGGACTGATCGTCGTCCACGTAGAAGGTCTGGTCCCGGGTCTTGATAAAGTTCGTCGGCTGGGTTGGGTCACTCGGCCGCGGGGCCTCTTTCTCGCCTGTATATTGTTATGTTGCACCCGCAGGTGACTCTCACAAGTCACAGGTAGGCGTAACTTAATTCGATGAGTGTGAAGGAAAGAGACAGGGGAAAACTGGTAAATGGTTGTTCTCAATGGATCTTGTTGTACTCTTCAAGTCATCTAATGTAAGAATGGCTTGAAGGGTACAAGGACTGCCACATCACCAGTTCTCTGTGGTCTCCTGGGTGTTGCCCATTCCATTACTCTACTGCTGTTTCATATGCTGGTTCTGCTCATGTAATGTCTTGTTAGAAGGGAACATGGCATGAAACAGTCAATATATTGGGGAACTAATACAAATTAAAAATAGGGTGCTACCGTTTTAGAAAGGAGGACCAGATCGGATCCCTACATATACATGTAAGGTATGTGAAAAGACATTTTCCGCTCTTGTGGTAATTTATAAGTACATAATTTGTTTATTGTTAAACAAAATGTCCTCTCCAGACAAAAAAATAAACATGTTTAAAATCATAATTCCACGCTCTGATATTTTAGGAATTATTAGTATACATCCTGAAGTTTTCAGATCAACAGAGTTTTTGTGAGTTGGACAAATTTGAAACTTGACCCCAGTGAGACTGAAAGTGTACGCTTATTGTGAAATAGCCAGAATGTTCTCCGTTTTCAATGATGACATATAACATACCCGATTATGTCAGTACATTTTACATTTACATTTCCTGTGTATGGTTTTATAACTTGTATGTCAGCCACAGAGGTCCAAACGCGCAACAAATTGTTCACTTGTTTTTGAAATAATTGTCTCCAATAAGTTAAAGCTTTTAAATGTAAAAAGTTGCGTAATTTGCATACTGTACTTTGGGAATTCATCGTTTTACAGACAACACAGTCTTGTATGTGTCTAACGAAGCAATGTGTTAACAGTTCTTTTTTTACAAGGCATTGAGCAATTTGCTCCAATCTATTGTCGTCATCATCAAGTTGGCTTGTAATAATGAAGCAATTGCTTTAACAGATGTCGATAATCGTAACAAAGTTGTGATGTGTGACCAAATAAGCAGTACCACTAGTCATCATGTCTGTATGGTTTCTATTACCATATTTTAACGCAAATGAATTAAAGCAATTAAAAGTGCACGTACATGGTTGTGAACTTTGAAACATCAAAAAATCAACTTCAGTTGCTAGATTTAGACTTACATCAGCTTGTGTAATTTCTCGACACGCTAAATCAAAACTTTTACCGACATCATTATCATCTGGTTGTTGTTTAACAACTTCTAGTAAATCAACTTCATCTTGACGTAATAAATTTGAATCGTCGTTTTCATCCATATCATCAGCATTGTTTTCTGGCAGTTGTTGAACTTCTAAATCAAAGTTTTCACATTCATCTACACAATTATCATTATCATCATCAACTTCACGTAGGCCTACATTGACATTTTCATTGCCAACTTCAATTACACGCGCGTTGACATTTTAATCTTCAATTACTTGTACATCTACATTTGCATCATCAACTTCATCACATCTTTCTAAACCATTAAGATTTTCATATCGATTTCTACATGATTATCGTCTTCCACATTCATAATAGCACCAAGACATTTGTTCAAGAAATCATTCTAATTTTCAAAATTCATATCATCATCACAATCACGCACAACATATTCATCGTCTTCAAGTATGACTGCGACATGTTCTACATGTACATCACCGATAACAGGTATGGTGATTTCATCTTGTTTTGCAATTTCCTTGTTAAAGATTTTGTACCTTGTTTGATTTTGTACACCATCTAGTAGATCCATTGTCCATAGCATGGTCAACCACATTATCAATTTCCATGTCTTGGCTACATATTTCTTCTTGATCTTCCAAGGTTATTAATAATAATAATAATAATTACATTTGTATAGCGCTTTTTACAAAGTTGATACAAAGCGCTTATTCTATCATCTTGTTCAATGTCTATAATCCAGTCACACAGATCAAAACTTCCTGCGGTACATGTAGTATCCTTCTTTGCAAGTTGTAACTAAGTTTTGCGCGGCAACATTTACTTCTTAATCATCCATCTCTAAAAATTATGAAATAAACGTTTTTTATAAATTAAAAAAAAATTAACATGTATTTTTTTGTGTTTTTAACACAAATCATTATTACAAAAAACATAATGTACGTTACATACCTTCTATGACTTCCATGATTAGTCGATGATGCATTCGTCAAATACATAGCTCAGGATGCTTCTTCAAGTCTTGAATTCTACAAATACAAAAGATTTTGATAATTAACAAACAACGCACAATACATGTACTTAAATGATGCACTTTTAAACTATTAAAAAAACCAAAGTCTTACCTGTCTGCAGCGCCAACCAACTAACTTTTGAGAGACGAGTTTTGGTAGTATTGAGAGGCATGGATTTTTAATGGATCTTTTGGCTCTGGTCATCGTTGTGTTGTGCACCCTTCGCATGTGATTGCAAACGTTGGCGAAAAGCCTCCCCGGCGAGCATTGGGAAAACAGACACTCGTGTGCGTTTCCCCGCGTCATGTCAGTTGTCGCCCGTATGGCCTGAGTTGCACGCCGTTCCAGGCGTATAAGGAGTGGCCTTGGCCACCCCTCTATATCCTGGAGGACGGCGTCCAACTTGTCATCCTCTTGGATGCGTTCGATGAGTTCGGTGTCCGACCCCGAGTCCGAGTCTCGCTGCTGTTGTTGCGGTATGGCGAAAGAGTCAGGAGCGGCGGCGGATGGTGCCATTGTCGGGAACTTCGAAAGGAGGGCCTAGCGCTGGATGATCATTTTTGCAGCCGTACTGGTGCCTAAAAAAGAGAAACAAGAAGAAAACATTTTAAATGCCTGGGTACAAATTAGCAAATGAGGTCGCGTGGCATTCTAAGTTTTTCAATCTCAATAATGCTGCCTATCAAATCAAATATGGTTCACATACATGTAATAGCTCCTACAAAGACGCTTTTTTTTTTTTTTTTTTTTTTTTTCTTTTTTTTGGACTGCCACTTTTTATTTTCAACTTCTTGACGTATGACTGACGTTAAAATTTTGCAACCGAACCATGGCGGCGGGCCTTATGGCTTTAAGACGCATGCATCATAATATGTGTTTTTCTTGGAGATGTTTGCTTTAATTACCGGTGTGCGACTCTGACTCTGACTCTGACTCATCATCGTCCACGGTGAACGTCTGGTGCCTCGGGGCCTCTTTCTTGCCTGTAAAATTTGTTATAAATTGTTATAGAGTTGTACCTTTTTTGTTGATTCGACGGTTTTTTTTCGTTGGCAGGCACCATCATAACCCAAGTTATCAGGGGTTAAGGGTTTTTATTTTGGCGTGCGTTCGTGGAAAGGGCCAAATAATAAATTTTTTTTTTTTACTTTTTTTTTTTTTATTTATTAAATTGGTCGTGCCAAACTTGCATCTGAACAAACTGCTTGTTTTTGCCTTTTTATGATATTGAAAATTGACTTACCAGTTTTGGCCCGCTTTGGGCACGCGGCGGGTCCTTCCTGGACGTCCCGGGTCGGGACGCCTCGCTCAGGGTCCACGTAGAACGCCACGGGTCTTCTGGCGGTCTCCATCGGCAGCGGGGGGCTCTTTCTCGCCTGTGATTTGTTGTAGTTCATGCATTCGATAATGCTGGGTCGGAGGCACTGCATGAAGTGCTCAACCAGAGCCATAGACTGGTTGATCTTATTTGTCATCTTCATAGTCTTGGCCGCCTCAGGGTTCATTTGGAGGTACAAATTGTTTGACACTGAGCAAGTACTTATATATTGTTTGCGGCTGTTTTGGGTCCTTACAGAGTTTTACCAGGAGCCTTGTTAAAATAAAAATAAAAAAAACAATTGTATACATAATTTCTGCATCAGCAGCCCTACATCAACGTAACACACTATAGTAAGGTAATTCCATTAATGTGGTCTACCCTACATCTGTATATAGTGCTACATTATCCCAGGCACTTGTGCTCAACTCGTCCGAGATCCTGCGCACAAAATCGGCCTCCCAAGTACAAGACTACAACACAACACAACTTAGTCACAAACTAAATCTGAACTGCATCAGAATCATAAGAACAACTCCCATCGAGCAACATCGAACAACTGTCTTCTTCTCCCCCCCCCCCCCCCCCCCCCCCCCCCCCCCCCCCCCCCCCCTCCTGTAGTCCACCATGTATTTGCAAGCCCCATCCAAACAGAATTTAGTCCCATACATGCAGTGTATGCTTTCAAAAGTGTTCTAAACAATCCTGGTTTCCCCCTTTTCAGGTTTGCCTTGTTATTGATTTTATACAACCTCATGAATACAACTCACAACACCCTGTCAGACCACTGACAGCTAATCTTAACTTATGCTATAAGATTCGGTTGCCCTTGGCTCTCCTGGGTTTCTAAACTTCAAGTACTAACCCACAAGGCTCCATTGTACTCAGCTATAAGGAATTTCCCAAACATCCCATAGCCATCAGACCCCACCCAACAATATCACTGACTCCACAACCTTGGGTTGGGAGCAACAGAGTTTAATATAAGGTCAGGGTGTATGTAAGTTACAAGATCTTTACAATATTGTCCCCTTTTTCGAAACAGTGTATAAGTAGTCTCTGTCATCACTAGGGGCCTCTGTGTCTTGGACTTGGGATGACCCTGGTGACAAAGATGATGATTCACCCTCTTTCTTTTGTAAATGTAGATCTTCAACCTGTAATATACAACATTTTAGAAGATAAATAAATAGAAGAGAAATAATTATGCCATCAATTAACATTTTCATCTTCTCTAAACATACATGTTTCCGCACGAATACCCACAAACGAATATAAATTAAATTTGTCTTCAACTACAAAGTACAACTCATCTCAAGCTATTTTTTTGCTGGTCTTACCGTTGATGGCATCTTCTGACCATACTCTGACCAATGAACAAGAAATAACAACTGTGGAGACAAATAATTGCTTAATTGTGACATCAATTAACATTTTCATCCACTCTAAACATATCAACACAAATACCCCACCAACAAATATAGATAAAATTGGTCTTCAACTACAACTCACCTCAATCAGTTCAGGAGTACTGTCATCCAAAGATGACTCGGACTCTGGCATGCATGTATCCGACTGTCAAAATGAACGAGGAAGAAGAATATGACATTACAATGAAAATGATGACAGTATTGATAATACAATCATTTTGGTAATTACAATGAAAATGATGATTGAAGGAACTTTAATTTCATTTGAGAAATAGTCGAAATGAACAAGAAATAACAACTGTGTAAAAATGTCCAAAAATATTAAAATTTGAGAATTCAAAACTGTAGAGAGAAATAGTTGTTTAATTATGCCAATAATTAACTTTTTCATCCACTCTAAACTCTTACCGTTGGTGGCAGTTCTAGTTGTGTCTCGATCTCGTCATCCGACTGTCAAAATGAACGAGGAAGAAAAATATGACAATGAAAATGATGACAGTATTATAATACAATAATTTTTGTAATTACAATGTAAATGCTGATTGAAGGAACTTTAATTTTATTTGTATTTGAGAAATGGTCTAAAGGAAAAACATAGTTGATGGTCACTGTATCATAATGATACACTGGGCGGTCAGGACAATACTTTTACCACATACATACTGTAGGTAGGCTCTGATTTACAATAATACTTATAGTTATTGAACACCCAAGGTTTAGGGAGAGGGGGACAGGAGAGGGGGGACAGGAGAGGGGAGGGGGGCTAAGAAACTACTTTAACAGCCAATTGCTCTGTTCACCGTACCTCCGTTGAAACGGTACAGTTATACCTTTTTGGGGGAAAAGGGGGTGGGCGGATTTGAGGTGTCTTTTTTTTCGTTGGATGTTATTCATTTCGTAAAAAGTTAGACATAATTTGAATCACACACAAAAAATGTGACCCTTAGTAATATAAAATGAAAACGAATAAAAATTACAAAAGGGGGGGGGGGGGGGAGGGGTTTCCATTGATTAATAGTCAATGAAAAAAAATTATAAATAAATAAAATAAATAAAACAAAAATAACACAAAGTCTCTAATCTAAAAAAAAATGGGCGGGTTTCGTCGGAGCATGGTTAGGGGAAGGAGCCGTCGGAGCATGTCACATTTGGCACCAGGAACAACCGGCTGTCTGGGTCGACCCATCACGTGTCACGGCGGCGTTCACCTGACCCATTCCAGCCACCCCACTTCTGTGTCTTCGGTTCTTGAACCAAATCTGAGGAAGGTAATGGTAAACAATTGATAAAATATTGTTTGCGTCAACAGTTAAAGCTGCGCTTCGCTCTACCGTTGTGTGATGCACCTTTCGCATGTGGTTATAAACGTTTGCAAACAGCCTCCCTGGCGAGCATTGGGGGAAGGGGCATTCATGGGCATTGCCACTTGTCATGTTTGTGTTGGCCCGGATCGCCTGGGTCACCCGTCGTTCCAGGCGTATAAGGAGTGGCCTTGACCAACCCCCTATATCCTGGACGACGGAGTCCAATTTCTCGTCCTCATTTATTTGTTCTTGTACCGGTACTTCTGTATCCCCAGTTTCCGAAGACGAGTCTAAGTCTTGCTGCCGGGGTGGTAAGGCGAAACAGTCATGAGCGGAAGATAATCAGAAATTCCGAAAGCAGGGCCTGGCGCTGGCTGACAATTTTTTTCAGTCAGACTGGTGCCTACACCTACAACCAACGTCGTGTACATTGTCCAATGGGGACCGATCGTTCAAACTCGAATGGTTGTGTGTAAAGCCGCACTTGTTCTTTTAGCTCTACTTCTCCCCTCAGCACGGTAATGTCCAACCGGATCTCCATCGCTTAGGCCGGTTCATGAGTGCGTGCCGAAGACGGGTAGGTACAGGAGGGTGGAGTGGTCGACAAACTGTAAGACGGAGTGGGCGACGTACTGGATGCCGATGTCATAAGGTCGGGCCTTATATCTTCCCACAGGCGTTGCAAAACATGGACTGTTTTGCCCCCGGGCCGGGTCCTGGTGACTGCCTGCACCCGCTGGCTTGGCCGGGCCTCCGCACGTTTCCACCGGGCTAATATGCGAGTTTTAACTGTCCCGCAGAACACCTCAAATGCCTCCGATTAGTATGCATCACTCTTGTTTTCTGTTGGTATTTTATTCAGGTAGCGGTTGTCGTCCTTGTAGCAGGAATTATAGTATATAGTTTCACCTTAATTCGCTGCGCAATCCTCATGTTAACCTTTTGAGCTGATCAACGCACCTATTATTTGTGATTTGTTGTAGTTCATGCGTTCGATAATGCTGGGTCGGAGGCACTGCATGAAATGCTCCACCAGAGCCATAGACTGGTTGATCTTATTTTTCATCTTCATGGTCTTGGCCGCTTCAGGGTTCATCTGTAAGTACTTGCCAAATTGTTTGACACTCAGCAAGTACTTGTATATTGTCTGGGGCTGTTTTTTCTCCTTTCGGAGTTTTACCAGGAGCCTTGTTAAAATTAAAATAAACTACTTTAACAGCCGATTGCTCTGCTTACCGTTCCTCCGTTTAAAGTATATTTTCCTCCTCAAGCCGCCTCTTGTCTTCTTCCAGAGCATCTTTTCTCAAATACAGCATCCTTACTTCATTACAGAAAATGACCCGAGATCCCTTCACCTCTACATCAAGTTTATCAACTGTACCCTCAATTATATCAATTACTTGTTTACCAAGACCTAGACTAATATGAAGCAGTTTGCATCTTTGGTTTGAGCCATCTGTATCCCACAACTACATGCTACATGCCTGTTGTGTGGGAAGCACTGTAATAGCCACTTTATATTGAAGGACCTCCCATCATTCGCCTTAAAAACAAATTCTCGTTTTTGCAGAATTGTTTGCTCCTGAAAATTCATTTGATACCCCGCCATTGTCTACAATAAGTAAGAAACACTCTATACCATTATCGTTTAGGGCAAATTGACCTTTGAATGGAAGTCTTCGGGGACAAGATGTAATTAATGTCTTCAATGTCTTCGTCATCAATGTCATCAACAAACACTGATCATAGAAGGCACTTTGATGTTGTGGACTGGATATCTCTTCTGGTTGATAGTTACTTTGACCCACTCTCCATCAGCCTCACATAAAATAACCTCTGCCTCTTCTGGTACTGTAGTTCATTTGTAAGACTGATTATTCCTTGATTATTCCAGCCAAATGAACTTTTGTTGAAACCCAGTGCTCTGCAACAATAGATTTGCAGAGCACTGAAAAAAGAACAAAAGGAAAACCAAATTTTAAAATCTCCAATTTCTCCCATCACTAGATTTTAACGAGCGATACTATTCCTCTTATTTCACAATTTAATATAAAGGTAGGATACACCATTTGCATATATTGAAAATATTTACTACCGAATTATTAAGAAATATCTTACTCATTTGAAAGTAAATAATGATTCTAGGCATCCAGATAAATGATTGCCCTACATATCCTGTAATTATTCTGAAAAATTTAATTTTATAAAGAAAAATTCGCGATCACCATCGGACGATCGGGAAAAAACAAAGATAACATAAGAATAACTGCTTGACGCCGGTTGAAAACAAACGCTGTTTTTTGTGCTTTTCTCGGCATCTATGATTGTAAAACTTTGGACAGGTCAATTAAACGATATTTACTATAAAATACAACCCCCAAATCTAACCTTTCACGATAATTCAAGCAATAACCAATGGTGTATCTCTAAGGCCACTCAATATCTGTTGTATATAACTGATATGTTAGATCCGTTAATGTTGGCTCATACAATACATGTCTGTTGATGTCCCCACCCGCTGTCATTATTGTATGTTGTCAACAAGCAGAGCCATTTTCCAAACCCCAGCTTGGGCTTCATCTCCTGCTCCATTACCATTGCCAAACTGCCTGAATGAAGCCAAAGATGGAGATGAAGGTGGGATTTGGAAAACGGCCCAGCATAAATCAGGTCACAACCTTCTCCCCAGGTTGTGGTGAGGGTCAACTGTTAACCATAGGAACAAGGATGATTATAACTGTTGAATAGTAAATCTCATTAACCTGATGTGAATAGGAACAATAATGAATGTCACATGGTACGAGTTCCACCAATTAAATGACAAAGATCTGTATATCAGTTATATAATAATATTAAAGTGTAATGAATGTACATGTTTAATAGCCTTTACCCAGTTCGCGCCGGATGACGTATAAACGCAAAGATTTTCCCAGATTCAAAATGGATGACGCATAAACTCGGCATGAGCAAGGTCAGAAATGTCTGTTAGGATCGAGTTTCGTTAAAAATAATCCCGCCCCTCGGCTCGGTGATGTTAAAATAATCCCGGCGCGAACTGGTTAAAGGAACCATATTTTCCAAAGTCTAATTATATAAATTAAACAAACATAAATTGTGGTTACTGCTAAACAAGCCCTGCTTCTCAGAGAGATGACTGCACATGTGAATGCACATTCATGGCTTGCAGAATGAAAGTCTAGAAAAATGTTCAATTGAAGACAACTTGGATCAACTTGGAGGTTGTTATCCAGACACTATTGGGAAGTTAAATGGCTCTTCCTAATGATGCAGAGTGACTTGAGCAGGAAGGACTTGATTTCTAAAGCCAACACACGATAGCCTCTGTCAGGCTGGATGGTCCATGAACCGTGGAAGGCAGTAGCTACTTGGAACCAGTAAATCATCAAGAGTCCATTGAGGAGTGGGGATGTGGGAGTTCTCTACACCCTGAACTTCTTAAGATTATGACTGTCATCTGGTAAGACGCCAGGTGCGGTTCCAGAGGCAATATTTTAGGGGTGCTAGTGCTAGACCCTTTGCACGTGACATCAACTTCCAACTTTTGCAGATCCAGTACACGTATTTTCCAGCATACGTATTTTCCAGCATGTACTTTTAGAACCGCGCCTGTAAGACGCAGACATCGGCAAGTGCTTCTCACATTGCCATCTGTCTACTTTAACTGTAGCCAATCTAGCGGTGAGACAGCTCAGCATTCACAGCTCACTCAATCCAGCAGCAGCAGGAAGCCTTGGATGACTGCAGCGGTTATCATGACGGCATCTGCAGTGTCTTGGCAACATTGCTTTAACCAACATCTCTAAACCCAGTAGTAAATCCAGATGATCTGTTTCCATCCAGCTTCAAAACGAAACCTGTGATCCATGAAGTCATTCTGACATCAACCATCACACAGCAGAAAATTAAGAATACTGACTTTCTAAAACGTGTGACGTCAGTCTACAGTACTTGTGGAAGTTCTTCAAAATGCATTGCTGCAAGAAGTAATTTATGAACACTTTTTACAACTGATTTTGCCGGGGTCTAATACCAACTCGCATGAATCGCGTGATACTGGTAGTTATCACAACTACACCTAGAAGCTGACAGAGGTCTGCACCATTCAATCACAATGCCTTCACGTCAACCACCTTTGTAATTGAAGAGCAGTGATGGCTTCAGGAACCTCGTCAACATCTACCAACTCGGCAACGAATGAAGATCTGCGACACTGCGTCACATGCCATCGATCTACATGTACCGAGTCTCAACTGTAAACCTATGACAATGCTTTCTGCACAATAGGAAGCTGACAGGGGTCTACATTGTCCCATGACAATGCCTTCACGTCAGCCACCTTTGTAATTGGAGAGCAGTGATGGCTTCAGGAACCTCGCCAACATCTACGAACTCGACAACGGATGAAGATCTGCGACACTGCGTCACATGCCATCGATCTACCGAGTCTCAACTGTAAACCTCTGACAATGCTTTCTGCACAATAGGAAGCCTATGGAGGTCTTCACCATTCAATCACAACGCCTTCTCTCCAGCCACCTTTGTAATTGGAGAGCAGTGATGGCTTCAGGAACCTCGTCAACATCTACGAACTCGGCAACGATTGAAGATCTGCGACAGTGCATTACATGCCATCGATCTAACGAGTCCCAACTGTAAACCTATGACAATGCTTTCTGCACAATAGGAAGCCGATAGATGTCTGCACCATTCAATCACAATGCCTTCATGTCGGCCACCTTTGTAATTGGAGAGCAGTGATGGCTTCAGGAACCTCGCCAACATCTACGAACGCTGCAACAGATGAAGATCTGCGACAGTGCATTACATGCCATCGATCCACCGAGTCCCAACTGTTAACCTCTGACAATGCTTTCGGCAAAATAGGAAGCCGATATGTCTGCACCATTCAATCACAATGCCTTCACTTCAGCCATCTTTGTAATTGAAGAGCAGTGACAGCTTCATGATAAACCTCATCAACACCCTTGAACTGACAACAAACAAAGATATGCGACAGTGCCATCGATTCTCCAGAACCAAGTCATGAACTGTAAATCTTCACACACTGAAGTCTGGCAGTTCATTTGGTTTGGCAGTTAACTAAAAAATTTTTTTTTTTAAATATGACAATGGAAAATATGGTTTCTTTAACAGCCAAATGAAGTACTTGCTGAGTGTCGGTACCATAACAATTTTAAAAAAATAAAAAATTGGGGGGGTGGTGGGTGTTGAGTAATGATTAGATTTTTAAAGAGGTGACAATAGTTAACAATTATCGACTGTTGTGGTGTGGTGTGTTTTTAACACCAGGGTGTTCAAAACGTCATATCCCAAATCACAGCAGTCAACTATTGTTTTGTTATTCCTCTGTTGTGGGTTCACGACTCAGTGCCCTTACAGACAGCATTTTTATTGACTGGAAACGCAATCGTTGGAGACCAATAAAAATACAGTATCTAAGTTGAAGGTATAACAATTTAATTTGATTAAACCTATATTAAGGGAAGGGGACTATGACGGGGTAAATGGTTAAATGGTTAAATGGTTGGGTTATAACACGTGTAGACAGTGTGCACTGGCTCCCCGGACTGGCCTCACTTCAGGGTGTTAGCTGGGAGAGAATTCCTAGCTGACGGAGACAGTGCATCAGTACTATTTCAATGTTTGTCTCACTTTGTTCGCAATAAAAGGCTCAATATTTAGTAGTAAACAAAATAATCAGAAAGTACTCAACTACAACTCTGTAAATCTAGTAATTAGTAAAAACAAAATTATGGTAGTGTAGTGGAATGTTAGGACAATTTGTTTAAGGTGACAGACAGAGGGTTTCATCCTACAAGAAAATGGGAAACCTCATTTGTTTTATACAACACTTGAATGGAATCTTATCATCGCCACCAGTAATGACTTTCAAAATTAGAAATAAAAATAAAAATTATCAGATTGGTAAATTTTATTCTGTTAAGTTCAAATCTTTGGACAATAAAACAAAGAATCCAATGATGTGGATGTATTCAGGCATTGTATATAACCTACAAATAAATATTTACTGCTTTAAGTGGTGTAGTAAAACTACAGGCAGCCTCAGGAGGTGATCCACGGGGCATTTCATTTTCGTCCTTGGCTTCGCCTCGGGAAAAAAGAAAGAATATGCTTCATAACCTCAGGATGGTTTACTACACCACAAGATAAAACAGTAAATATTTGTTTTGTAATATGTGACCCACCACCCCCAAACCAGGCGGAAGTCACAATTTTTCATATGGGAGATTTTTATACCATTGGATTGCTAGCGTTTTAAGCTTTAAAATAAGCTATAGTGGACTCAAATAGGTGCTATACTTTTGAAGTTACATCTTTTTGAAGTTAGGAAGTGTCAAGGGATGCTTTTGAGAAAACGAGCACTAAAGTCGTTCATTATTATCATACATTATTGAGCAAAATTCAGGAGAAGGCCGATATTATCACTTTCGGGGATTTAAAAAAGGTTTAAACATGAACAGCCTATAAATTAGAGTTTTAACTAACGATTTATAAAAAAAAATTAAAAAAAATTGTGTACAATGCCGTATCTTGAAATGGCATTTGCCGACTTCCGCATGGTTTTGGCCTGGTGGGTCACATATGTCACACACATACCGGTATTGTGCTTAATTTCAAAGTGTTGATATTTAAATCTAAAGGGTTTAAATGTCTGGATTTGGGGGTTGTATTTTATAGTAAATATCATTTAAATGACCTGTCCGAAGTTTTACAATCATGGATGTCGGGGAAAAAACAAGAAAACAGCGTTCGTTTTTAACCGGTGTCAGGCAGTTCTTGGTTTTATTTATTCGGTGATCGTGATTTGTTTTTTATAAAATTCAATTTTTCAGAACAATTACAGGATAGAGTGCAATCATTTTGCTAGATGCCTGGACTAAATATTCAAATTAGTAAATTATTTCTTAATAATTTTCTAGTAATTTTGTTGGATATCTGCAAATGGTGTATCCTACCTTTAAATTTAATTATTGATTGTAAAATAATTATATTCATACAAATACAAAGTTCCAGAAAGGCATTCAAATTTTGAACATTGTCGAGTTTATGTCGAGCATGTATAGTCCATTGTAATTCAAAGTAGGCACTGCAAATGGAATGGTACATTTTTAAAAACTCTGGTGGAAAAACAATTTTCCACTTGTGTGAAAAGGCTCAATTATTTTGTTACCACTCTCATTCCAAGGTTAACTTTGAATTGCAATGTACAGTAAGCCCCTTCAGTTGGTACATGTACCAAATCATTCTTATGCAGTAAAGATTTAAAAAGATGCTTGGAACTTTCCAAAGGTTAAATACAACTTAAATGAGTGATTTTTCTGAAGAAGACATTTTAATGCAACAAGACATGGCCGATTTAGGTACATGTTTTACAGAACTTTCAGCAAATATCTACCGTACTTGGTCATTTACTTGGTCATTTACTGACACATTGAAGCTTGCAGAGGCACTGGTTTCCACAGTTGAAACCTGCGTTTGTAATCTGATGAGGCTGTTACATGGCAGAATACAATTTAGTTGTTGAAATGCCTCCAAGTTGGACGGGTTGTTCGCCTTGGATAGCGCTCCTGATGCGCCTTGACGGTCGGTTGCATTTGACGATCGGGACTTGGCTTCCCGTCACGGTCGGCACACCCGACGGAGCAGCCACTGCATAAAAGGAAAAGGAATAAGTTTAAACATTTTAAGAAAAACAACATGGTAGTCTTTGCAAGAAGTAATGATCATTAAAGGATGATTCCGGATGTAGAAAAGAAGGCAGCGTACCTGCATTGAATTCATCAGTACACGACATTATTTTGTGGACGCTAACAATTGTGTGTTGTGCTCCTGAATTTTAACTTTCGAACTGAAGTTTATGCTGCACGTACGTGACTTCCAAACAAAGTTGTATCGCACATCCAATGCTTCAGTAAGCGACTAAACACATCTTCTCCGTCTACGTACGCCTGCTCCTGCCGGCTGAGGTTTCTCTTTGTTTTAGGTGAGAGGATGTCAACTCCTAAACAAATTTAAATACATGTACCTGTACTAAGTATGTGAACATAAATTATACATTCGAATCAAAATATACATTCGAAACTGTTAACAACTGTACCTTTGTTGCCAGGGTTTTCCTTATGATTGTGGGATTTATTGCCCCAGGCAAATCCATTGACCTCCAATTGGCTTGCACATGTTGGGCCACTTTTGTCACTGCTCGGCCGTTGGTTGTTAAAAACAGTGGACTGGAGTCGGAGAGGATGTCAACTCCTAAACAAATTTAAATACATGAACCTGTACTAAGTAGGCCTATGTGAACATAAATTATACCTTCGAATCAAAGAATATCTACTTTTTTGTCATTTCTCCAACTTATGACTACAATGTACCGGTACGTCTCTTTAATGCAAGGTACATGTGTGGTGCTACAGATAGACAAAATACATGGAACAGAAATCCTGTAAAGAACTTTGACCTATTTGCTCACCATTACACCTGGAGACTGGCCGGCCATACTGGACATAGTACTCCAGGTAGGCTCTTGTTTCCTGATGGCAAAATATTACCGCCAGCCCTTGTCGTCTTATGCTTGGCAACCTACAACAAATTGACTTTGGGTTATTTTGTGTCAAATCACCTAATTGGGGTAAACCCCACCCTCTTCAAATTAGTTTGTATTAGTTCTCCAGGAACTGTGCTGTGACTAAATGATAATGTTTGGTACTAATGAATTTATGGTAAAGCCATTGTGCTCTCAGTCAACTTTCACAAAGAGTTTCACCTAAAAAGATGTTATCTCCTCAAAGGTCCTTGGTAGGGTATGATTCTTCCTCTGCCGAAATTCGCCAAGTGTGACGTTCTCAATGACGCCTTCCCGAGGCGCCTGGGTCAGAGGGGGATCTACTATGAGTAGATTTCGCAGCCTAGATTGAAAATAGTGACTTAATATTCCTGAATCCCTTTCAGGCCACCATACTTTTCCCCCACCTTCACATCCTCTAGTGAGTGGTCATTGTAAGATGTACACCAAATATGCACATGTTGCAGTCGCGTGAAAGTGAGAACATTGTGTAGTATTTTATGTAGTTTATTTGTTCCTGCACGACTGTCTAGGATGTTAGGGTTCAGATATTTTAATTCACTAACATTAAATAATTACCAGAGTCATGATGTCAGAAATGGCTTGCCACGCAGACATTTTTTCTTTCATTCCTTGCATGGTCACATAATAGAACCGCTGTGTTGATGGATCGTGGCTCATGAGCTGGGCTACATTGTCGGCATCAAGCTCTTTTAGGTAGTGTACGGCCTGTATGAGACAAAATAAAACCAAAAAATACAACATTTAACCCTTTGCTTTGAAAGTGTAATATTAATAATAATAATGTGCGGTGCTTACTTATATAGCGCTGTACCACCAACCCTATGAAACTGTTTTGAAAATAGTGACTTAATATTCCTGAATCCCCTTCAGGCCACTATACTTGCCCCCCACCTTCACATCCTCTTGCGAGTGGTCTGGCATGTTTTATGTAGTATGACACCTGTTGTTGCAGTTCTTGCTTTAGGAACAGGGTCACTGGTTCAGCTCTGGGGGTTTTATGTTTGTGCACCTACAAAAATAATGTACATGTATAAAATGTTAATGTATATCTGATTCATTGAGGGGCCCGGCGATTTTTCTCGTTGTGCGAAGTACAGCTCAGCTTGAGCAGAAAATATCAACATTCCAAAGACTTGAGATTGACCTACAACTACAAGAGTTGTCAGCGCCCTGTAAGTTGTTTGTATTTGATGTCTTTGATGGCTTGCTGCAGATCTGTTGATAATTTTGGTTCTGGTTGGTTGTCAACAATCAATGGAGGAGGAGGGTGTTCACTCACTATCATCCACTCTCTTTGTTTGTCTGGTGTTAAGAGTTGCGAACATTCTCCAAACTCTTTATAGCCTTCCATCTTTGAAATGAACATTGCATTTCTTTTGCGTCGAGTCCGACAGGAAATTGTCATCGACGATTGTAATTTCCACACGGATGACCCTTCTTCAGACGTCCAGGAATCAGGTTAGGAAACTAGCCTAGCTTGCTTGCACCCGTTCACAGACTACATTGCAAACGAAATATGGACAAACTAAATTCAGGGGCAGTATTTGAAGAAAAAAATTGGAAATTGATAAAGAAATAAATCAGCTTTTCCCAAACTGAAGGTGCTGTTCACCTTTGATGGTGGCTTTATTTTTTACTCTACACCCTTGATTTGTATCCCTTTTTTATCAATGTCACATCCTTGTTTTTCCCCCGATTCTCCGATCATTATTGTAAATAGAAAATATAATACGATGGGTATAGGCCTACATTTTACTTCAACTAAAACTGTAAAGAGAACAAGAAAAAAAGGTATTTTCTGCAGTCCTCTTTATTCTTCTTGACCTAGTTACATAAACAAATATACCAATTAACCAAGTAATATAATCGCTGGTTATCATTACACCTTTCCATGTGCTGTATGGAAAGGTGATCGTGAGCCCGTGGGAATGGTTCATTTGTTCCGCAACGGTTTCGAGCAGTTATTCTTATGTTGGTTTTTCGCGATCGCCGGACGGCGATCAAGAAATTTTCATTCGAAAATTACATTGTTCAAGATAATTAAAGGATATCTACACTATTGCAAAGGTACATAAAGGTCAGGTCTCACTTCTGCCTATCTTTTTTAAGGCAAAAACATTTGACACCAAAGAAGAGGGCCAGAAACGGCATTCATTAAAACTAAATGTATAACATTTAAACCATAATAAGAAAATCAGGATTGTTATTCTTCTTTGTGGGGGTCTCGTTAAAAAAAAATATTTTGAAAAGGGTTTGATAGTAATAACGACACACGACTCATTTGTCTCGTTTTTCTTCTATTGTATTAACCCAACAACTGGTATACAATTAAAAACACCTAATTAAATATTTATAAACAATGAAAAGCGAACAACAAAAAATTAACAAAAAAGAAAAATTTCAAAGGGGGGGGGGGGGGGGAAGTTTTATTGATATTTAACAAATTATACATAATATAATATGAATATCACACAAAATATCAATTTGAAAAAAAGAAACAATATTTGACTAGCACTTATACGCACGATCAGTAATGGTAAAAGCTCGCATTTTCTAACCCAACCGACCGGACTCACAGGCCCCGCGTTGTGGGTAATATTTGGCCAAAACACGGCACACGTTAACGCACGTGAAGCTTGTGATCGGCTGTACTGTGCTTCTGCACGTATACATGCACACAATCAAAAGACACTTCTAAATCAAAAATGAAAACAAAGAAAACTTAGAAAAAAAGGGGGGGGGGGAGGGTTCATTGATTGTTGTTTGAGTTAGATTATCAAAAGAATGAATGAAAACAAAAATAAAAAAAATAAAACTAACATAACATAACACAAAGTAAGAGTTTTTTAGATAATAAATATGCGATAAATAATGTGACCTGCTCCAACGAAACCCGCACGAAGTTGACAAATTTTGTAGTTTTGGATTATGGTTGTTATTAGAAGGAAAAAAAATGAATAAAAATTGTTAAAAACATTGTGTGACTTCGTCCAGATTCAGTTGGAACAGGTCAGGTGACGTCGTATCTATTGCAGTCGGGAAACCAGCCAGTACTCGACCGCCGAAGTCTGTGTAGCGGCATCCCGCCGTGTCAAGGTGTCCACGGACCGTGACGATTGACCCTCCTGTCCAGGGGTAGTTCGGCCTTGCCGAAACCTTCGGTTCTTGAACCAAGTCTTAGGAAGGTAATGGTAAACAATTGATAAAATGATGTTTGCGTCAACAGGTAAAGCTGTACACTTCGCTCTACCGATGCATGTAGATTTTATATATATATAACATAAACAATTATTATTATGTTATTACATATCACTTTTTGGGGTGGTTAAAGGAACGCTTTTTGGGAAAAAATGAGAATGAAAAATAATAAAACTCACCCTGACGCAGTGTTCGCTCAGACCGGTAATACCTGCCAAGGTTAGACGATCGTCGTAGCAAGGGTAACAGCACTGTTCATACCAATCGTGCAAAACCATCAAATGGTCAGATGTGAGCCTGGTCTTGTTTCTGGTTGTACGCCGGGGCGGTTGCTGGCCGCTCCCGGCGACAGGTGTTACGCGCTGAACATGGCCCGAAGCGTCGGATAATCCGGACACTAATTAAATGGAAAAAGCAATAAGTTAAAACATTTTAAGAAAAACAAAACATCAAAGTCTTTCAAAGAAGTAATGACCATCAAAGGAAGATTCAGGTTATAAAAAAAGAAATGAAACATACCTGACATGCTGGACGTATCAATTTGTATATGCTAGGCGTGTAAGATAAAGAAGTGTTGTCCGCCTGAATTGAAAGTGTCGAAGTGAAGTTGAGTTGCACGTACGAGTTTGCAGTAACTGAGTGCACGCACATTCTATACATCTACGTACGCCCTGCTCCGGCATACGGGTACCCGTACGTACCCGTGGGCAGGGATCTGTCCAAGGTGATTGACTGGAATAATGTTTACACAATTTTGTTTGGGTACGAGCGAATACGTATATTATTGATTTTCTATCAAGTGATATGTACATAATTTGAATCAAACAAAATAAATACACACTTATAACTTTAAAAAGACCACAAAGAAAACTTACAAAAATGGAGGGGGGTGTTCATTAGATTTAGATTAGCAAAAGAACGGATGACCAAAAAAAAAAAAATATATAACGAACTTTTAAGAGTTTAAAAAAAATATAAATATGGGATAAATAATATGACCTGCTCCAACGAAACCCTCACGAAGTCGAAAAATTGTTTAGTTTGGTATTTGGGTTGTAATTAGAAGGAAAAGAAAAGAAAAAAAAGTTAAAAACATGGTGTTACTAATTCAAGATTCAGTTGGAACAGGTCACGGTATAGATGAGGTGGGTTAGGGTCGCATCTTTAGGTCGTTCTTGAAGGCAGCCAGAACTCCACCGCCGAAGTCTGGCAGGCGACATCCCGCCGTGTGGAGGTGTCTACGGACGGTGTAGCTTCAGCCTCCTGTGCAGGTGTATTTCGTAGCCGAAACCTTCGGTTTTTAAACCAAGTCTGAGGAAGGTAATGTTAAACAATTAATTAAATATTGTTTGCGTCAACAGGTAAAGGGTAGGGTCAACAGGTAAAGCTGCACACGTCGCTCTACCGATGCATGTAGATTTTATATATATATAACATAAACAATTATTATTATGTTATTACATATCACTTTTTGGGGTGGTTAAAGGAACGCTTTTCGGGAAAAAATGAGAATGAAAAATAATAAAACTCACCCTGACGCAGTGTTCGCTCAGACCGGTAATACCTGCCAAGGTTAGACGATCGTCGTAGCAAGGGTAACAGCACTGTTCATACCAATCGTGCAAAACCATCAAATGGTCAGATGTGAGCCTGGTCTTGTTTCTGGTTGTACGCCGGGGCGGTTGCTGGCCGCTCCCGGCGACAGGTGTTACGCGCTGAACATGGCCCGAAGCGTCGGATAATCCGGACACTAATTAAATGGAAAAAGCAATAAGTTAAAACATTTTAAGAAAAACAAAACATCAAAGTCTTTCAAAGAAGTAATGACCATCAAAGGAAGATTCAGGTTATAAAAAAAGAAATGAAACATACCTGACATGCTGGACGTATCAATTTGTATATGCTAGGCGTGTAAGATAAAGAAGTGTTGTCCGCCTGAATTGAAAGTGTCGAAGTGAAGTTGAGTTGCACGTACGAGTTTGCAGTAACTGAGTGCACGCACATTCTATACATCTACGTACGCCCTGCTCCGGCATACGGGTACCCGTACGTACCCGTGGGCAGGGATCTGTCCAAGGTGATTGACTGGAATAATGTTTACACAATTTTGTTTGGGTACGAGCGAATACGTATATTATTGATTTTCTATCAAGTGATATGTACATAATTTGAATCAAACAAAATAAATACACACTTATAACTTTAAAAAGACCACAAAGAAAACTTACAAAAATGGAGGGGGGTGTTCATTAGATTTAGATTAGCAAAAGAACGGATGACCAAAAAAAAAAAAATATATAACGAACTTTTAAGAGTTTAAAAAAAATATAAATATGGGATAAATAATATGACCTGCTCCAACGAAACCCTCACGAAGTCGAAAAATTGTTTAGTTTGGTATTTGGGTTGTAATTAGAAGGAAAAGAAAAGAAAAAAAAGTTAAAAACATGGTGTTACTAATTCAAGATTCAGTTGGAACAGGTCACGGTATAGATGAGGTGGGTTAGGGTCGCATCTTTAGGTCGTTCTTGAAGGCAGCCAGAACTCCACCGCCGAAGTCTGGCAGGCGACATCCCGCCGTGTGGAGGTGTCTACGGACGGTGTAGCTTCAGCCTCCTGTGCAGGTGTATTTCGTTGCCGAAACCTTCGGTTTTTAAACCAAGTCTGAGGAAGGTAATGTTAAACAATTAATTAAATATTGTTTGCGTCAACAGGTAAAGGGTAGGGTCAACAGGTAAAGCTGCACACGTCGCTCTACCGATGCATGTAGATTTTATATATATATAACATAAACAATTATTATTATGTTATTACATATCACTTTTTGGGGTGGTTAAAGGAACGCTTTTCGGGAAAAAATGAGAATGAAAAATAATAAAACTCACCCTGACGCAGTGTTCGCTCAGACCGGTAATACCTGCCAAGGTTAGACGATCGTCGTAGCAAGGGTAACAGCACTGTTCATACCAATCGTGCAAAACCATCAAATGGTCAGATGTGAGCCTGGTCTTGTTTCTGGTTGTACGCCGGGGCGGTTGCTGGCCGCTCCCGGCGACAGGTGTTACGCGCTGAACATGGCCCGAAGCGTCGGATAATCCGGACACTAATTAAATGGAAAAAGCAATAAGTTAAAACATTTTAAGAAAAACAAAACATCAAAGTCTTTCAAAGAAGTAATGACCATCAAAGGAAGATTCAGGTTATAAAAAAAGAAATGAAACATACCTGACATGCTGGACGTATCAATTTGTATATGCTAGGCGTGTAAGATAAAGAAGTGTTGTCCGCCTGAATTGAAAGTGTCGAAGTGAAGTTGAGTTGCACGTACGAGTTTGCAGTAACTGAGTGCACGCACATTCTATACATCTACGTACGCCCTGCTCCGGCATACGGGTACCCGTACGTACCCGTGGGCAGGGATCTGTCCAAGGTGATTGACTGGAATAATGTTTACACAATTTTGTTTGGGTACGAGCGAATACGTATATTATTGATTTTCTATCAAGTGATATGTACATAATTTGAATCAAACAAAATAAATACACACTTATAACTTTAAAAAGACCACAAAGAAAACTTACAAAAATGGAGGGGGGTGTTCATTAGATTTAGATTAGCAAAAGAACGGATGACCAAAAAAAAAAAAATATATAACGAACTTTTAAGAGTTTAAAAAAAATATAAATATGGGATAAATAATATGACCTGCTCCAACGAAACCCTCACGAAGTCGAAAAATTGTTTAGTTTGGTATTTGGGTTGTAATTAGAAGGAAAAGAAAAGAAAAAAAAGTTAAAAACATGGTGTTACTAATTCAAGATTCAGTTGGAACAGGTCACGGTATAGATGAGGTGGGTTAGGGTCGCATCTTTAGGTCGTTCTTGAAGGCAGCCAGAACTCCACCGCCGAAGTCTGGCAGGCGACATCCCGCCGTGTGGAGGTGTCTACGGACGGTGTAGCTTCAGCCTCCTGTGCAGGTGTATTTCGTAGCCGAAACCTTCGGTTTTTAAACCAAGTCTGAGGAAGGTAATGTTAAACAATTAATTAAATATTGTTTGCGTCAACAGGTAAAGGGTAGGGTCAACAGGTAAAGCTGCACACGTCGCTCTACCGATGCATGTAGATTTTATATATATATAACATAAACAATTATTATTATGTTATTACATATCACTTTTTGGGGTGGTTAAAGGAACGCTTTTCGGGAAAAAATGAGAATGAAAAATAATAAAACTCACCCTGACGCAGTGTTCGCTCAGACCGGTAATACCTGCCAAGGTTAGACGATCGTCGTAGCAAGGGTAACAGCACTGTTCATACCAATCGTGCAAAACCATCAAATGGTCAGATGTGAGCCTGGTCTTGTTTCTGGTTGTACGCCGGGGCGGTTGCTGGCCGCTCCCGGCGACAGGTGTTACGCGCTGAACATGGCCCGAAGCGTCGGATAATCCGGACACTAATTAAATGGAAAAAGCAATAAGTTAAAACATTTTAAGAAAAACAAAACATCAAAGTCTTTCAAAGAAGTAATGACCATCAAAGGAAGATTCAGGTTATAAAAAAAAAAATGAAACATACCTGACATGCTGGACGTATCAATTTGTATATGCTAGGCGTGTAAGATAAAGAAGTGTTGTCCGCCTGAATTGAAAGTGTCGAAGTGAAGTTGAGTTGCACGTACGAGTTTGCAGTAACTGAGTGCACGCACATTCTATACATCTACGTACGCCCTGCTCCGGCATACGGGTACCCGTACGTACCCGTGGGCAGGGATCTGTCCAAGGTGATTGACTGGAATAATGTTTACACAATTTTGTTTGGGTACGAGCGAATACGTATATTATTGATTTTCTATCAAGTGATATGTACATAATTTGAATCAAACAAAATAAATACACACTTATAACTTTAAAAAGACCACAAAGAAAACTTACAAAAATGGAGGGGGGTGTTCATTAGATTTAGATTAGCAAAAGAACGGATGACCAAAAAAAAAAATATATATAACGAACTTTTAAGAGTTTAAAAAAAATATAAATATGGGATAAATAATATGACCTGCTCCAACGAAACCCTCACGAAGTCGAAAAATTGTTTAGTTTGGTATTTGGGTTGTAATTAGAAGGAAAAGAAAAGAAAAAAAAGTTAAAAACATGGTGTTACTAATTCAAGATTCAGTTGGAACAGGTCACGGTATAGATGAGGTGGGTTAGGGTCGCATCTTTAGGTCGTTCTTGAAGGCAGCCAGAACTCCACCGCCGAAGTCTGGCAGGCGACATCCCGCCGTGTGGAGGTGTCTACGGACGGTGTAGCTTCAGCCTCCTGTGCAGGTGTATTTCGTAGCCGAAACCTTCGGTTTTTAAACCAAGTCTGAGGAAGGTAATGTTAAACAATTAATTAAATATTGTTTGCGTCAACAGGTAAAGGGTAGGGTCAACAGGTAAAGCTGCACACGTCGCTCTACCGATGCATGTAGATTTTATATATATATAACATAAACAATTATTATTATGTTATTACATATCACTTTTTGGGGTGGTTAAAGGAACGCTTTTCGGGAAAAAATGAGAATGAAAAATAATAAAACTCACCCTGACGCAGTGTTCGCTCAGACCGGTAATACCTGCCAAGGTTAGACGATCGTCGTAGCAAGGGTAACAGCACTGTTCATACCAATCGTGCAAAACCATCAAATGGTCAGATGTGAGCCTGGTCTTGTTTCTGGTTGTACGCCGGGGCGGTTGCTGGCCGCTCCCGGCGACAGGTGTTACGCGCTGAACATGGCCCGAAGCGTCGGATAATCCGGACACTAATTAAATGGAAAAAGCAATAAGTTAAAACATTTTAAGAAAAACAAAACATCAAAGTCTTTCAAAGAAGTAATGACCATCAAAGGAAGATTCAGGTTATAAAAAAAGAAATGAAACATACCTGACATGCTGGACGTATCAATTTGTATATGCTAGGCGTGTAAGATAAAGAAGTGTTGTCCGCCTGAATTGAAAGTGTCGAAGTGAAGTTGAGTTGCACGTACGAGTTTGCAGTAACTGAGTGCACGCACATTCTATACATCTACGTACGCCCTGCTCCGGCATACGGGTACCCGTACGTACCCGTGGGCAGGGATCTGTCCAAGGTGATTGACTGGAATAATGTTTACACAATTTTGTTTGGGTACGAGCGAATACGTATATTATTGATTTTCTATCAAGTGATATGTACATAATTTGAATCAAACAAAATAAATACACACTTATAACTTTAAAAAGACCACAAAGAAAACTTACAAAAATGGAGGGGGGTGTTCATTAGATTTAGATTAGCAAAAGAACGGATGACCAAAAAAAAAAAAATATATAACGAACTTTTAAGAGTTTAAAAAAAATATAAATATGGGATAAATAATATGACCTGCTCCAACGAAACCCTCACGAAGTCGAAAAATTGTTTAGTTTGGTATTTGGGTTGTAATTAGAAGGAAAAGAAAAGAAAAAAAAGTTAAAAACATGGTGTTACTAATTCAAGATTCAGTTGGAACAGGTCACGGTATAGATGAGGTGGGTTAGGGTCGCATCTTTAGGTCGTTCTTGAAGGCAGCCAGAACTCCACCGCCGAAGTCTGGCAGGCGACATCCCGCCGTGTGGAGGTGTCTACGGACGGTGTAGCTTCAGCCTCCTGTGCAGGTGTATTTCGTTGCCGAAACCTTCGGTTTTTAAACCAAGTCTGAGGAAGGTAATGTTAAACAATTAATTAAATATTGTTTGCGTCAACAGGTAAAGGGTAGGGTCAACAGGTAAAGCTGCACACGTCGCTCTACCGATGCATGTAGATTTTATATATATATAACATAAACAATTATTATTATGTTATTACATATCACTTTTTGGGGTGGTTAAAGGAACGCTTTTCGGGAAAAAATGAGAATGAAAAATAATAAAACTCACCCTGACGCAGTGTTCGCTCAGACCGGTAATACCTGCCAAGGTTAGACGATCGTCGTAGCAAGGGTAACAGCACTGTTCATACCAATCGTGCAAAACCATCAAATGGTCAGATGTGAGCCTGGTCTTGTTTCTGGTTGTACGCCGGGGCGGTTGCTGGCCGCTCCCGGCGACAGGTGTTACGCGCTGAACATGGCCCGAAGCGTCGGATAATCCGGACACTAATTAAATGGAAAAAGCAATAAGTTAAAACATTTTAAGAAAAACAAAACATCAAAGTCTTTCAAAGAAGTAATGACCATCAAAGGAAGATTCAGGTTATAAAAAAAAAAATGAAACATACCTGACATGCTGGACGTATCAATTTGTATATGCTAGGCGTGTAAGATAAAGAAGTGTTGTCCGCCTGAATTGAAAGTGTCGAAGTGAAGTTGAGTTGCACGTACGAGTTTGCAGTAACTGAGTGCACGCACATTCTATACATCTACGTACGCCCTGCTCCGGCATACGGGTACCCGTACGTACCCGTGGGCAGGGATCTGTCCAAGGTGATTGACTGGAATAATGTTTACACAATTTTGTTTGGGTACGAGCGAA
The DNA here is from genome assembly GCA_037893245.1 of Crossaster papposus. NCBI lineage: Eukaryota > Metazoa > Echinodermata > Asteroidea > Velatida > Solasteridae > Crossaster > Crossaster papposus. The sequence goes on along the minus strand of JBAIAA010000886.1, from coordinate 393,035 downwards.
TACGTATATTATTGATTTTCTATCAAGTGATATGTACATAATTTGAATCAAACAAAATAAATACACACTTATAACTTTAAAAAGACCACAAAGAAAACTTACAAAAATGGAGGGGGGTGTTCATTAGATTTAGATTAGCAAAAGAACGGATGACCAAAAAAAAAAAAATATATAACGAACTTTTAAGAGTTTAAAAAAAATATAAATATGGGATAAATAATATGACCTGCTCCAACGAAACCCTCACGAAGTCGAAAAATTGTTTAGTTTGGTATTTGGGTTGTAATTAGAAGGAAAAGAAAAGAAAAAAAAGTTAAAAACATGGTGTTACTAATTCAAGATTCAGTTGGAACAGGTCACGGTATAGATGAGGTGGGTTAGGGTCGCATCTTTAGGTCGTTCTTGAAGGCAGCCAGAACTCCACCGCCGAAGTCTGGCAGGCGACATCCCGCCGTGTGGAGGTGTCTACGGACGGTGTAGCTTCAGCCTCCTGTGCAGGTGTATTTCGTAGCCGAAACCTTCGGTTTTTAAACCAAGTCTGAGGAAGGTAATGTTAAACAATTAATTAAATATTGTTTGCGTCAACAGGTAAAGGGTAGGGTCAACAGGTAAAGCTGCACACGTCGCTCTACCGATGCATGTAGATTTTATATATATATAACATAAACAATTATTATTATGTTATTACATATCACTTTTTGGGGTGGTTAAAGGAACGCTTTTCGGGAAAAAATGAGAATGAAAAATAATAAAACTCACCCTGACGCAGTGTTCGCTCAGACCGGTAATACCTGCCAAGGTTAGACGATCGTCGTAGCAAGGGTAACAGCACTGTTCATACCAATCGTGCAAAACCATCAAATGGTCAGATGTGAGCCTGGTCTTGTTTCTGGTTGTACGCCGGGGCGGTTGCTGGCCGCTCCCGGCGACAGGTGTTACGCGCTGAACATGGCCCGAAGCGTCGGATAATCCGGACACTAATTAAATGGAAAAAGCAATAAGTTAAAACATTTTAAGAAAAACAAAACATCAAAGTCTTTCAAAGAAGTAATGACCATCAAAGGAAGATTCAGGTTATAAAAAAAGAAATGAAACATACCTGACATGCTGGACGTATCAATTTGTATATGCTAGGCGTGTAAGATAAAGAAGTGTTGTCCGCCTGAATTGAAAGTGTCGAAGTGAAGTTGAGTTGCACGTACGAGTTTGCAGTAACTGAGTGCACGCACATTCTATACATCTACGTACGCCCTGCTCCGGCATACGGGTACCCGTACGTACCCGTGGGCAGGGATCTGTCCAAGGTGATTGACTGGAATAATGTTTACACAATTTTGTTTGGGTACGAGCGAATACGTATATTATTGATTTTCTATCAAGTGATATGTACATAATTTGAATCAAACAAAATAAATACACACTTATAACTTTAAAAAGACCACAAAGAAAACTTACAAAAATGGAGGGGGGTGTTCATTAGATTTAGATTAGCAAAAGAACGGATGACCAAAAAAAAAAAAATATATAACGAACTTTTAAGAGTTTAAAAAAAATATAAATATGGGATAAATAATATGACCTGCTCCAACGAAACCCTCACGAAGTCGAAAAATTGTTTAGTTTGGTATTTGGGTTGTAATTAGAAGGAAAAGAAAAGAAAAAAAAGTTAAAAACATGGTGTTACTAATTCAAGATTCAGTTGGAACAGGTCACGGTATAGATGAGGTGGGTTAGGGTCGCATCTTTAGGTCGTTCTTGAAGGCAGCCAGAACTCCACCGCCGAAGTCTGGCAGGCGACATCCCGCCGTGTGGAGGTGTCTACGGACGGTGTAGCTTCAGCCTCCTGTGCAGGTGTATTTCGTTGCCGAAACCTTCGGTTTTTAAACCAAGTCTGAGGAAGGTAATGTTAAACAATTAATTAAATATTGTTTGCGTCAACAGGTAAAGGGTAGGGTCAACAGGTAAAGCTGCACACGTCGCTCTACCGATGCATGTAGATTTTATATATATATAACATAAACAATTATTATTATGTTATTACATATCACTTTTTGGGGTGGTTAAAGGAACGCTTTTCGGGAAAAAATGAGAATGAAAAATAATAAAACTCACCCTGACGCAGTGTTCGCTCAGACCGGTAATACCTGCCAAGGTTAGACGATCGTCGTAGCAAGGGTAACAGCACTGTTCATACCAATCGTGCAAAACCATCAAATGGTCAGATGTGAGCCTGGTCTTGTTTCTGGTTGTACGCCGGGGCGGTTGCTGGCCGCTCCCGGCGACAGGTGTTACGCGCTGAACATGGCCCGAAGCGTCGGATAATCCGGACACTAATTAAATGGAAAAAGCAATAAGTTAAAACATTTTAAGAAAAACAAAACATCAAAGTCTTTCAAAGAAGTAATGACCATCAAAGGAAGATTCAGGTTATAAAAAAAGAAATGAAACATACCTGACATGCTGGACGTATCAATTTGTATATGCTAGGCGTGTAAGATAAAGAAGTGTTGTCCGCCTGAATTGAAAGTGTCGAAGTGAAGTTGAGTTGCACGTACGAGTTTGCAGTAACTGAGTGCACGCACATTCTATACATCTACGTACGCCCTGCTCCGGCATACGGGTACCCGTACGTACCCGTGGGCAGGGATCTGTCCAAGGTGATTGACTGGAATAATGTTTACACAATTTTGTTTGGGTACGAGCGAATACGTATATTATTGATTTTCTATCAAGTGATATGTACATAATTTGAATCAAACAAAATAAATACACACTTATAACTTTAAAAAGACCACAAAGAAAACTTACAAAAATGGAGGGGGGTGTTCATTAGATTTAGATTAGCAAAAGAACGGATGACCAAAAAAAAAAAAATATATAACGAACTTTTAAGAGTTTAAAAAAAATATAAATATGGGATAAATAATATGACCTGCTCCAACGAAACCCTCACGAAGTCGAAAAATTGTTTAGTTTGGTATTTGGGTTGTAATTAGAAGGAAAAGAAAAGAAAAAAAAGTTAAAAACATGGTGTTACTAATTCAAGATTCAGTTGGAACAGGTCACGGTATAGATGAGGTGGGTTAGGGTCGCATCTTTAGGTCGTTCTTGAAGGCAGCCAGAACTCCACCGCCGAAGTCTGGCAGGCGACATCCCGCCGTGTGGAGGTGTCTACGGACGGTGTAGCTTCAGCCTCCTGTGCAGGTGTATTTCGTAGCCGAAACCTTCGGTTTTTAAACCAAGTCTGAGGAAGGTAATGTTAAACAATTAATTAAATATTGTTTGCGTCAACAGGTAAAGGGTAGGGTCAACAGGTAAAGCTGCACACGTCGCTCTACCGATGCATGTAGATTTTATATATATATAACATAAACAATTATTATTATGTTATTACATATCACTTTTTGGGGTGGTTAAAGGAACGCTTTTCGGGAAAAAATGAGAATGAAAAATAATAAAACTCACCCTGACGCAGTGTTCGCTCAGACCGGTAATACCTGCCAAGGTTAGACGATCGTCGTAGCAAGGGTAACAGCACTGTTCATACCAATCGTGCAAAACCATCAAATGGTCAGATGTGAGCCTGGTCTTGTTTCTGGTTGTACGCCGGGGCTGTTGCTGGCCGCTCCCGGCGACAGGTGTTACGCGCTGAACATGGCCCGAAGCGTCGGATAATCCGGACACTAATTAAATGGAAAAAGCAATAAGTTAAAACATTTTAAGAAAAACAAAACATCAAAGTCTTTCAAAGAAGTAATGACCATCAAAGGAAGATTCAGGTTATAAAAAAAGAAATGAAACATACCTGACATGCTGGACGTATCAATTTGTATATGCTAGGCGTGTAAGATAAAGAAGTGTTGTCCGCCTGAATTGAAAGTGTCGAAGTGAAGTTGAGTTGCACGTACGAGTTTGCAGTAACTGAGTGCACGCACATTCTATACATCTACGTACGCCCTGCTCCGGCATACGGGTACCCGTACGTACCCGTGGGCAGGGATCTGTCCAAGGTGATTGACTGGAATAATGTTTACACAATTTTGTTTGGGTACGAGCGAATACGTATATTATTGATTTTCTATCAAGTGATATGTACATAATTTGAATCAAACAAAATAAATACACACTTATAACTTTAAAAAGACCACAAAGAAAACTTACAAAAATGGAGGGGGGTGTTCATTAGATTTAGATTAGCAAAAGAACGGATGACCAAAAAAAAAAAAATATATAACGAACTTTTAAGAGTTTAAAAAAAATATAAATATGGGATAAATAATATGACCTGCTCCAACGAAACCCTCACGAAGTCGAAAAATTGTTTAGTTTGGTATTTGGGTTGTAATTAGAAGGAAAAGAAAAGAAAAAAAAGTTAAAAACATGGTGTTACTAATTCAAGATTCAGTTGGAACAGGTCACGGTATAGATGAGGTGGGTTAGGGTCGCATCTTTAGGTCGTTCTTGAAGGCAGCCAGAACTCCACCGCCGAAGTCTGGCAGGCGACATCCCGCCGTGTGGAGGTGTCTACGGACGGTGTAGCTTCAGCCTCCTGTGCAGGTGTATTTCGTAGCCGAAACCTTCGGTTTTTAAACCAAGTCTGAGGAAGGTAATGTTAAACAATTAATTAAATATTGTTTGCGTCAACAGGTAAAGGGTAGGGTCAACAGGTAAAGCTGCACACGTCGCTCTACCGATGCATGTAGATTTTATATATATATAACATAAACAATTATTATTATGTTATTACATATCACTTTTTGGGGTGGTTAAAGGAACGCTTTTCGGGAAAAAATGAGAATGAAAAATAATAAAACTCACCCTGACGCAGTGTTCGCTCAGACCGGTAATACCTGCCAAGGTTAGACGATCGTCGTAGCAAGGGTAACAGCACTGTTCATACCAATCGTGCAAAACCATCAAATGGTCAGATGTGAGCCTGGTCTTGTTTCTGGTTGTACGCCGGGGCTGTTGCTGGCCGCTCCCGGCGACAGGTGTTACGCGCTGAACATGGCCCGAAGCGTCGGATAATCCGGACACTAATTAAATGGAAAAAGCAATAAGTTAAAACATTTTAAGAAAAACAAAACATCAAAGTCTTTCAAAGAAGTAATGACCATCAAAGGAAGATTCAGGTTATAAAAAAAAAAATGAAACATACCTGACATGCTGGACGTATCAATTTGTATATGCTAGGCGTGTAAGATAAAGAAGTGTTGTCCGCCTGAATTGAAAGTGTCGAAGTGAAGTTGAGTTGCACGTACGAGTTTGCAGTAACTGAGTGCACGCACATTCTATACATCTACGTACGCCCTGCTCCGGCATACGGGTACCCGTACGTACCCGTGGGCAGGGATCTGTCCAAGGTGATTGACTGGAATAATGTTTACACAATTTTGTTTGGGTACGAGCGAATACGTATATTATTGATTTTCTATCAAGTGATATGTACATAATTTGAATCAAACAAAATAAATACACACTTATAACTTTAAAAAGACCACAAAGAAAACTTACAAAAATGGAGGGGGGTGTTCATTAGATTTAGATTAGCAAAAGAACGGATGACCAAAAAAAAAAAAATATATAACGAACTTTTAAGAGTTTAAAAAAAATATAAATATGGGATAAATAATATGACCTGCTCCAACGAAACCCTCACGAAGTCGAAAAATTGTTTAGTTTGGTATTTGGGTTGTAATTAGAAGGAAAAGAAAAGAAAAAAAAGTTAAAAACATGGTGTTACTAATTCAAGATTCAGTTGGAACAGGTCACGGTATAGATGAGGTGGGTTAGGGTCGCATCTTTAGGTCGTTCTTGAAGGCAGCCAGAACTCCACCGCCGAAGTCTGGCAGGCGACATCCCGCCGTGTGGAGGTGTCTACGGACGGTGTAGCTTCAGCCTCCTGTGCAGGTGTATTTCGTAGCCGAAACCTTCGGTTTTTAAACCAAGTCTGAGGAAGGTAATGTTAAACAATTAATTAAATATTGTTTGCGTCAACAGGTAAAGGGTAGGGTCAACAGGTAAAGCTGCACACGTCGCTCTACCGATGCATGTAGATTTTATATATATATAACATAAACAATTATTATTATGTTATTACATATCACTTTTTGGGGTGGTTAAAGGAACGCTTTTCGGGAAAAAATGAGAATGAAAAATAATAAAACTCACCCTGACGCAGTGTTCGCTCAGACCGGTAATACCTGCCAAGGTTAGACGATCGTCGTAGCAAGGGTAACAGCACTGTTCATACCAATCGTGCAAAACCATCAAATGGTCAGATGTGAGCCTGGTCTTGTTTCTGGTTGTACGCCGGGGCGGTTGCTGGCCGCTCCCGGCGACAGGTGTTACGCGCTGAACATGGCCCGAAGCGTCGGATAATCCGGACACTAATTAAATGGAAAAAGCAATAAGTTAAAACATTTTAAGAAAAACAAAACATCAAAGTCTTTCAAAGAAGTAATGACCATCAAAGGAAGATTCAGGTTATAAAAAAAGAAATGAAACATACCTGACATGCTGGACGTATCAATTTGTATATGCTAGGCGTGTAAGATAAAGAAGTGTTGTCCGCCTGAATTGAAAGTGTCGAAGTGAAGTTGAGTTGCACGTACGAGTTTGCAGTAACTGAGTGCACGCACATTCTATACATCTACGTACGCCCTGCTCCGGCATACGGGTACCCGTACGTACCCGTGGGCAGGGATCTGTCCAAGGTGATTGACTGGAATAATGTTTACACAATTTTGTTTGGGTACGAGCGAATACGTATATTATTGATTTTCTATCAAGTGATATGTACATAATTTGAATCAAACAAAATAAATACACACTTATAACTTTAAAAAGACCACAAAGAAAACTTACAAAAATGGAGGGGGGTGTTCATTAGATTTAGATTAGCAAAAGAACGGATGACCAAAAAAAAAAAAATATATAACGAACTTTTAAGAGTTTAAAAAAAATATAAATATGGGATAAATAATATGACCTGCTCCAACGAAACCCTCACGAAGTCGAAAAATTGTTTAGTTTGGTATTTGGGTTGTAATTAGAAGGAAAAGAAAAGAAAAAAAAGTTAAAAACATGGTGTTACTAATTCAAGATTCAGTTGGAACAGGTCACGGTATAGATGAGGTGGGTTAGGGTCGCATCTTTAGGTCGTTCTTGAAGGCAGCCAGAACTCCACCGCCGAAGTCTGGCAGGCGACATCCCGCCGTGTGGAGGTGTCTACGGACGGTGTAGCTTCAGCCTCCTGTGCAGGTGTATTTCGTTGCCGAAACCTTCGGTTTTTAAACCAAGTCTGAGGAAGGTAATGTTAAACAATTAATTAAATATTGTTTGCGTCAACAGGTAAAGGGTAGGGTCAACAGGTAAAGCTGCACACGTCGCTCTACCGATGCATGTAGATTTTATATATATATAACATAAACAATTATTATTATGTTATTACATATCACTTTTTGGGGTGGTTAAAGGAACGCTTTTCGGGAAAAAATGAGAATGAAAAATAATAAAACTCACCCTGACGCAGTGTTCGCTCAGACCGGTAATACCTGCCAAGGTTAGACGATCGTCGTAGCAAGGGTAACAGCACTGTTCATACCAATCGTGCAAAACCATCAAATGGTCAGATGTGAGCCTGGTCTTGTTTCTGGTTGTACGCCGGGGCGGTTGCTGGCCGCTCCCGGCGACAGGTGTTACGCGCTGAACATGGCCCGAAGCGTCGGATAATCCGGACACTAATTAAATGGAAAAAGCAATAAGTTAAAACATTTTAAGAAAAACAAAACATCAAAGTCTTTCAAAGAAGTAATGACCATCAAAGGAAGATTCAGGTTATAAAAAAAGAAATGAAACATACCTGACATGCTGGACGTATCAATTTGTATATGCTAGGCGTGTAAGATAAAGAAGTGTTGTCCGCCTGAATTGAAAGTGTCGAAGTGAAGTTGAGTTGCACGTACGAGTTTGCAGTAACTGAGTGCACGCACATTCTATACATCTACGTACGCCCTGCTCCGGCATACGGGTACCCGTACGTACCCGTGGGCAGGGATCTGTCCAAGGTGATTGACTGGAATAATGTTTACACAATTTTGTTTGGGTACGAGCGAATACGTATATTATTGATTTTCTATCAAGTGATATGTACATAATTTGAATCAAACAAAATAAATACACACTTATAACTTTAAAAAGACCACAAAGAAAACTTACAAAAATGGAGGGGGGTGTTCATTAGATTTAGATTAGCAAAAGAACGGATGACCAAAAAAAAAAAAATATATAACGAACTTTTAAGAGTTTAAAAAAAATATAAATATGGGATAAATAATATGACCTGCTCCAACGAAACCCTCACGAAGTCGAAAAATTGTTTAGTTTGGTATTTGGGTTGTAATTAGAAGGAAAAGAAAAGAAAAAAAAGTTAAAAACATGGTGTTACTAATTCAAGATTCAGTTGGAACAGGTCACGGTATAGATGAGGTGGGTTAGGGTCGCATCTTTAGGTCGTTCTTGAAGGCAGCCAGAACTCCACCGCCGAAGTCTGGCAGGCGACATCCCGCCGTGTGGAGGTGTCTACGGACGGTGTAGCTTCAGCCTCCTGTGCAGGTGTATTTCGTAGCCGAAACCTTCGGTTTTTAAACCAAGTCTGAGGAAGGTAATGTTAAACAATTAATTAAATATTGTTTGCGTCAACAGGTAAAGGGTAGGGTCAACAGGTAAAGCTGCACACGTCGCTCTACCGATGCATGTAGATTTTATATATATATAACATAAACAATTATTATTATGTTATTACATATCACTTTTTGGGGTGGTTAAAGGAACGCTTTTCGGGAAAAAATGAGAATGAAAAATAATAAAACTCACCCTGACGCAGTGTTCGCTCAGACCGGTAATACCTGCCAAGGTTAGACGATCGTCGTAGCAAGGGTAACAGCACTGTTCATACCAATCGTGCAAAACCATCAAATGGTCAGATGTGAGCCTGGTCTTGTTTCTGGTTGTACGCCGGGGCGGTTGCTGGCCGCTCCCGGCGACAGGTGTTACGCGCTGAACATGGCCCGAAGCGTCTGATAATCCGGACACTCATTGAATGGAAAAAGCAAAAAGCAAAACATTTCATGAAAAAAAACACATCAAAGTCTTTCAAAGAAGTAATGACCATCAAAGGAAGATTCAGGTTATCCAAAAAGAAAGGAAACATACCCGACATGCTGGAGGTATCAATTTTTATGTTTTGGCGTGTTGGATGAAGAAGTGTTGTCCGGCTGAATTGAAAGTATCGAAGTGAAGTTGAGTTGCACGTACGAGTTTGCAGTAACTGAGTGCACGCACATTCTATACATCTACGTACGCCCTGCTCCGGCATACGGGTACCCGTACGTACCCGTGGGCAGGGATCTGTCTAAGGTGATTGACTGAAATAATGTTTACACAATTTTGTTTGGGTACGAGCGAATTCGTATATACGTCTAGAGGCGGCACCACGTCTCGACAAGGTATCACTAAAACCTCACCCTGTCGTTATTGTAAACGCCACCCGTTGTTTCTCACAAATTGTGTTTGCCGTGGTTATTATAGGTGAAGCACAAGCATTAACACGGCGACCAATTCAAACTAAACCCGCACCAAGACGACAAATAAGGTCTTTTTGAACCCAGTAAAATTATGTTACAAACATGGAGCGACTTGGTCCGGATTCCGTTTGAACAGGTCGCGATTCCGCATTGACAGTAGCGCCAATAATACGTCAAGAAAGTCGTTCGTCTCTTATGGGCGGGAAATGTGATGTACATAGGCGGTCCTACACCGAAGTCTGGGTCCCAACATCCGCATGCTGGCGTGCCTCGGTTTCCGGCGCGGCCGCACCAGGCGCTCGATTCTCCTGTCCCCGACGGGACCGTCTGTTTCTGTTCGTGAACCAAGTCTGAGGAAGGTCATGAAAAACAATTGATAAAATTTGGTTTGCGTCAACAGGTGGTAAAGCTGAACAATTCGCCGATGAATGTAACTTATTTTACATACACACAGTATCTATTAAGGTGTCTATTAATATGTCGGCATTGGTTACTAGGTTATGGCGACTCAATGGTTACATCAAGATCCTTTTTCATTGTGTCGACGTTGTTGTTGTTCCGCGTTCGTATTTAATCGGCGGTTTATTTGAAAAAAAGGAAATTTAAACTAGTAATTGTATTATACACGGCCGGTTTAAAAAAAAAACCATCAACAATATTGACAAAAGCAAGACAGTATGATAAAAATGTTTTAAATATTATATTTTAATAAAATAATACTTTTTTAAAGGGAAATAAAGTCCGAGATACTGACTTGCAACTCGCACGCATATGCTTTAGTATACGACGATCGACAATAGCTCGATAGTGGTACGGCAAGAAAGGGCATTAATTACACAGCGGGGATGAATAACATTTAAACCGCCGCCATCGTCGAAGTACTAATTAAACACCAGGATTGTTATTATTCTTTGTGGGGGTATTATTAAACCAAAAAATCTTAAAACGGCCGCGACAGTAATAAGGACGCACGACTCATTTGTCTCATATTTTCTTCTTTTGTATTATTTAGGTTTGAAGTTACAAAATGTATGTGGACAATATTTCAAAAAAAATTACTACCGAATTATTAGGAAAAATTCTTACTTATTTAAAAGTAAATAATGATTGTAGGCATCCAGCAAAATGAGGGCCCTACATATCCTGTAATTGTTCCCAAAAATTGAATTGTATAAACCAAAATGCATTCTCGCCGTCCGGCGAGCTCGAAAAAACAAAGATAACATAAGAATAACTGCTCGACGCCGGTGGAAAACAAACGCTGTTTTTCATGCTTTTCTCGGCATCCATGAATGTAAAATTTCGGACAGGTCAATTAAACGATATTTACTATAAAATACAACCCCCCAAATCCACCCATTCCTGATAATTAAACAAATTACCAATGGTGTATACTACCTTTAAATGAAAAAGTATTTGAAACAAATTGTAATCTTAATTTAATAACTGTCATTTAAAAAAAAAATGAATAAAGAAGGTGGGAGTAAAATTGGGATTCGCGTCCATGTTACTGGCCAGGAGTATGCTTTTTAAAAAAAGGTTTAATTGGGGGAAAAGTGCTAAATAGCTGAGTAAAGGTGTTGGGTAACATTGAACCAATAAAAACTTTTAAAAAAAATTAACAAATGGACGGCTTCACAGGGCGGCTGCAGGCGGTCCAAGGATGACCGGCCGGCCGCCGGGGTCTACACAAGACTTGTCATAAACTATTTAAAAAATGGCCGGCGGGGTCGACGGTCCCTACTCCCGGCGGGCAAGGGGCGGCTGCAGGCGGTCGAAGACAGAAGTCTGCGTTCCAACGTCCCGGCTGCTTGTAGACGGCGTCGGCGGTGGGTTAGTTATGGGCGGCGGCCCAACCTGCTCCTTTCTCTTTTGACGAAAACGCCGGTTGGAGAACCAATTCTGAGGAAGGCAATTGAAAAAACAAAAAACGGATAAAATATTGTATGCGTAAACAGCAGCAGCAGGTAAAGCTGCTGTTGTACAACAGTACTAATCCGATCTACCGACGCGGCGGGCGGGCGGGCTGGATGTAGATTGTATCTACAAACAGTTTGAATGTACCTAAAGCTGGTTTAGGATCTGTCTGTGTTTCAACTGCATTTGGTTGTGGGTTGTATTAACAGCCAGCCAGCCAGCCAGCCACCCACCCACCCACCCACCAAACAATTTAAGAAATTTTAGCCACGACATCGTCGATTTAGAACATTACGGGAAGGGCAGCAAAAAAAAAGGAGGCGGTTAAGAAATTGGAGATGTCACATTTGTCACCACGCACGGATGTCTCGGTAAATAATTCGACACTCCCGAAACTAAAATTTCAGTTTGAATTGAAAGCAAAAGTTGTAACTACAGTCAAACCTTGATATAGCGGCCATCGACGGTGCCGGTTTTCGTGGCCACTATAGCAAGACGTACACATGTACACACACCCATACATGTACATGTATGAAGTCCAGGAACCAAACAACAGGGGAGATTTCAAAGTCAACAGAGGGCGCACTTCATTTCTGCGGCCGGAGTACACAGGTTTCACGGCAATGTAATTGTACACATGTTATTTGCTGTGGGCTATTATGGGTTGGCCGCATTAGCAGAAATGGTTATGGTATGTTTATGCAAGAATCAAACTGGGACCAAGCAAAGGTGGCCAGTTAAGCCAGGTGGCCGCTGTATCAAGGTGGCCGCAATGGCAGGTTTGACTGTAGCATGGAGGAAGGAATAACGGCGGGCGGGCGGGCGGGCGGGCGGTTGTAGTTTATATAAAAAAAATTGACCACATTCAGATCTCGGGAAACATGACCGGTACTCCCTAACCGCCCGCACGTACCTGCAAATGACTCTAACGCCCGGTCGAATAAACAAAACGATCGAGGGGCAGCTGTTGTTTTATAACAGTTACTAGCGTAATATTAAATTAGCGTTAATCCAAACAATTCGGTAGTAAATGATTTAAAAATTCGCCAACAAAACGATGTACCGTTAATAGTTGAACGAAGAGAATGAGAAGAATACTCACCCTGACAATTTTTTCGCAAATGCAGGTGGCAGCCGCCAATGCCTTTATCTCCGCATCCACCGACGGGTATCTGTTGTCGTGGCTGACCCAGGCGGCATCTAAAATTTCAGCCGTCTCGGCCCGGAATCTGCACGTCCGACGGGGACTTCCATCGTCCCCGCGCTGGCCCAGCCCGGATGGACCGGCGCCTGTAATGAAATGCACAAGTAATAAGTTTTCCAACATGTTAAAAGAAAGACAGAGCGTCAAATTGTTTCCTTGAAATAAGGATCGACATTACAGGATGATTCTGATTCAAAAAAACGGAAGCACACGTACCTTCGTCGCATTTTTGAGAAGACATGATTAGCAATAAACAAGGTATCAATAAACATGTATCTATCATGATTGTAAACGCCCGTGAACGCCACCCGTTGCTTCTCAAAGATTGTGTTAGTTTGCCGAGGTTATTATGGGGGAAGCATAACTTAAAATCTTCGAGATCTGCTTGTTACAGACTATGTTTTTAAAAGACAGGGTTTACAGGTAAATCTAACCAGTGTTCGAAATTTTCAACTGGCAATATTATTTTAATACTGTTTTTTTTTTAGGGGGATTCACATTATTAAAGGGATGTACATTTTATCATCGGAAACTTGAAGGGAAAGCAGTTGGTCGACCCGTTTGTTTAATTTGCCGTGTTGTAAACGAGAATTTCAAGTTTTCGTTAAAGTATAGGTTACCAGGATTAGTTGTTTTTAGGGGGGAGGGGCCGGCCGGGTTTCATCACTTGTGAGTAACATCCGTCCCTCGCCTTGGTCGCTGTTGGCCGTTGCCGTCATTCACTTGGCCAAGTTCGTGCAAGAAGGCGCCTAGACCTCGTCTGCGCCGTATGGGGGGGGGGGGGGGGGGACATCCTCCACTGGCTGCGGAAAATCATCAATCGTGTCCTCGTCTTCTTCCTCTTCATCGGCCTCCACGACATCCGGTGGGAGCTCGATGTCATCTTCACCTTCCTGATGCAGTCTGTCCCGCAGTTCCACAATGCAGCGAGGCACGTCCGTTGGTACCTGCCACTGAAGAAAAAAAGGGAACTCCCCTACAACCAAGTCCCAATCCTGCAAGAGCTGGTCGTCTCTCATAACGCTGCAAATTTTGTGCACGTTGATTTCTTGAGGGGGGGGGGGGGGGGACATGAAAAAATACATTAAAAGAAATAATAAAAAATGGATCGGGGAAAGCAATAACAGGGTCAGGGGGCAATTGAATATGTGTCAACATGTACTCACGCAGGTTTTGTGAATAATCACGCCAATTGAACCAGGGATGCCAGCGGGGCGGCTTGTTTCGTCTCACCCGCTCCCTGTGAGTTACAAGGATCAACACCCCGAAGATGTCCATATGGTCGCGGTTGGTCGAAGGGCGACCAGCAACCACATCATCGTCGATGCACCTGAGGAGATGTGATCGGGTCCAAGGGCAAAACCGTCTTGGTGCAAGGGCAGTTAATTGCCGTTGTCTGACATTCAGCAATAGCTGCCTTTGCGCGAATTAACCGCCTCTCCGCGTCGTTATCAATTAACAAACAGAAACGCAGAGGGTTGTTTCGGGAGAAAGCGGGCAGCATCCTAGGCCAGGCGGTTATGCTGTACTCCTTCAACATGAACCGGAGAAGGGCCATTGGATCCATTTTTGAGGCGGCGACCATTGCTGCAAACACGGCATGGCTGGATAGCCCTTAATGGCATGGCTATGCTGCAGCATCTGCAAAACCTGCATAACCACAAAGAGCAAAATCAAAAAAGTATTTTGAATTTGTATGAGTGTTTAGCAATTAATCCCTACCTAACAACCAAGACGGGTGACGAAAAGAAGAAAAGAGCGTAGACAAAAGCTAGACTAAACGGTTGAAAAAAGTTAAACAAATGTATAACAAATTTACGAATATGTTAGATGTAATTTTTATGTAAATATTGTGGAGATAATACAAAACAATGGACCGATCCGGATTTGACCATAAGCCCCGCCCACCTTAGCAACGGCATGGCGACGCCATTACCTCGGTCAAGTTGCACGAACGTACATGTACATGTACGCTAGGCTAGGCGTAGAACACGTACAACGAAAATGTTGATTTAAACTTTAGGCGAGGACAAAATTACTATCAGTCACTCAGTAAGCTAGCGGGCGAACTAAAAGGATGACCATTATTTTAAGGAACGGTATGAACAGTACATGGAGGATGGTTAAGTTGCAGTTGGGAGAAATGAAGCATGCATGCATGTCAATTTGTATGGACGGTGTTGCTTGGTAAGTCACAGTACTACCGGTACTGGAATAAATCGCGTATTTTGTCACAACAGGATTAAACCATAGCCTAATTAATAGACTGCTATACATGTAGATTATTACTATTAACTCTACAAAGGCCCCTATCCTATACCTACCTTAGACTGCACTGTCCTTGACCTTGTTTATCTTAAGTTCTTGACATTCCCGCCGTTCACGTCACACGAGTTCAACGATAATTCTCATTTTCGAGGTTTGTTTTGGTATTTAACGGGGAAAAAATGATGTCATAATCCGAGTACCAGCGTGTTATTTACATATTTCATGACCATTTCATGCATATTTTTGACAATTTTGTAAACTCCATACAGCCGCATTTTGATTGACAAATACGGCCCTTTTTCGTACCGAAGCCATTTGTTTGTGTACACGTTTCTAACCACATGTGATAGTTTGACCGAGCTAATGGCGGACCACGCCTGTAGCAACCGTTGCTAAGGTACCTGAACAAAACTCGTAATCTTATTGGTCAATGCGCGCGTAGTGATTGACAGGCCGGATCGGTCCATTAATAACTCGACCGGATACCCAATATAACACAGAAGGTTACATACAGATATAAGCACCAAAAAGGAAACAAACCTCCACATCGCCCACCGCAGACCTGGTGCAACCGCTGGTTGTTACCGTCAAATAAGTGTAAATGGAGTCCCACCAGTGACCGCCAGCAGCAAATCAAGTGCAGCAGAAAGTTCATCCACGGCACTTTCAGTTCTTGGGGGCCCGGTTGCAAGCAGGGCAGGCAGGTTTCGTTGAGATTTTCCAAAAACCACTGGACTGCCTGCGGCCGAATGAGTAGATGTCTCGCAGCTTGGACTGCCGATTGCGCTGCGCCCTGAGCGAGCTCTTGGTGGCCAACGTGCTCCAATGTTGGCGTAGGAGGCAGCAGATTAGGCGAATTGCCGATGGTACCACCAAGTGCTGCCTTCAGCGGGTGGTATAGCAGGCGGAGAGTGCCCCCGTCAACAAAAAAAAATCAAGGAACGCCTTGCCCGCCACTGGCCTCGCCACGCACTGTCGCTCATCTTCCACCACGCCGAGGATTTCGGCGGCGGCTGAGATTGCCGGACGGTCGTGCGGGCGAACGATGATGGCTTCCGTCTCTATCATCCAAAGCATGACCTCGCCGCCCGGAAAAGAGTCGACCGCGATGGCGTCCTTGAGGAGCAACTCTATTCTGAACGTGTGAGGGCAAACCGTCAGATACTGGAGGATGCCCCTTGTCGCGCTGGTCCACATCGCAAAACATTCATGTAGTGATTTGTAGGCTTTTGTCGTGTGGGTCACTAAGGACGCCAGCACATGACCACGCTGCTTTCTTTTCCGAAGCTCCACGGACCTGGCGTGCATGTTCACTGTATGGTAACCCCTCATCTGCACAATGTTGCCCAACTGAAATCGTGTCGTCATAGCGTCGAAGTCCGCCCGGATTACAAACAGTGAACATGGCACTCATGCCACGTCTATCGCTCAGCGGGAAAAAAAACCTGCCTCCCCTTCTTCTCAGCTCTGGGTTTAGGGTGACCCGCCCTCCAGGGTCTGAAATGTTCATACCCAAGTGAACTACAGAGTGCAGGACGTCTTTCGCGCGGACACCAGCAATGAAGTGGCTGTAGGATGCCATAGACATTTTCATCTCAAACTGCACGACCCCGGTGTATGCGAAGTCGTGATGGGCCTCCCCGTCTCGGTTGAGTTCACCCTGAAAAAAAGTTTTTAAAAAGTTAAAAAACCAGTCACACTTAACATTTTTATATAGGCACACTCGATTAGATCAGACAAAACTTAAATCTAAAAGTTTGCATACATTAAACATGACTGTTGTTGTTTTCTAAAAAAATAGAGCCAGATCGTGTTGGGAACACCTAATTGAACTTTTGTATGTAATATCAGTAATAATAATATCTACAACAATGTGTGCAGTAGAATAACAAAAATTTGAACTCGTAATAGCAAATAAAAAAACCCCAATCATTTAACTGTACAGATAAAGGGTAAATAATTAATTAAAAAACTACATCACACCACTAACAATCCTCGTCACAACACACTGAACAATCCCAAAAATGCTGCCACACCGCCTCTGCTGGAGTCTCTTATCTCAACACAAGCTCTCTCTCATTGGCAAACATGTTGCTCACGCCGACCCGTTCGACGACTCTACCGTATAAATCGAGCTGGTGATGCTGATTCCTACAGTTTTAAAGTACATGTACTATTATTGTGTATAATTGTACACTGACCCCTTCTCATTGGTCGGTCCTTTTGTATGTACATGTATGGTGATGTACATTGTATTTCCTGTTAGATCTAACACGTTGAAACTTTGCATCTAATTATAAAAACAAAATCACATCTTTTGGTCGACTTCCGAGGTGTGAAGGTTGTTTTCCATACCGACTCTTTTGGGAAATAGGTTTGTGATAAGGACATCCACAAGTTACCATTAACAACACTAATTGGCATATAGCGTGGAAGTGGTGCATATCTCTGCTTGTACCACACTTGTTGTTTTAATGTAGTCGCCGCACTAGACGATCTTGACCAAGATTGTCTACTTTATTTTGTGTGTTAGGTCTATATAGCAGGGTCACCAAAAATAAAATCTGCTTAGTTAGGTAAAAAGTTAGCCTCGTAACTATGTAAAAATAGAAGCATGTAGGGCCTACCTGCAATACACAATGCATTTTGGGGTATGAATCTTCTCCTTTCCGAGCTTGTCGATGTACCAATCTAGACACATGGGGGTAGCTTTACCTTCGACCCCCCCAAATCTATGTATATGTTTTCCCTGCAAACATTGAAACAAGTTGATTTGAGTATCAGATTGTTATTGATAAAACACAGTCTTTTATGAATCACAATCAATAGACCTGAAAACACTAATGACACTAACCTGTTTTGCACGACTGTCGTGTAGGTGAAATCCTGCAGGTTTATCCCCAGTAATCCACAGATCTTCTTCTGCATCTCGGAAGTGCATGTAGCCATAAGGCAACACACTGGCGCTTCGGTGAGGCTGGTTCGTATAGTACCAATATCTATAGGGGTTAGGTTGGGGGGGGGGGGGGGGGGGGGGGTTCAAAGCATATACTGTCATAAAATATAGGCCTATAACAATTAAATTCATGTTTACACATTGGGATGCTTAACACTGGTACATGCATGATCTGGTTGTAGAGAACAATAGACGGGAAATCTGTTTTTGTACTTGTGACAGCTTATACCTTGTCCACTATGACGGGGAAGAAACCGTAGATAAGACTCTTCCCAAACCCAGTGAGCAGGACTGCAAAAACGTGTTTTTTCTTAGCCAACGCTTTCAAGGCATCAACTTGTTTGTTTTTCAGAGAGATAGTCGTATCCAGCAGAGCATCAAGTACTGCCTCATCGAAATCCATCATGCACAATGGACAGAGAGTGTCAGATTTCGTTTCTGATGAAAACATGTAGAGTGTATGGTGTGTGTGTGTGCATCCTTGCAGCGGCCCACAGGACAATACCATCTTTTTTTCGGAAACTAGTTTTAAAGGGATCGTATACGCTTGGCAATTACTTCAAAAATTAATGGCAATAAAAACTTACAGCAGCTTTGGATAGTATAATGCATTTTTAGAAACTGTTCACTTCAAAGTACTGTTTTCATTGCGACTAATCCCGCAACTCTTTTGCGAAATAATGGATGTATCGGTACTCCTTGATGGACAAGTTGTAGTTGTCATGGATGCCGTAAAGTCCTTTAACTATTTCTTGAAGAACGGTCATTCTAAATAGTAAATTAGATAATTGTAAAAAAGACTAAATAAGTTTGTAAACTAGGAGAATCTACTTCGGTGAGCTGTTTATGTGGATGTTGTTAAGATTAGAGTAATATATGAAATTATAAAAAAAATTAAAAGAAAGAAAAGGCCGGCCGAAGCATTCTTAATTTGTCTAATAATTGGACACTTATCCAATTTCACTGTTCTCGTCAGATGCAGCCAGTGAAAGACAAATCAGGTTTCGAACTCGATTCTGCATGACTTGCCAATGCGGGAGGAGGGGGGTGGTAATAAAACATAGAAACAACAAGGTAAAAATAGACTTAAAGGTTGTTATTGTTTAAATAAACTTATAACTAAACGAAAATAAACAAAAACTGGAGTCTCGTGTACCAGTCCTTAGGAAAAAAAAGAGCTTTTTACTCTTTTGTATTTAGAGCCTGAAATTATGTCACTGAGAAAGTAGTCTTGTGCTCAAGCTTATACATTATTAAAAATCTGCAATGGATATTAACACCTACCGGTATTTGTTTTGTCAATTGACTTTATACCTGGTTTGCTGAGAAGGTATCTTCTAACTCGAGGGAAACAAGAACTTCCTTCATTTCACTTGACGGCAACTATGCATGAAACAATGAAGAAATGACAATGACAACATTTATAGCAATTCACTTTTTCACTGGCGGATTGTCATGGTCGGAGGCTGTTCCACCTATTGCACTTGCCGCGCCGGGCAAAGAGGAAGCCCTCTTTTTAATTTGTACAGGGAATTACGTGATTTCTTCATTTTTTTACAGCAATAAAACAAGAATACTTTTTTTTCTTCGGAATAACGTGGGAGATTTTGTTACTTTATCAAACAATGACATTTTGAAATATTTTGGTGTAGTGTTGGACAATATTTAATTATTTAGATTTGTTTCACATTAACCACAACACTATTCATTGCTATTTATTCCCCTTAGTCCAGAGGGGGTGATAACTAACAGCCACCACTGACCAATCAAAGACGTAAAACAAGGCCCGGTGACGTCATGCCGACTGCGTGGAATCCCCCACCCCATCCCCAAACAAAAAGGCTATAAAAACGAACAACATGACCTAAAACTAAAGCCTGGAGTAATACATTAAGAGGTACATGTACAACGCTACACTTTGTAGCTTACACTGGCAATGGGCACTTGCTGCTTCCAGCGATTTCACTTTCTCCTCCAGCGAAATAACCTCCTCAAGAAGGCGGACGTTTTCCTCTTTAAGATCGTTCATTTCCTGGCATTCTAATTATGCACAAAATACAAATTGAAACAAAAATACAAATTGGACATGTTAGCAATAAGTATTGTAATGATTTGTTTTTGGCAAACAGCTGGGGAGTGGGGAATTACAAACACTTACCTTCTTCATCGGAGTTGACAGCCACGTACATCGTTTGTGGACACTTTCCTCCAATGGTGGGTCTCTCCATGAGCAACTGCCATTCCCCATTGAAGATTGATGTTAATATTTTATGAGTTTATATTTCTTTACATCTGTCAGATTATTACAAATTCTCTGAAATCATCTATTTTTAAGAGGTTGTGCCTTGACTAAGTTGTACTAGTTCGCCATCTAGTAGAGTGATCTATCAAAGCCAAAGTCAGTCATGTTGAGCTCACCTGTAACACCATTGTAAATCTGGTACAACGGCCCTGTCTGCATCGTAGAATACAAAGTCATCTTCCTCAGTCATCTGCATGTCACACTTGTGCATTTCTAAAGGCTGTGGCTGAAATTTCCAGCTTAATTCCGCAAGCTGCCTCGCACTTTGCTGCCGTGTCGCGCATTGTTGCGCGTGGTATCAACACGCATCGCATACCAGCACGATAGCAAAGTGCAGAGGCAGCTTGCGGAATTAAGCTGGAAATTTCACTTTTTATCCGAATCATAATTAAAATTTAGTACCACAATCTTATTCGTCGATGTGTACTTGTAATTCCGATGGCTTATCGAGAACTTTCGAGGCCGTTTTGAGGGTGAACTCTGATGTTTCTTTGGGCAAACATATGGAAAAAGTGTCATTTTGATTTAAATGTAATCCCCAGTAGGACCCTACTAATCGCCAGATCATGTCCAAATGTAGAAATATACTCGGACTAACAACATGTATGAGCATAGAGAGTCGCTTTTTTAACATCGGAGATACTACAGACTAGGGAACTTGTTGAATTAGTATTCTTTTCATGCCGATTAAACACATGTTATGATTATTTCATATAGGGTGTTGAACATGATGACTTCTCTTGCCTTCAATTTCTGAAATTTCAATTCAAATATGTTGTTTTTATCGTCAATACAGCCCAACTTAGTTGAAGTGGCCGCCATGTTTCTGAGATGGTTCAGAGTTCCGGGGACGTAAAATATTCCTGGCTCCTGATTGGCTAATAAATGTACACTATGTACCAACCTATACCTGCAGAAAAATTATCGCGTACGGGTACGGGTGCGCCTTGACGGCCTGCTTGACGGTAGCATGCCGCACTCGGCGGTGGGCACTATCCGTCACGGTGGGAAAACAGGACGGACCAGCCACTGCATGAGAAAAATGAAAAAGTTCAAACATTTTAAGAAAAACAAATCATCAAAGTCTTACCAAGAAATAAGGATCCTTAAAGGAGGATTCCGGTTGTGGAAAAGAAGGCAACATACCTGCATTAATTTCTTCGGAAGTCGACATGCTTTTGTGCTTTTTTGAACGCTTACAATGACGTGTATTGTGCTGCTGAAGTTTAACTTTAGAATGAAGTTTAGGCTGCACGTACGCATTCGCACACCCAATGCTTCAGTGCAGTAACCGAATATACGCACCTTCACCGTCTACGTACGACCTGCATGCTCCGGCCTGATGGGTACTGCTCCGGCCTGATGGGTACTTCTGTTTGTTTTGGGTGATTGACTTGAATAATGTAAGATGTTTACACTAGTTTTTTTTGTACGAGCGAATTCGTATCTGCGTCGTGCGGCGTCATAACGTCTTGACAAGGTATCAATAAACATGTATCTGTCATGATTGTCAACCCCACCCATTGTCATATGTGATGTTATACCAATAGGGAAATCCTGGGACTTGACCTATAACATTACCCGTGTACCACTCTGAACCATCATTTGTATTCCAAAGATGAGAAACCTTTTTTCCCAACTAACAAAGGAATTGTTAGACATTCATTATCGGGAGTTTTGTTAATAGACTGTGAATGAGCAACTCATTTTGCTGCATTGATCATTTTAGTCAGGTGTGACTGAATGTCAGAGTGGTTTGTCAATTCGCTTTGTTGTATTGGGGACAATTACAGTAAATGTAAATCCTTTGTCCTCCTCCATAAACTGGTTCAGTACTTCTCTACGAAAGCGTAATTGTTTTTTTATTGCTTCAATTTTCTTTGTTTGTTTTGTGTGTGTTTAGGTACTCTGCCATCTGCTCTTCTGACTGCCAGAGCCCAGTTTCTGCAATTTCATTAGTTGTTCTTTTGTTGCCAGCATCCTACGCCTACTTTCCACCATAGCCTTTGATTTTTTTTCTTGCCTTTTTTTCCAGTTTCTCATTATTTCTTGACTTTGTTTTTTAGCTGTAGAAAAGAGAGAGCAATTTCACTATAGGGGCCAGGGCTTGAAAGATACTCGTACTCTTCGTTTTTTTCTATGAGAGACTCGTCAAAATACCCAACATGACCAAATGCAAAATCTGCCAGAATCTTCTCTTTTGTTACTTGCTCCAGAAACCAGACCAATCCAGTGTAGAATTCACGCATCTCAAGAATATGACCGTTCTTTTCGGTTAGTCTCCACAAAGGTGCACCTAATGTTTTGTTAATTATGCCTAAAACCTTACACCCTGCCAAGCACAGTGGGACCTTTACATCTGCTTATATAGGCTCCTGACTGTACCTCTATTCCAACCATGTGTCTGTCGTAATTTTTTTTCTCATGTTTTCCCCCCCTCTCTATAGTCGGAAACACAGTGTTGCTCAGAGGTTATTGATGTAGTCTGTGTGGATGGTCTTCTCCATAATGGACAAAGCAGTAATAGCGTCAAAACGCAAGTCACACAAGATATCAGGTTTGACGTGTACTATTACTTTGATTGTACCTGCTTTGCCTTAATAATTTTGACAGAAGCTCTTTGCCTATTCAAATAGTAACAGGAGCCAATATTCTGCCCGCATCAAAACTCTGGGGGACGAGGGAGGAGTGGCAGCTCATGGAATGGCAGCTGTTGTCTAGAATCCTGGAGACACCAGGCACCTTCATGACACCAATCGAATCAAATGGTGAGTGACCGTGAGTCCCATCTCAAAAGCCTACACTGCGCCAAATAAGCCAGTTCACTAATGCAACTGCGTATGTGCACAACAAGATTCAATGATTTTCTCTTAGGACAAACACGGAAGATAAATCCAATCGAAAAGACGACAACTTTTGTTCGAACAAAGGTTTGGACACAAGACACCTGAAAACACTACGGTACTGAAGTAACATTTGTCAAAAACCTTTTCGACAGTGAAAATCTTTCGCTAGTGTTATGCTTTTGCTTGCATACGATGAAATGTTTTTCTCAAATAAAAAAATTGTCAAATCTTCTTGTGCACATGCGCAGTTGGAATACCGAACTGGCTTTTATAATTGAGCTGTAGCTGGCAGTAACACATGCGTTTATGGAAGCAGCTCAATCCACTTTCCATAGACATGTGTGGTATTCCTAGTCATAGCCACGAGGAGACAGCCTGAAGGTCAGCCATAACAAATGTTTTAAGACCTCTTTGTCTGCAATATTTATTGCAAATGTCAAATTTATCTCCAATGTACTGTTGATTAATAGCCACACAATTTTCCTTCATCTGAAAATTTAATTGTGTAGATGTGTCAATTTTACTTTTAGAACCGGACTTGCCATCAAAATATGTAATTAGGGTCAGTGTCATCCTAGCCTTTAAACAAGGCCACATGTCTGATAGACGCCGAGCGACTAAAAAGAGACTAATCGCGAAAACCTGAGTGAACGCCAGTGCGAATTGCCCAGACAAGTAGCCTTTATCAATCTATTTTGGATTTCTTATGTTAACCTTTGTTTCCGACTGGAATTCGCTACCGAAATGGTAGCGTCCAATCAGCGAACGTATCTCCGCGTGGCGTCAGCTTATATTTGAGTTGGACTAGTTCATTTTACAAACAGGGAATGTCCAATCATGTCACTTACAATATTTAGCTCAAATCATTAGTTGCTTCCTAATTTATTGCAATTTTGCATGTAAAATAGATTTAAATGTGATATCTTGTATTTATCATTCATATATTCAACTCAGAAGCAAAATTTATATACGTTTTTTTACCTTTTCTTACATGCTTTGATATTGAATGAATCACGAACGAAGCCAACTGGGAGATCGCCGTTCTGACTGATTGTATCTATGAATACAATGAATAATTCATGCGAGCAGTGAAACCTACATTGCAAAAGGCCTCGTGACATTCGTCACTCGGTCGCGCGTTCACCCCGGGTATCTAGACTCATCTCAGCCGCTTAGCCAGAGTCACGAGGCCTTGTCAAAAGGCTAGTGTCATCCTTACATGTACATGTAGTTACGTACCCCGGCCCTCAACAATTTTTTTTTTTGCACTTTTGTCTTCTCTTTCACCTGGGTGTTGGGAACATCAAGCCAGCCAGTCATGTGACCCGATGTCGCCTTTCCACGCATTACCACAGAGGGAGCTGTTCAACAAAGTCGTAGCATAAATCCATGATAGTCATCCAGCAGCCACAGAGGGCGCCATTATACTATCCGGTCTGTTGCCTAATCGCAATAACATTTGTTAATGAATTAACTCTTTCAGTGCCAAGAACCCAAATAACTACCAAAATGTATCAGTGCCGGGCTAAGGACCCAAATCTTTCAGTGCCCACGCCAAGAAGAACCCAAATACATGTACAAAATGGTTGAATAGAACATTTGTTGTAGTTACATTACGTTTAGCGATGGGTCATTGTGGCACCTTTGGGGTACATAAAGTACATGTAGATCTTGGGCAACCTTGGGCACAGAAAGAGTTAGTACAAGAAAAGTATAAAGATGATGTAAACTGTGATTATTAAATCTCATCTTGGCATCATTACTACTGTACCATTAATTCATAATTTTTGTATAGAGATTTTAATTTTTTTCCCCGCTTTTAAATGACAATTTGAAATTGTTGTGGGCCTTTTTGAATTGCTGGCTTCATCTTTGTCTTTGGCTAAATGTTAGGCTCTCAACCGTGGGAACCCAAGACACATTCTAATACCTGTTGTGCATTATGAACACAAAGGTTGAATCTATTTATTGGGTTTGCTTTTCGTTGATTCTAAAGTCAGTCGGGTTCAGAAACCAAGCTGAAGATGAAGTCAGGGTTTTAAAAATACCCACAGATGGTGGTAGAAGCTGGTTTTGTGTCCACATTCAAATGAATGGGTTGGGAATCAGTATCTTTAATAGCTGATTTTTGATGAGAAATATATATTTTTGAGTGATTTTCAGCACCACTGGAAAAGACATGTGAACCATTTCCCTTGATCAGGCCACAATTTTGCATTTGGCCTTCATTCTGAATTGGGCTCCATTTACAGTTTTGTTCATTTTAATAATATGCTTATATATCGGATAATAAGGTGCATTTTAACTCATTGCCTTAAAGGTATGAATATGATACACCAGTGGCAATTGCTTTAATTATCATGAATAGGTGGATTTGGGGGATTGTATTTGTTGTGGTCTGTCCAAAGTTAAAAGCAAGAAAAACAGCGTTCGTTTTCAACCGCCGTCAGGCAGTGGAACTTATGTTGTCCTTGTTTTTTTTTACGAGATCGCCGTCCGGCAATAATTAAAAAAAATGAAATTACAGGATATCTAGCGCAATCTTTGTGCCGGATGCGAACAATCATTAATTACTTTCAAATAAGTAAGATATTTCCTAATAATTCGGTAGTACATTTTTTTGATATCTGCAAACGGTGTATCCTGCCTTTAAAATCAAAACAGAGGGTTAAACCATTACTAAAATTAGGCAACATTTTGGCAATATATTTAAAAAAAAAATTATTGCAACGGTTTTTTTCCTTACATTTTATATTTTGCTTAAATATCAAATTTTAGCCAATTAAAAAAAAATGCAAGCAAAATTTCAAAATAACTAATGAATGCAATTTGGCTGATTTGTTGTTTTATAAAGGTATTTAATAAATTGAACTACATAGATTCATCGAATACGGAAAAGATTTGTCTGATTAGAATAGTTTTGTGTCAATTTCACTTTAATTTATCAAAATTTATGCACTCAAAAATACGTCCAAAGATGGGCTGTTTTAAAATTCACATGTTGGTTTTGTCAGTTTCAGCTGAGTTTGTATTATTAAGATAAGATGTAGATTTTCGACGTCAGGACAAGCTTTCACACTGCGATTTTGCAGAAATTGAACACGTAAATTATAAACCGGCCTTTACTTGAGTTATTCAAGCTGCATTGATGCGTATAAATTCTCATTTTTTATTCAAAATATACTTGTGAAAATCTACTGTCAAATTCTTGAGAAACTGACAAAAATCCATTGTATTGAAAAGCCTTTCTTACTCGACTGTGTTACGTCTGCTGTCGGTAGGTTTTCGTGATTTTCATTCGCATGTTGTCCTCTTTTGTCAAGGCGTGTATACTTTTTTAACTACATGTAGGTTGTATCTAGACCTTAATGCTAAGAACTATTATATTGTCTTCAGAAGAGAGTCAAATCAGCACATTAATCTTGAAAATGGAGAAGGCAAGTATCAACTAGCCCAGTTTAGACTGATTTGGTTAGAACTTTAAACCAGGTCTGCCATATCCAATCCAGACCTTCAGTCAAGTAACTGTTCCCATATCCAGAAGTCCACCAATCTCTCCAGACCCGTATAATTTCCCGGATAGTTTTTCAAGAAAGTGCCATAGCATAGTGCAAAAGAGTAGGACAAATTTTAATAAAATGGCCGACAGCGGCCATTTTTGATTTTGGACTCTCACGGATTCCGCCCAGACTTTCGCGATGGACACCCCCGCTAGATTTGTTATTTAACCTTCATACTCATAGAAGACAAATCCACTTAGAAACAAACCTTTGCTCTTCACGGTCACGGAATTGTTCCAGATGATCCAACTATTTCAATTAAAATTAAAATTAAAATTACCAATGGGTTTCATTTCCATTCGTGTAAACCTAGTATAAGCACATTCGGTGTTTGTATTGTTTTTCATCCTTCAATTTGAAGCAGTTGTCGTTTAATTTCGTTCCGTTTACTCTGTAACGTTATGGTTAGAAAATGTATTTAAGTGACCAACAAATTCAAACGAATGACAAGAAGCAACTACCAATTTCTACACCAAGGTGTTTGGCGTATTTTGCAGGAAATGCTTCATGACGTTAAATTCGCATTGCATTTTTAAAACCCAAGTTGAATCTGATAAACTTTTGAAAATTCGCGAAAACTTGTTCCTCGCGCAGAGTATGGACCGGCTTCTATTTCTCGCTGTCATTTATTTATTTAAATGCTGCACATGTAATTAATATTACAACACGACTTAAGCCTTCAAACGGGGCGTTTAAAACCATTCGAGCGCCTAATGGAATAGTATGGTAAAACATTAATGCAACGCAGCAATTTTCACTTCAAGGACTCGGCCCATTGTCATGGCTCTGCCAAAACATCTGATTAATTAATTAACCAAGTTAAAACGTGTAAACTTGCGTTTTTCGTAATAAACATTGCTCTCATTAAATTAAAACTTGGGCCTGTGTCTTACGTCGTGCTTCTGCCGTGTCAAACTGAAAGAGGCCGACTCAGAAGAAATAAATACGACAGTAGTGCGACAGTCAGCACGAAGTTTGGTGCACACCGTTTATTTAAATTCGACTCTGTCGTGCTACTTTGCCGTGTTGAATTAACATAAATTCATACTTGAGCTTGACGTAGGTGGAATGCGCATGTATTGGCACGCATTTGAGAAATACAAGTGAAAACTAGAGGTGTTTGTGGACAAACACTAGCTGTTTCGGCAGGGTTAAATGATTATCTGACACCACTATGTCAACATTCCTCCTTCATTGATAACAAATGTAACATAAATGACAAAAACATTTATCTCAAAATATGAAGAAGAAAAAAACACTTTTAATGTGACGTCACATTACACCCGATGACGTCATCATGACGTTACCTCAATATATACCTATAACACATTTATAAATACTTGCAAACCAAGTCTGACCCCAATCAGACATGTACTTCCAGAAATAGAGGGTCCTAGAAAAACAGGACCTTTATTGTGACTCCACATGACACCCGGTGACGTCATCGTTACGTCATCTTAATTTGTGTCTATAACACATCCTTGAATACTTGCATACCAAGTTTGACCCCAATCGGACTTGTACTTCCAGAGAAAAAGGGTCTGAAATAGGCTGCACCTTTAATGTGACGTCACATGACACCCGATGACGTCATCATTATGTCACCTCAATTTATACCTATTTATACGCATCGCGAAATACTTGCAAACCATATTTGACCCCAATCAGACTTGTGCAGTTTTTAAGACCCTCTATCTTATGAAGTACATTTAATGTGACGTCACATGACAACCGATGACGTCGGCTCGCTAAAATAACGTGCAATATGTGGATGGTGGTCTACAGTAAAGGTGTTCCAAGTATGAAGTCGATCGGATGTACAAAAGTGCAAAAGTGTATGATTGGACAAAAACATGTAAAAATCGCATGGGGGAAAAACTGAACCTTAAATGTGACGTAACATGGCACCAAATGACGTCACCTTAATTTTCGTCTATCCTGGAATACTTGCATACCAAGTTTGACCCTAATCGGACCTATATATAGAGGGTCCTAAAAACTAAACCTTTAATGTGACGCCACATGACACCCGCTGACGTCATCACGACGTCACCTTAATTTGTACCTATAACACATCCCGGAGTGCATGGTTGCACGTACGCACGATGATAACATCATGCCGTAATGCCCATTTGTTGACATTGTTACTTCACTTTCACCCAACAATTCGTGGTTGGATCAAGGAAAATAATAATACCAAATAGTTGGGCAATGTTGGCCCAGCTAATATGACTAACTACGTTGTAGCCTTGGTCAAGGCGTTCATCGTTACCCGTCCGTACGTACAGCGCAGCAGTAATCTGAGCTCAAACAACGACCTCACGCGGCCACTTCTATATGCAAACTAACTGAGGATACTTGAACGCCTTGGATCATTGGTTAAGTTGAGGTTTTGGGGGCGGTGCTCATTATGCTAATAGATTAAGCTGACCTTTATAGTCGTTTTCTTATTGGTCGATCGTTGCGTAGAAACTGCATAATTTTAGCTAGCGGTGAAAGGTCATAGCTAGCTCGCAAGTACGTTTACGAACTGCACCGCCATCGTTGACATATTTTATCGGAGAAAGTTGAGTGATTTTTACGAAGGCTTGCAGGAATTACACATGAAGATTTGAACTGTCTTGGTTGATTGGTGAGGGTCGCAGTTATTTCCGCTCGTGTTGCTGGGTATTTTCTTGAATGTTGACAATGTTATGGTCAAAACTAGTTGTGTTTAGCTGCTTAGTTTTGAGTTTTCAAACGCGGTGACTGCAGAAGGCCGCGACTATTGAAACGTGTCGAACTCGGCCCTACATTATATCGCACGCATCTAATCCAGCTGATCTGAAAACCGTGGCTCGGTAAAACGCGGAACTCTGATAATTAAATGCCTTGCCGGCTGAATTTTGCCAAGAAAACAATCTGATGAGTTATTGAGGATATAAGACACTTGTCCCTGTTTAAATTACGATATTGCGATCACTTTGAAGGTTGGTTCTGCAGCCGTAAACATGCCCCCTCCCCACAGCGTTGGACCATGCTTGGACCATACAATGTGGCGATAACGCACAGACCAGCATGCCTGGGTTTAATGCCGATTATGCGGCGATAAGAAACTGACCGAACACGCTGAAAACTGACGCTGAGTAACTGGCCGTACGTACGTACGAGCTCCGAGCAAAATGGGGCTGCCTGAAAAATGACGGATTTCCCATAACCTGTCGGCAAATTCACAAAAACACGTACCGTGACCACGAAGAAAGGATTAATGGCCTTTCGCTGCTCGGGTCTAAAATCTTCGAGGATAATATTTTCGCTGCAAAATTCAAACAACACGACATATTTTCGGACGACAGACGACGCTGAATATCTGCCATTTTGTTTTAAATGTTATGCTGCATCAAATTTTGATGACGTCGGGAATCAACCGCGTTGTGATTGGACACTTCACATCTTAGCCCCGCCTATACTTATCTGTATTGGCATACGAGGTCATGCGCAGGGGGGGGCGGAGGGGGGGCCCAAGAAAGTGCGCCACCAACGTTGAAATGTATCTCATTCGTTCTTCCACGCTCATGAGCCACACATCTCACACAGTAAATACGTATAGATCGCTACCTCGAAGCGCACCATTGAAACACGTACAGATTTGCTCCGCGCTCGCTCTCCGAATTCAGTGATTCATACTACGTCCGCAAAGCCAGGTACACAGGCACGAACTACACGGATTTTGTTTGGGGCGATGTCATTTTCTGCCATTTTCGTTCGAAAACAACACGATAAAACGCAAGGGGGTCACAGGCAGATTTTTTTAAAAATTCAGTATATCACTGCTACATCCTTTTTTAACGTATCCATGGAAAAAAATGAGTGGGGTCAAAGCACGATTTTTCACAATTTATCGATTATTATTGCCCTTTTTAGGGGAGGTATTTGTTAACGTCGTTTGAGTATTTGTGCACAATCTCCACGCGCATCAACGGTACGTCAACGCTTAATTTTTTCGACTGCTTTTTTCATTTTCAATACAATTTTTGTCATTGGATGATAAACATTAAGGTAAATAACAACCTTGTACAACTACAAAAGACAAGATGTTAAGATTGGATGCCAAAAACTCTTTATTTTTCGAGTGAGAAAATTGTCCCCCCCTATTTTGAGAATGGACGGTTCCACAGCGTTTCGCAATCACAGCCTCGAAGGGCCCCCCCTCCGCCCCCCCCCTGGTCATGCGCTAGAAATGTAGCGCAAAATATAGGAAAAACATAAGATTTCAAAATCCAATGATCCAAGGCGAAAAAGTAGCCTCAGTAGATTTGCATAAATAGTGGCCGTATGAGGTCGCTGTTCGCGCTGTAGCAGCATATGCGGGGCGCGCGTGGCGTGTATTTCTAGACGGATAGTGACTAACGGATAACGACGAACTAGCCTTGACCAAGGCTAACTACGTTGTCGATTTGTTTGCTTACCCAACTACCAAATGTACTCAATAGTTGAACAACAATTCACCAACAATTGGCTGATGGAGTTTACCCAGTACTCTTTTGCCCTTTTATAACAGGGATAGATTTGGCTTAGCATCCAGACCGAGGCCATCAGACAGAAAGGGTGTGCCATACGTAATTATTGAAGCACGAAACGACTTGCGATTAGCCAAGCTAAATCAATTATTGTGCTGGCACCTGCCGATTTACAAGGTTCTCTAGATGTTACGCATCTGTCTTGACTGATGTGAATATATAGCAATAAGCTGACGTTGCCATGGTCACCTTGGTTTAAGCCAACTTAATTCTGTGCATGTTTGTACAATTAAAGCCAAAATTCATCGTTGGAAAAAAATCTTTCTTCTTCCTTTTAAAGAGTAATGTACTCAGCGATTCCATCCATGTTCGGTGGGTGTCATCCAATAATGAAGAAGTGATTATGGATTTGTACAAATTAAATAGTACATGTATACTATTAAACTAGCAGGTATACCTCTTTCCCTTTACGGTTCTTTTTCGCAACCTTGCGTGTCTCTTTCGCGGCGGTACGTGTCTCTTTCGCGGCGGTGCGTTTCTCTTTTATGATAGCGTCTCTCTCTTTTATAACGTGTTTCTCTCTATTTCTCTTTTATTGTGATTAAGTGGCGGCCGCTGCTTAGTCACTCGGT
The DNA here is from genome assembly GCA_037893245.1 of Crossaster papposus. Lineage (NCBI taxonomy): Eukaryota > Metazoa > Echinodermata > Asteroidea > Velatida > Solasteridae > Crossaster > Crossaster papposus. The sequence continues at coordinate 361,264 of JBAIAA010000886.1, read as the reverse complement.
GCCGCGACTTATATTCTCTTGCAGAGACTTTAGAGCCAATTTAAAATTGACGGTACTGTAAACTTCTGAAAGATAGTTGAGCTACCATGAAAGAGAAAAGCACCAGCGTGAAGAGAAACGCATCTCCGTGAAAAGAAAAGGAGGTACCTGGCCCTAACGGCATTCCGTATGTTTCTCATTTTGCATATAATTATACTCTGTCACGAATACATATTGTGTAGGGCATGTGTTTAGCCAGCATGATTACAAATCGATGTGTACGCTGCGTGTCCTTGCGCGGCAATTCAAATAGATGACACCTCCCTTTTGATTGATGAAGGTGCTTCATTAAAGACGTATACTGTCCGTAAAATTTAATTTGGATTTGTTCTAACATTACAAAGGTTATTCACTTAAGACATCGAAAATTTCGCGTTGGTTATACAATATTTTCACCGCAAATTGTTTAATTAGTTTGGGGCACATTGCGTTCTCGCAAAGTAGACTGAGTCCAGCCTCATATCAGAGTCGATAATGTAGAGTCCGTGAACCAGTCTATTCGCAGAGTGGATCTCTGATTGCAAAAGCAACCAAAACCAAGATGTTTTCAAGACGATTGCGAACGTTCTAATAAGAAGCAGAAGCAATTATATCTTTAAGTATTGTTTTTTTTCACCATGGTAGTTGGTCAGTTACAACCATGGCAACGAGTCCTGAGGTAAAATTTAAGTCGAGATGAAGAATGGTGGAGCTATACCTACGGTGATGAACAAAATAATGGCTTATTATATTATCAAGCCCATGTACAATATAAACAACATACACAAAGAAGGGAACTTTTAATATTATCCCGCCAATGCGTTATAATTTAACGTGAAAATTGAGTTTGAACAGGTGGCATGAAAATATTTAACTTGAGAATGATTCGAATCCAACCTTGAGAGCCAAACAACGGTATCATTAAAACGATAACGACGCAAGTCATGTGCGCGTGAACTCTAATCTGAAATCGGAAACCCGACAGTAAACCGCGTGAATTCGGAAGAGTAACCAGCATCTTGTTGAATTTGGTTCAGAAATTACATACGTAAAAAAATATTGCTTTTATTTTGTTTGCAGTCAAGCGACGTTTCACTGGAATTGTTCGCTCCTGAAAACCAAGAACCTCCCTGCTTGGAAAATAACACCAGTGGTAAATGAACTCTTTGTAGACTTAATAATTATCAATGTAAAAACAGATTGGTTGAAAATAACCATTTGATTGGAAAAAAATATGTCCAGCTATGACATTGGCCATTTTAACCCAAATATTAGTCAAAATAACCAACAACGTTGGTTAGTCATATTGGTCAAAATAACCAATGATATTGGTTATTTTGATCTTGATATTGGTTATTTTTGTTAAAATGACCAATATTATTGGACACCAATGGTGATTTTTTTTCAACAATTTTGTTGTTCCCATTTGCACATTTTAATGAAAATATGCCACTCTAAAATCCATGTTGCAGGTACATAACCCTCATGTGATTTTGTATAATGGAAATTATCATAAACACAAAAGTATTGGGCCTAATGGTGGTGACTGGTGAATCTACCCTGATATCTTTTCACGAAAAGGGCGATGCAGATCGCACATACAAAATGTATAACCAAAAATACTGTACAATAATGAAATACTACTCTGAATTAATTCACAAGATTATTTTCTGTTATGTCGTTGTCACCCTCTATTAAATATTATAAAATTATAACCCCCAAGAACATCGTCCAAAGGTGGTGTACCAAATACGAACAAGGTATAATTAACAGCGTTCTCATATTGTGTATAAATAATGTACAACTTGTGTCTACTTGTTCTTTTCTCAAGATGTTTTTGATATCATCCTAACCACTGAGAAATTCAATACTCGTACTAGCTAGTGACTACTTGTCTGTAGTCAGACACGCCTGCTCTCAGTATGGCATGCAGCTATGTACGTTAGCCCAGCTGTATGACGCCTACCAAGCAGGCTTTGCCGGTTACGAATGGGGCTTGATCGACGTTGAAAAGAGACACGCCGCGTTGGCACCTTGTAGCTATTGGGAACACGGCGAGTGTTACTACACCGTAAATGGGAGGGCAGACAAGAGCCTCATCCCGCATACGGGTTTGCGTTCTACCTCAGCTAACGCCTATTGCTGCTCTACCAACCGCACATGCTCTACATTGCCTCGTACGTAATCCCAATCTATCGATAGGTGATAGGGTTGTGCATTTGACGATACAAGCATTGGATTGTTGGCACACAGTCAGAGTATGTCATGAGAAAGATATTTGGCTATTTTTCCTTTGAAACAAAATAGGTAAAATCTAAGCAATTTTTCTTTTGTTTTTAAAATGCTGCCATTGCTTGTTATTCTATTTGACCCTATGGCAAATCATCTTTTTCATGACATACTCTGATCGTGTGCCACATTTCGTGTTTGTATCATCAAGGGCACAATTTTCCCAAATATTTCCCCTATCTGCCCTTCTATTCATACGAAGCAAGATATGAGAAGGAGAACCCCCCCCCCCCCCCCCCCCCCCCCCCTCTTCTTTGTGGTGATCATTGTGCTTAAATAATGTTGTGGTTTTTCAGGAATTCTTTTTAGGTTTTTAGGGGGGGGGGGTAGGTAACAATAGTCTAGAGAGTGTATAGGAATGGGAGACTTAGGGGGAGTACCCCAGTCTCACATCCGGCTGGGTATACTTTTATTGTACATAGTACATTTTTACATTTTGGAGGAAGGACAGAATTGGAAACAGCAATGCGTAGCCAATTCTTTAATGTGTTCTTCAATAAACGCCCAGCCATTTCCGTGCTTTAGTAGTTTTCATCGTTGATGTACACTTTCATCCGCCGCCTATTAACATTATTATAACGTCACTTAATACCACAAAATACTACATGGCAGTGATCTTACTACACTAGTTTATGAGAATAATTTGTGTATATTTTGTAGTGTAATGTACCCTGGTGTAGACATGTGTGAAAATCGAGGTCTTTACAAACCAGAAAACAACAGGTTTGGGTACTACTAGGGGTTTGCGATAGGTATGTTTTTATTCAGAAGAAAGGTAAATCCTGAATGACATTAATAACCGTCACCATATAATTTGATTTCTGGCAGGCTTACAGTGGCAACTCGCGTTCAAGGGGCTGGGAGGCCAGACTACGTCTAACCGTAGCCTGTATGAGATATGGACCGACAATCGCTGGGACTCTACCCTTGAAGGTCATTGCCGCGACAAGTCTATCTACGATGCTTGGCGCAACAACAGCAGCCAGCTAAAACTGGTAAGAAAACCATTTACGTCTTTGATGTCTTCGGTGCTCTTATACATAGAGCTCCGAGTCTAAAACTATAGGCTATAACCTTTCCTTTTTTTCTCAAAAAGGTGAAGCTTTCCTTGTTCAACTTTGATGAAGCACAACCCGCAGCTCAGTTGATCTTCAACGGTGTAAATTCTAACATCACGAGCTGGTTCAGTGGAGACCGTCTTATGGCGTCTCCCTGGTTCTACGCTAATTACGCCACATACTTCACTATGGAAGGTCACCAGTCCTGGTAAATGACTCTCGATCCTCAGCCTTTGCTCCGTACTTGTCTCGTATCCACCGCCCAAAGTAGGGCGCTGGGACTGGCTAGCCTGCTTCACCACATTATGCAAAGGAAACACAAGATCTCACAGTAATGTAGGTAGCTTGTTGCCGAGTGAATTGACCAATAGGCGTACATTTAGCGCGCACGTGTACACGCACTCGGATACTATTGTTGAAACCAATTCTGTCGAATGGGGGCTCAAAGAAATTACGTAATGCAAGATGAAGAAATAAGCCATTCCTAGCGCCATCTTTGGTGGGTACGAATGAAGACTATTTTGTTTAGTATTGGCGATCAACCTTGCTGCTTTCACCCCCCAAAAAACCCAAAAAAAACCAAACAAACAAACAAAAAAACACAAATAACACAACCCAACCCAACAACAACAACACCCTAAAACTCAAACAAACAAATACCCCAACACCCCAACAAACACCCCCCCCCCCCCGAAACCCCCCCCCAAAAAAACCAAAACACAACAACAACAAAACAAACAAACCACCAAACAAACCACCAAACACCCCGAAATACACACACCAGCACCAAGGCTTTGAACTACATGTAATTGCATTTCGATGGTTTCTCGCAGGCCTGGGCGACACTTCATTATCAACAAAGATGGAGATAACTGCGCAGACGAGAGTGGATGGCTTTTCTTTGCTGGGCCGGAGCCACATTGTCCCTGGGTTGAACCGTTCACCATTATGTATAGCACCTCGAAATATGACACGAAATGGAGCCACACTATGTCATCAACAGGTAACGATGCAAAGACATCAGGATTATCCTGCATCTTTCTTTTCGATTGCAAACGACAATAGCAACAAACATTGACACCACACAGGCACGTGTGTCGTGTCAACGTTTTTGCGCATCATTCACGGATTATAAACCAATACTATAATGGGAAAAAAGTCTCTGTTTTCTTCAAAATGACAGCAAGTCAGAAGAGTTAATTTCACATGGAGTTGTGTCATTATAACCTTTAAAACTACATGTAGTGAACTTCTAAACATTTTTTGAAAGCTGCAAAAGATATACTTTACATTGTAAACAACCTAAATATTTGAGGAGTATAGGCCGAAAAGCCGCCAAACGCAAATTCCATAAATAATGATTTGAACGATATAAAGTGAAAGTTCTAGTATATAATAATTTTTTATTTTTTTTTGCTGGGGTTTAGCGGCTTTTGCGTTTAAACTCTTAAATTGTTTTCTATCGATTACAATTATTTCTGACGGAATTATATTTGGCAGGGTATTTTTGACCATTCCGAAAGTTTGTCTCATTTGTTAGTTTCAGAGTAATTACCATGTTGCCACGTACTTGTTTTATTTAATGTATGCATTAGGTGAAGGTGTTGGAATTGCTGACTACGTGACTATCCACGTATCCTGGAGTGAATAGAGGGCTCCGTGAGACTGGTACCCATAACACGTTTCTATACAACAGCACACCAGCTACAGCAGGGAACCTTCTTAGTGGCGGCAAACCTATGGTGTTCTACAACGGACAGGCAAGCGTCGTAGTTCCGTTTTAGAACACCATACAGTTCAACCAGAGGAACCACACATTCTGGTTCGTCTACTCCGACATGCGCCAAAAAAGTGTGATATCACACAATACATTATTACACGTTTTACTCTAATTAGCACAATTAATGAATATAGTTTTAACAACAACACTTTCAAAATGTTTTGCAAAACTAATTATTATTAATTTTAGTTGACAGAAAGTCAAGTGAATGTAAAAACGCCAATAATGGGAGACTTTTGAGACGATAGCGGGCGCCCCACCAACCAGTCCTTTTCTATTGTTCTTGTAACTGGGAACATGCAATAAAAAGAACCGGTTGGTGGGGCGCCCGCTATCATCTCAAAAGTCTCTCATTGGCTTTCTTTATTGAGATTAAAAAAAATTCATATTTAAACTAATATTTAAATGTATTTTAATTCTTTAAATTCTTTAACATATGGTGGTTTTGAAGGGACATAGCAAATCGTGAATATTCACGTCAATATTCACGATTTGCGATGACCTTTCAGAGCCACAATATAAACTTTTATTTTTCTTGCTTCATGTGTTTTTGTTTGCTTCGTGTTTTTAGTGTATAACCATGTCCTGATGACACGTTGCAGCGATATATAGAGGGCGCTCGGCGAATTTCCCATTAAAGCTTAAAATCACACTATTGGCTACACATCGTATGGTAATTTGGCCTGGCGATTACTTGTAATTTAAATGAGACTTTTCAGGTGCTCGGTGGTGTAGCAAACACACGTACCGGTCCTCTTCATTGACGTGTACAAAATGGGCGGCTCAGGGCTACAGCTACGTCTATGCCACGCGTAGTTGTAATGGATGAACACCTGACAATAGCCCCAGACAAGAGATTCGGACGCAGCCTTATTTACGTCAGGATAAAGCTAACATATGCGCATGTTCAAAATGACGTAACAACTATAAACAAAATAACTAGTTCTTATCACCATACTAGCGCCTCAAAAATAATTAGTCTCCCTTTAATCTGCATAAATACACCGCATTTTGGCTAACTTGTGTTTTAACAAAATTATATTGTTAACCGTTCCTTGCAGCTCTATAAACTTGATTTAATTACTCTGGTCTTTAAAGGTAGTATAATACCATTGGTAATTGCTTGAATTATCATGAATGAGTGGATTTGGTTGTATGCTATAGTTAATGATAATTTAACTGACCCGTCCGAAGTTTTACAATCAAGGATGCCGAGAAAAGCACGAAAAGCAGCATTTGTGTTCAACCGGCATCGGGCAGTTATTCTTATGTTATCTTAGATTTTTTTGCGATCGCCGTCCGACGAATTTTGTTTTATAAAGTTATATTTTTCGAAATAATTTCAGGATATCTAGCGCAATCATTTTGCTGGATGCCTAGAATCGTCATTTACTTTCAAATAAGTAAGATATTTCTTAATAATTTAGTAGTAAATGTTTTCGATATTTGCAAATGGTGTATCCTACCTTTAAGTTAATTTTATATTCCACAGCAATTACCAGCGATGGTGGCGCACTGGCACACTTTGCACGTGCACGGAACAGGCCCGTCAGATGGGGGGGGGGGGCGACGGTTGCGAACGCCCCCCCTTTGAAAATTTTTTTTTTTAAGGTAAAAATTGCGTTTTTGGTTAAGAGAATGATGGCGCTTTCCCATCCAGTGACATTCCTCTCTCTGTGACTTGTATGGCTTAATTTAAGCACGAAATAGTCTAGGCCCGTTATGTCCGAAATAAATGGAGTGGGCGAACACTAAAGACTAGATGACCGTATGGTATAAGATAAATCAAATGTGATTTTATTTGGGGTGCGAGGGGAGAATTGTAATCGCAAATTCTCTTGTGTTAGCAATAGCAGTGCTTTCGTGTCTTTACTGTTATGACACTCGTCAGTTGCAGGTAGGTGATTCCATGGTAAGGAATCGGGTCTAACTCGCAAGGTGTGTGGGTTTGGTGTGGTTACAATCAATGAACGTGAATTCCAGGTATTTGGAACTTAGCCATATTATTTATATTGGGTCCGTATTATTTCTCTTGTATAGAGAGCAGTATGTTGGGTTACAACTGTGTTTTTTTACTGCTTGGTGTTTTAATTGTTACGGTCCGGTTGTTTATGGCTCGGTTGCTGATTGGAATTGGCGTTTTTGCGTTCGCATTTGCCAGAGAAGAGGTTTGATATTTGTTGGTTAAGTGATCTCATTGTTACCTTTTTTCGGTTTATTTCTTGCCATGGCTTTCCTATGCGGAAATTGTATATGAATATAATGAATATATTCGGATTGTGGGGCACATTGTAGGCAAGAAAAACCGTTTGGTTTGTTTTGGTTGATGAGATGTTTTAGGAGGGATGTTTCCCTGGTTTTGTTGGTATTCTCTGGGGTATATATGTACAGTTTGCGTACGTAAGATGGGTAGCGTGCAAAACGGCGTGGCCCGGTGGATGATACCGTGTTGTGATTGGTCATCTTATTATCCAATGGGTGCTCGGATGCGATAGAGCGGAAAACAGAGCATGGGTTGTGAACTCATGTTGTGGATTTGGCTAAAAGTGTGTTTGTTTTTTGTTTGAAAAAGCCATTATTTATATTTTCCTATTTTGGAAAATAGTTAAATGAGGTATGGGCTTTTAGATAATTTTTTCTTCTATCTTTTGATAGTTGTTTAAGAAAAAATCAAAACATCTAACCGTGTGCGGTGATGGAAAGAGACGGTTTTTTTGGTGTTTGAAAAAGAAACATATGGTCAAACCGTGTGCGGTATTTGGACAAATATGTTTTGGTCGGCCCTTTGTTTATGAGTATAGCGGCTACGTTGTGGCTGGTTTGTTTCAAATGTTATAATGTATTGTAGGTGGAATAATCCCGTCTGCGGGTTATTTGTGTTCCAAATTACAGATTTGCTGATGTGCGTTCAGGTTTTTATTTGTTTAAACAAACGAGATGGCCGGGGTTTCCATGTTAGAATATTTGTACTTGTTGTTTTCCGAGTGCGAATGTGTGTGGGATATCGATGTCATGTGACGTCTTATGTGTGATAGACTTATTAAAGCCAAGTCTGTGGTTGTACATGAGTACTCAAAGCAGAGAGAGAAACAACCTAATTGACTTAAGCAACTACAGTTTGTAGTAGTCTCTACAGTTTGATCCATTGTAACTTCCTAACACCATTTATGCATTTGCTACAATGTTCCTCAAAGTTCCAACTAAGGGCTAGGCTGACGTCATTAATGCGCAAACAGACTACTGCGCATACTTATTATGCACGAACGGACATGTGCTTTAGTGTTGCTACGACAGTTGATTTTTAACCCGGATTTTTAGTACTGATTAAGACATGGTTTTGAAACAATAATCTGACATAACGGTGTTACTTAGTCTATTTATGCAAATCACGACTTGGAATTAAAAGGATAGAAGGGAAATAAACGGTGTTTTCTCATTTCCTTGTACACTTATTTACACACGTGACCATGTTTTGTCACGTGATCACACGCTGCAACTCGTCAACGGACTGGTGGTGGAAGGTTGTTAAGATTGTTGTAGAATCATGTCAAAAACTACTTCCGGTATTTCTGTGCGTCGACCAACAAGAAAGGTAAACTATGACACCATAATGGAACATTAAAATAAGAGAATGAGCGTGTTTCCGAAGGAAATTTTTTTTTTTGACTTTTTTGTTGTTGTTGAAAACGCCCCCCCTTTGAAAAAAGTGTCTTACGGGCCTGCGGAAGATAATACTGCCAGTCAATATAACTAGTATAATATAAGTGCAAAACACACAATGGGTTGGGCTGAATGATATCATGTGTCAAATCCGCTAAACCCGCGATCAATAGCGGAATAAAGAGACCATATATTATCTAATCAATATTTGTCCATTATGTATGGTACAAACTAGTAGCTGTAATCTGTTATTGTACACATGGTATTGTCAATGTTCATTCAACAGCCAACTGATCCTGCTGTTGTACTTGCTACACGTGTGTGTGTACGCACACGCAAGTTGGTAGTAATACTCGCATCTGTTGCATGCATGTGATGATAGTGATCGACTATAGGTAGGCACACTATATTCTACGATGATAAAAGTATTATAATATAGGCATATTGCACATAATTTTTTTTTCTTCAGATTCGAGTACATGCAGGTATATTGTATGCATTGCATTTTCGCAAATATGTGAGACCATGAACATGACTTGTGTTAGCACAATTGTATTGTATCATGGAGGAATATACAAGTTTATGATAGTCATGATAGCGTAAATGTAAACCTTGCTTCGATACTAGCTGCGTTGATACAATTTTGAAGAGTTAGCACTAGCACAGATGTGTAGGCTAGGCCGGTTAAATACTGTTGTTTTAGGCATTTTATGTAACTTTTTGGCAATTATGTTTCTAACAATAATTAAAAATGGAAAACGAAATTTGTCTGCAGTCTGCACAGTGACGCAACTACAGGGTACCGTACTATACTTTGTATAGCATCATTTTAGGAAAAATATTTGAAAATGTTTCCCAATACATCCCATGTTTGTAGGGAAGGGAAGGGGCATAAGGGTATGGGGGAGGGGAGAACAAGATGGGAACAACTCTAAATCTTCTAAAAACGTAAAAAGGCAATTGTATCATGTAGGCCTATATAAGGCAATGTTATTTTGGCGCAGCACTCATTTTAAATTTGATCATAATGCACTTGTGGAAATAAAGTCACGAAAAATGAAAAAAAATAATATTGAAGCCATTTACGTAAACTTGTCTTATTTGGTACCACGTATACTAATCCCATAAAACGATACGATACTTGACTGTTTTTGATACCATTTCTTACTAAATCCCGGTATACACTATATGCTCTTGCTGTAATTTTTGAAAATGAATGGGTTAGGGGCTTTATATTTTATGGTAAATATACCAGTTTTACTGTGTTGTGGCAATATAAGCTGGAAAAACCAAGAAAACAGAGGTGTTCTTGCAGTCTGGTTCCCTAACTTCTTTCAGGTTGTCAACCAAACTTAAAGATAACCTCTGGTACAGTCCAGTTACATAAACAGTCATCTCTGGACTTGACATGAGCAAACCTCACAAAATCAGTACATGTACCTCTACTCTATACCACGATGTGTTTTGTGGGAGCATCCAATTTAATATTTAGTGACTTTATATTGTGTTGGGCAGGGTTGCAGTCACAAGTAACTGGATGAACAATGACAAAGGAATGCCTTTGTCAAAGCTTGTGATTTGAGTTGGAACTGAAGGACTTGTGATGAACTTGCAGGGACTTGCAGGGACTTGCAGGGACTTGTGAGGGACTCGACTACATCCTTGGTGTAGGGTATCTTCAGACATTAAATTGTGATTGCATTATTTACAGGCATCTCAATGGTGTCTGTTAACCAGTTGGCGTCGATGCCATGTACACAAAATAATGTATACAATGGTTTTTTCCCGGAATTCGAAACGACATGTCATAAGCAAGGCCGGAAATATCTGTTGAGCGAGGGCGGACATTTCAGGGTGTGCTACCCACAGATGTCGGCCTGAACCCTTCTTAATAAGTGTCAATGGTTTAATAAAATAGCTAATAATGGTTAATTAAAAAAACCAATCCTGTGAGTCCAGTCGATGTCAAAATAATCCCGGCGCGAACTGAACACCAACATGGTCTGCACAAGCTAAAAAGCGCATAAATTCCTAGATACCCTCTTGACCCCAACCAGACAAAACATACAGGCACAGGCAAAAAAGGTGAAAAGGTTAGCACAAGGTCAAAGTGCTTAATATTCATTGCCATCGATTGGCTCTTGTAGAACTGTTATCCAGGGCCTTACATTAATTGTTCAACTCGTACAAACACCAAGAATACAACAAACTGGAGTAGAAGTAGACAACGGTTTTATTCTGCCCCTCAAAACAACTTAGTTGCCTGGTTACCAGTTCTCAATGGAGGCTGATTAGACTCCACAGTTTAGGTACAGTCTACTAAGTTCTAGTTTATGAACACCGACCAACCTAAACATAAACTTGACATAAACTGTATATATTGTATCTACCAGAGAGATAAGAGATATGTAAACATATGACGTCATTCTGGGAGACGGTGGCATTGCATACATAATGTATGCAGTGCCACCGTCTCCCAGAATGACGTCATTTGACGGAGATTTGAACTCGCGCTTTTCAGATTTCTGGCTGTGCAGGCGCAGAAAGAAAATACCTCTACAAAACGTATTTCTTACTTAATTTACCCAAATTGTTTTTTTAATTTATTATTCAATCTATACTCTGCCACAAAAACACAAAAAATCGGGAAAAAAACTTTGGGTTCCCCTTTAAACTTAAGGGACGTGTAACGCTGGGTTTTGTGATTTTTTGTGTCAGACTTTTAGGTAGATGCCCATGTTCTGTTCAGCAGCATCGACGATAATTTGTAGAACTGGTTGGGCTCACCCTCTCTCCACCCTGTCGTGTAGCTCAGCTTCTATCAAGCTTAATCCCGCTGTGTTTGCTTTCGCCAGCCGAGTCTCAACTAAGGCGAGCTCTGATTTGTAGCGTGTCAGAGTTATTTATCCCAACTCCAAGGAGCACTCCGCTACTTTGTTATTCCATGAGATGATCATCACTGGAGAGCAGGAGATACCCAAAGGAAGGGTGGGGGTGTTTTGTCTAACTCTGAGGCAATCGAGAACTTCAGCACGGCTGAGACTTTCTTTTAACGTGCTTGCCTGTCTCCATATCCGATTTCTCAGGCCGGCAAGGCGGACGACCTCTGGCTTGGCGCGGCCGATTATGTCTCTGGCTTGTGGTTTGAACATGATGAGCTTCGTTTCTTCGACCGGGTGAAGGGGGAGGCTGCCGTTGTCCACAAGGAATTTCCTCGTCGCTGAAAAGCATCAGGTCTTGGTCCATTTCCAGGCCGGAACCAGGGGTGGGGGGCAGATGAGTTCAACAATATCGTTTTGGTTATCCATTATATCTATTCATTTCCAAAGATACGAATGCACGCCCCTTCGGCCAGGTGGCCGGGGTAGGGTATCATCGTGTTTATTGGGAAGGGGCGTAATAATACATATGCATGTAGTCAGTCATTTTTTGAGTCCGTATAATAACTCCTAATATAATTTAAAAAATTGACGCATATTAATAGGGTTATTTATGGGGTGTGGCTACACGCCAATAAAAAAATAGGTCATTAAGGCCGTTCGGTATATAAACTGCGCATGTGTGTTAAAAGTATTGGATACATCATTGGTAACTGCTCGAATTATCATGAATGGGTGGATTTGGTAGGTTGTATTTTATAGTGAATATCGTTTAACTGACCTGTCCGAAGTTTTACAATCATGGATGCTGAGAAAAGCAAGAAAAGGTGCGATTGTTTTCACCCGGCGTCGGGCAGTTTGGCTGGATGCCTACAATCAATATTTACCTACAAATAAGTAAAATATTTCCCTTATAATTCAGCAGTAAATTGTTTCGATATCTGCAAATGGTGTATCCTACCTTTAACAAGTTCGCGCCGGAGGACGTGTATATACACGCAAAGTGTTCCTCAGATTATAAAACGGATGACGCATAAACACGGCACGAGCCGGGAATGCGTAGGTGTGCTTCTCGGTACCGTCGGCTTAAACCCGCCTCGGATAGAGTTTTGTTAAAAATGACCTCGCGCTTGGCTCGGTGATTTTAAAATAAAACCGGGGCAAACTGGTTAAATTTTTTGTTTAAACAAATAACACCTGAAAACACTGTTCTGAAGTTTTAACAACATTTGGACAGCGATATCAGTAAATGTGTTGCTACCCGCTATGCTTTTGCACGCATACGATAAAATGTTTATCTCAAAAGGAAAATAGTCAATTGTTCATGTGCACATGTGCAGTTGGAATACCAAACTGACTTATTGTCCATATATTTATTTCCCCTATCTATAAACCTGGTATGTTGTTGACAAACGAGGTCTCATAATAGCTTCTCTGATGTCCGATGACATTACCTTAGTGCTGTAGTTTCAGGTCACCTCAGCTTTAATAGAAGAGTCGTCAAAGAGGCTCTTGCCAAGGCCAAGTGATCTCTTCCCTTCTGTTGTGTCGAGTCCAATTCACCTGTTTCCTGTACAAACAAAGGAAAATGTTCAACTAATGACTCCATGTAGTCTCTTTGCTGGCCTACCTATTCATTATAAACCTCCGAAAAAGGCCAAACAGGGCTTTAATTGGCTTTCTTTTAACATCGGTCTTATGCCACTGTGTTGCAATGGTAACAGTAAAAAGAATGTAAAAAATATAGGCCTACATGTAAAAGAGAACCCAACGTGTACAAATCCTATGGGGGAAAACTGAACCTTAAATGTGACGTAACATGGCACCAAATGACGTCACCTTAATTTTCGTCTATCCTGGAATACTTGCATACCAAGTTTGACCCTAATCGGAGCTGTACTTCCAAAAATAGAGGGTCCTAAAAACTACACCTTTAATGTGACGTCACATGACACCCGATGTACCTATAACACATCCCGGAGTGGTGGCACGTGCGCACGATGATAACATTCCCATCAATTTGATAACATCTTGCCGTAATGCCCATCTGTTGAGATTGTTACTTCACTTTCTACCCAACAATTCGTGGTTTGATCAAGGAAAATAATAATACCAAATAGTTGGGCAATGTTTGCCCAGCTAACATGACTAACTACGTTGTCGATTTTGTGCTTACCCAACTACCAAATGTACTCAATAGTTGAACAACAATTAACCAACAATTGGCTGATGGAGTTTACCCAGTGCTCTTTTGCCCAGCTTTTATAACAGTGATGGATTTTGCTTAGCAAACAGACCAAGGCCATCGGACAGAGTTTTTCGTTTGTGGAAAGGTGTGCCGTACCTAATTATTGAAGCACGAAAGGACTTGCGATTAGCCAAGCTATCATTATTATTATTCTGGCACCTGCCGATTTACAAGGTTCTCTAGATGTTACGCATCTATCTTGACTGGTGTGAATATATAGCAATAAGCTGACGTTGCCATGGTCACCTTGGTTCAAGTCAACCTAACTCTGCGCCTGTGAATTTAAAGCGAAAATTCATCGTTGAAATAAATATCTCTTCTTCTTTTAAAGAATAATTGTACTCAACAATTCCATCCATGTTCGGTGGGTGTCATCCAATAATGAAGAAGTGATTATCGATTTGTACAAATTAAATAGTACATGTAATATTAAACTAGTAATGTAATTTCTTTTGAAGTTTCAATCCAGCAAACTTTACAAGACTATAATATTAACTCAAATCCCCGCGACCCCCACGCATTCCTGAGTCTAGCCTTGACGCGCGTGTTTTACGTACAAACTGAATGGTTCTTACCTAGATGTAAATAATAGTTCAGTCTATTAAAATAAATGAAAATAAGCAAACCAAATTGTTATGAACAACAACTTGTGATTTCTGAGCAACAGTTTTGTCTCATTAAACTGTTGAATATTAAAAGAAAATGCGATAAACTGAATAGTGTAAATCACAACTTGTGATTTATCTAATATTTGAGGGTAATCTTTGTCTAATCAACAGTTTAGTTAGTGATTGTAAAGTCCAACATTATTAAAGTATTCTGGTTTTATATACTTCACCTTAAAATATGTGTATTTAGCATGTTTAAATAAATAATAGGCATATCAATTTGATGGGACAAGTCCGTCCACCACCGTGGGGTGAGTCCACCACAGGGCGAACCTGTCCCACTCTATACAGGGCGAACGTGCCCCAATGGCTCATCTTGTGTTTTACCACGTCGTATGCATCAGTAACAGAGTAAACAAAGTTCATAACTGCATCATTATTTTGGCAAGTCTATTATTTTCTAAATGACAATAACCACTAAAAACTTATTTGTTTATTTATGTCTTGGGGTTTATACAATATTATTGATGCAAAAAATGTTTACTTACATGATATGTAAACGGTGTTTTGATGACAACTTTATGAGCTTGTTGAGCCTGCTCGTGCAGCTATTATAGGAGTTTTATCATGTCGTGCGTAATCTATTTACATCCTCGAAACTTCCTCCATGTGGCTGTAGTAGTGGGAAATCACGTGGTGGGCGGACTCGCCCTTAGCGTCTCATTGGCCTTTGCGTTTGTTATTGCTATACCGTAGCCCTGCGCCTGTATAGTCCGTTGTGAAAACGGGATGGCAATTGCTGTACGCATTATTACCAACAATGGACATCGGGGGAGGCGGTTCGTATGCCGCTCTCACGGCCAGCGTGTTTATTGGGATTGTCTTGAGTTGCTTTGGCGATACGGTAGCGACTTGCCCGCGAGGACGGTGTGGCTTGGTGGATGTTTCGCTGGTTGGTTTTAACCACAGCGTGCGTCGCACCGAGACCCACGGGCTGTGCCACAGGGCGTGCACGACCGAGCTATGGTGCCGCTCCGTTAACTACGAGTTGGACACCGGGCTATGCCAACTCGTTTATAACGTCTCTCACCAAAGTGCCCCCGATAGTTTGGTCCCAAGTCCAGGCTGGTTCTACTCCTACATCGCCTCTCACCACAGTGTCCACGATAGTTTGGTCCCACGACTAGGCTGGTACTACTCCTACATCGACACAGAGCCAGAGGTAAATCTACGTTCTTTTATTACAAGTGACATCACCAAAATAAAGTTATATTTTGTATTGTTTATGAACCATGTTTCTAAGATTTGAGTTATACAAAATACAAATTATGTATTGCATTGAGAACAAATTTAACATACCGTGACGTGCGAGGTTAAAAGAAATATAGAAGTTGAGTTGTCCTTGCTTTTTCCAAATTTAGATTTTTTTTCGAACGAATTTTGAAGGAAGACCATGCACTGTATACGAATATTTGTTTGTGCGCATTCGCAGGCCTTTGCACATTGTTAAGCAAGTGGTTGTTATCATTGCGCCAATTGTGCGCTCCATGCCAGTTAAGTTGTGCATACTGGGACACTCCTATTTCATAATTATAAATTAATTAATTAATTAATTGCTCGCCGTTGCCCTAATTGTTTTCGTGGGATGTCATATTCTAAAGCTCATAACAAATGCATTGCAACAAAAATCAATTCAATTTGAACAAATATTTTTTTTCAGGGTGCAACCCCCTAAAACTAAAAGCGCGGACACACAAACGGTAGTACTTTTTGTACCCCCCCCCCCCCCCCCCCCCCATGGGCTAGGAGAAACCATTTCAATGTTGTTGTTATAATTTAAAACGGGGTTTTAAGAAAGAACAACGAATATAATGAATAAAGTCAAGTTCAAATTAGTTGTACTTTATCAATTGATTTTTCAAAGGCCATTTCCCTATATTTCAGATAAGCAAAACGGTAGCAAATCTAGACAAGGGTAGCAACCCCCCCCCCCCCCCCCCCCCCCCCCCCCCTCACCCCCACTCCCACCCGCAAAAAAATATTTTTGTTGGGGGGGGGGGGAAGAGAAGGGGAAATGCCCATCCGGCTCCACATTATAGTGGCAATCAAGTTATAACTCCGTAGATCAGCGCAATTGGCATAATATCTATCGGATGACATCGGAGCTCCGATTTAAATGTGCTTAATGAGTCTAATGTTCGCAATTGTTCGGGCAGATTATTTCAAATATTTGCACCACTCACAGCGAAACTTGTGGCGTAGCATTTTGTGGGGGCGAAAGGAACTTTCAGTGCCGTGTGATGGGTAGATTGCCTTGTTTCGAGAATAACTGTAAGTGGTGTGAAAATATTTGTCATGTACAAAGGAGTTATTTTGTTGAGACTTTTGAAGACAAGAATAAGGAGCCCAATTAAGACGAGCAAACATATCTTCTTAAGGGGTGCGGAAGGTACATTTGAGAATTATCCCCGCGGCTCTTTGGAGACATTTTGTTTAACATTATCGTGAGATATGTACCTTCCTCCCCACACCGTACAACAGTACTCTAATATTGGCATAACTAAACTTACAAAATAGTGTGTGTAGGCTGTGTTGGGGAACACAATCACGGATTCTTCTTAGTATACCTAATTTAGATACAACTGTTTTCCGTACGTATTCGACATGTGGGCCCCAACTTAATGCTTCATCAATTATTACACCCAAACATTTATAAGACTTCACATTTTCATTACGACTACCAGCAATGCATACATTTAAATCAACATTACATATTTTCTGCTTTGTACCAATAAGCATACATTTGGTTTTGGTGGCATTTAATGCTAGCTTGTTTCTTACGCACCAATTGTGAAAACTTGTAGGAGCTGTATTTAAGCTACTTTCTATTATATTAATGTTTATTTAATTATTTATTTATTCCATTTCTTTACCCAGGGTGTACCCAAACAATTTAAAACTGGTTTTCATTGGGGCCCTGCATACATCGTTAAATAAAATAACAGTACATATAAATTCAACATTTACAGAAAGTTACAAACATAATATTTACAGACGTACAATGATATTTACAGGAATCCAAAACATTGATATCAATTCTGATTTACGAGATGGGCGAAAACCCGCCAAAAAAGAAACCCCTTTTTTTGGGGGGGGGGGGGGGGGGGGGGGGGGGTGGGGGGAGGGAATTCCCATCTGGCCGCTCCACATTAGTGGCAACCAAGTTATAACTGTTGGAGGAGCTACACGTTATTGTGGAGTCATCAGCGTACATAAATAATTTGCAGTTTGGGGCAATACAAAATAGAAGACCACTAGTATAAACAATAAATACAAGTGGACCTATAGTATCGACCCCTGAGGAACACCAGTGTTTATGGACAGATATGGTGATATGGTGCCGCCAATATTCACAGACTGACTACGATCACTTGGGTACGAATTAAAAGAATTAATTACAGAAGATGACATGTTCATCTTTTCTAGTTTCTTTAGTAAAACTTCATGATCAACACAATCAAATGCTTTACTGAGGTCTATAAACACAGTGCCTGTAACTTGTATATACTCCATGGCCGCAAAACACTTGTTTGTTAAGCCATGTAGGGTGCTTTCAGTTGAGTGCAGGGGTCTAAATCCTGACTGGCAACTAGGAATCAGATTGTTTTCATCAAGGTATCTATCGATGAGTGCACCCATCTTTCTCAAATCTTAGAGATAATTGGCAGTATAGAAATAGGCCGATAGTTACCTGTACTACATTTATCTCCTCCCTTGTGTATTGGTGTTACTAAAGCATGTTTCCAATCTTTAGGGTATCGCTCACATCTTATAGACAGGTTACAAATATGAGTTAAAGATTTAATGATACAAGGTGAAGCAATTTTAATAATTTTAACACTAATTCCATCTGGACCTGTTGCTTTCCCAACCGATATGGATTACATTTGCTTTTGAACAAACTCTTCTGTAACATTAGGTACTACGCAATCTTCACCAAAAGAATCAAAGATAGAGGCGTCAGTATTGTCATCTATTTCAAGTTCACACAAAGGGTAGTTTCCAGCAGTACGCTTGCCAATTGTTATCAGCAATCGTCGGCGATATCGTCAATATTTTCCCCATTTGGGAAAGTAATCGAATTTGGTACAGTTTTTGTTTCTTATAGGGAGTACCTCCTTCAGAGTTTTCCACAGCATAGATAAATTGCTTTTATATTTTTTTATGGCGGCCGTGTAGTGTTTACTCTTTTTACGGCGGATTTGATTAGTTACATTGTTCCGCAGGTTTTTGTATGAATCCCAATAGATTTGTAAGCCTGTGTAATTTTGTGTACACGATCGCGCTGCCGCATAAGTTTAAGAATTTCTCTATTGAGCCACGGTACTGAGGCACCCCGAATGCATTTGGTTTTGACAGGCGCATAGAAGTTAATAATACTCATAAATATGGAGTACCATATACACCACGCATTATCAACAACAACCAAAAACATCTTGCCATGGTGCATTACGGAGATCGTCCGTAAAGGCATCACTGTCTATATTTTTTAGACATCGGAAATTTATTGAACGACCTTTCATTGTTGGTGTTTTCCAACTGTGTAGCTCATAAACAAGATAATGATCACTGATTAGGCATAGTAAGACATCACAGTCCTTTATGAGCTATGGGTTGGAAGTAAAAATGAGACCGATGGTAGTTTGAGTGGATTCAGTGACACTTGGTGAGTCATGTATGAGTTGCGCCATTTCAAACAAACTAAAACAAGAAATAATTGGATTTGATTGCATACTACATGTATCGTGTTCCTCTGAAACATCATAATTGAAGTCCCCAGTTGTAGTAATTTCTTTACATTCACATGAGGCCTTATTAAGGATATCTCTAAGTTTTCCCATAAATTCGACAGAGCTTGAAGGAGGCCTATAAATAGAACTGATTTCAACCCATTATACCGTCATTCAACCGATATCATCTATTTCGAGAGAACAATAGGGTATCTAGAATGTAAATTGCAACCCCGCCACCATGTCGGTTCCTGTTTTTTTCTGGCAATAGAATAATTTGGTAGAGTTATCTCATCATCAGAGATTGAGGCGTCGCAAAAAGTTTAGTTTAGACAGATGATGTCGAATGGATTTCTCGACATTACAATCTTAAAATGGTCAAATTTGTTTATAATGCTTCTTAAGTTAAGATGGGCGAATAAGAAACCCCCGGAACTTTGATTGCAGATAATGCCATCTGTTATGTCTATTTTAGAACCTTGCCTTGGGGGTTGAGCAGCTCCCTGACCATTTTCGGATGTTGGTTCCACTCCTGGTCTCGATAATGTGTCGGGTGTGATCTGGTCTGGGATACTGTCTGCCGTCGTTGATTGTGGTGGGTTTGGTGCCGTTTCTGATGAGGGTACGGGTAATACTGGTTGCTGTAGTCCGCTTCATCAGGACATCAGAGTACAAACTCTGATCGAAAGGGGTTCTTTGATGTGGGATGCGACTATCAAAGGTCTTTGTAATTGGTGGTCCTTTGATGTGTTGAGTAATGTTCGTGGCAAGTAGGCGCACTCCGTCCGACACAAGGTGGTTTGAGTTTATGTTACCGTTGTCAATGAAGCCCCAGTTATTTTTCTTTCCTATAGACCTAAGGTCCTAAGCAGATTATTGGAATCATCTACTTTCTTGCACTGTGGCACCGTTTGGTTTTTGCGGTGTATGATCGAAGATGTTGTCACTGATCTTGGTTGTAGTGACTCGCCGAGGGAGGTGATCTAAGCGGCAATAGTCTCCGGGTTGTCGGGTGTATTGTTGGTTCCAACATGGAGAATTACCCGAGAGAGGTCGTGCTTGGTCGACAGTTGTATGGATGGCGTAGGGAGCAAGATCTTTGATTTTTGCTCCACGCATGGTGTGGCACATCACTTTCTTTGGCCCGCTCAATCTCCTGGGCTGAAGCCGTTTTATCATCGAGTCACCGATTATAGAAGCACATCTGCACAGTGGTGTTCCGTTGGTGTGGATGCTGATTGTTTCACTTTAGGTGCCGGTTTTTCCTTTGCAGTGGTCAGCTTCTTGTGCTTTTTCCGGTATTGATTCAGCTGCTCGTGAAACTCGAAGGAAATCTTAGTTTAGGAGACGGGGCAAATTGTTGTGGGTTGGGGTTGGACAGAATCCCTGCTCCTCAGTATCAGGCTGGCCGTTTCGCTGCAAGACTTTGAAGTACGTGTCGATCACCATCATCATCATCATCATATTTATGTCCACTTAATCAAAAACAAATGATTTACAGACGGTATAAATAAACGTATACGATTAAGCGGTGGGCTTCTCCAAAAAGCAAGCTTGTCAAGTGGAAAGGCCCTTGATGTGTAGAAAGAAAGTAATTATGTCGTGATAAATAGATATTATACGGGTTCCATTTTAACTACACAGAAGTAAACTTATGTTGCACATAAAATGACAAGGACCAACACAAACAGGACATAACAAATACAATTGTACAATAAAACCTACACAGGGGATCGTACAATGAATCTACATGTATCGCAGCTAATTATAATAATCAATATTTTTCAAAAAGCAGAAGTTTAAGTTTTTTCTTAAATAAAAGACGACTACGAATACTTCTATAGAGTTTGACTTAGTGAATTCCAATATGTTGTACCCTGATAAATGACAAATTTCTTTGCAAGAGCAGTACGTATAAAAGGAACATGGAAATCTTTAAACTGTCTGGTATGATATTGATGAATAACTGCATTAGTCACAAACATTCGTTCAAATGAATTAGGTAATTTATGAGCTACAAGCTGATGCATAAACATTCCTAGCCGTGGAGTGAATACATATCATTAATTTTAAGAGTATTGTGATTAAAAAACAATGGATTAGAATTAGCTCTAAATTTCACACGGTCAATAACACACAATGCCCTTTTCTGCAAAACCAAAATTATATTAGAAAGACAAGAGCTTGTGTTGCCCCAGGCCAGAATACCGTAGGAGATATAAGGCCAAATTAACGCATTATAAATATTATACAAAATATGAGAGGGAAACAAATATTTCAATTTGTTAATAATACCAATATTTCTTGAAATTAATTTACATAGATAATTTACATGACATTTCCATGGTAGATGTTCATCAATAAAAAGACCAAGAAATTTAGTACAGTTGGTTTGATTAACAGGATAATTATCGTACAAAATATCAGTAGGAATTGAACGGGCTGTATTGCTAAACAACATAAAACAGGTTTTATCAATGTTGAGGGATAATTTGTTGGCTTTAATCCATTTAGAAACACCAATGAGTTCTGTATTAATGACGTTAACCAGTGTACCCAAATTGTTATGCGAGTAAAATAAATTCGAGTCATCTGCAAATAAAATAAATGACAAGGTACTAGAAGATTTCTCAAAATCGTTAATATATATTGAAAAAAGAAGTGGTCCTAAAATGGATCCCTGAGGAACTCCACAAACCAACTCTTTAGGTGAAGACTGGTTATCATTAAAAAGTACAAATTGTTTACGATTAGTGAGATAATTTCTGAACCACTCCAAGGCAATCCCTCTAATTCCATAAAAAGAAAGTTTAGCCAAAAGTATATCATGGTCTATTGTATCGAATGCCTTGGAAAGGTCCAGAAAAATTCCCAAAGTACGAGAAGACTGTTCATGACCAGTAATAATAGTATTTATGAATTGTAAAATAGCATGAGATGTTGAATGGTTCTCCCTAAACCCATACTGCGAATCAGATAAAATATTATGTTTGGTTAAAAACCGAGACGTGCGAACGTATATATAATACGTTCAAGAATTTTAGAAAAGGTTGTCAGAATGGAAATAGGTCTATAATTATTAACTAAATGGGAATCACCTTTTTTTTTAAACGGGAACAACTTTAGCAATTTTCATGGAATCGGGAACAATACCTGTACTTAATGACAAATTCATAATGAAAGCAAGAGGCTTGGAAATGGCAAGAAAAACAGCTTTGATAACAGTACTAGTAATCGTATCATGACCAGAACTTTGCTTATTAGTTAAATTAAAAACAATAGTATATAGTTCATGTTCGGTTACTGGATCAAAGAAAATAGAAAAGGGATTGGGATTATATAGGTAATCATGGTAATTCGAATCACAAGGAGGGATTTGATTGGCAAGTTTGGAACCAATATTAACAAAGTAGTCATTATAATGCTCTGCAATTAAAAGGGGATCATTCGTACACAGGTCATTAATCTTAATACTCGGAACTTCAGATGACGAGCTATTTTTCAAAACTGAGTTAATTATTTTCAAAGTGTTTTTAATGTTGTTTTTTTCTTTATCAAATTGCCGAGTAAAATAATTTTCTTTAGCAGAACGCAGTATAGTTGTAAGTGAGTTTTTATATCGGGTGTACTTTAAACGATTAAGATAACTCGGACAAGAAAGATATTTACGATAAAGTCTATTTTAATAATTGATAGATTTCAGCAAAGCTGGCGAAATCCATTTCGACCGAGGTTGGGTTTTTCTATTTTTTTCATACAAATTAATAAAAATATTCATAAATTTATTAAAGGAAACATTAGGATTACCAGTATTGAAAAACCACAGACCAGTCACAGGAATCCAGGGCAGATTTTAGCCTATGAAGGTTTGCATCAGTAGTTTTACGAAAACTACCAGGAAAATAAGATTGAGTTTTTGCCTTAAAAGAAAAAAATGTGAAAACTGCAAAATGATCCGAAATATCAGAAACTAAAATACCAGAATTGGGAGAGGGAAGAATATTACAACAAATATTATCAATAAGGGTTGCCGAGGTTGGAGTAACTCTTGTGGGTTTGTCAATAAGTGGTAAAAATGAATGGGCAAACATAGAGTCCATGAATTCCTGAGTCTGGCTGTGGTCATCAACATTAAGCAAATGAATATTAAAATCTCCAGAGATAAGGCAGTACTTATTTTCTACTGAAATACGATCTTGTATATCCTGTAAGGTCAAAATAAAGTCGTTAAATGAGGTTGATGGTGGTCTGTATATAACTCCAGCAATAATATTTTTGTTATTAGGGTTCTCAACTTCAATAAAAATTGATTCAAGAGAGTTGGATGAACAGGATAAGTCACGTCTGACTGAATAACGAAGATCAGAGGAAATATAGAATGCAACCCCACCCCCCCCCCCCCCCCCCCACTCTGTCCGTTCTGTGAATGGTCTCAAGCTGGTACACAGGAATGGAATAAATATTAAACGGCACGTCACCATTTTATAGCCACGTTTCCGAGAGACCTATAACAGACAATTCAGAATGGAGAGAATGTAAATAATTTAACATTCGATCAAAGTTTTTAGGGAGACTTCTAATATTCATATGAAGAAAAGAACAATTTGAATGATTGTTAAAATCAAAAGTCGTGTTTAAGTTTACTTCATTAAAATAACCACATGAAATATTATGATGAAATATTATATTATGATGGTTGGGATTGTTAGGATCAAAAACTATTAGTCACAACGCCTCGAGTCGAGTATGACTCCAGTAGCGTCAATTATATATATCAATAACAGGATTAAGACCCTCATAAACGAAGGACTCGTCAAAATTATGACTTAGATCAGCATTCATATCGAAAGTATCGAACGATGAAATCCGTTGACACTATACAGGGAAATATGAGTTAAAAAAAATAAAAAAATATCATACTCTGAGGGATCATATTAATTAAAGCAGGCACACATATCCCGTGATAACTTGGTTTGCACAAGAAATACACACAAGAACAAAACATGACAAAAAAACGAGACAAAACGAGACGAGACAAGGACATTATTATTTATGTAGGGGTCTATATACTTTAGTGTAAGAAAAGAAAACAAAGCATGTATAGAAAACGATGCAATTTACACAAGATAAGTGTACAACTCGGCCTCGGTCCTGGAATTACCGGTGCTAGAGTCGATGATAACGGGATCCTCTGTCGCCAATGCAGCGAAGCGGTTGCTTGTCGGTACCAGAACCGCTGGGCTGACATCCGGATATGTACAGTGGCTCGCTGGACTGAGATCCGCTGTACATGTACGGTGGCTCGCTGGACTGGTTAGACGTGTGGGCGTCCGTGGGTGGTTCCGGCTCATGAGCACTCGGCGGGCGTTCTGAATGACTATGGACTTCACGAGAAGAAGAGCTCTTCCGCATATCAATGATAGAATGGAGATCGTCACATTTCTTCTTCAGGTGGTCTATTGTTTCCATTTGGGAACTAGAAGATCGAGAAATCCGGCCAGATAGTGTTGCAAATTGGTCTGAAAATTTCTCATCAAGTAATTTTATGTCATTTTGGACCTGTATGATGGCTTGATATAAATGACCTGTTGGGTGGGTTCGGGGACTTGATTGGAGGTTGTGACACCTGTTAAATCCCGATCTGTAGTATGCCTTGTTTGCTTGGAATTTATCTGACAAGCTGAACTAAGACAAAACATGGGAAAAGTGTTCCGATGACCAAAAATATACAGACACAGTTCCTTGGTGTCATCGGATGCTGTTTGATCGGATCTACGGGATTTGAGTGAAAAACGGTACTTAGCTTTTTTGACGAGTCGCCCGTTTCGTCGCCAACTTGTAAGTCTTCACGGTACTTTTCTATCGTAGCCTCAAAAATCACAATCCTTGCTTATAACAAGTCATCATTGGTAACATCACTACTTAACACTGACCGCAATGGCATAGGCGGCAACACTTAGAATTTATAGACACGATATCCTGTATCTTAGTGTCGAGTTTTGATAGGAAACTCGGAGAGCTGATACGACACACGTCTTGTCCGTTGGCTGCCATGGCCGGAATTAACAAAATCAACAATAAATTGGCTGCCAAATCACCGATTGAATTCCGTAACTTTAACACCCAATTTGCAACTTTCTTTCTTCGCCGTGATAAATATTTGATATTCATCTGCCTGGTTAAAGGTGTCAACCTGAGTGATGCACAAAATGAAGAGCAAATAATGTGCTTTCAAATGCATTTGAACACTAAACACTAAAAGTACTCCTTTCACAAGACTCATTTCACAAGACGTTCTAAATGATTAGTGTACCTAAATAGCTCGTATTATTCAACACACGTTAGCATCATTTGTTGGATGTCCTTTCTGTTGTTTCAGTATTTAAAGGAAGCAGAATTCAGCTTGGTTGACACCTTGCTTTGGTAAGATCATGTTCTCCCCTCAGTCCTCATTTGAATTAAAGATGGCTTATGAACATCTTATTACAGAATGTTACAAATTGAATGTTGAGGGTGTACATGTACATTATTCTTATTTATTCTTATAATTATGTTATTTCTCTCCACATACAAATATACAATATCTTATATATAATCCATTCAAAAAACAAGAGCAACTGCGGGGAAGGCAAGATCGTGGGAAGACGCACATTTGCATTTAAAAACAAGAATACAATGAGTATTTCAGTACATGTATTTCAATAGTAGTTTTGCACCCAAATTGTGCCGATTTTGTTCGAATTTGACTATGAGATGGACTTGCCTTTGCAAAGGCAAGTCTATAAAAAGGATAAATTATTCTAAACCATCAGGCGATAGGGGACTTCCTATAGGAAAACAAAAAAACGTAAAAGAACAAAGTATATAGGGTTCGGTTTTGAAAGTCTTTCGACGGATCGTCAATAAGTCATAATTTACTTGTACAATACATATATAGTGCAGTGTTATTGTGAGTTACCTACGTGTGGTAGGTTGGCAGTAATGTATTGGTTTTTTTTAACCGTGTAAGGCCTAAAGATCTAATTTTGTATATTTTCCTTTAAATAAATACACAATCTAGACAAAACCTAAAATTGTTAATTTGGCGTCGTTACTACGGAAGCCCGTTTAGGACAGGTAACTCTTTCTTTTTACGTTTTTCTGAGACCTTGCGTGTCTTTTTTTGCGGCCTTGCGTTTTTCTTTCGCGGTGGTGCGTTTTTCTTTGCGATGGTTCGTTTTTCTTTGCGATGGTGCGTTTCTCTTTCGCGGTGGTGCGTTTCTCTTTCGCGGTGGTGCGTTTCTCTTTCGCGGTGGTGCGTTTCTCTTTCGCAGTGGTGCGTTTCTCTTTCGCGGTGGTGCGTTTCTCTTTCGCGGTGGTGCGTTTCTCTTTCGCGGTGGTGCGTTTTTCTTTGCGATGGTGCGTTTCTCTTTCGCGGTGGTGCGCTTTTTATTCGCGGTAGTGCGTTTTTCTTTTATAGTAGCGTGTTTTTTAGAACGTGTGTCTCTCTATTTCGAGGGAAAATTTATTTTTGTTCACATGGGTGTATTTCCCATTATTGTGATAATGTGGCGGCCGCTACTTAGTCACTCGATGCCGCGACTTATATTCTCTTGCAGAGACTTTGGAGCTAATTTAAAAATGACGGTACTGTGGCTAAAATAGCCACGGCCGCTTATTTAATGAGAGTTAACTGAATTATTATTGCCTAGCTTAATAATATCCCAATTCTAGAAACGTTGTTTATAACAAACTGACTCTAGACTAGCTGGAATCTTGAAGTTTATCTACATGCAATAACATTTATTAAAGTTTATGCTTTGATCTTGTTTCAGTCATAATTCCTCGGGGATGAACTTTCAGCTGTACTTACGCTGACTCCACGTAGTGTGTTTATGCCGTATTTGATTGAATGGACGTAATGCATGCTGTACGTACACATATGTATACCATACGTGCGTGCGACACAACTGTGAGCCGCGCCAGTCAATGTACTGTTGTGTTGTTACGAGCTGGGGACGGGGGGGGGGGGGGGGGGGGGGGGGGGGGGGGCCTTCGAGGCTGGGCCCGGGATTGCGAAACGCTGTGGTAACGTCCATTCTCAAAATAGGGGGGAACAATTTGTTCATGCGAGTTTTTGGCATCCAATCTTATCATCTTGTCTATTGTAGTTAAAAAAAAGGTTGTTATTTACCTTAATTATTGTTATCATCCAATGACAAAAATTGTATTGAAAATGTAAAAAGCAGTCGAAAAAAAAAAAGAACGTTGACGTACCGTTGATGCACGTGGAGATTGTGCACAAAATACCCAACCGACGTCAACAAATACCAATCACCTAAAAGGGCAATGATAATCGATAAATTGTGGAAAATCCTGCTTCGAACCCAATAACATTTTTTCCATCGATACGTTAAAAAAAGATGTAGCAGTGATATACTGAATTTTTGAAAAAATCTGTCTGTGAACCCCATGCGTTTTATTGTGTTGTTTTCGAACGGAAATGGCAGAAAATGACATCTCCCCAAACAAATTCCGTGTAGATCGTGCATGTGTACCTGGCTTTGCGGATGTTGGATAAATCCATAGAGCTATATTAAATTAATAATTTAATATAGCTCTATGATAAATCACTGAATTCGGGGAGCGATGCACGGAGCTTATCGAGTGCAAATTTGTACGTGTTTCAATGTTGCGCTTCGAGGTAGCGATCTATACGTATTGTGAGATGTGCGGCTCGTGAGCGTGGAAGAATGAATGAGATACATTTCAACGTTGGTGGCGCACTTTGCTGGGCCCCACCCTCCCCTCCACACCACCCTCCCCTCCACACCCCCCCCCCCCCCCTTCCCTCCACCCCCCCCCCCCCCCTCCCCTGGGTACGAGCTACCATAGACTGTTGTATTATCTGGCCAATCATCGCTGTTGTATGAGATGCGCGTTCCGTGCACGTGTAGAGCGCGTCCGCATCGTGCCTATAAATTCCACTGATTTCCGATTATTTGGGTCGGTTCTGTTCCATCGGATCGCGGAGCAGGCCGGGCATGATCTCAAGACAAGACTTCAAGGCAAGACCCCAAGGCATATTTTAGAAAGCCCCCAACCGTGCCTAGATCTGCGCTATTGGGCTTTGTCGGAGAAAACCACATGGACATTTCTTTGTGTGTAAAATCCGACGCTAGTAATAAAGACAGTAGTTTATGCGCTGTAACATTTTTGAGCTATATTCCTGTTGTATAAAGGACGACGGAAATAGCGGCCATCGAATCCTTAAAGCTATCCACGATACCACTAAATAATCTCATGCCACAGCTTTATTGGTATATCTTTGTTTACAATAATAGAAAGCGCTGTTCTAATGTTCAGCTCAGATGTACTCGAGAAGTTTCAATAAACTGAATTACCATCTTGATTGGTTGAAAGAATTACCCCCTCTTGTGGACATTATATTTTATTACTCCCCACACGCCTCCAAGAATTCTGTCTCACTCATCTACACTTCATTAAAGCTTCCGGTAGATAACTGGGACTTGATTTTGCTCAGGCCTTAGCCCAGACTGACATTAGGCGAGCCGGAATCGTTACAGTACTGTAAACTCCTGAAAGAGAGTTGAGCTACCATGAAAGAAAAACACATCTCCGAAAAAGAAAAAGAGGTACCTGGCCCTTACGGCCTTCCGTACGTTTCTCATTTTGCATATAATTATACTCTGTCACGAATACATAATTATTGTATAGAGCATGTGTTTAGCCAGCAATATTACACATTAATGTGTATGCATCGTGTCCTTGCGCGGCAATTAAAATATATGACGCTTCCTTTCCGATTGATGAAGGTGCTTCATCAAAGGCGTATACTGTCCGTGGTATGTTTGTGTTTCATCCAAAAAAGATTTGTCAAATTTCTTTTGGTTTTGTTCTAACATTATAAAGGTTATTCACTTAAGACATCGACAATTTGGCGTTTGGATACGAAATATTTTCTCCGCAAATTGTTGAATTAGTTTAGGGCACATTGAGTTCTCGCAAGGTAGACTGAGTCCAGCCTCATATCAGAGTCGATACTGTAGAGTCCGTGAACCGGTCTATTCGCAAAGTGGATCTCTGATTGCAAAAGCAACCCAAACCAAGATGTTTTTAAGACGATTGCGAACGTTCAAATAAGAAGCAGAGACAATTATATCTTTAAGTATTTTTATATTAACCATGGTAATTGGTCAGTTACAACCATGGCAACGATCGAGTCCTGAGGTTAAATTTGAGTCAAGATATAGTAAGGTGGAGCTATACCTACGGTGCTGAAAAAAAATAATGGTTTATTATGATTTCCTAGCTAGGCAACCAGAAGAATCGTTCTATTGGGCCGAATAGGAAAAAAACGTATGTGGCCTATTAAGCGCGTATATACACAACACACACAAAGAAGGGAACTTTTAATATTATCCCGCCAATTCGTTATAATTTAACGTCAAAATTGCTAATTTAAGTTTGAACAGGTGGCAGAAAATGACTTGAGAATGGCTCGAATCCAACCTTGAGAGCCAATAAATGGTATCATTAATTCAGTAACGACGCAAGTCATGTGCGCGTGAGCTCTAA
Source organism: Crossaster papposus (assembly GCA_037893245.1). Classification (NCBI taxonomy): domain Eukaryota; kingdom Metazoa; phylum Echinodermata; class Asteroidea; order Velatida; family Solasteridae; genus Crossaster; species Crossaster papposus. Next base: position 331,356 of record JBAIAA010000886.1, on the reverse strand, counting down.
TCTGAAATCGGTAAACCGACAGTAAACCACGTGAATTTGGAAGAGTAACCAGCATGCTGTTGAATTTGGTTTAGAAATTACATACGTAAACACTTATTGCTTTTATTTTGTTTGCAGTCAAGCGACGTTTCACTGGAATTGTTCGCTCCTGAGAACCAAGAACCTCCCTGCTTGGAAAATAACGCCAGTGGTAAATGAACTCTTTGTAGACTTAATAATTATCAATGTAAAAACAGATTGGTTGAAAATAACCATTTGATTAGAAAAAATACGTCCAGCTATGACATTGGCCATTTTAACCCAAATATTGGTCAAAATAACCAACATAGTGGTTAGTCATATTGGTCAAAATAACCAATGATATATTGGTTATTTTGATCTTGATATTGGTTATTTTGGTAAAAATGATTATTATTGGACACCAATGGTGATTTTTTTCAACCATTTTTGTTTGCCAATTGCACATTTAATGAAAATATGTCACTGTAAAATCCATGTTGCAGGTACACAACCCTCAAGTGATTTTGTATAATGGAAATTATCATAAACACAAAAGTATTGGGGCTAATGGTGGTGACTGGTGAATCTACCCTGATATCTTTTCACGAAAAGGGGGATGCAGATCGCAAATACAAAATGTACAACCAAAAAGACTGTACAATAAGGCATACAAAAATTAATGTTATGTTGGCGTAACCCGACCGACCCTAAAAATACGGCCGACCCTTTTTTTTTTTTTTTCAAGGGACGAAATTTAATGATTAAAATCTATATAAATCTAGTTATAAATACGTTTGAAACCATTTCTGACCGTTTCTCTTTGTTGTGTGTGTGGATTGTGAAAATATTGAACCTGGACACGCTATCGTGTATCACTACCGGCTTAAACAATTAGAAAACATATCATTTTCATTGCTGGGAGGGGGAAAAAAAATCAAAAAAAATCCCTACCTACCTACCCTATTTTGGGGGCCCGTTACGCCAACATAACTTCTTTTTTTTATGCCTAATGGAATACTTCTCCGAATTAATTTACAAGATTATTTTCTGTTATGTCGTTGTCACCCTCTTAAATATTAAATATTATAAAATTATAACCCCCAAGAACATCGTCCAAAGATGATGTACCAAATACGAACAAGGTATAATTAACAGGGGTTCTCATATTCTGTTAAGTTAAATAACGTACCACTTTTGTCTCCCTTTTCTTTTTTCAAGATGTTTTCGATATCATCCTAACCACTGAGAAATTCAATACTCGTACTAGTGACTACTTGTCTGTAGTCAGACACGCCTGCTCTCAGTATGGCATGCAGCTATGTACGTTAGCCCAGCTGTATGACGCCTACCAAGCAGGCTTTGCCGGTTACGAATGGGGCTTGATCGACGTTGAAGGGAGAGACGCCGCGTTGGCACCTTGTAGCTATTGGGAACACGGCGAGTGTTACTACATCGTAAATGGGAACGCAGACGAGAGCCTCATCCCCAATACGCCTTGGCCTCCTACCTCCGCTAACGCCTATTGCTGCTCTACCAACCGCACATGCTCTGCATCGCCTCGTACGTAATGCCAGTATATAGATAGGTGATGGGGTTGTGCATTTGATGATACAAGCATGGGATTTGTTGCACACAGTCAGAGTATGTCATGAGAAAGATATTTGGCTATTTTTCCTTTGAAACAAATGTAGGTAAAAAATAAGCAATATTTCTTTTTCTTTGTAAAATGTTGCCATTAGTACTTGTTATTCTATTTATATTTGGCCCTATGGCAAAATATATTTTTCATGACATACTCTGAATGAATGATTGTAGGTCATCAACTCGCCCCCTTACCTACTCGCCCCTTACCGACTCACCCCTTACCGACTCGCCCCCTGACCGACTCGCCCCATACAAACTCGCCCCCTGGTCGACTCGTCCCCTGGCCGACCCGCTCCCTGACTGAGTCGTCCCCTGACCGACTCGTCCCCTGACCGACTCGCCCCCTGACCGACTCGTCCCCTGACCGACTCGCCCCCTCTGTAGGCAGTCCACTCGTTTGATTTATGGACCTTGTATTATATATGTACGATGTATATCCGTTACCATAACATTCCTCATTTTGAGGAATACAAACGAACTGGTTAGACATGAATATATACGCATAGCCCCAGGCCCGTACGCAGGACCAAAAGGTCCACATTTTCCGTATTTTGATGTAGAAATAACGGTACTGGCACACAAATGTTTGGTCCCATTGTTGGTCCCACCAAGTACAAATTTTATGGGGCGGGGGGCATAAACAAATCCTGCGTACGGGCCTGGTAGCCTCGACCCTCCGTTATCTGCGCACGTGCACCTAACGCTCATGCACGCGTGGATGTCAAGAAAATCATAGCTTTTTTGTTACAACTTGAACTAATACAAGTGATCAAATCTGATTCCAAACAGTAATATTTTTTGTAATGGACAGGCCTAGGCCAGGGGGGGGCGGAGGGGGGGCCCAACAAAGTGCGCCACCAACGTTGAAATGTATCTCATTCGTTCTTCCAAGCTCATGAGCCACACATCTCACACAGTAAATACGTATAGATCGCTACCGCGAAGCGCACCATTGAAACACGTACAAATTTGCTCCGTGTATCGCTCTCCGCATTTAGTGATTCATACAACGTCTGCAAAGCCAGGTACGCAGGCACGATCTACACGAATTTGTTTTGGGGCGATGTCATTTTCTTCCATTTTCGTTCGAAAACAACACGATAAAACGCAAGGGGTTCACAGGCAGATTTTTTAAAAAATTCAGTATATCACTGCTACATCCTTTTTAAACGTATCCATGGAAAAAAGTGAGTGGGTTCGAAGCACGATTTTTCACAATTTATCGATTATTATTGCCCTTTTTAGGGGAGGTATTTGTCAACGTCGTTTTAGTATTTGTGCACAATCTCTACGCGCATCAACGGTACGTCAACGCTTAATTTTTTCGACTGCTTTTTTCATTTTCAATACAATTTTTGTCATTGGATGATAAAAATTAAGGTAAATAACAACCTTTTACAACTACAAAAGACAAGATGTTAAGATTGGATGCCAAAAACTCTTTATTTTTCGCGTGAGAAAATTGTTCCCCCCTATTTTGAGAATGGACGGTACGTCAGCGTTGCGCAATCACAGTCTCGAAGGGCCCCCCCCTCCGCCCCCCCCCTGGCCTAGGCTATTTATATTGCCTGAATGAAGCTGATTTAAATGCAATTGATTTCGCGTATACGTGGATCTCTCTTCAATGATACTGGGATGATAATTAATATTGGGAACAAATAAAAATGTGCTACTTGTGGACAGCATACTCTTTCTTTAGCTGTGATCGTCTCATATTTTTTTAATATCTTTTTATATATATATATGTATAATTATATATATATATATATATATATTTTTTATTATTTATTATCATTATCAACAATCACCCACAAGAATATTATAATTTAAAGGGACAAATCGGGCAAAAATCAATATCTGGCAAAAATTCATATTTTTTCGAATAAATTTTTTAAATCAATTAAGTGGATTGAAACGAACATCTTGGAAAAGGTGTTTTCTAAAACTCGGATAAAAATAATCGAGATGATGCACGAGAATTAATCAAGGAAAAGGTTTACCCACATCGTCTTTTAAGTTGTTCTATGAGTATGAGGGCGCGCATGTGGGACTAAGTCACACAAATTAACTCAAACTACACACAAACGGGATGAGCACCAGGGGGGCGAGTCGGCCGGGGGGCCGGGGGGGCGAGTCGGCCGGGGGGGCGAGTCGGCCGGGGGGGCGAGTCGGCCGGGGGGGCGAGTCGGCCGGGGGGGCGAGTCGGCCGGGGGGGCGAGTCGGCCGGGGGGGCGAGTCGGCCGGGGGGGCGAGTCGGCCGGGGGGGCGAGTCGGCCGGGGGGGGCGAGTCGGCCGGGGGGGCGAGTCGGCCGGGGGGGCGAGTCGGCCGGGGGGGCGAGTCGGCCGGGGGGGCGAGTCGGCCGGGGGGGCGAGTCGGCCGGGGGGGCGAGTCGGCCGGGGGGGCGAGTCGGCCGGGGGGGCGAGTCGGCCGGGGGGGCGAGTCGGCCGGGGGGGCGAGTCGGCCGGGGGGGCGAGTCGGCCGGGGGGGCGAGTCGGCCGGGGGGGCGAGTCGGCCGGGGGGGCGAGTCGGCCGGGGGGGGCGAGTCGGCCGGGGGGGCGAGTCGGCCGGGGAGGGCGAGTCGGCCGGGGGGGCGAGTCGGCCGGGGGGGCGAGTCGGCCGGGGGGGCGAGTCGGCCGGGGGGGCGAGTCGGCCGGGGGGGCGAGTCGGCCGGGGGGGCGAGTCGGCCGGGGGGGCGAGTCGGCCGGGGGGGCGAGTCGGCCGGGGGGGCGAGTCGGCCGGGGGGGCGAGTCGGCCGGGGGGGCGAGTCGGCCGGGGGGGCGAGTCGGCCGGGGGGGCGAGTCGGCCGGGGGGGCGAGTCGGCCGGGGGGGCGAGTCGGCCGGGGGGGCGAGTCGGCCGGGGGGGCGAGTCGGCCGGGGGGGCGAGTCGGCCGGGGGGGGCGAGTCGGCCGGGGGGGCGAGTCGGCCGGGGGGGCGAGTCGGCCGGGGGGGCGAGTCGGCCGGGGGGGCGAGTCGGCCGGGGGGGCGAGTCGGCCGGGGGGGCGAGTCGGCCGGGGAGGGCGAGTCGGCCGGGGGGGCGAGTCGGCCGGGGGGGCGAGTCGGCCGGGGGGGCGAGTCGGCCGGGGGGGCGAGTCGGCCGGGGGGGCGAGTCGGCCGGGGGGGCGAGTCGGCCGGGGGGGCGAGTCGGCCGGGGGGGCGAGTCGGCCGGGGGGGCGAGTCGGCCGGGGGGGCGAGTCGGCCGGGGGGGCGAGTCGGCCGGGGGGGCGAGTCGGCCGGGGGGGCGAGTCGGCCGGGGGGGCGAGTCGGCCGGGGGGGCGAGTCGGCCGGGGGGGCGAGTCGGCCGGGGGGGCGAGTCGGCCGGGGGGGCGAGTCGGCCGGGGGGGCGAGTCGGCCGGGGGGGCGAGTCGGCCGGGGGGGCGAGTCGGCCGGGGGGGCGAGTCGGCCGGGGGGGCGAGTCGGCCGGGGGGGCGAGTCGGCCGGGGGGGCGAGTCGGCCGGGGGGGCGAGTCGGCCGGGGGGGCGAGTCGGCCGGGGGGGCGAGTCGGCCGGGGGGGCGAGTCGGCCGGGGGGGCGAGTCGGCCGGGGGGGCGAGTCGGCCGGGGGGGCGAGTCGGCCGGGGGGGCGAGTCGGCCGGGGGGGCGAGTCGGCCGGGGGGGCGAGTCGGCCGGGGGGGCGAGTCGGCCGGGGGGGCGAGTCGGCCGGGGGGGCGAGTCGGCCGGGGGGGCGAGTCGGCCGGGGGGGGCGAGTCGGCCGGGGGGGGCGAGTCGGCCGGGGGGGGCGAGTCGGCCGGGGGGGCGAGTCGGCCGGGGGGGCGAGTCGGCCGGGGGGGCGAGTCGGCCGGGGGGGCGAGTCGGCCGGGGGGGCGAGTCGGCCGGGGGGGCGAGTCGGCCGGGGGGGCGAGTCGGCCGGGGGGGCGAGTCGGCCGGGGGGGCGAGTCGGCCGGGGGGGCGAGTCGGCCGGGGGGGCGAGTCGGCCGGGGGGGCGAGTCGGCCGGGGGGGCGAGTCGGCCGGGGGGGCGAGTCGGCCGGGGGGGCGAGTCGGCCGGGGGGGCGAGTCGGCCGGGGGGGCGAGTCGGCCGGGGGGGCGAGTCGGCCGGGGGGGCGAGTCGGCCGGGGGGGCGAGTCGGCCGGGGGGGCGAGTCGGCCGGGGGGGCGAGTCGGCCGGGGGGGCGAGTCGGCCGGGGGGGCGAGTCGGCCGGGGGGGCGAGTCGGCCGGGGGGGCGAGTCGGCCGGGGGGGCGAGTCGGCCGGGGGGGCGAGTCGGCCGGGGGGGCGAGTCGGCCGGGGGGGCGAGTCGGCCGGGGGGGGCGAGTCGGCCGGGGGGGGCGAGTCGGCCGGGGGGGGCGAGTCGGCCGGGGGGGGCGAGTCGGCCGGGGGGGGCGAGTCGGCCGGGGGGGGCGAGTCGGCCGGGGGGGGCGAGTCGGCCGGGGGGGCGAGTCGGCCGGGGGGGCGAGTCGGCCGGGGGGGCGAGTCGGCCGGGGGGGCGAGTCGGCCGGGGGGGCGAGTCGGCCGGGGGGGCGAGTCGGCCGGGGGGGCGAGTCGGCCGGGGGGGCGAGTCGGCCGGGGGGGCGAGTCGGCCGGGGGGGCGAGTCGGCCGGGGGGGCGAGTCGGCCGGGGGGGCGAGTCGGCCGGGGGGGCGAGTCGGCCGGGGGGGCGAGTCGGCCGGGGGGGCGAGTCGGCCGGGGGGGCGAGTCGGCCGGGGGGGCGAGTCGGCCGGGGGGGCGAGTCGGCCGGGGGGGCGAGTCGGCCGGGGGGGCGAGTCGGCCGGGGGGGCGAGTCGGCCGGGGGGGCGAGTCGGCCGGGGGGGGCGAGTCGGCCGGGGGGGCGAGTCGGCCGGGGGGGCGAGTCGGCCGGGGGGGCGAGTCGGCCGGGGGGGCGAGTCGGCCGGGGGGGCGAGTCGGCCGGGGGGGCGAGTCGGCCGGGGGGGCGAGTCGGCCGGGGGGGCGAGTCGACCTCACATCCTCTGAATGTGTGCCACATTTCGTGCTTGTATCATCAAAGGCACAATTTTTTTCAAATATTTCCCCTATCTTCCCTTCTACTAGTGTACATATCAGTACATTTTTACATTTTGGGGGAAGGACAGAATTGGAAACTACGGAAGCCCGTTAGGGCCAGGTACCTCTTTCTCTTTCACAGAGGTTCGTTTCTCTTTCACAGAGGTTCGTTTCTCTTTCGCGGTGGTGCGTTTCTCTTTCAGAACGTGTGTCTCTCTCTTTCAAGGGGCAAGTCCATTTTTCACAGGGGGGTGCATTTATCATGTATTGCGATTAAGTCGCGGCCGCGAGTTAGTATGTCGCGGCCGCGACTTATTATATCGCGGCCGCGACTTAATTATGTCGCGGCCGCGACTTACTAACTCGCGGCCGCGACTTAATTATGTCGCGGCCGCGACTTAATTATGTCGCGGCCGCGACTTACTAACTCGCGGCCGCGACTTAATTATGTCGCGGCCGCGACATAATTAAGTCGCGGCCGCGAGTTAGTAAGTCGCGGCCGCGACATAATTAAGTCGCGGCCGCGACATAATAAGTCGCGGCCGCGACATACTAACTCGCGGCCGCGACTTAATCGCAATACATGATATATGCACCCCTGTGAAAAATGGACTTGCCCCTTGAAAGAGAGAGACACACGTTCTGAAAGAGAAACGCACCACCGCGAAAGAGAAACGAACCTCTGTGAAAGAGAAACGAACCTCTGTGAAAGAGAAACGAACCTCTGTGAAAGAGAAAGAGGTACCTGGCCCTAAAGGGCTTCCGTAGGAAACGGCAATGCGTAGCCAATTCTTCAATGTGTTCTTCAATAAACGCCCAGCCATTTTCGTGCTTTAGTAGTTTTCATCGTTGTTGTACATTCGCCACCTATTCACATAATATAACGTCACCTAATACCACACAATACGACATAGCAGTGATCTTACTACACTAGTTTATGATAATAATTTGTGTATGTTTTGTAGTGTAATGTACCCTGTTGTAGACATCTGTAAAAATCGAGGTCTTTACAAACCAGAAAAAAACAGGTTTGGGTACTACATGTACTAGGGGTTTGCGATAGGTATGGTTTTTTTTCAGAAGAAAGGTAAATCCTGAATGCCAAAAACTGTCACCATATAATTTGATTTCTGGCAGGCTTGCAGTGGCAACTCGCGTTCAAGGGGCTGGGAGGCCAGACTACGTCTAACCGTAGCCTGTATGAGATATGGACCGACAATCGCTGGGACTCTACCCTTGAAGGTCATTGCCGCGACAAGTCTATCTACGATGCTTGGCGCAACAACAGCAGCCAGCTAAAACTGGTAAGAAAACCATTTACGTCTTTGATGTCTCTGGAATTGTAGCTATTCTAACTAGTCATTTACATCGAGCTCCGAGTCTAAAACTATAGGCTATAATCTTCCCTTTTTTCTCAAAAAGGTGAAGCTTTCCTTGTTCAACTTTGATGAAGCACAACCCGCAGCTCAGTTGATCTTCAACGGTGTGAATTCCAACATCACGAACTGGTTCAGTAAATACCGTCTTATGGCGTCTCCCTGGTTGGACGCTAAATACTACGCCTATTACTTCACTATGAAAGGCCACCAGTCCTGGTAAATGACTCTCGATCCTCAGCCTTTGCTCCGTACTTGTCTCGTATCCACCCCCAAAGTAGGGCGCTGGGACTGGCTAGCCTGCTTCACCACGTTATACAAAGGAAACACAAGATCCCACAGTAATGTGGGTAGCTTGTTGCCCAGTGAATTGACCTATAGGCGTACATTCAGCGCGCACGTGTTACGCGCACACGGATACTGATTGTTGAAACTAATTCTGTCGAATGGGGGCTCAAAGAAATTACGTCATGCAACATGAAGAAATTAGCCATTCCTAGCGCCATCTTTGGGAGGTGGGTACGAATGAAGACTTATTGTTTAGTATTGGTGATCAAGCTTACTGCCCCCCCCCCCCCCCTAAAAAAAACCAAACCCCCCCAAAAAAAAAAAAACCCAAAACAACAACAACAACCTTACCCAACAACAACAACAACATTGAAAAACACCCCAACAAACAAACGAACAAACACCCCCTCCCAACAACAAAAATAAAAATAAAATAAAACTAGACATGTGTTTGTGGACAAACACAGAGCTGTTTCGAGTGTCCAAAGTTACTTTCAATGTGTATGTGGTGGTCTTTTGTGTGTGCCAAGTCTCAAGTCGATCAGATTTACTAGTGTCAAAGTCAATAGTCTAAAGAAAAACGTGTACAAAACCTATAGGGGAAAATTGAACCTTTAACGTGACGCCCCGTGACCTTGAATGACGTAATCGTGCCAAATTTCTCCTACGACCGTCTGTGGATAGTGGTCTATGTGTGTGCCAAGCCTCAAGTCGATCGGATTTACTAAGTGTCAAAGTCAATAGTCTAAAGAAAAACGTGTACAAAACCTATGGGGGACAAATTAAACCTTTAACTTAACGTCACGTGACCTTGAATGACGCAATCGTGCTGAATTTCTTTCAGAAACATCTGGTGGTGGTGTTCTGAGTATATGGCAAGTTTCAAGTCGGTCGGATTTACCAAAGTGTCAAATTCAATAGTCTGAGGAAAAACGTGTACAAAACCTATGGGGAAAATTTCACCTTTAACGCAAAGTCACGTGACCTTAAATGACGTAATCGCGACGAATTTCTTCTAGGACCGTCCTTGGGTGGTTGTCTAAGTGTATGCCAAGTCTCAAGTCGATCGGATTTACCAAAGTGTCAAAGTGTATTGGCTGAAAAAACGTGTACAAATCCTATGGGAAAAAGTCTGAAAGTGGAAAAAAAACCAAAAAAAACTAGAAATGTGTTTGTGGACAAACACAGAGCTGTTTCGGGTGTCTAAGATGACCTTTATTATGTGTGTGCCAAGTCTGAAATCGATCGGATTTACGCAAGTTAATTGGTTGAAAAATACGTGTACAAATTCTATTGGGAAAGCTGCACCTTTAATGTGACGTCACATGACACCCGGTAATGTCATCATGATGTCATCTTAATTTTCGTCTATAACACATTCTGGAATACTTGCATACCAAGTTTGACCCCAATCAGACTTGTACTTCCAGAGATAGAGGGTCCTAAAATCTGCCCCTTTAATGTGACGTCACATGACCCACGATGACGTCATCATGACGATGCTTCCCTTGGCCCTCATGGGTATGGTGGTCGAGGTGTGTGCTAAGTCTGGAGTCGATCGGATGTACCAAAGTGTCAAAGATATATTAGTTGAAAAAAACGTGTTCAAATCCTAAGGGGAAAACTGCACCTTTAATGTGACGTCACATGGCCCACGATGACGTCGTCATGACGTCATCTTAATTTTCGTCTATAACACATCCTGGAATACTTGCATACCAAGTTTGACCCCAATCAGACCTTTACTTCCAGAGATAGAGGGTCTTAAAAACTACACCTTTAAAGTGACGTCACATGACCCACGATGACGTCATCATGACGATTATCCTTGTGGCCCTCCTAGAGATGGTGGTCGAGGTGTGTACTAAGTCTCGAGTCGATTGGATTTACCAAAGTGTCCAATTCAATAGTCTGACGAAAAACGTATACAAAACCTATAGGAAAAACTGCGCCTTTAATGTGACGTCACATGACACCCGATGACGTCATCGTGATGTCATCTTAATTTTTGTCTATAACACATCCCGGGATACTTGCATATCAAGTTTGTCCCCAATCGGGCCTGTACTTCCAGAGATAGAGGGTCTTATAAACTACACCTTTAATGTGACGTCAAATGACCCACGATGACGTCATCATGACGATTTTTCTTCTGGCCCCCCTGGGGATGGTGGTCGAGGTGTGTCCTAAGTCTCAAGTCGATCGGATTGACCGAAGTGTCAAATTCAATATTCTGAAGAAAAACGTGTACAAATCCTATGGGGAAAAATTGCACCTTTAACGTGACGTCACGTGACCACGAATGACGTAATCGTGACAAATTTCTTCTAGGATCATCTGTGGGTGGTGGTCTAAGTGTATGCCAAGTCTCAAGTCGATCGGATTTACCAAAGTGTCAAAGTGTATTGGCTGAAAAAAAAACGTGTACAAACCCTATGGAGAGGAGTCTGAAACGGAAGAAAAAAAAGAAAAAAAGGAAAAACTAGACATGTGTTTGTGGACAAACACAGAGCTGTTTCGAGTGTCTTACATTACTTTCAATATGTGTGTGTGGTGGTCTATGTGTGTGCCAAGTCTCAAGTCGATCAAATTTACGAAAGTGTCAAAGTCAACAGTCTAAAGAAAAACGTGTACAAAATCTATGGGGGAAAATTTAACCTTTAACGTGACACCCCGTGACCTTGAATGACGTAATCGTGCCACATTTCTCCTACGACCGTCTGTGGATGGTGGTCTATGTGTGTGCCAAGTCTCAAGTCGATCGGATTTACTAAGTGTCAAAGTCAAGAGTCTAAAGAAAAACGTGTACAAAACCTATGGGGGACAAATTAAACCTTTAACTTGACGTCACGTGACCTCGAATGACGCAATCGTGCTGAATTTCTTTCAGAAACATCTGGTGGTGGTGTTCTGAGTGTATGGCAAGTTTCAAGTCGGTCGGATTGACCAAAGTGTCAAATTTAATAGTCTGAAGAAAAACGTGTACAAAACCTATGGGGAAAATTTCACCTTTAACGCGAAGTCACGTGACCTTGAATGACGTAATCGCGACGAATTTCTTCTAGGACCGTCCTTGGGTGGTTGTCTAAGTGTATGCCAAGTCTCAAGTCCATCGGATTTACCAAAGTGTCAAAGTGTATTGTCTGAACAAACGTGTACAAATCCTATGGAGAACAAAAGGCAAAAAAAAACAAAAAAAACTAGACATGTGTTTGTGGACAAACACAGAGCTGTTTCGAGTGTCTAAAATTACTTTTAATATGTGTGTGGTGGTCTTTTGTGTGTGCCAAGTCTCAAGTCGATCAGATTTACTAAAGTGTCAACGGCAATAGTCTAAAGAAAAACGTGTACAAAATCTATGGGGAAAAATGAAACTTTAACGTGACGCCCCGTGACCTTGAATGACGTAATCGTGCCAAATTTCTTTTAGGGCCGTCTGTGGATGGTGGTCTAAGTGTGTGCCAAGTCTCAAGTCGATCGGATTTACTACAGTGTCAAAGTCAACAGTCTAAACAAAAACGTGTAAAAACCAATGGGAGAAAAATGTGCACCTTTAATGTGACGTCACGTGACCTTGAATGACGCAATCGTGCCGAATTTCTCTCAGAAACATCTAGGAGTGGTCTTCTAAGTGTATGCCAAGTTTCAAGTCGGTCGGATTTACGGAAGTGCCAAAGTCAATAGTCTGAAGAAAAACGTGTACAAAACCTATGGGACAATTTTCACCTTTAACGTGAGGTCACGTGACCTTGAACTATGTAATCGTGACAAATTTCTTTTAGGACCGTCCTTGGGTGGTTGTCTAAATGTATGCCAAGTTTCAAGTCGATCGGATTTCCCAAAGTGTCAAAGTGCCCTGTCTGAACAAACGTGTGCAAATCCTATGAAGAAAAGTCTGAAAAACAAAAAACAAAAAAAAAACAAAAAAAAACTAGACATGTGTTTGTGGACAAACACAGAGCTGTTTCGAGTGTCTTTTAATATTTGTGTGATGGTCTTTTGTGTGTGCCAAGTCTCAAGTCGATCAGATTTACTAGTGTCAAAGTCAATAGTCTAAAGAAAAACGTGTACAAAACCTATGGGGGAAAAATGAAACTTTAACGTGACGCCCCGTGACCTTGAATGACGTAATCGTGCCAAATTTCTTTTAGGGCCGTCTGTGGATGGTGGTCTAAGTGTGTGCCAAGTCTCAAGTCGATCGGATGTACTAAAGTGTCAAAGTCAACAGTCTAAACAAAAACGTGTAAAAACCAATGGGAGAAAAATGTGCACCTTTAATGTGACGTCACGTGACCTTGAATGACGCAATCGTGCCGAATTTCTCTCAGAAACATCTAGGAGTGGTCTTCTAAGTGTATGCCAAGTTTCAAGTCGGTCGGATTTACGGAAGTGCCAAAGTCAATAGTCTGAAGAAAAACGTGTACAAAACCTATGGGAAAATTTTCACCTTTAACGTGAGGTCACGTGACCTTGAACTACGTAATCGTGACAAATTTCTTTTAGGACCGTCCTTGGGTGGTTGTCTAAATGTATGCCAAGTTTCAAGTCGATCGGATTTCCCAAAGTGTCAAAGTGCCCTGTCTGAACAAACGTGTGCAAATCCTATGAAGAAAAGTCTGAAAAACAAAAAAAAACTAGACATGTGTTTGTGGACAAACACAGAGCTGTTTCGAGTGTCTAAAATTACTTTCAATGTGTGTGTGGTGGTCTTTTGTGTGTGCCAAGTCTCAAGTCGATCAGATTTACTAAAGTGTCAAAGGCAATAGTCTAAAGAAAAACGTGTACAAAACCTATGGGAAAAAAATGAAAATATAACGTGACGCCTCGTGACCTTGAATGACGTAATCGTGCCGAATTTCTTCTAGGACCGTCTGTGGATGGTGGTCTAAGTGTGTGCCAAGTCTCAAGTCGATCAGATTTACTAAAGTGTCAAAGTCAATAGTCTAAAGAAAAACGTGTACAAAACCAATGGGAGAAAAATGTGAACCTTTAATGTGACGTCACGTGACCTTGAATGAGGCAATTGTGCCGAATTTCTTTCAGAAATATCTGGGGGTGGTGTTCTAAGTGTATGCCAAGTTTCAAGTCGGTCGGATTTACCGAAGTGCCAAAGTCAATAGTCTGAAGAAAAACGTGTACAAAAACTAGGGGGAAAATTAAACCTTTAACGCGACGTCACGTGACTTTGAATGACACAATCGAGCCAAATTTCTTCTAGGACCATCTGTGGGTGGAGGTCTAAGTGTATACCAAGTCTCAAGTCGATTGGATTTACTAAAGTGTCAAAGTCAATAGTCTAAAGAAAAACGTGTACAAAACCTATGGGGGAAAATTGAACCTTTAACGTGACACCCCGTAACCTTGAATGACGTAATCGTGCCAAATTTCTTCTACGACCGTCTGTGGATGGTGGTCTATGTGTGTGCCAAGTCTCAAGTCGATTGGATTTACTAAAGTGTCAAAGTCAATAGTCTAAAGAAAAACGTGTACAAAACCTATGGGGGACAAATTAAACCTTTAACTTGACGTCACGTGACCTTGAATGACGCAATCGTGCTGAATTTCTTTCAGAAACATCTGGTGGTGGTGTTCTGAGTGTATGGCAAGTTTCAAGTCGGTCGGATTGACCAAAGTGTCAAATTCAATAGTCTGAAGAAAAACGTGTACAAAACCTATGGGAAAAATTTCACCTTTAACGCTAAGTCACGTGACCTTGAATGACGTAATCGCGACGAATTTCTTCTAGGACCGTCCTTGGGTGGTTGTCTAAGTGTATGCCAAGTCTCAAGTCCATCGGATTTACCAAAGTGTCAAAGTGTATTGTCTGAACAAACGTGTACAAATCCTATGGAGAACAAAAGGCAAAAAAAAAAAAAAAAAAAAACTAGACATGTGTTTGTGGACAAACACAGAGCTGTTTCGGGTGTCTAACATTACTTTCTATATGTATCTGATGATGGTCTATGTGTGTGCCAAGTCTGAAGTCGATGGATTTACACAATTGCCAAAGATATATTAGTTGGAAAAAACGTGTACAAATCCTATGGAGAAAATTGCACCTTTAATGTGACGTCACATGACACCCGATGATGTCATCATGATGTCATCTTAATTTTCGTCTGTAACACATCCTGGAATACTTGCATACAAAGTTTGACCCCAATCGGGCCTGTATTTCCAAAGATAGAGGGTCCTTAAAACTGCACCTTTAATGTGACGTCACATGACCCACGATGATGTCATTGTGACAATTTTCCCCTTGGCCCTCCTGGGGATGGTGGTCGAGATGTGTGCTAAGTGTCGAGTCGATCAAATGTACGAAAGTGTCAAAGTCAATAGTGTGAAGACAAACGTGTACAAAACCAATGGGAGAAAAATGTGAACCTTTAATGTGACGTCATGTGCTCTTGAATGACGCAATCGTGCCGAATTTCTTTCAGAAACATTTGGTGGTGGTGTTCTAAGTGTATGCCAAGTTTCAAGTCGGTCGGATTTACCAAAGTGTCAAATTCAATAGTCTGAGGGAAAACGTGTACAAAACCTATGGGGAAAATTTCACCGTTAACGCAAAGTCACGTGACCTTGAATGACGTAATCGCGACGAATTTCTTCTAGGACCGTCCTTGGGTGGTTGTCTAAGTGTATGCCAAGTCTCAAGTCGATCGGATTTACCAAAGTGTCAAAGTGTATTGGCTGAACAAACGTGTACAAATCCTATGGGAAAAAGTCTGAAAGTGGAAAAAAAAAAAAAGAAAAAAAAAAAAAACTTTAACGAAAACAAAAGCTGTTTCGGTGAAAAACCGAAACAGCTAAAAAAACTAGACATGTGTTTGTGGACAAACACAGAGCTGTTTCGAGTGTCTTTCAATATGTGTTTATGGTCTTTTGTGTGTGCCAAGTCTCAAGTCGATCAGATTTACTAAAGTGTCAAAGTCAATAGTCTAAAGAAAAACGTGTACAAAACCTATGGGGAAAAATTGAACCTTTACCGTGACGCCCCATGACCTTGAATGACGTAATCGTGCCAAATTTCTCCTACGACCATCTGTGGATGGTGGTCTATGTGTGTGCCAAGTCTCAAGTCGATCGGATTTACTAAGTGTCGAAGTCAATAGTCTAAAGAAAAACGTGTACAAAACCTATGGGGGACAAATTAAACCTTTAACTTGACGTCACGTGACCTTGAATGACGCAATCGTGCTGAATTTCTTTCAGAAACATCTGGTGGTGGTGTTCTGAGTGTATGGCAAGTTTCAAGTCGGTCGCATTTACCAAAGTGTCAAATTCAATAGTCTGAAGAAAAACGTGTACAAAACCTATGGGGAAAATTTCACCTTTAACGCGAAGTCACGTGACCTTGAATGACGTAATCGCGACGAATTTCTTCTAGGACCGTCCTTGGGTGGTTGTCTAAGTGTATGCCAAGTCTCAAGTCGATCGGAATTACTAAACTGTCAAAGTGTATTGTCTGAAAAAACGTGTGCAAATCCTATGGAGAAAAGTCTGAAAGAGGAAAAAAAAAAAAAAAAAAAAAAAAAAAAAAAAAAAAGAAAAAAAAAAACTTTAACGATTACAAGAGCTGTTTCGGTGAAAAACCGAAACAGCTAAAAAAAAAAAACCAGAACGAAAACAATAGCTGTTTCGGTGAAAAACCGAAACAGCTAAAAAAAAACTAGACATGTGTTTGTGGACAAACACGGAGCTGTTTCGAGTGTCTCAAATTACTTTCAATATGTGTGTGGTGGTCTTTTGTGTGTGCCAAGTCTCAAGTCGATCAGATTTAATAAAGTGTCAAAGTCAATATTCTTAAGTAAAACGTGTACAAAACCTATAGGGGAAAATTGAACCTTTAACGTGACGCCCCGTGACCTTGAATGACGTAATCGTGCCAAATTTCTCCTACGACCGTCTGTGGATGGTGGTCTATGTGTGTGCCAAGTCTCAAGTCGATCGGATTTACTTAGTGTCAAAGTCAATAGTCTAAAGAAAACGTGTACAAAACCTATGGGGGACGAATTAAACCTTTAACTTGACGTCACGTGACCTTGAATGACGCAATTGTGCTGAATTTCTTTCAGAAACATCTGGTGGTGGTGTTCTGAGTGTATGGCAAGTTTCAAGTCGGTCGGATCTACCAAAGTGTCAAATTCAACAGTCTGAATAAAAACGTGTACAAAACCTATGGGAAAAATTTCACCTTTAACGCGAAGTCACGTGACCTTGAATGACGTAATCGCGACGAATTTCTTCTAGGACCGTCCTTGGGTGGTTGTCTAAGTGTATGCCAAGTCTCAAGTCCATCGGATTTACCAAAGTGTCAAAGTGTATTGTCTGAACAAACGTGTACAAATCCTATGGAGAACAAAAGGCAAAAAAAACCAAAAAACTAGACATGTGTTTGTGGACAAACACGGAGCTGTTTCGAGTGTCTAAAATTACTTTCAATATGTGTGTGGTGGTCTTTTGTGTGTGCCAAGTCTCAAGTCGATCAGATTTACTAAAGTGTCAAAGGCAATATTCTAAAGAAAAACATGTACAAAACCTATGGGGGAAATATTGAACCTTTAACGTGACGCCCCGTGACCTTGAATGACTTAATCGTGCCGAATTTCTTCTAGGAACATCTGCGGGTGGTGTTCGAAGTGTATGCCAAGTTTCAAGTCGGTCGGATTCACCAAAGTGTCAAAGACATTAGTCTTAAGAAAAACGTGTACAAAACCTATGGGAAAAATTTCACATTTAACGCGAAGTCACGTGACCTTGAGTGACGTAATCGCGGCGAATTTCTTCTAGGACCGTCCTTGTGTGGTTGTCTAAATGTATGCCAAGTCTCAAGTCGATCGGATTTACCAAAGTATCTAAGTGACCTGTCTGAACAAACGTGTACAAATCCTATGGAGAAAAGTCTGAAAAAAAAAAAAAAAACAAAAAAAACTAGACATGTGTTTGTGGACAAACACAGAGCTGTTTCGAGTGTCTTTCAATATGTGTGTGATGGTCTTTTGTGTGTCGATCAGATTTACTAAAGTCTCAAGTCGATCAGATTTACTAAAGTGTCAAAGTCAATAGTCTAAAGAAAAACGTGTACAAAACCTATGGGGGAAAATTTAACCTTTAACGTGACACCCCGTGACCTTGAATGACGTAATCGTGCCAAATTTCTCCTACGACCGTCTGTGGATGGTGGTCTATGTGTGTGCCAAGTCTCAAGTCGATCGGATTTACTAAGTGTCAAAGTCAAGAGTCTAAAGAAAAACGTGTACAAAACCTATGGGGGACAAATTAAATCTTTAACTTGACGTCACGTGACCTTGAATGACGCAACCGTGCTGAATTTCTTTCAGAAACATCTGGTGGTGGTGTTCTGAGTGTATGGCAAGTTTCAAGTCGGTCGGATTGACTAAAGTGTCAAATTTAATAGTCTGAAGAAAAACGTGTACAAACCCTATGGGAAAAATTTCACCTTTAACGCGAAGTCACGTGACCTTGAATGACGTAATCGCGACGAATTTCTTCTAGGACCGTCCTTGGGTGGTTGTCTAAGTGTATGCCAAGTCTCAAGTCCATCGGATTTACCAAAGTGTCAAAGTGTATTGTCTGAACAAACGTGTACAAATCCTATGGAGAACAAAAGGCAAAAAAAAAAAAAAAAAAAAAACTAGACATGTGTTTGTGGACAAACACAGAGCTGTTTCGAGTGTCTTTCAATATGTGTGTGATGGTCTTTTGTGTGTGCCAAGTCTCAAGTCGATCAGATTTACTAAAGTGTCCAAGTCAATAGTCTAAAGAAAAACGTGTACAAAACCTATGGGGGAAAATTGAACCTTTAATGTGACGCCCCGTGACCTTGAATGACGTAATCGTGCCGAATTTCTTCTAGGGCCGTCTGTGGATAGTGGTCTAAGTGTGTGCCAAGTCTCAAGTCGATCGGATTTACCAAAGTGCCAAAGTCAATAGTCTGAGGAAAAACGTGTACAAAACCTATGGGGGGAAAATTAAACCTTTAACTTGACGTCACGTGACCTTGAATGACGCAATCGTGCTGAATTTCTTTCAGAAACATCTGGTGGTGGTGTTCTAAGTGTATGCTAAGTTTCAAGTCGGTCGGATTGACCAAAGTGTCAAATTCAATAGTCTGAAAAAAAACGTGTACAAAACCTATGGGGAAAATTTCACCTTTAACACGAAGTCACGTGACCTTGAATGACGTAATCGCGACGAATTTCTTTTAGGACCGTCCTTGGGTGGTTGTCTAAGTGTATGCCAAGTCTCAAGTCCATCGGATTTACCAAAGTGTCAAAGTGTATTTTCTGAACAAACGTGTACAAATCCTATGGAGAACAAAAGGAAAAAAAAAAAAAAAAAAAAAAAAAAAAAAAACTAGACATGTGTTTGTGGACAAACACAGAGCTGTTTCGAGTGTCTAAAATTACTTTCAATATGTATGGATGGTCTTTTGTGTGTGCCAAGTCTCAAGTCGATACGATTTACTAAAGTGTCAAAGTCAATAGTCTAAAGAAAAACGTGTACAAAACCTATGGGGGAAAATTGAACCTTTAACGTGACGCCCCGTGACCTTGAATGACGTAATCGTGCCAAATTTCTCCTAGGACCGTCTGTGGACGGTGGTCTAAGTGTGTGCCAAGTCTGAAGTCGATCGGATTCACTAAAGTGTCAAAGTCAATAGTCTAAAGAAAAACGTGTACAAAACCTATGGGGGACAAATTGAACCTTTAACGTGACGTCACGTGACCTTGAATGACGCAATCGTGCCAAATTTCTTTCAGGAACATCTGGGTGTGGTGTTCTAAGTGTATGCTAAGTTTCAAGTCGGTCGGATTCACCAAAGTGTCAAAGACAATAGTCTTAAGAAAAACGTGTACAAAACCTATGGGAAAAATTTCACCTTTAACGCGAAGTCACGTGACCTTGAGTGACGTAATCGCGGCGAATTTCTTCTAGGACCGTCCTTGTGTGGTTGTCTAAATGTATGCCAAGTCTCAAGTCGATCGGATTGACCAAAGTACCTAAGTGACCTGTCTGAACAAACGTGTACAAATCCTATGAAGAAAAATCTGAAAAAGAAAAAAAAGAAAAAGAAAAAACTAGACATGTGTTTGTGGACAAACACAGAGCTGTTTCGAGTGTCTTTTAATATGTGTGTGATGGTCTTTTGTGTGTGCCAAGTCTCAAGTTGATCAGATTTACTAGTGTCAAAGTCAATAGTCTAAAGAAAAACGTGTACAAAACCTAAGGGGGGAAAATGAAACTTTAACGTGACGCCCCGTGACCTTGAATGACGTAATCGTGCCAAATTTCTTTTAGGGCCGTCTGTGGATGGTGGTCCAAGTGTGTGCCAAGTCTCAAGTCGATCGGATTTACTAAAGTGTCAGTCAACAGTCTAAACAAAAACGTGTACAAAACCAATAGGAGAAAAAATGTGCACCTTTAATGTGACGTCACGTGACCTTGAATGACGCAATCGTGCCAAATTTCTTTCAGAAACATCTGGGGGTGGTGTTCTAAGTATATGCCAGGTTTCAAGTCGGTCGGATTTACCGAAGTGCCAAAGTCAATAGTCTGAAGAAAAACGTGTACAAAACCTATGGGAAAATTTTCACCTTTAACGTGAGGTCACGTGACCTTGGATGACGTAATCGTGACGAATTTCTTCGAGGACCGTCTGTGGGTGGTGGTCTAAGTGTGTGCCAAGTCTCAAGTCGATCGGATTTATTAAAGTGTCAAAGTGTATTGTCTGAACAAACGTGTGCAAATCCTATGGAGAAAAGTCTGAAAAAGAAAAAAAAAAAAAAGAAAAAAAAAAAAAAAAAAAAGAAAAAAAAAAACTTTAACGATTACAAAAGCTGTTTCGGTGAAAAACCGAAACAGCTAAAAAACCAGAACGAAAACAAAAGCTGTTTCGGTGAAAAACCGAAACAGCTAAAAAAAAAAAAAAAAAAAAAAAAAAAACCAGAACGAAAACAAAAGCTGTTTCGGTGAAAAACCGAAACAGCTAAAAAAAACTTTAACGATTACAAAAGCTGTTTCGGTGAAAAACCGAAACAGCTAAAAAAAAAAAAAAAGAAAAAAAAAAACTTTAACGAAAACAAAAGCTGTTTCGGTGAAAAACCGAAACAGCTAAAAAAAACTTTAACGATTACAAAAGCTGTTTCGGTAAAAAACCGAAACAGCTAAAAAAAAAAAAAAAAAAAAAAAACCAGAACGAAAACAATAGCTGTTTCGGTGAAAAACCGAAACAGCTAAAAAAAAAAAAAAAATAGAACTACGTCTGTTCAAGGAACAGAACATAGGGCTTTTTCGCTTTCGCATTTTTTTAGAGTATTTTTTTTCAAAAAAACCGAATTTAAGTTAATTTAAACAGATTAAAATAAATTCAAACTGATTAAAACGATGACGTCACACGTTTCTGAACTTTTTGTGCAACTATCTATCACCTAACAACACACAATGAGGTGTTATGTTAACACGATCCTTTGCTGAGATATGCCTTCAACGTCTAAAAACGTGATAATTCAAATATAATCGTAATATGACGTAACATTTGTCAACATGACGCTAGAGGGCGCTTTAACATTTTATGAAGTCACTGTTAACATTTTTGTTACTTACAACCTAGCCAGCTTCTAACATCGTTGAAAGTAAGTTCACATCGTTTTTTACTTTTAAATTATAAGGAATTTCCGGTTTGGACCGGAAGGAAGTGTCAGGTCTTTTTGCATGTAATACAAATTATGAAGACCATGGATTAATCTATCAATTCCCCTAAAAATCTAAATCAGATTGTTTACAGTTTATTGTATATTGATTTTCAAAGATTAAATTTAGAAATATTTGGTTGCTTGTAATATGACACTTGATGACGTCATCGTGACGTAATTAACAGAAAGCTCGAGAGCTGTCTTAACTTTGCTATTTAAAGCAAAAATCTGGATTATATCTATAGCGGTTGATTTTTAAGCGACTTTTTACAGTTTAAAGGATTTTTTATTGTAACTTCCGGTTTGGTGACGTCATAAATATTTCTCTTTCCCAATATGGTCTAAGCATGAAGCTGATTATATACACGGGTTATAAAGTTATTTCAGCAAACTTCGCAACACACATCAACAGATTATTCATTTTAACAATTTTTCAAACTGCCGCTAGAGGGCGCTATAACATGTTATGACGTCACAAATATTTTTTTGGAAAAATACATTGTAGCCAGACACTAACATCGTTGAAAGTAAGTTCATATCATTTTTCACTTTCAAATTATGAGGCACTTCCGGTTTAGACCGGAAGGAAGGGTCACGTGATTTCACGCACCTGAGATAAAATGAAGATCCTGGATTATTCGATTAATTGCCACAAAATTCAAGTTTCGGTCTTTTGCGGTTGATGTTTTATTGATTTTCAAAGATTAAATCAATTCCACCTTTAAGATAAGGTCACGTGGGCCTGATGACGTCTTCCTCGTGGTGTCTGTCGGCGAGACTGGAGTTCACTATTGGGTCTTCACCTGGGTCAAGTTTATGGAAATGCGACTTTGTTTTTCCGTTAAAAGTGCTTTGAATTGTGCAAGCAACGTTTACAAAGTCTACGGGGTTGGATTCTGCGTAGCCGAAAGCGTGCTTACCTACCTGTCGTACGCGGCGCCCTTCCCCATGGGCAACTTGATGACGTCATCCTGTTTCACAGGTTGGCTGCTAGTGTCCTCTTGGGTGAGCGTACATGTGCTTGCACGAACGATGTCAGTGGTGATACATTCGCTCAATACATAATGCACTATCGGTGTATACGTACATGTACTAGCATGTATATTATACTTGTGGCATGCACGCGTAAGGGGTCAATGCTTTTTGCACCTAGGCCAAAACGATTACATTTCAAGGGTGCCGCAGGGTATGTTCAAGTTCGTTTTTTGCCCCAAAACACAGGGAAGTTCGAGAACTACTTTTACATTAACCTTTAGAGCAAAAATCAAGATTGTATCTGTCAGGTTTAATTTTTTAGGAATTTTCAAAGGAAAAGGAGTCTTTTCATTCTAACTTCCGGTCTGGTGACGTCATAATTTTTTCTTCCCGTCAACTTGTTCCTAGCATGAAGCTGATTAAATACACCTGTTATAAAGTGATTTCAGCAAACTTCGCCACACACATCAACAGATTATTCATTTTAACAATTTTTCAAACTGCCGCTAGAGGGCGCTATAACATGTTATGACGTCACCAATATTTTTTTTGAAAAATACATTGTAGCCAGACACTAACATCGTTGAAAGTAAGTTCATATCATTTTTCACTTTCAAATTATGAGGCACTTCCGGTTTAGACCGGAAGGAAGGGTCACGTGATTTCACGCACGCGAGATAAAATCAAGATCCTGGATTATTCTATCTATTGCCACAA
This sequence comes from Crossaster papposus, assembly GCA_037893245.1. Classification (NCBI taxonomy): domain Eukaryota; kingdom Metazoa; phylum Echinodermata; class Asteroidea; order Velatida; family Solasteridae; genus Crossaster; species Crossaster papposus. The sequence continues at coordinate 308,684 of JBAIAA010000886.1, read as the reverse complement.
AAATTAAGTTTCGGTCTTTTGCGGTTGATTTGTTATTGAATTTCAAAGATTAAATCAATTACACCTTTAATATGACGTCACGTGACCCCTGATGACCTCACCGTGACGTATGTCGGCTAGGCACGAGCTTACTATGGGGTCTTCACTTGGGTTAAGTTTTATGGAAATACGACTTTGTTCTCTGGTAAAAGTACTTGTGCAAAAAAACGTGTACAAAGTCTATGGAGTTTAGGTTACTAAAAGAAAAAAAAGAAAGAAAAAAAAAAATCTGAACAAAAACAAAGGCTTTTTCGCAAAATTGCGAAAAAGCCAAAAAAACTTTAACGAAAACAAAAGCTGTTTCGGCTGAATTGCCGAAACAGCTAAAAAAAACAAAAAAACTAGACATGTGTTTGTGGACAAACACAGAGCTGTTTCGGATGTCTAAAATGTCTTTCATTATGTGTGTGTGGTGGTCTAAGTGTGTGCCAAGTCTAAAGTCGATCGGATTTACCAAAGTGCCAAAGATATATTGGTTGAACAAAAACGTGTACAAATCCTATGGGAAAAACTGAACCTTTAATGTGATGTAACATGACACCCGGCGATGTCATCATGACGTCATCTTAATTTTCGTCTATAACACATCCTCGAATACTTGCAAACCAAGTTTGACCCCAACCGGACTTGTACTTTCAGAGTTAGAGGGTCTTAAAAAACTACACATTTAATGTGACGTCACATGACCCGCGATGACGTCATCTTGATAATTTTTGTCTTGGCCCTCCTAAGGATGGTGGTCTAGGTCTGTGCTAAGTCTCAAGTCGATCGAATTGACAGAAGTGTCAAATTCAATATTTTGAAAAAAAACGTGTACAAAACCTATGGAGAAAATTGAACCTTTAATGTGACGTCACCACATGACACCCGGTGGTGTCATAATTACGTCATCTTAATTGTCGTCTATAACACACCCTCGAATACTTGCAAACCAAGTTTGACCCCAACCGGACTTGTACTTTCAGAGTTAGAGGGTCTTAAAAACTACACCTTTAATGTGACGTCACATGACCCGCGATGACGTCATCTTGATTTTTTTTTTTGGCCCTCCTAAGGATGGTGGTCGAGGTCTGTGCTAAGTCTCAAGTCGATCGAATTGACAGAAGTGTCAAATTCAATATTTTAAAGAAAAACGTGTACAAACCCTATGGGGATTAATTGCACCATTAACGTGACGTCACGTTACCATGAATGACGTAATCGTGACGAATTTCTTCTAGGATCATCTGTGGATGGTGGTCTAAGTGTATGCCAAGTCTCAAGTCGATAGGATTTACCAAAGTGTCAAAGTGTATTGTCCGAACAAAAAACGTGTACAAACCCTATGGGAAAAGTCTGAAAAAGAAAAAGAAAAAAAACTAGACATGTGTTTGTGGACAAACACAGAGCTGTTTCGAGTGTCTTTCAATATGTGTGTGATGGTCTTTTGTGTGTCGATCAGATTTACTAAAGTCTCAAGTCGATCAGATTTACTAAAGTGTCAAAGTCAATAGTCTAAAGAAAAACGTGTAAAAAACCTATTGGGAAAAATTTAACCTTTAACGTGACACCCCGTGACCTTGAATGACGTAATCGTGCCAAATTTCTCCTACGACCGTCTGTGGATGGTGGTCTATGTGTGTGCCAAGTCTCAAGTCGATCGGATTTACTAAGTGTCAAAGTCAAGAGTCTAAAGAAAAACGTGTACAAAACCTATGGGGGACAAATTAAACCTTTAACTTGACGTCACGTGACCTTGAATGACGCAATCGTGCTGAATTTCTTTCAGAAACATCTGGTGGTGGTGTTCTGAGTGTATGGCAAGTTTCAAGTCGGTCGGATTGACCAAAGTGTCAAATTTAATAGTCTGAAGAAAAACGTGTACAAAACCTATGGGAAAAATTTCACCTTTAACGCGAAGTCACGTGACCTTGAATGACATAATCGCGACGAATTTCTTCTAGGACCGTCCTTGGGTGGTTGTCTAAGTGTATGCCAAGTCTGAAGTCCATCGGATTTACCAAAGTGTCAAAGTGTATTGTCTGAACAAACGTGTGCAAATCCTATGGAGAAAATGCTGAAAAAGAAAAAAAAAAAAACTAGACATGTGTTTGTGGACAAACACAGAGCTGTTTCGAGTGTCTAACGTTACTTTCAATATGTGTATGTGGTGGTCTATGTGTGTGCCAAGTCTGAAGTCGATTGGATTTACACAAGTGCCAAAGATATATTAGTTGAACAAAACGTGTACAAATCCTATGGGGAAAATTGAACCTTTAATGTGACGTCACATGATACCCGATGATGTCATGATGATGTCATCTTAATTTTCGTCTGTAACACATCCTGAAATACTTGCATACCAAGTTTGACCTCAATCGGACATGTACTTCTAAAGATAGAGGGTCTTAAAAACTGAACCTTTAATGTGACGTCACATGACCCACGATGACGTCATCATGATTTCATTTTTGTTGTTGTCTATAACACACCCTGAAATACTTGCATACCAAGTTTGACCCCAATCGGACGTGTACTTCCAGAGATAGAGGGTCTTAAAAACTACACCTTTAATGTGACGTCACATGACCCACGATGACGTCACATGACCCACGATGACGTCATCATCACGAGTTTTCTCTTGACCCTCCTGGGGATGGTGGTCGAGGTGTGTGCTAAGTTTCAAGTCAATCGGATTTACCAAACTGTCAAAGTCAATAGTCTAAAGAAAAACGTGTACAAAACCAATGAGAGAAAAATGTGAACCTTTAATGTGACGTCACGTGACCTTGAATGACGCAATCGTGCCGAATTTCTTTCAGGAACATCTAGGGATGGTGTTCTAAGTGTATGCCAAGTTTCAAGTCGGTCGGATTTACCAAAGTGTCAAAGACAATAGTCTTAAGAAAAACGTGTACAAAACCTATGGGAAAAATTTCACCTTTAACGCGAAGTCACGTGACCTTGAGTGACGTAATCAAAACGAATTTCTTCTAGGACCGTCCTTGGGTGGTTGTCTAAATGTATGCCAAGTCTCAAGTCGATCGGATTTACCAAAGTACCTAAGTGACCTGTCTGAACAAACGTGTACAAATCCTATGGAGAAAAGTCTGAAAAAGAAAAAAAAAAAAAACTAGACATGTGTTTGTGGACAAACACAGAGCTGTTTCGAGTGTCTAAAGTTACTTTCAATATGTATGTGGTGGTCTTTCGTGTGTGCCAAGTCTCAAGTCGATCAGATTTACTAGTGTCAAAGTCAATAGTCTAAAGAAAAACGTGTACTAAACCTATGGGGGAAAATTGAACCTTTAACGTGACGCCCCGTGACCTTGAATGACGTAATCGTGCCAAATTTCTCTTACGACCGTCTATGGATAGTGGTCTATGTGTGTGCCAAGTTTCAAGTCGATCGGATTTACTAAAGTGTCAAAGTCAATAGTCTAAAGAAAAACGTGTACAAAACCAATGGGAGAAACATGTGAACCTTTAATGTGACGTCACGTGACCTTGAATGACGCAATCGTGCCGAATTTATTTCAGAAACATCTGGGGGTGGTGTTCTATGTGTATGACAAGTTTCAAGTCGGTCGAATTTACCGAAGTGCCAAAGTCAATAGTCTGAACAAAAACGTGTACAAAACCTATGGGGAGATTTTCACCTTTAACGTGAGGTCACGTGACCTTGAATAACATAATCGTGACGAATTTCTTTTAGGACCGTCCTTGGGTGGTTGTCTAAATGTATGCCAAGTCTCAAGTCGATCTAATTTACCAAAGTGTCAAAGTGCCCTGTCTGAACAAACGTGTGCAAATCCTATGGAGAAAAGTCTGAAAAAGAAAAAAAAAAAAAAAAAAAGAAAAAAAAGAACTTTAACGATTACAAAAGCTGTTTCGGTGAAAAACCGAAACAGCTAAAAAAACTAGACATGTGTTTGTGGACAAACACAGAGCTGTTTCGAGTGTCTTTCAATATGTGTGTGATGGTCTTTTGTGTGTCGATCAGATTTACTAAAGTCTCAAGTCGATCAGATTTACTAAAGTGTCAAAGTCAATAGTCTAAAGAAAAACGTGTACAAAACCTATGGGGAAAAATTTAACCTTTAACGTGACACCCCGTGACCTTGAATGACGTAATCGTGCCAAATTTCTCCTACGACCGTCTGTGGATGGTGGTCTATGTGTGTGCCAAGTCTCAAGTCGATCGGATTTACTAAGTGTCAAAGTCAATAGTCTAAAGAAAAACGTGTACAAATCCTATGGGGAGACAAATTAAACCTTTAACTTGACGTCACGTGACTTTGAATGATGCAATCGTGCTGAATTTCTTTCAGAAACATCTGGTGGTGGTGTTCTGAGTATATGGCAAGTTTCAAGTCGGTTGGATTTACCAAAGTGTCAAATTCAATAGTCTGAGGAAAAACGTGTACAAAACCTATGGGGAAAATTTCACCTTTAACGCGAAGTCACGTGACCTTGAATGACGTAATCGCGACGAATTTCTTCTAGGACCGTCCTTGGGTGGTTGTCTAAGTGTATGCCAAGTCTCAAGTCGATCGGATTTACCAAAGTGTCAAAGTGTATTGGCTGAAAAAACGTGTACAAATCCTATGGGAAAAAGTCTGAAAGTGGAAAAAAAAAAAAAAAAAAAAAAAAAAAAAAAAAAAAAAAAAACTTTAACGAAAACAAAAGCTGTTTCGGTGAAAAACCGAAACAGCTAAAAAAAAAAAAAAAAGAAAAAAAAAAACTTTAACGATTACAAGAGCTGTTTCGGTGAAAAACCGAAACAGCTAAAAAAAAACTTTAACGAAAACAATAGCTGTTTCGGTGAAAAACCGAAACAGCTAAAAAAAAAAAAAAAAAAAAAAAAAAAAAAAAACAAGAACGAAAACAAAAGCTGTTTCGGTGAAAAACCGAAACAGCTAAAAAAAACTTTAACGATTACAAAAGCTGTTTCGGTGAAAAACCGAAACAGCTAAAAACTAGACATGTGTTTGTGGACAAACACAGAGCTGTTTCGAGTGTCTTACATTATTTTCAATATGTGTGTGGTGGTCTTTTGTGTGTGCCAAGTCTCAAGTCGATCAGATTTAATAAAGTGTCAAAGTCAATAGTTTACAGAAAAACGTGTACAAAACCTATAGGGGAAAATTAGACCTTTAACGTGACGCCCCGTGACCTTAAATGACGTAATCGTGCCGATTTTTTTCTAGGACCGTCTGTGGATGGTGGTCTAAGCGTGTGCAAAGTCTCAAGTCGGTCGGATTTACTAAAGTGTCAAAGTCAATAGTCTAAAGAAAAACGTGTACAAAACCTATGGGGAAAAATTGAACCTTTAACGTGACGTCATGTGACCTTGAGTTACGCAATCGCGACGAATTTCTTCTAGGACCGTCCTTGCGTGGTTGTCTAAATGTATGCCAAGTCTCAAGTCGATCGGATTTATCAAAGTACCTAAGTGACCTGTCTGAACAAACGTGTACAAATCCTATGGAGAAAAGTCTGAAAAAAAAAAAAAAAAAAAAGACTAGACATGTGTTTGTGGACAAACACAGAGCTGTTTCGAGTGTCTTACATTACTTTCAATATGTGTGTGTCAAAGTCAACAGTCTAAAGAAAAACGTGTACAAAACCTATGGCGGAAAATTGAACCTTTAACGTGACGCCCCGTGACCTTGAATGACGTAATCATGCCCATTTTTTTCTAGGACCGTCTGTGGATGGTGGTCTAAGTGTGTGCCAAGTCTTAAGTCGATCGGATTTACTAAAGTGTCAAAGTCAATAGTCTAAAGAAAAACGTGTACAAAACTAATGGGAGAAAAATGTGAACCTTTAACGTGACGTCACGTGACGTTCAATGACGCAATCGTGCCGAATTTCTTTCAGGAACATCTGGGAGTGGTGTTCTAAGGGCATGCCAAGTTTCAAGTTGGTCGGATTTACCGAAGTGTCAAATTCAATAGTTTGAAGAAAAACGTGTACAAAACCTATGGGGAAAATTTCACCTTTAACGCGAAGTCACGTGACCTTGAATTACGTAATCGTCACGAATTTCTTCGAGGACCGTCTGTTGGTGGTGGTCTAAGTGTGTGCCAAGTCTCAAGTCGATCGGATTTATTAAAGTGTCAAAGTGTATTGTCTGAACAAACGTGTGCAAATCCTATGGAGAAAAGTCTGAAAAAGAAAACAAAAAAAAAACTAGACATGTGTTTGTGGACAAACACAGAGCTGTTTCGGGTGTCTAAAATTACTTCCAATATGTGTGTAGTGGTCTAAGTGTGTGCCAAGTCTGAAGTCGATAGGATCGATCAAAGTGCCAAATATATTGGTAGAAAAAAACGTGCACAAATCCTATGAAAAAAACTGAACCTTTAATGTGACGTCACATGACCCACGATGACGTCATCATCACGATTTTCCTCTTGGCCCCCCTGAGGATGGTGATTGAGGTGTGTACCAAGTCTCGAGTCAATCGGATTTAACAGTGTCAAAGTCAATAGTCTGAAGGAAAACGTGTACAAAACCTATGGGGAAAACTACACCTTTAATGTGACGTCACATGACACCTGATGACGTCATCATGACGTCAACTTAATTTGTGTCTATAACACATCCCGGAATACCTGAATACCAAGTTTGACCCTAATTGGACTTGTACTTCCAGAGATAGATTGTCTTAAAAACTACACCTTTAATGTGACGTCACATGACACACGATAATGTCATCATGACGTCACCCTAATTGTCGTCTATAACACATCCCGGAATACTCGTATACCAAGTTTGACCCCAATCGGACACGTACTTTCAGAGATAGAGGGTCCTAAAAACTGCACCTTTAATGTGACGTCACATGACACCTGATGACGTCATCATAATGTCATCTTAATTATCGTCTATAACTCATCCTGGAATACATGAATACTAAGTTTGACCCCAATCGGATCTGTACTTCCAGAGATAGAGGGTCCTAAAAACTGCACCTTTAACGTGATGTCACATGACCCCCGATGACGTAATCATGACGATTTTCCTCTTGGCCCTTCTGAGGACGGTGGTTGAGGTTTCTATCAAGTCTAAAGTCAATCGGATTGACCAAAGTGTCAAAGTTAATAGCCTAAAGGAAAACGTGTACAAAACCTATGGGGAAATATTGTACCTTTAACGTGACAACACGTGACCATGAATGACGTAATCGTGACGAATTTCTTCTAGGACCATCTGTGGGTGGTTGTCTAAATGTATGCCAAGTCTCAAGTCGATCGGATTTACCAAAGTGCCAAAGTGTATTGGCTGAAGAAAAAACGTGTACAAACCCTATGGAGAGGAGTCTGAAACGGAGGAAAAAAAAAAAAAAAAAAACTTTAACGATTACAATAGCTGTTTCGGCTGAATTGCCGAAACAGCTAAAAAAAAAAAAAAAAAAAAAAGAAAAAACTAGACATGTGTTTGTGGACAAACACAGAGCTGTTTCAATTGTCTAACGTTACTTTCAATATGTGTGTGTAGGGGTCTATGTGTATGTCAAGTCTGAAGTCGATTGGATTTACACAAGTGCCAAAGATATATTAGTTGAAAAAACGTGTACAAATCCTATGGGGAAAATTGAACCTTTAATGTGACGTCACAGGATACCCGATGATGTCATCATGACGTCATCTTAATTTTCGTCTGTAACACATCCTGGAATACTTGCATACCAAGTTTGACCCCAATCGGACCTGTACTTCTAGAGATAGAGGGTCCTAAAAAATGAACCTTTAATGTGACGTCACATGACCCCCGATGACGTCATCATGACGATTTTCTCCTTGGCCCTCCTGGAAATGGTGGTCGAGGTGTGTGCTAAGTATCAAGTCGATCAAATTTACGAAAGTGTCCAAGTAAATAGTTTGAAGAAAAACGTGTACAAACCCTATGGGAAAAACAATTGCACCTTTAACGTCACGTCACGTGACCTTGAATGTCGCAATCGTGCCGAATTTCTTCAATGGCCATCTGTGTGTGGTGTTCTAAGTGTATGCCAAGTTTCAAGTCGGTCGGATTTACCAAAGTGTCAAAGTCAATAGTCTGAAGAAAAACGTGTACAAAACCTATGGGGAAAATTTAACCTTTAACGCAAAGTCACGTGACCTTGAATGACGTAATCGCTACGAATTTCTTCTAGGACCGTCCTTGGGTGGTTGTCTAAATATATGCCAAGTTTCAAGTCGATCGGATTTACCAAAGTGTCAAAGTGCTATGCCAGAAAAAACGTGTACAAATCCTATGGGAAAAAGTCTGAAAAATAAAAAGAAAAAAAAAAAAAAGAAACTAGACATGTGTTTGTGGACAAACACAGAGCTGTTTCGAGTGTCTAAAATTACTTTCAATATGTGTGTGGTGGTCTTTTGTGTGTGCCAAGTCTCAAGTCGATCAGATTTACTAAAGTGTCAAAGGCAATAGTCTAAAGAAAAACCTGTACAAAACCTATGGGAAAAAAAATAGAAACTTTAACGTGACGCCGCGTGACCTTGAATGACGTAATCGTGCCGAATTTCTTCTAGGGCCGTCTGTTGATGGTGGTCTAAGTGTGTGCCAAGTCTCAAGTCGATCAGATTTACTAAAGTGTCAAAGTCAATAGTCTAAAGAAAAACGTGTACAAAACCAATGGGAGAAAAATGTGAACCTTTAATGTGACGTCACGTGACCTTAAATGACGCAATCGTGCTGAATTTCTTTCAGAAACATCTGGGGATGGTGTTTTAAGCGTATTCCAAGTTTCAAGTCGGTCGGATTTACCGAAGTGCCAAAGTCAATAGTCTGAAGAAAAACGTGTACAAAACCTATGGGGAAAATTAAACCTTTAACGTGACGTCACGTGACCTTGAATGACGCAATCGAGCCAAATTTCTTCTAGGACCATCTGTGGGTGGAGGTCTAAGTGTATACCAAGTCTCAAGTCGATTGGATTTAGCAAAGTGCCAAAGTGTATTGGCAGAACAAACGTGTGTAAATCCTATGGGTAAAAACACTGAAAGTGGCAAAAAAAAAAAAAAAAAAAAAAAAAAAAACTAGACATGTGTTTGTGGACAAACACAGAGCTGTTTCGAATGTCTAAAATGACTTTCAATATGTGGGTGGTGGTCTAGTGTGTATCAAGTATGAAATCGATCGGATTTACCAAAGTGCCAAATATATTGCTTGAAAAAAACGTGTACAAATGCTATTAAAAAAACTAAACCTTTAATGTGACGTCACATGACCCACGATGACGTCATCATCACGAGTTTTCTCTTGGCCCTCCTGTGGATGGTGGTCGAAGTGTGTGCTAGGTATCAAGTCGATCAAATTTACGAAAGTGTCAAAGTCAATAGTCTAAAGAAAAACGTGTACAAAACCTATGGGGGGAAAATTGAACCTTTAACGTCATGTCACTTGACCTTGAATTACGCAATCGTGCCAAATTTCCTCCAGAACCATCTGTGGGTGGTGTTCTAAGTGTATGCTAAGTCTGGAGTCGAGTGAATTTACCAAAGTGTCAAAGTCAATAGTCTGAAGGAAAACGTGTACAAAACCTATGGGGAAAACTACACCTTTAATGTGACGTCACATGACACCTGATGACGTCATCATGACGTCAACTTAATTTTCGTCTATAACACATTCTGGAATACTTGCATACCAAGTTTGGCCCCAATCAGACATGTACTTCCAGAGATAGAGGGTCCTAACATCTGCCCCTTTAATGTGACGTCACATGACCCACGATGACGTCATCATGACGAATTTCCCTTGGCCCTCCTGGGGATTGTGGTCGAGATGTGTGCCAAGTCTCAAGTCGATCAAATTTACGAAAGTGTCAAAGTCAATAGTCTAAAGAAAAACGTGTACAAAACCTATGGGGGACAAATTGAACCTTTAACGTGACGTCACGTGACCTTGAATGACGCAATCGCGCCGAATTTCTTTCAGGAACATCTGGGGGGGGGGTTTTCTAAGTGTATGCCAAGTTTCAAGTCGGTCGGATTTACTAAAGTGTCAAAGTCAATAGTCTGGAGGAAAACGTGTACAAAACCTATGGGGAAAAATTGCACCTTTAACGTGACGTCACGTGACCATGAATGACGTAATCGTTACCAATTTCTTCTAGGACCGTCCTTGGGTGGTTGTCTAAGTGTATGCCAAGTTTCAAGTCGATCGGATTTACCAAAGTGTCAAAGTGTATTGGCAGAAAAAACGTGTACAAATCCTATGGGGAAAAATGACAAATAAAAAAAAAAAAAAAAAGAAAAAAAAAAAGAAAAAGAAAAAAAAAAACTTTAACGAAAACAAAAGCTGTTTCGGCTGAAAGGCCGAAACAGCTAAAAACTTTAACGAAAACAAAAGCTGTTTCGGTGAAAAACCGAAACAGCTAAAAAAAAAACTTTAACGAAAACAAAAGCTGTTTCGGTGAAAAACCGAAACAGCTAAAAAAACTTTAACGATTACAAAAGCTGTTTCGGTGAAAAACCGAAACAGCTAAAAAAAAAAAACTTTAACGATTACAAAAGCTGTTTCGGTGAAAAACCGAAACAGCTAAAAAAAAGAAAAAACTAGACATGTGTTTGTGGACAAACACAGAGCTGTTTCGAGTGTCTTTTAATATTTGTGTGATGGTCTTTTGTGTGTGCCAAGTCTCAAGTCGATCAGATTTACTAGTGTCAAAGTCAATAGTCTAAAGAAAAACGTGTACAAAACCTATGGGGAAAAATGAAACTTTAACGTGACGCCCCGTGACCTTGAATGACGTAATCGTGCCAAATTTCTTTTAGGGCCGTCTGTGGATGGTGGTTTAAGTGTGTGCCAAGTCTCAAGTCGATCGGATGTACTAAAGTGTCAAAGTCAACAGTCTAAACAAAAACGTGTACAAAACCAATGGGAGAAAAATGTGCACCTTTAATGTGACGTCACGTGACCTTGAATGACGCAATCGTGCCGAATTTCTCTCAAAAACATCTAGGGGTGGTCTTCTAAGTGTATGCCAAGTTTTAAGTCGGTCGGATTTACGGAAGTGCCAAAGTCAATAGTCTGAAGAAAAACGTGTACAAAACCTATGGGACAATGTTCACCTTTAACGTGAGGTCACGTGACCTTGAACTACGTAATCGTGACAAATTTCTTTTAGGACCGTCCTTGGGTGGTTGTCTAAATGTATGCCAAGTTTCAAGTCGATCGGATTTCCCAAAGTGTCAAAGTGCCCTGTCTGAACAAACGTGTGCAAATCCTATGGAGAAAAGTCTGAAAAAGAAAAAAAACTAGACATGTGTTTGTGGACAAACACAGAGCTGTTTCGAGTGTCTTACATTACTTTCAATATGTGTGTGTGGTGGTCTATGTGTGTGCCAAGTCTCAAGTCGATCAAATTTACGAAAGTGTCAAAGTCAACAGTCTAAAGAAAAACGTGTACAAAACCTATGGGGAAAAATTGAACCTTTAACGTGACGCCCCGTGACCTTGAATGACGTAATCGTGCCGATTTTTTTCTAGGACTGTCTGTGGATGGTGGTCTAAGTGTGTGCCAAGTCTTAAGTCGATCGGATTTACTAAAGTGTCAAAGTCAATAGTCTAAAGAAAAACGTGTACAAAACCGTGACCTTGAATGACGTAATCGTGCCGATTTTTTTCTAGGACTGTCTGTGGATGGTGGTCTAAGTGTGTGCCAAGTCTTAAGTCGATCGGATTTACTAAAGTGTCAAAGTCAATAGTCTAAAGAAAAACGTGTACAAAACCAATGGGAGAAAAATGTGCACCTTTAACGTGACGCCACGTGACGTTCAATGAAGCAATCGTGCCTAATTTCTTTCAGGAACATCTGGGGATGTTGTTCTAAGGGCATGCCAAGTTTCAAGTCGGTCGAATTTACCGAAGTGTCAAATTCAATAGTCTGAAGAAAAACGTGTACAAAACCTATGGGAAAAATTTCACCTTTAACGCAAAGTCACGTGACCTTGAATGACGTAATCGCGACGAATTTCTTCTAGGACCGTCCTTGGGTAGTTGTCTAAGTGTATGCCAAGTCTCAAGTCCATCGGATTTACCAAAGTGTCAAAGTGTATTGTCTGAATAAACGTGTGCAAATCCTATGGAGAAAAGTCTGAAAAAGGAGAAAAAAAACGAAAAAAAAACTAGACATGTGTTTGTGGACAAACACAGAGCTGTTTCGAGTGTCTTTTAATATTTGTGTGATGGTCTTTTGTGTGTGCCAAGTCTCAAGTCGATCAGATTTACTAGTGTCAAAGTCAATAGTCTAAAGAAAAACGTGTACAAAACCTATGGGGGAAAAATGAAACTTTAACGTGACGCCCCGTGACCTTGAATGACGTAATCGTGCCAAATTTCTTTTAGGGCCGTCTGTGGATGGTGGTCTAAGTGTGTGCCAAGTCTCAAGTCGATCGGATGTACTAAAGTGTCAAAGTCAACAGTCTAAACAAAAACGTGTAAAAACCAATGGGAGAAAAATGTGCACCTTTAATGTGACGTCACGTGACCTTGAATGACGCAATCGTACCGAATTTCTCTCAGAAACATCTAAGAGTGGTCTTCTAAGTGTATGCCAAGTTTCAAGTCGGTCGGATTTACGGAAGTGCCAAAGTCAATAGTCTGAAGAAAAACGTGTACAAAACCTATGGGACAATTTTCACCTTTAACGTGAGGTCACGTGACCTTGAACTACGTAATCGTGACAAATTTCTTTTAGGACCGTCCTTGGGTGGTTGTCTAAATGTATGCCAAGTTTCAAGTCGATCGGATTTCCCAAAGTGTCAAAGTGCCCTGTCTGAACAAACGTGTGCAAATCCTATGAAGAAAAGTCTGAAAAAAAAAAAAAAAAAAAAACTAGACATGTGTTTGTGGACAAACACAGAGCTGTTTCGAGTGTCTTTTAATATTTGTGTGATGGTCTTTTGTGTGTGCCAAGTCTCAAGTCGATCAGATTTACTAGTGTCAAAGTCAATAGTCTAAAGAAAAACGTGTACAAAACCTATGGGGGAAAAATGAAACTTTAACGTGACGCCCCGTGACCTTGTATGACGTAATCGTGCCAAATTTCTTTTAGAGCCGTCTGTGGGTGGTCTAAGTGTGTGCCAAGTCTCAGGTCGATCGGATTTACTAAAGTGTCAAAGTCAACAGTCTAAACAAAAACGTGTACAAAACCAATGGGAGAAAAATGTGCACCTTTAATGTGACGCCACGTGACCTTGAATGACGCAATCGTGCCGAATTTCTCTCAGAAACATCTAGGGGTGGTCTTCTAAGTGTATGCCAAGTTTCAAGTCGGTCGGATTTACCGAAGTGCAAAAGTCAATAGTCTGAAGAAAAACGTGTACTAAACCTATGGGGAAATTTTAACCTTTAACGAGAGGTCACGTGACCTTGAACTACGTAATCGTGACAATTTTCTTTTAGGACCGTCCTTGGGTGGTTGTCTAAATGTATGCCAAGTCTCAAGTCGATCGGATTTACCAAAGTGTCAAAGTGACCTGTCTGAACAAACGTGTGCAAATCCTATGAAGAAAAGTCTGAAAAAGAAAAAAAAACTAGACATGTGTTTGTGGACAAACACAGAGCTGTTTCGAGTGTCTTACATTACTTTCAATATGTGTGTGTGGTGGTCTATGTGTGTGCCAAGTCTCAAGTCGATCAAATTTACGAAAGTGTCAAAGTCAACAGTCTAAAGAAAAACGTGTACAAAACCTATGGGAAAAAATTGAACCTTTAACGTGACGCCCCGTGACCTTGAATGACGTAATCGTGCCGATTTTTTTCTAGGATTGTCTGTGGATGGTGGTCTAAGTGTGTGCCAAGTCTTAAGTCGATCGGATTTACTAAAGTGTCAAAGTCAATAGTCTAAAGAAAAACGTGTACAAAACCGTGACCTTGAATGACGTAATCGTGCCGATTTTTTTCTAGGACTGTCTGTGGATGGTGGTCTAAGTGTGTGCCAAGTCTTAAGTCGATCGGATTTACTAAAGTGTCAAAGTCAATAGTCTAAAGAAAAACGTGTACAAAACCAATGGGAGAAAAATGTGCACCTTTAACGTGACGCCACGTGACGTTCAATGAAGCAATCGTGCCTAATTTCTTTCAGGAACATCTGGGGGTGTTGTTCTAAAGGCATGCCAAGTTTCAAGTCGGTCGAATTTACCGAAGTGTCAAATTCAATAGTCTGAAGAAAAACGTGTACAAAACCTATGGGAAAAATTTCACCTTTAACGCAAAGTCACGTGACCTTGAATGACGTAATCGCAACGAATTTCTTCTAGGACCGTCCTTGGGTAGTTGTCTAAGTGTATGCCAAGTCTCAAGTCCATCGGATTTACCAAAGTGTCAAAGTGTATTGTCTTAATAAACGTGTGCAAATCCTATGGAGAAAAGTCTGAAAAAGGAGAAAAAAAAAGAAAAAAAAAAAAAAAAGAAAAAAAAAAACTTTAACGATTACAAAAGCTGTTTCGGTGAAAAACCGAAACAGCTAAAAAAACTAGACATGTGTTTGTGGACAAACACAGAGCTGTTTCGAGTGTCCAAAGTTACTTTCAATGTGTATGTGGTGGTCTTTTGTGTGTGCCAAGTCTCAAGTCTATCAGATTTACTAGTGTCAAAGTCAATAGTCTAAAGAAAAACGTGTACAAAACCTATGGGGGAAAATTGAACCTTTAACGTGACGCCCCGTGACCTTGAATGACGTAATCGTGCCAAATTTCTCCTACCACCGTCTGTGGATAGTGGTCTATGTGTGTGCCAAGTCTCAAGTCGATCGGATTTACTAAGTGTCCAATTCAATAGTCTGAGGAAAAACGTGTACAAAACCTATGGGAAAAATTTTACCTTTAACGCGAAGTCACGTGACCTTGAATGACGTAATCGCGACGAATTTCTTCTAGGACCGTCCTTGGGTGGTTGTCTAAGTGTATGCCAAGTCTCAAGTCGATCGGATTTACCAAAGTGTCAAAGTGTATTGGCTGAAAAAACGTGTACAAATCCTATGGGAAAAAGTCTGAAAGTGGAAAAAAAGAAAAAAAAAAAAAAGAAACTAGACATGTGTTTGTGAACAAACACAGAGCTGTTTCGAGTGTCTTACATTATTTTCAATATGTGCGTGTAGTGGTCTATGTGTGTGCCAAGTCTCAAGTCGATCAAATTTACGAAAGTGTCAAAGTCAATAGTCTAAAGAAAAACGTGTACAAAACCTATGGGGGACAAATTAAACCTTTAACTTGACGTCACGTGACCTTGAATGACGCAATCGTGCTGAATTTTTTTCAGAAACATTTGGTGGTGGTGTTCTGAGTATATGGCAAGTTTCAAGTCGGTCGGATTTACCAAAGTGTCAAATTCAATAGTCTGAGGGAAAACGTGTACAAAACCTATGGGGAAAATTTCACCTTTAACGCAAAGTCACGTGACCTTGAATGACGTAATCGCGACGAATTTCTTCTAGGACCGTCCTTGGGTGGTTGTCTAAGTGTATGCCAAGTCTCAAGTCGATCGGATTTACCAAAGTGTCAAAGTGTATTGGCTGAACAAACGTGTACAAATCCTATGGGAAAAAGTCTGAAAGTGGAAAAAAACAAAAAGAAAAAAAAACTAGACATGTGTTTGTGGACAAACACAGAGCTGTTTCGAGTGTCTAAAATTACTTTCAATATGTGTGTGGTGGTCTTTTGTGTGTGTCAAGTCTCAAGTCGATCAGATTTACTAAAGTGTCAAAGGCAATAGTCTAAAGAAAAACGTGTACAAAACCTATGGGAAAAAAATAGAAACTTTAACGTGACGCCCCGTGACCTTGAATGACGTAATCGTGCCGAATTTCTTCTAGGGCCGTCTGTGGATGGTGGTCTAAGTGTGTGCCAAGTCTCAAGTTGATCGGATTTACTAAAGTGTCAAAGTCAATAGTCTAAACAAAAACGTGTACAAAACCAATGGGAGAAAAATGTGAACCTTTAATGTGACGTCACGTGACGTTGAATGACGCAATCGTGCCGAATTTATTTCAGAAACATCTGGGGGTGGTATTGTAAGTGTATGCCAAGTTTCAAGTCGGTCGGATTTACCGAAGTGCCAAAGTCAATAGTCTGAAGAAAAACGTGTACAAAACCTATGGGGAAAATTAAACCTTTAACGTGACGTCACGTGACCTTGAATGACGCAATCGAGCCAAATTTCTTCTAGGACCATCTGTGGGTGGAGGTCTAAGTGTATACCAAGTCTCAAGTCGATTGGATTTACCAAAGTGCCAAAGTGTATTGGCAGAACAAACGTGTGTAAATCCTATGGGTAAAAACACTGAAAGTGGAAAAAAAACAACAAAAAAACTAGACATGTGTTTGTGGACAAACACAGAGCTGTTTCGAGTGTCTAAAATTACTTTCAAAATGTGTGCGGTGGTCTTATGTGTGTGCCAAGTCTCAAGTCGATCGGATTTACTAAAGTGTCAAAGTCAATAGCCTAAATAAAAACGTGTACAAAACCTATGGGGGGGGGGAAATTGAAACTTTAACGTGACGTTACGTGACCTTGAATGACGCAATCGTGCCGAATTTCTTCCAAGACCATCTGTAGGTGATGTTCTAAGTGTATGCCAAGTTTCAAGTCGATCGGATGTACCAAAGTGTCGAAGTCAATAGTGTGAAGAAAAACGTGTACAAAACCTATGGGGAAAATTTAACCTTTAACGCAAAGTCACGTGACCTTGAGTGACGTAATCGCAACGAATTTCTTCTAGGACCGTCCTTGGGTGGTTGTCTAAATGTATGCCAAGTCTCAAGTCGATCGGATTTACCAAATTGTCAAAGTGTATTGGCTGAAAAAACGTGTACAAATCCTATGGGAAAAAGTCTAAAAGTGGAAAAAAAAAAAAAGAAAAAAAAAAAAAACTTTAACGAAAACAAAAGCTGTTTCGGTGAAAAACCGAAACAGCTAAAAAAACTTTAACGAAAACAAAAGCTGTTTCGGTGAAAAACCGAAACAGCTAAAAAAAAAAAAACTTTAACGAAAACAAAAGCTGTTTCGGTGAAAAACCGAAACAGCTAAAAAGAAAAAAAAAAACTTTAACGATTACAAAAGCTGTTTCGGTGAAAAACCGAAACAGCTAAAAAAAAAAAAAAAAGAAAAAAAAAAACTTTAACGAAAACAAAAGCTGTTTCGGTGAAAAACCGAAACAGCTAAAAAAAAAAAAAGAAAAAAAAAAACTTTAACGATTACAAAAGCTGTTTCGGTGAAAAACCGAAACAGCTAAAAAAAAACTAGACATGTGTTTGTGGACAAACACAGAGCTGTTTCGAGTGTCTTTCAATATGTGTGTGATGGTCTTTTGTGTGTCGATCAGATTTACTAAAGTCTCAAGTCGATCAGATTTACTAAAGTGTCAAAGTCAAAAGTCTAAAGAAAAACGTGTACAAAACCTATGGGGGAAAATTTAACCTTTAACGTGACACCCCGTGACCATGAATGACGTAATCGTGCCAAATTTCTCCTACGACCGTCTGTGGATGGTGGTGTATGTGTGTGCCAAGTCTCAAGTCGATCGGATTTATTAAGTGTCAAAGTCAAGAGTCTAAAGAAAAACGTGTACAAAACCTATGGGGGACAAATTAAACCTTTAACTTGACGTCACGTGACCTTGAATTCCGCAATTGTGCCGAATTTCTTTCAGGAACATCTGGGGGTGGTGTTCTAAGGGTATGCCAAGTTTCAAGTCGGTCGGATTTACTAAAGTGTCAAAGTCAATAGTCTGAAGAAAAACGTGTACAAAACCTATGGGAAAATTTCACCTTTAACGCAAAGTCACGTGACCTTGAGTGACGTAATCGCGGCGAATTTCTTCTAGGACCGTCCTTGTGTGGTTGTCTAAATGTATGCCAAGTCTCAAGTCGATCGGATTTACCAAAGTACCTAAGTGACCTGTCTGAACAAACGTGTACAAATCCTATGGAGAAAATTCTGAAAAACAAAAAAAAAAAAAAGAAAAAAAAAAACTTTAACGATTACAAAAGCTGTTTCGGTGAAAAACCGAAACAGCTAAAAAAAGAAAAAAAAAAACTTTAACGATTACAAAAGCTGTTTAAAAACTTTAACGATTACAAAAGCTGTTTCGGTGAAAAACCGAAACAGCTAAAAAAAAAAGAAAAAAAAAAACTTTAACGATTACAAGAGCTGTTTCGGTGAAAAACCGAAACAGCTAAAAAGAAAGAAAAAAAAAATCTTAACGATTACAATAGCTGTTTCGGCTGAGTTGCCGAAACAGCTAAAAAAAAAACTTTAACGAAAACAAAAGCTGTTTCGGTGAAAAACCGAAACAGCTAATAAAATCACCAACAAAACAACCCCAAACACACGCATCAGCACCAAGGCTTTGAACTACATGTATGCCTAATGCATTTGCGATGGTTTCTCGCAGGCCTGGGCGACACTTCCTCATCAACAAAGATGGAGATAACTGCGCAGACAATAGTGGATGGCTTTTCTTTGCTGGGCCGGAGCCACATTGTCCCTGGGTTGAACCGTTCACAGTTATGTATAGCACCACGAAACATAGCACGAAATGGAGCCACACTATGTCATCACCAGGTAACGATGTAAAGAAATCAGGATTATCCCGCATCTTTTTTTTATCGCAAACTACAATTGCAACAAACATTGACAACACACACAGTCGTGAACCACATAACGACCGAGGATCGATATTGTGTTTTCCTTTCTTCCTTTACTTAACCCAATCCCCATTGCTTTGCCATTGCACCGTCGATCGAGGACAGAATTCGGACAAGCAAACCGTCGATCGAGGATCCTTTGTTCCCTTTGTTCTCTTTTGTGTTTCGATCCTCGATCGTAATGCAAGACAAGAACACACACACACACGCATGGATCGTGTCAACGTTTGTGCGCATCATTCACGGATTATAAACCAATACTATAATGGGACAAAAGTCTCTGAGACATAACTTTGAAAAATTACCTTCTTTTATTAATTTTTTCAAAATGACAGCAAGTCAGAAGAGTTAATTTCACATGGAGTTGTGTCATTATAACCTTTAAAACTACATGTAGTAAACTTCTAAACATTTTTTTAAAATCTATCGATTATAATTATTTCTGACGGAATTATATTTGGCAGGGTATTTTTGACCATTCCGAAAGTTTGTCTCATTTGTTAGTTTCAGAGTAATTACCATGTTGCCACGTACTTGTTTTATTTAATGTATGCATTAGGTGAAGGTGTTGGAATTGCTGACTACGTGACTATCCACGTATCCTGGAGTGAATAGAGGGCTCCATGAGACTGGTACCCATAACACGTTCCTACACAACAGCATACCAGCTACAGCAGGGAACCTTCTTAGTGGCGCCAAACCTATGGTGTTCTACAACGGACAGGCAAGCGTCGTAGTTCCGTTTTAGAACACCATTCAGTTCAACCAAAGGAACCAAACATTCTGGTTCGTCTACTCCGACATGCGTGAAAAAGTGTGATATCACACAATACATTATTACACGTTTTATTCAAATTAGCACAATTAATGAATATAGTTTTACTAGCAACACTTTCAACATGTTTTGCATAACTAATTATTATTATATTTTAGTTGACAGAAAGTCAAGTGATTGTAAAAACGCCAACAATAATGGGGACTTTTGAGACGATTGGGGGCGCCCATCAACCGGTCATTTTATATTGTTTTCGTCACTGGGAACACTAGAAAAGAACTGGTTGGTGGGGCGCCCCCTATCGTCTCAACAGTCTCCCATTGGCTTTATTTATTGAGATATAATTTATTCATATATATAAACTAATATTTAAATGTATTTAAACTCTTTAAATCTAAACGTAATTATGGTTGTTCTGAAGTGATATCGCAAATTGTTAATATTGACGTCAATATTCACGATTTGCGATGTTTCTTCAGAGCCACCATATAAACTTTTCTTTTCTTGCTTCGTGTATTTGTTTGCTTCGTGTGTTTGGTAGATAACCAGGGCCCAATTTCTTGGCTCTGCTAACCACAGAATTCCTCGCTTACGGTCACCATTTTCCGCTAACCGCGCTAGCAGAAAAATTATTTGCTCACCCGGTAAGCACAGAATCCTTAGTTACGGGATGTACGCATGCTCAGAGACCAGAATTCCTTGCTAACGCGTGAAATACGTTTACCGTAAGCACCGAATTTTTTGCTATAGTAAGCAGGGATTTTTCGCTAACGGTAAGCAGAGCCAAGAAATTGGGCCCAGGTCCTGATGACATGTCGCAGCGATATATAGAGGGCGCTCGGCGAATTAGCAATAAAAACGAAAGAGAAAAAGGGGGTATTTTTTTTTTGGGGGGGGGGGGGGGGATAGAGTGACGGTAAACAGCCCAAAATTACACAATTGGCTACACACCGTATGGTAATTTGGCCTGGCGATTACTCGTAATTTAAATGAGACTTTTCAGGTGCTTAGTGCTGTAGCAAACACACGTACCGGTCCTCTTCACTGACGTGTCCAAAAACGGGCGGCTAGGGCTACAGCTATGTCTATGTCACGCGTAGTTGTAATGGATGAACACCTAGACAATAGCCCCAGACCAGGGGGGGGGGGGGGCGGAGGGGGGCCCAAGAAAGTGCGCCACCAACGTTGAAATGTATCTCATTCGTTCTTCCACGCTCATGAGCCACACATCTCATACAGTAAATACGTACAGATCGCTACCTCGAAGCGCACCATTGAAACACGTACAGATTTGCTCCGTGTATCGCTCTCCGCATTTAGTGATTCATACAACGTCCGCAAAGCCAGGTACGCAGGCACGATCTACACGGATTTTGTTTGGGGCGATGTCATTTTCTGCCATTTTCGTTCGAAAACAACACGATTAAACGCAAGGGGGTCACAGGCAGTATATCAAAAATTCAGTATATCACTGCTACATCCTTTTTTAACGTATCCATGGAAAAAAATGAGTGGGGTCAAAGCACGATTTTTCACAATTTATCGATTATTATTGCCCTTTTTAGGGGAGGTATTTGTTAACGTCGTTTGAGTATTTGTGCACAATCTCCACGCGCATCAACGGTACGTCAACGCTTAATTTTTTCGACTGCTTTTTTCATTTTCAATACAATTTTTGTCATTGGATGATAAACATTAAGGTAAATAACAACCTTGTACAACTACAAAAGACAAGATGTTAAGATTGGATGCCAAAAACTCTTTATTTTTCGAGTGAGAAAATTGTTCCCCCCTATTTTGAGAATGTACGGTACCACAGCGTTTCGCAATCACAACCTCGAAGGACCCCCCCCCCCCCCCCCCCCCCCCCCCCCCTCTGCCCCAGACAAGAGATTCGGACGCAGCCTTATTTACGTCGGAATAAAGCTAACGTGCGCATGTTAAAAATGACATAATAACTATAAACAATTTTAATGACTAGTTCTTATCACCATACTAGCGCCTCCAAATTAGTCTCCCTTTATTCTGCATAAATCCACCGCATTTTGGCTAACGTATGTTTTAAAAGCTCAACAAAATTACATTGCTAACAGTGCCTTGCAGTTGCAGCTCTATATAAACTTGATTTAATCACTCTGGTCTTTAGGTCGGTTTTATATTCCACAGCAATTACCAGCGATGATGGAGCACTAGCACACTTTGCACGTGCACGGAAGATAATACGACAGTCAATATAACCATAGCTCCATGATATAACTAGTTTCAGGTGCAAAACACACAATGGGTTGGGCTGGATGATATCACGTGGCGAATCCGCTAAACACGCGATCAATAGCGGAATGAAGAGACCATCTATTATCTAATCAATATTAGTCCATTATGTATGGTAGACACTGGTAGCTAGAATCTGTTATTGTACGTAGGGTAATGTCAATGTTCATTCAACAGCCAACTGAGTGCCGGGTATAGATTTATATTGTGCACATGTTGCACGTAGATATACTATATAGTTGTCGTCGCCGTTTCGATGTACATGTACATACATGTAGGTAGTTTACTCGCGTCTGTTGCATGCATATGGTGATAGTGATCGGCTAATTAGGTACGCACACTATATTCTACGATGATCAAAGTATTAGATAATCTATTTTATTGCACATAAATATATATAATTATTTCCGATTTAGGTAGATAATAATAATAATCATAATAATAATAATGAGATTTGTAAAGCGCACATATTCACCCTGCAGGGTGCTCAAGGCGCTGTAGACAACAAGAAGTAAATTAATCCTTGAAAATTTGCGACATCAAAGTAAGTCTTAAGAAGCGATTTGAACCTAGTTGTACAATGGCATGATCTGAGTTCAAGTGGCAATGAATTCCAAAGTCCAGGAGCTGCAACAGAAAAAGATATGGCGCCCCATGTTCGTTTAGCAATTGGTTCCTTGAGAAGTTGCTGGTTACTTGATCTAAGAGTTCTTGCTGGAGAATATTCATGTAGTAGTTCCTTAATGTAGTAGGGAGCCTTGTTGTTGAGAGCTTTGTGGACCAAAAGCATGAGTTTGAAAACAATCCTTTGTGAGACAGGAAGCCAGTGTAGTTCCTTAAAAATGGGGGTTATGTGACAGTTCCTCCTAGATAAGGTGATGATGCGGGCAGCAGTATTCTGAAGACGTTGAAGACGGTATATTTGATTCTGAGGGAGTCCGTAGAGTAGTGAATTGCCGTTTTCTAGATGCAGGTATATTGCATTTTATAACACCTCACTCACAGATTCTGTGTCTTGATTGGCCGAGAGCGCGGCACGTGTCACTTGCTATTTTTACTATTTTTTACTTGCGCTATCCAAAAAGACTATACCACGCAAAAAGGACTATGCGCATAGCAACACACGAACAATGCGCATAGCAACGAAAGCGTGACTGAAACCCAGACGTGTGTTTCGGTGCATTGCGTAAACATTGCTCTATCACCTTCGCACCCGTTCATCAAGGCAACAAAGTACACGTATGATCGAGAGACGTATAATTCGGAGATTTTTTGTCATTACTATACTTTCAGGAAGCTTAAATTGTGCAGAATCTGTGAGTGAGGTGTTATAAAACAAATATTGACTGCTTTATTTCGCGGTATAGTAAAACTAGCCTCCCTCGGTGATCCATGGAGCATTCTATTTTCCCTCGGCTTCGCCTCGGGAAAATAGAATGCTCCATGGATCACCTCGGGAGGATAGTTTTACTATACCACTCAAAGAAGTCAATATTTGTATAGTATTGCATTGTCGCAAATGTGTGGGATCGGAAACCATTTAGAACATGTGTTAACACAGTTTGATTGTATCATGGAGGAATATATACAGGTTTATCATAGTCGATAGCGTGAATGTAAACCTTGCATGTACTCAACACTAGCTGCGTTGATACAAGTTTGAAGATTTTGCAGATGTGTAGGCTAGGCCGGTTACCGTTGTTTTAGGCATTTTTTTATTTTATTTTTTCAATTATGTTTCCAACAATAATTAAAAATAGAAAACAGAATGTGTCTGCATGCAGTCCGCACAGTGGCGCAACTATACTTTGTATAGCATCATTTTAGGAAAATTATTTGAAAAGGGTTCCCCTATACATACTATTGTTTAGGGAAGGGGCGGGGTATAAGGGTATGGGGAGGGGAGAACAAGAAGGGGACAACTCAAAATCTTCTAAAAACGTAAAAAGGCAATTGCATTATGTATATAAGGCAATGTTATATTGGCGCAGCACTCATTTTAAATTTGATCATATTGCACTTGTGGAAATAAAGTCACGACAAATGAAAAAAACAACTATTGAAGCCATTTACGTAAAATTGTCCCATTTGGTACCACATACTAATCCCATAAAACTATATGATTTCTTACTGAACCCCGCTGCTGTTAAAGGCGGTATACACTATAGGCTCATGCTGTAATTTTTAAAAATGGATGGGTTAGGGGCTTTATATTTTATAGTAAATATACCGGTTTTAATGTGTTGTGGCAATTATAAGCTGGAAAAACCAAGAAAACAGAGCTGTTCTTGCAGTCTAGTTCCCTAACTTCCTTCAGGTTCCAAACTTAAATATAACCCTGGTACAGTCTACATGTACTTATACTGTATGTATTTACAATATTAAATTATTTTGACCTTGAAACAAAAACCCAAACATTTAAAACATTAAAATAAACAACTCGGAGTCTCTTTGCATCGGCTGATAAAAAAACCTGGTTTTATTTATATTCATTTGTCATGAATACATGAAAGCATTTCAACTATCTTTCAGGCTGCATCATATAAATATGATCGACTTGGGCAGTTTTACTGTTATTGTAGTGAAAACAATGCAAAATATATTATTAAGTAAAGTGAAATCCACAGGAAAAGAAACATGTCTCCAATTACTGAATTAGGATTTGGTTTAATGTGGCAATGTCATGAAAATGTGGGTCTGGACGGCTGCGCTGTGGCCAAACATGAAGCTAGTTATTTGTAGGCAGTAGGCCTCCTGTGAAAAATGCAACTACAGTATACAAACATTGATTAGAACAACTGGGTGAAAACATTCGAAAGAAAGAAACCAATTATGTAAAACAATATAATAACAGCGACCTGTGATATAAATCACAAATAAACCACGAGGATGATAGCAATCAGTAGTTGCTAGTTAGCAGCAGGTCCAAACATTTTTTTATTAGTCATTCCTAAAACATGAATGCATCAATGCAACATACACAGAAGATTGAGTAAATCTTGAAATATAACATAGCACAGGATACAAAAATATACATTTGGTTACAGACATTTGTTTGAAAAAACATACTCCGTGTAACGCTTAACATACAACTCAGAAATAAAAACAACAAAACAAAACAGTCAAGCGTGGCTTACTTACTTCTTCATTAGGGACTTTTCGATTTGCATGTTTACTAGTAGACTGCGACGTATGCGGCACGCTAAATGTTGTACCTTACCTTTTCGATTTCTACGACTACGACTACGCTCACTCAGTGACGTCATGCCTTATGTTTGGCGTGCGCTATGCACACTACGTCGTCACAGTTTTCCAACGACGGCAAAACAAGGTTGAACGCGTTCGAGAATTCTGCTACGAACGACGAGTTCGTCGATGCGCATGCGCACTGCTTCACAAATGACCGCATACGTCGCAGTCTACTAGTAAACGTGCAAATCGAAAAGTCCCTAATGTACATGTAAATGACATAGTGGCAGTGAGTTAAACATATATTACTGAGGCAGATTAAAGGGTTCATGTGATATCTAGATAATTACACATTCTACAACCGGCATCATGCCAAGAACGTGTCAAAAACAATGAGACAAAAAGTCGGAATGGGAAAATAAGTAAAGAAAACTACCGTACCACACAACAAGATAGTTCACACAGGTGAACCCAGAACACATTTTTGAGGGGTACCAAAATCTATTTGTTCTGAGGGTGGGTGTACTGCGTAGTGGGGCTGCATTTTTTGCAACACCTGTTTTTCTGGTTTTCTCTTCTTTTTTTTTTGGGGGGGGGGGGGTGGATGGATTAAAAGTGATAATTCTCTTACACGTATATAAGTAAGATATGTGTCATATACAAGAACACACTATGGTAGAGTTGATTTCAAGCAAAAGATCGTATGTCTATTTTTTGGTTTTGGACCATTTGTGACCCAGCACGAGTGAATGAGACACTGCGGTGAAAATTGAGATTTTGATTTCATCATTTAAAGCTAAACAAGCTTTAAATGATGAAATCAAAATCTCAATTTTTATTTTTGCCGCAAAGTGTCTCATTTACTCGTGCTGGGTCACATTTTACTTTTAAAGACTAGTCCATACCCATGCAGTGAGGCTTGCGATCACTGACATGCAGTGTACACCCATTACATTATTAGCAAACTTTATGCTAATTTGGTGTGAAATACAAATGCATCAGTAGAAATATTGAAACTGTTTGTAGAAAACTGAAAAATGCGATTAAATTTAAATAAACAGACTTGCGATACATTGAATCACTTGAATTTGAGATAATTTCATTAAAATTTTTACACTGTTTAAAGAAGGGAATAATTTCTTCAGCTTCTCAATTCAAATGTTGGTGTCATATGCACTGTGGTTATATGTGATGCGATCAAGCAAAATCAGTCTGAAGTAGGCCTTGGTCATTTTTGGGATTTTTACATATTCTTTTGTAGCGTACTTCAGGCTCCATTTCAGTGAAAACCCCATGTGAATACGACCTTTGGTTAAAAAATTACAACCATTTAAACACCAGCATGTTAAAAATAAAGAAACTGAGAAAATCATGTTTTTGTATCACTTCCCTTCTGAATTTGGTTAAGAGTATTTTTATGTAAACAAAAAATATTTTCCCCTTCTGTTTTTGTAAAAAAGTCAATTTTGATTTGTCCACCCCTACGAACATATTTTGGCCCAATCTCAAAACAAGAATTGCCGAGTTCCGACTGATTTTGCTTGATCGCATCACATATACATGTATGTCTCGCGTAACTTGTATGTATCATTACATGCAAAGTAATTAACAGAAGTTAAGACTTAACTTAAAAAATAGTAAGCTGTACAGCTGTTACAAAAGAATGATATTACAATGCAAGTAACGTATTTGTTGCATAATTAATCAATGGCAGCACATGGACGGAGTACCATTTCCTTCGCAAAGCTGTGTTGACTCCTACCCACAGGCAGGTCATCAAGTGCAGTTTGTTTATCTGCTGTGCAAATTGTGCAGCGAATGTTTTCTGACGTTAAATTCACACGGACGGAATTCAACATTTACGTGAAGTATGAATTAGCCTTTAGATTGGTTTCAAGATGCTGACTACCCAGAGCTATCGTTGCTTTGGATTCTGTACACAAGTACCCCCTCAATAGTTTCTAAGGGAGAGTTTGGACTGACCACTCAGTAAAACTCCTGAGCGCATGAGGCCATTATATCTAGCCCTCACGATTTGTACAAGCATTGTACAACATTTTATGCAAAAACCATTAACCTTTCCTCTATGGGAGGTTTTTACTGCAAGTCAGTGGTACATGCCAATGCATGACAGATGTAGTGCATTGGAATTTTGGGGGATTCTTTGCACTACGATTTTCAAAGCTCTAACTAGAGTGCATTTGGGGGGGGGGGGGGGGGGGACTACTGTTTATCAGCAAAGCCAACTGGGCACATGGCTTTGCTTATCAGTGTATACACTGTGTACATAGCATGACCAAGTTGACCTCCAGTTTCCTTTGAGTGTATCGGAGGGCCATGCAATAAACAGAGGTTTGTTGGGAGGGAGGAAGGGGGGGGGGGGGGATTGAAGTGCATTGGAGTGTAAACAACAGCAAGGGTTCAAGTGAGAACATTTTGAGTGTTTATGTAGTTTACATAGTAACATTACAGTTTTGAGCCGTCACCGAACAGAAATTTAGTTCAGAAATGTGTGCTTTTTATAGTAAAATGCTACATGTTTTCAGAGTAATCTTTCTATGGAGTAATAGGAAATGTCTTGTATAATCAAGGATAGGGCAGACGAAACCTGAATGACTGGTTTGGGGATTTGAGGACAAAACAGTGAATTTCATAAAAAATATGACTAGAGGTTTGGGTATCTTAAAAAAGTGTATCATTCAATTCCCAGATTGGTGTTCGATTTGGGGCCAAGAAGCATCCAACCAAAAATGTAAAGGGCATAGTTTAACACGCCAGCATTTAAACAGTTTCACAAAGTTAACTTGTTTACCATGTTTGTCACTGATTTGGGCTCGGGTCACAATTTATAAGGCCATACAAATAAAAATCTTTTAGAGTTTATGATTGATTCTCAATGAATGTAGAGTCCAGGAAGTGTCTAAATCTAAGTAGAGCCGGGTTTTATCATTTAGGTAAATTATCAGCCGACGTTTCATAAAAGTTCCCAACTTCATTATTTTACCGTACTACCTGAATTTATACATGCAAGTCTGGGTACTAAACGTTCGATCACAGAGCATCTTTTTGCTGTGTACATATTTTAAAAGTGAGGCATAGTTTTTTGGATGGGAGATTTAGATGTGTTTTAACCAATCAGATTCCTCAATACGAGGTTAGTAGCAACAACGACGATGATCACATTGTATTCATGAGCTAGGCAGTCACAGCACACTCCTGCCCTTCCATCACCGTCCTTAACCAGCACTCAGCAAATTAATACAGAGAACCAGTCAGTGCAATGTACATCAACATGACCCTTTGGTTGGTAACCTATTCTTGCTTAGCCATACTTTGTCAGTATTAAGCAAGTCTGCGTCAGTTATCAGTTTCTGAGCAGGTAATTTGTTTAGGCTTAGCAAATCTGACCCGAGCTATATCAGTAATTGGTTCTTGAGCTGGTCATCCAATCTCACTTAGCAACATTTGCTTCTCTGCTAAGTAAACCTCAGACAAGCTGTATCAGTTACCAGCTGGTATTTGCTCTCGATAACAACATTTTGCCAGTGCTAAGCCATTTCTGTGCTAAGCCAAACTTGTTTCAGTATAGGAGTTCTCTAGTCAGCAGGTATCGCCTTCTCCTAAATTTGTCATAGTTTCTGGGTGTCCACATCAAAGTCTAGCACCAGTAGTTTAGTGTCTTCCGTGCCATTACGGCTACCCACAGCACACACTAGCTTGGTCTGATTGGCTCGGACGCGCCATACCACACCTCCACTACCCCCACTCTCTAGGGTAACCAGGTTACGGATGAACTCTCCTGTGTGGAGATCCCACAGCTTGACCGTACCGTCGTCCGAGCTAGTGATGACAAACTTCTTGCTGAACTGTAGGCAGGTGACTGCACTTTGGTGTTTGTTTGGTCCTGGGGAACACAGAAGAAAATCAAGGTAAAAATCAATTATGCAAAGCTGTATGAAAGGTTAACCACAAACCCCTCAAACCCCTTAAAGGTAGGATACACCATTGGTAATTGCTTGAATTATCCTGAATGGGTGGATTTGGGGGTTATATTTTTTAGTGAACATCGTTTAGCTGACCTGTTTGACGTTTTACAATCATAGATGCTGAGAAAAGCAAGAAAAACGGCGTTTGTTTTAAAACCTGCGTCGGGCAGTGGTTCTTATGTTATTATTGTTTTATCTCGATCGCCGTCTGGCTATCGCAAATTTTGTTTTATAAAATTATATTTTTCAGGATTAATTACAGGATATTATTATTTATATTGAAATAAGTAAGATAGTTCTTAATAGTTCGGTAGTATATATTTTTGATATTTGCAAATGGTGTATCCTACCTTTAAAGAGACAACACCTACATGTATGCCATTCTCAAGCAGTGCATATTACGAGTGAGTTTGAGTAGTTCACTCGGATCGACTTGGTTCAAGGCAGACGGGTTAGCCACGAGAGCAGGTCTTATTTAAAGCTCAAATGCAGGCCATAACAATCCTCACGTGATATCTGTTGATAGCTTTTTTATCAATTGCAAAAATTAACGGAGTCAGAGTGGAAAAATCTCAATAAATATTACTGTTTATTCAAATACAGTTTTTGTGTCCACTTTAGCTTATTCGCTATTCGGCTGAGCTAATTGAACACATATATGTGAGGAGTTCTGAATAAATGAGACAGAACTGAGCAAAGGTTGAAATAAAGGCTCTCAGGTATTAGAAAAGAGGATACAATTCTCCTTTAAACAATGCTGTTTGTTACGGTTCAATCGAACATTCCATTAACAAGTTATGGCTGTTTAAAGTTCGCATTTATCAACATGTCGCAAAAGTGAAATATTGAGAAAAAGGCCTTTGAAGTTTCGAGTTTTGTACATGTGATATGGAAATATGTCGATTGTTTTTCCTTAAAAACACTATTTTTTTACAAAATAAAGTTAGTAGGCATGCCAAAGTTGACAAATATCAATAAATCTGAAAATTAAAAAAAATCTCCCATTATTTTTATATTTTGCATTTTTCTCCACTATGCCTTGTGCCCAGTTCTGTCTCATTATGCCAGAACGCCTCACATATTAAATAAGCCGTGTCCGAATTACATGGCTGCAGCTTAATATTACACATGGGTTAATGCGACACGGCTGCAGCGGCTACCATAGACTTGTGTGTAACATCAAGCAACAGCCAAGTAATTTGGACACGGCCATATTTTAGATGGTACCCTGGCTGGTACCCAATTTTGGCTGGTACCCAATTTTGGCTGGTCTCCTAATTTTGACTGGTCCCCTTTTTTTGACTGGTCCCCTATTTTTGACTGGTCCCCTATTTTTGGCTAGTCCCCTGTTTTTGAATGGTCCCCTACTTTTAACTGGTCCCTTATGTTTGCCTTTACCTTGTAGTGTCTGTAGACACTGTCCGCTGGTGATGTCCCAAATCTTGACCGTTGAGTCAGCGTTGCCGGAGACTAGGATGTTATCTTTGAGTTCCATGCCACTAGTTAGTGACTGGTGACCCATCAGGGTGTGTTTGCATTCACCTGTCTCTGCATCCCAGACACGGATCGAGGTGTCCAGGGAACCACTCACGATATGAACGCCATCAAACTGTATGGAAACAAACCAAATTGAATATCAGTCAATTTGCTAAAATCACGAAAAACTTTCAAAACAAGTATGAATAAAAGGGCCAAGAGAGGAATTTTACACTAAACATATTTTTTTTTCATATTTCTATTCTTCTGAAATGTATCAAGATTATGACTCCGTTGTTTTGGTTAGAATTTTTGAAAAGAACAATTTTCAGTAGTTTTTAGGGGATAAATTATGGTATAAAAAGAAATACACAATAAAGTCTGGCTCCCTACCTGTAGCGAATAGACCCTGTTTGTGTGCCCTTGCAGTGTGTGTAAGCATTCTTCATTGTCAGGGTTCCAGACCTTGACAGTGTAGTCATAGGCTCCGCTGACCACTCGCCTCCCATCGTACTGAACACAGCGGACTGCAGCCACATGACCCATGAGAACATGTAGACACTGACCGGTCTCTATGTCCCAGACTCGGAGGGTTGCATCCCTGGAACCACTCACGACCCTAGAGGGGTGGTGGGGAGGGAGGGGACGGGGCAACATGTTAAAGGTCACAAATTAACCATTACTGAGACAAGGCACTAAATGAGAAGTTACACATCATTGTTATTAAACCCTTTATGAAGGTATGAATAAGATTAAAACTGCTGCAAACTGCTTACTGGCTTAAAGGTAGGATATACCATTGGTAACTGTTTGAATTATCATGAATGGGTAGATTTGGGGGTTGTATTTTATAGTAAATATCGTTTAACTGACCTGTCCGAAGCTTTACAATTATGGATGCCAAGAAAAGCACGAAAAACAGCGTTTATCAAGCAGTTATTCTTATGTTATTTGTGTTTTTTGCGATCGTCGTCCGCCGGCTTTGCAGAATTCACCCCAGTCCATTGTATATACTTACTTGCTACCATGTAGATGCATACATCTAACCGTAGATGTGTGTCCATACAACGTGTGTATACATTGACCAGTGTCGGCATTCCACACTTTAAGCGTCCGGTCTGTTGAGCCACTGATGATGATATTATTGGACATCTGAGATGACCAGACACCACCGGTATGACCGACGAGAGTTCGAAGACACTGTGAGGCAAGACAAGACAAAGGAGTCAACCTCTCATTAACTGCTTAAAAACATATTATCCCCTAACACGGTGCATCCTATAACTTGGCACACTTGAACATTTTACAGTAAGTGAAATTCTAAACATTCCCATTGTAAACTTTGGACCCAAAATTTGAGAACTATTCCATCTGTAAATGCAGATAATAATGGTTTATCAGAATGTCAACTTAAATATTCGCAGGTAAATTTCCGAAATTTGTTTAAGTGCAATACGTAAGGGTATACTTAGTCAATTTATGGACGCCATCATTTGAGTTTCCAGGTAAATTTAAAAAAGCTAAATTTATCGAGTTATCTAGGATTCCAAAGCTTTCAAGTAAATCTTACGAACATTAGCTGAGATATGCTTTACCTTTCCTGTAGTAGCCGACCATACTTTGAGCGTGTTGTCGTCAGAACCACTAACGATTCGTTGACCGTTGAACTGTAAACAGGTGATCACATGATCATCATGACCCTTCAATACCTGTGGAATCAGGAAATAAAAACGGTTTTGGCAAATGCCCACATGCAAGAATGAATCATACTTCAGAGATAGCCCTCTGGAATTAGAACAGTGCTGGTGTCGCAGCACTTATCTTGCCAGAGGAGGTCACCATTTTCCTCACCTTTGGTTGTTTAATATCTGCAAACCTCCAGTTGTACTCAATTTGGTGCTGCCTCAGGTACATGCTCTTCCAGGGGCTGCGAGGCACTCCGGAATTGGAACGGCGCCGGGTCTGCTTGCCATTGACTTCATCAATGCCGGCCTCTCTGCACTTCTCTTTCCAGAGGAGGTTATCCTCACAGAGGATTCTCCAGTAGTGGCAAGTCTGGGCAGCACGCAGGAGGTCGCGTGGTTCAAGAAACGATAGCACATACAGAGCAAGCTGTGGGAAAACAATCAAACATTAGCCTCTGTCAGGAAATGACGAAAATCCACCGAAGAGGGCGTTTTGCGGAAATTTGTCAATATGGCTTCCGAGCTCTCGCATAAGACTAACGTAATTAGCTATACCATGGAGGAAAGACAACAGATAGTTAGTGATTTGCGGGGAAATACTTAATAAAAAATGGCCAATCATAAAACTAGATTTCCTTTCCTGCACTTGAAAAGACCCGCCGTGTATATTTATGCTCCTTAGAACACCGGTTAAGCCCAACATTTTAACAATTTCTTTTTTTCAGTGGCACTGAACTGAAGCTTTATTTGAATGCCATAGGGCCTATATGTGAATGCCATACAATAAACAAATTCTGGGGCCAATTCATACAACTTGATACAAGCAATATTCTTTTTGCATTTTTAATTGTTTTTTTTTTACATCTAATATAAATTTGGGGCTTTACACACAAGCACTTTGTTCACATAATTACTATATGGACGCTGATCCTGCAACGTTAATTTAAAAACCAACCAGTTTTAAATACTGTCACATTGAATGTAGACGCCTGTGAAATCTAGTAATATTTTACCCTTTTATCGACTGAAACCTTACATGGGTCATAAACGACATTTACTATTAAAAGAAGTTCGTAAATATTAAACTTGGAATTTCCGAGAATTATTTAATTGCGCCACGACTTAGGGAACACTCGTTCGATTGTGTGCCAAATTTCTGGACGCCACCGTTTTGGGTTTTTTTTCGGACTAAGCTTACACCTAAATTGTTAAACCGAGGGTAAATAGCAAGCATTAATAACATTAACATGGTAAAGGTACAATGAATTTGCATTTTGTCAATAAAGAAGTTTGGCAACTGAACATTGCATAATTGGAAAGTCGGCCCAACATTAACTGTTTAAACAATGTAAACGTCGATGTACAGCTTTAGCTACGCACGTACATGTACGTATATAGCGCAGCACACTTTCACAAACTGACCATTTTTTCAGTCGCTGTTTCTTTCTGTTTCGTAATTTTACGGTTTTGGATGACATTCAGCCTTATGCCTACGGTTTATTCTTTCGAAATAGCCACAGCCTTTAGAGCTCCGTCGTAAGCCATAAAGTTCTGACATCGACGACACACGTGTTGCTGTTGGTAAGCGCCGCCATTTTGACAATTTTCCGCGCGTTGACCTTTTAGAAAGGTCATGACAGAGGCTAATGTGAGACATTATCTACAAACACTGCAGACCTTGACGTCAACAACGTTTGCATCTATTACCAATAAATAATCTATCTTGTGTCTTACAAAGAATGAAGCAATCTCTTAACCAGTTCGCGCCGGAGGACGTATATACACGCAACGTTTTCCCCATATTTAAAACGAATGACGCATAAACACGTCACAAGCAAGGCCGGAAATGTCTGTTAGCAGCGAGCAAGGCTGGAAATGCGTGGGTGTGCTTCCCAGTATCATCGACCTCAACCCGCGTCAGATCGAGTTTCGTTAAAAATAATCCTGCGCCTCGGCTCGGTGATGTTAAAATAATCATCAGAAGATTGTCTTACCTCTCGAGGTAGCAATGAGATAAAATCCCTTTGGAATTGAGGTTCAATGATTGACATGACATGCCTGACTAGCGTAGGCTCACAGTGGTTGATCAGCTCGTCTAGCGCTAACCTCTGCTCGGGTACATTCCAGTACTGCCAAATAAAACAAACCAATCATTGAAAAGTGAATTATGTCAGAGTTTTAGACACAATAACAAAAACTGTTCACGGTATAACAAAAGATTATAGTAGAATGGGAAAAATAACTTCTTCATCTGTTTAAAAAATTTGTTGTCCCGAAGCTTGATGTTTACCATGTAGCGACATAGCACAGAAAGTGCCAATATTGCAGATCATTTTACAGCACCGTTGTGGTAATTTTACAGTATGGGACCGTTTCAATTTTCGCCACGCAAAAATGTTTCCCAACTGGTTTTCGTGATAGTTTCACATTATGGTCAGGGTAAGTTAACAGGGTCATTAACTCTCCTGTTTTATTATAATAAATGTTGTGATGCCATGGAAAAGTTGTGACCCAAAACGCCAAAACCAGGCGGAAGTCGGCAAATCCCATTTCGAGATACGGCATTGTACACCAAAAATAATAAATCATTCTTCAATCCTTCATAAATCGTTAGTTAAAACACTAATTTATAGGCTGTTCATGTTTAAACCTTATAAAAAAATCCCTGAAAGTGATAATATCGGCCTTCTCCTGATTTTTGCTCAATAATGTATGATAATGATGAACGACTTTAGTGCTCGTTTTCTCAAAAGTATCCCTTGACACTTCCTAACTTTAAAAAGACGTAACTTCAAAAGTATACAACCTATTTGAGTCCACTATAGCTTATTTTAAAGCTTAAAACGCTAGCAATCCAATGGTATAACAATCTCTCATATGAAAAATTTCGACTTCAGCCTGGTTTTGGGGTGGTGGGTCACAGTTACTGGAGGTTAACAAAACGAAAAAGTCCAATGGAAACACGGGTTTATAGGGCTACTAGTGGAATATGTTCATACTAACCTGGAACGTTTTCAGCCATTCATTGAGATTGGAGGGCAGTTGTAGCCTGGAGGACAGACGTCTTCTAGGGATCTCCAGATTGTCTTGTTGGTATTGAGCCACTCGGGAGGAGTTGAATTTGTGTGGGCTACTGCTACCTGGCAGGATGGATGCGGCGGTGGGTACATGCCTGCCAAGGAAACACAAAGCAAACATCAATACTATGCTGGGTAAATCATTAACCGGTTTTCAAATATTGCTCAGAATATTGACATTTTATCTAAGGGGTTAAGATAAATTCTGATGTCTTGAGTGAGTGAGTGAGTGAGTTTAGGGTTTAACGCCGTGCCGGCATCAGTGGCCATATTCACGGCGGGAATGTGTACAAATATAAGACAATAGTTGGTAATAAAAAACAATCAAGTGAACTGTGGAGAATAACAAAACTTGAAGTCGGAAGGAACAATTATCACTAAGGAAAAGAATGAGAACGTTTCAAAAGAATGAAAGAACTATTGTATAGAAGTGTAACGATAGATTGATTCTAGGCAGTTTTCCAGGAGAATCCCTTGGAAGGCGGGCCACGAAGGATCCCCCAGACACACGGCACCCTGTCTAAATGGGTCCAGCAAGGCGGGCCGTTTCCCTTGCAGTTCTGATGTCTTAAGTTTACAAAGGAAAAAAATTTCCTACATGTAATTGTACAGGGATGATTTCATAATAGTTTAAAATCCTAACCCTGCTGAATCCAACAGGATCCAACCAGTCTATATTCCAGTTAGATTCTGTTGGATTTAGCAGACAGGTCATTTGATACATCCTGGAACACATTTAGAATTGTATTCTGTGGAGTTACTGGTATAATAAGGCCAAGCTTTACTCTGTTGGATCTAACAGCAAACACATAAGACACAGTTGGATTCTGTTGGATTTAGCAGGCAGGTCATTTGATATGTTCAGGTACCCAACAACTTGGTGAATTGGACTGTGTTGAATTGAGCAGTAAAGTCATATGAGTCACAGTTGGACTTAGCAGGCAAGTTCTGGGGAACTATTATGGGGTTAGGGTTAAGCATTTGATTTAGTTGAGCATTTGATTTAGTTAAGCATTTGAAGTGTACCTATGGTTGAGAGCATCATGGGTTCTACACATCTTCTTGGTAGGAGAGGCGTTTCCTTTAAGACTCTTGTTGTCGGCTGCAGAAGATGACTTGCGCTTGACACACTACAAGGCAAAATTTAAAAAAAAAAACATTTAAATTTGGATGGTAACTGGGAGATAACCTTGAGATTGTTCACGTTTGTATACAGTGTTGTTAGTGAGCATTTAATATCAAGGAAAAATTATTTGTAAAAGCAATAACAAAGGAAGGTACATGTACTGCAAAATGTTCTCCAAATAATACCACTGAAGAATGTTTTCTGAATAAATGAATAAAGTTGATTAAAAACACATAGATCAGTATGAATTCAAGCCCAACAGTATGTAAATAAAACCATACAGCTATAATTGTTAGGTTATTTTTGCTGTTTCAGTTGTCAAAACTGGGTAATGAATTAATCAATCCCTGGGTATAGAAACCATTTACAATTAGATTTCAGGCTAACTGATGATGCACATTTGTACTTACGGCTTTTGGACTTTGATTTGTTTCTGGTGATGAAGCTGATGATGCTGAGGTTGAAGCCCTACAACTCAAATCTCGCAGCGACACCCTTGACCTAAGATCGCTATCCTCCTGAAGGTCTGGTAACGGTTTGCTCCTCCTAGTTGCCCTACATGTGGAGGGAGAAGTGGAGAATCGGCACAGCTTGGCCGAAGCCCTTCTGCCGAGCTTCGCGTGTCTGCTTTGAGTCCTGCCGGGGCCAGTTTTGGACGTACTCAAGAAGGACCTAAGGGTGCTAGTCCTGCCTTTGGAAGCCGCCGCCTTTCCTGTAGCTCTCCGCACGCCGGCTCCAAAGGCACCGGTGCTTGGTCTCAATCTACCGAGTTTAAGTCCACCGGAACCAGGTCGCGAGGTTCCTGTACCCTGTTTGAGTGCGCTTGTGCTTGCCCTGTGCCCGCTAGGACCCGCCCTGGAGCCAGCCTGAGGACTGGAATTGGATGCAACGGCGTGCCTGTAAGGATGGGAAGAAGAAGAAGAAGGTGGGGCGTTGCCAGTGTAGGCTCCGCAGGTGAGCACATTACTGTTCTGGTCCACAACACCATTGCCGATCCCGGGTACCGTTATCAGGTCCAAAATGCTGTTGAAGCCGTTGATGTTCTTGAGAAGAAAAGAATACAAAGACGTCATCAAATTGTGCACTATGTCACTAAGACTGGTAAATTTAACACCATTCGCAGATATCAAAAATATTTACTATTCATTTGTGTACTTTAAATGTATAATAGTTCATATATTTCCCATGTCAAACAGTTTCGAACTCCAAACTATTTATTATTATTTTTTGTTTGAAATTTTTTTGTCATGCTTATTTCAATTAAAACAATTAAGTGTAGAAATAATGTATATTACATGTAACAATAAACCACAAGTACAGTTCTTGCTGCAGTTTTAGGACTATATAAGAGCCTTACCTGTCTTCTGTCCACAATGGCCTCAGCGCGGGCCTTGCCCACACCCAGCAAGGTAGCTAACTCCTCCACCAGGGCGGTATTGATGTCTACTTGTCGACCAGACATGGCAGAAAGGCGGCCTGTGCTTGCTCAAGTTATAAATGTGTTTCACTTTCACGACTCAAGTTAATCTGCATGTCTAGAAGTTAGAACACAAGAAAGCTAACATTAGAGGGTAAAAGGGTACAACTATAGAATGCAGGGCCACTCAAATACTCTCTGCTTTATTTACCATAGGACATAGAATGGAGTGACCCTGTACTTCATGGGTAATGGGGTACAACTATAGAATACAAGACCAGTAATTTCTATGTTCTAGGGTAAATACAGCTGAGAGTAGTTGAGTGGCCTTGCATTCTATAGTTACGCCGGTAAAAGTGACACACAAACACTCACTAAAGTGAAGACACATCTAACAAGCTTAGGGAAGGAATGTAGTAACCTGCCGATGGTTCAATGGTGTTGTTTTACAGGTTGACGACATCGACCTGTGAAAACAACACAGTTGAATCGTGTGTGCATTCGCTAAATGGAGTGAGCAAATGCGTTATCGACAGCAAAATATCTGGTCCTGGCTGGATGGTTACATCTCTCTAGCCATATTACAGTACCATCTTTTCCATGTGAAAGATTCAGGGCAATCATGTGAACCAACAAGTCTACACCATTTTTTATGAGTACTTTATTAACTCACCCAGCCAGCACTTCAATAAAACCGGTCAAATTTCGCCCAATTTCTGTAAAAAAAATT
Organism: Crossaster papposus; assembly: GCA_037893245.1. Classification (NCBI taxonomy): domain Eukaryota; kingdom Metazoa; phylum Echinodermata; class Asteroidea; order Velatida; family Solasteridae; genus Crossaster; species Crossaster papposus. Next base: position 270,269 of record JBAIAA010000886.1, on the reverse strand, counting down.
AAAAAACTATCCCTGTTAGTACGCAAACGCAACTGTTACACCTTGTAAAAACCCTCTCTATCAATGGGACACCGCCCTGCGGGCGTCGGGAGCCCCATAGTTCTAGGCAGGTATGCGCAGAGTATACCGCCACGTTCACAGCATGTAAGTAGACCGAGTTACTGGCCTCTAGTTATCGCTTTTTAAACATTTAGGCATTATCTTGCGCTACTAGAGGCCGAGCCAGAAAATATTGACGAATGAGTATCTCTTAAATGTGGTTCAAATACTTAACAAAATACATCTAAAACGTCTAAATAGCCATCCATGTGTCCAAGCTGGGTTTACCAAACTTCTAAGGTATTCACGATCAATTCTTGACCTGCAAATCGAGGAAATTCGAAGACAGTATTCGAGCGAGTACTGCACACTTGTTGTTCGCCATGATGTTGATGAGCATTGTGGGAAGTCTGTAACGTCACTGCCAAAGTGCGTACCGACCGTACCACTATACGCTGGGGTGCTTCGCGATGTCACAGGTCAGTGTATCGCTTCGCGCGCGCGATAACAAGTGTGCAGTACTCGCTCGAATACTGTCTTCGAATTTCCTCGATTTGCAGGTCAAGAATTGATCGTGAATACATTAGAAGTTCGGTAAACCCAGCTTGGACATATGGAAGGTTATTTAGACGATTTAGAAGTATTTGTGTAGATTTTGGCGACATTTTGAACCTCATTTAAGAGATACTCATTCGTCAATATTTTCTGGCTCGGCCTCTAGTAGTAGGGTGTTCAGGTAAAACATTATTCTTCCTCCAAAATGCTCAAACTATACACCAAATAAAAGGTCTTGATGAAAGAAATACAATGCTTTTTAAATCGAGAAAATCGGATAATTAGTTTTTGAGAAATCCTGTTTTATTTGATTAAATTCACCCCATTCGATGAAGACGGTCCCTACATACATTATGTATATCCCTGAATGGCCCCAAAACATGCCTCACACACGGCACGCGAAACGCGGAGCTCACACATACATTCGCGTAGCTGTCATGAATCTAGCTTTACAAAGTACACTTTCCGCCCGAATCTACGCACATTAGAGACTTAAAAATAACAGGTATAGTAGACAAGACAAGTAAACTTTATGTAAATGATAACTCCTACCTTGAATTTTGAGGATTGCACCTCAAAAAATTGAGTTTATTTTTACTTTTTTCGTAACTTTCGTTCTAAATTGTTTATCGAGGATCGAGTAAACACTAACGTGTTCAGTACCCCTTCGGGATCAAAATGAAACCCGTTTCAACTGTCACTCCGGGGTTCGGAAGTCGCGCGGAGTTAAAACTCCACGATGTTTACGGGAAAAATCTGGGGCCAAACGCGTGGACGCGTGGATCGGTTTTTCTCGGGAAAAGTTGGGCGGAGCAAAAGGGCTTCATTCACAAAAAGTATAAGCTGTCGTACATCCACCCTACTGATATTTTATGTGCATTATTCGATAGCTGAAAGTCAGGGGTTTCAAATGAAGGTTTTACTTGCAGTTTCTGACATAGAAAAGTCGTACAATTTGGGGGATAAACATTGGTTAGATTTTCGGCGCACGGACAGTCTGTGTGTGGATGTCTTCAGTCGCGGTGAGTGACCTGAACACCCTACTAGTAGCGCCAGATAATGCCCAAATGTTAAAAAAGCGATAACTAGAGGCCAGTAACTCGGTCTAGCATGTAAGGCAGTCTATTTTTAGCGGTTAACGGCTATATTCTGACCAGTTAAAAAAATTCAAGGAATTTTGAAAGTGACAATTGTTTTAGTCTCATTCTACACCAACATTGTCGTTATGACTTTGATTAGGACTAGTATATTCAGAAGATCGGACAATGAATTTTACAAATCGTGACAATAATCAATATTTGGTATTTTGGAATTTATTTGTATTTATTGTTTATTTAATCATTCACTGATTCAGTCTTCAGAGCTTACCGGTACTTAAACGATGGCGGTAATAATGTATTACCATTTATAATATAGAGGGCGCCGTACAAGCTAGCCGGTAAAATATTGTTTACTTCAATTTAGTCGGCGCCGGCTAAATATCCATAATCCTCTTTTACAATTTCCATAAACGACGTGCATGCGACGCGTGACAAACGAACGTGAACGACGATCGCTCTTAATGCAGTTCTGGCCTTCAAATAAAAGGAGACAAGAAGGCATTGAATCTAACTAAATGTTTTAATGTCAACAAATGAAATATAACATAATTCCTTAATAATTTCATCCAATGTAATAAGGTGTTTTTTTAGATGAAATGTTACCTCTATTTAAGACAAGATCTTCCGCTCGTACAGTCAAGAATCGGTCGCCATTTTGATACGGCTATGTGACGTCATCTTGGTCACAACTCGTTTTAATCAGCTTTCCCCCCGTAATTAATTATTCAAAATAGTAGCATTAAGGCCTGCCGAATAAAAGTAAATTAAAGTTCATATTTTTGTATTCAAATATTTTGTAACTTTTTAAAGATAATTATGATATACTATTAAACTGTTAATAAATTACAGTACGAGGATATGGTAAGTACTTTTGATTTTATCCTATATAAATAGGTATTTCTCTTTACGTCTTCATCGGGGTTGTAGCTCAGTGGTAGAGCGTGCGCTTTGCATGCGCAAGGCCCGGGGTTCGATCCCCCGCATCTCCAGGATTTTGTTTTTCCTTTTATCCCTTCTACCCAATAACAACACGTATTGTTTCCTACCTCCATGGTTACACTACTATGATCGCCAAGTATATCCCCTATTTGTTTTAAATTGCAACATTCAACATTTGCAACAAAAGAAAAACGCATTCCAGATTATGATTTTATTATGATACAATCTTGCACAACTTTTACTTTTCAGAATTAAATTGCGTATGGAACTGGAAGAGACAATTAAACTGATGATGTAAATTACATTTTTTCAACATACATTGCTTTTTAATTTTTTTATACTTTATTTAATAGCAAATAATACTTCTTTGTTACTTTGTGCAAATATGTAAAGTTTAATATTAATAGCATTCAGCAGGTTTTTAATTTGTTTATGCAAATGCCAATATTCTGTCAGTGTTGTTTCCTATACAAAACATTTCCGCCATAATGAGATGCAAGAGAGCCTAAATATTTCGATCAACAAGATCTTTTTCAGAGACAAAATTGCTGTGTATATGAAGCAAACATAAAAAGGGGACATACAAGCATGATGCATAACATGGTTGGAAGAACAAACACAAAAGAGGGATGCAGAAGTGGGGTGGATGATACTTCTGTGTCCCTCTTTTGTGTTTTTTCCCCCAACCATGTAATGCATCATGCTTGTAATTATATGTCCCCCTTTTATGTTTGTTTAATGTACACTGCTATTTTGTCTCTGAAGATCTTGTTAACCAGTTTGCGCCGGACGACGTATATATACATGTAAAGTTTTCCCCAGATTTAAAACGGACGACGCATAAACACGTCACGAGCAAGGCTCGAAATGTCTGTCAGCATCGAGCTAGGCCGTAAATACATGGGTGTGCTTCTCGGTACCATCGGAAAATAATCCCGCGCCTCGGCTCAGTGATGTTAAAATAATCATGGCGCGAACTGGTTAATTAGATCGAAATCTTAGGCTCTCTTATTAGATTTATATACTTTAGATCATTCTAGCCAGTAAGCAGTTCGAAGCAGTTTTAATCTTTCTTTTTTAAAATAAATTTTAAAAGTGTGAAAACTAAGTTTATAATACACAGACAAAAGGTGAAATGAATTTCATTTTAGTAACATCTACATTCAAAATTACAAATCTTTGCGATGCAGTTGCCTAGAAAAATGACTGCGCATGCAATTGTGTAGGTATTAATGTTAGTAATACTAAACGGGATGATTAAATTAATCGTCAACATGTGTAAACTACTCGCCATCCAAATATTGTCCTCTGAAGAAATTAAAAATGACCTTCCAGTGAAAATTTGGTATATTCTAGGGGAACAAAACTTGTTTTCCCAAAAGCTTACCACAAATAATTCATAAATGCAAGTACACAAATTAGATAGCCCCCTTTAAAACATTTTAAAACATTACTAAATAGATTAACATTACATAAAATATGTCATCGTACCTCAAACGTTTGGAATGACATTGCTTCATATAATTGTATACATGCACTTATAAAAGTAAAATAATTGTACACAAAATAACAGAATTGTAGACTTAATCAACAAAAAGGCATAAGGAAAGGTTGATACATGTACACTGTACATGCAGATTTGTTGCCACTATATAAAGGTAGTTGGAACCTATATTACGTCTGTTTAAAAAATAAATCTAGCAAGGACAAAGAAATTGAAATTATGTGTCAGAGTTCGGATTTAGAGAATCAGACCAAGATTTAAGTAGTTTAATTAACTGAAATGCTAATTAATCCACAGAGTTCGTGCGTTATTATCACAGTCCATGAACTTTGACACAGGTCATGACCTTTGATCACCCAGGAGAGTCCTCAACAAAGTAAATCTTCTAAAATCCATAGTTCTCACGTGCAGTCTCAGCCTCTTGGTTTTCGGTGGCAGGAGTGAGATTATCATGTTGAGCCTCAGCATTGTGTGTTTTATCACCTGCACCTGAGGAGGATGGGAGGCTATCATCCGGTGATGGTGGGAATGTCATTAACTCTACCTCACTGCCCACTTCCGGTGGACTCTCGTTAACCTGCCCACAATTAACGCAATGTTGGATGCCATTTTGTAACGGGTTCACAGCCAAGCAGTGAAGGCAGGTCCAGGAGTTGGACGCTGTTGGCAACTGGGAATCTGCAAATGCTGGTCTGGATCCAGGTTGGCGGTCATGTTGGCGTAGGCAGCTACTGCGCTGGTGGCCGTGGTGCATCATGAGACTGAGGCGTTGATATAGTTGATTGCTGTTAGTAGAGATAACCGGGATGTACAAGAAGCTATGGCCGCGGGGACGCTTGTAGCAGCGCCGGGCACTAACGGAGGTGTTGATGCACTTCTGACAGAAGAGGCGCGAGCAGTTCTTGCAGCGGACATAAAAGCTGCAGTTGGTGCTGGTGCAGTTAAACACAGAGCACACCAAGCCGCTCTTCAATCTGATTGGATCACACAAATATTAAGTAATAATTAGTGAGCAAAACAAAAACTCTTCATCCTAACCTTCACGGCATCCTTGTAAAAACCTGCATCTTCATCTGTCTGCTAATGCACAACTGCCTTAGCTTGGCTATCTCGTGCATGACCTTGCATGATCTTGAAAAACTATAAAAACAAATTGGAATGATTTGCATAACTTCCCTATCTTGCGATACCTTAAACAATAAGCAGATGGCAGTCAATACGACAATATTTTCTAGGTTTATCAGACTGCCTACCTTTGATGTTGAGATGACGAGTGACCCTGTCGACGTACTCTACGTGGAGACGAGGTCGCACTGACCTCCCACGAGTTGCCCTCATCCCTCCTCTCCTCAACTTCTCCTAGATAGGTTGAAGAAATTGAACAAAATGTACGAAGAAATTGAACAAAATGTACGAAGAAGCACACTGTACAAGTGTCAGCCCTGATACTTCAGCTTGAAAGGGGCAAGGCAGTTTTGCCTTGACTTTTTGTAAAAATTTAGGGCACCAAGGCAATTTTCAAAAATTTCAAAGGGCATCAAGGCGATTGCAAAAATTTGCAAAGGGCACAAGGCAATTTTTGAAAAAACACATATTTCATAAATAATACAATCTTACACAATAAATACACACCACTCATTTATATAAAATCAAAAAAATAAATGTCTATAATTCTAAAGTCTAAAGTGTTTTTCAGTTCATCTTATTTTTTTGCTAAAGTTGTCTTTTGTGGCCGTTCTGTTTACTCGATGTCTGTCTTTAGATGGAGGATTATTCTTCCGACACACGTCAAGTTATAGGCCTGCCGTGCGTAATTATGAGTAGGCCTACCGCGCGCACGTACTGCACGTGGCCACAGTCGTGCCATTCAACACTACACTCGATCGACCGGACACGCAGTGGGAAAATAATATCAATGACCGCGTCGCTGGTTCACGTGCAGTATTAGTATACATAATTGCAGGGAACCGCGCTGCATTCGGTATAATATTTTCACATCCTACTGCGCGTCTGGGCCAGTGTTAACTGCGAGCGAATGCTTGTGTGTAATGCATGTGTGTATGAGAGGTAAGTTGTTCGTTGCGTTATTTTTTTTGTGGGATCTGCAGATAGATCACACCATGGAGGAAGGAAAACAGACAGACATCGCAAGTTTTGACAGTCGCTATATTTCAGCTCATTTTCTGTGTCATTTTTTTAGATTTATGTCGCATGCAGAATATCGTTTAATATATTTTTGTTCAGGAGAAAGGGCACGGCAACAATTGCCGTGGAAAGTTGGATTTTTAAAGGGCATTGCGGCAATCGGTAGGGGCATCGACGGCAATTGCCGTCGTGAAGTATCAGGGCTGAAGTGTAGTGAAAATGTAATCTGTTCTAGATAAATAAAGCAAAACACTAGAGGGAATAACGATAAAAGGTTTGAGTTGAACACATTTAAATGGTGCAAGTATTTTTGTATGTTTTTTAACTACATGTACATGAATACAGGGATAGATTTTCACAAACCTCGATCCGAGAGGGGTTCAGGCCGACATCTATGGGTAGCACACCCTGATATTTCTAGCTTCACTCGCTACGAGCTGGCTGTGACCTGTTTATCTGTCACCCGTTTTGATTTTTTGAAATATACGATGTGATGTGAACTGGTTAAGAGACAAACTGCTATCTACTATTTGAGTATGGGATTCAGATGAAACTTGCCATTACCTGCTGGAACTGCATCACTGCCATCATGGACCACAATAGCAGTCTCTTCTCTTATCCCCTGCGCAACATCCTCACCATCAACCTCACCAGTCCCCACCCCTGATGGCACATCCCCAACCACACTGCCAGACGCACTCTCTACTAGAACGCTTGGCGTGTCCTCACGATCGGCTCGAGGGGGGCTGGTGCTTACGGCGGTGGCAGACCAACCTCCGCGATTGGTCCAGGCCGAGCGTAGAGGGCGCTCTAACTCCATGTCACTGAGTTCACTAGCACTCAGGCCAGGGGATTCCTCATCATCCGAAGAGCTGCTAACATCCTGGTTTGTGTTGAGGTTTTCTGTGTCATAAAGACCTAGAGAACGCGCAATATACATTCAATAAATTATTATTATATTACCTCCTGATTAAAGGTAGGATACACCATTTGCAGATATCAAAACATTTCACTACCGAATTATTAAGAAATATCTTCCTTAATATTTAAAAATAAATAATGATTGTAGGCATCCAGCAAAAAATATTTTTATAACAAATTCCCGATCGCCGGACAGCGATCGCGACAAAAAAAAGAACATAAGAACCACCGCCCGACGCCTGTTTAAAACAAACGCTGTTTTTTCATGCTTTTCTCAGCATCCATGATTGTAAAACAGGTCAGTTAAACGATATTTACTATAATATACAACCCACCAAATCCACCCATTCATGATAATTCAAGCAATTACTAATGGTGTATCTACAATTGAACAAAAGAACAACGTACATGAGAAGAATTTGAGTGTCTCCTGTCGTTTGGTCTCATTCTGGGTCATGTTTCTCGCTGTGTGGCTTCCTCTCGACGAGGATCCTGCTGTTGCCCCACGAGAGACGTGCTCAGGTTTCTCTACATAGCAGTAGATAATGTCTGACTGCTGCAGACGCTGGCTGCTGCTGCTGCTGCTGCTTGCTGCAGCACCCTGCTCCATATCATCATGTAAGCCAAGACTCCTCTGCTGTCTACAAAGACAAGAATTCAGATTTGTGTGAGAGGTAAAAGTAGGATACACCATTGGTAATTGTTTGAATTATAATGATTGGGTGGAATTGGGGGGAGGGGGTGTATTTTATAGTAAATAATGTTCAACTGACATGTCCAAAGTTTTACAATCATGGATGATGAAGAAAGCAAGAAAAACCGCGTTCATTTTCAACCGACATCGTGAAGTGGTTCTTATGTTGTTATTTAATTTGATTTTTCGGAACAATTACTGGATATCTAGAGCAATCATTATGCTGGATGCCTAGATCATTATTTATTTTTTAATAAGCAAGGTATTTCTTATAAATTCAGTAGTAAATTTTGTTGATATCTGCAAATGGTGTATACTACCTTTAAGGAGCTTTTTCAAAACTCGCTGATATTCAATCATCAACTAAATATCTTCATCACGAAACACATGATTATAATAAATACTGGAGCGATCTTCAAAAAAGATGATGAAAAACTTAATCGCTACATTTTTGTTATTAGCTTCCCGTTCTGAAAGCTTCCCGTTCTGAAAGCTTCCCGTTCTGAAAGCTTCCCGTTCTGAAAGCTTCCCGTTCTGAAAGCTTCCCATTCTGAAAGCTTCCCATTCTGAAAGCTTCCCATTCTGAAAGCTTCCCGTTCTGAAAGCTTCCCGTTCTGAAAGCTTCCCGTTCTGAAAACTTCCCGTTCTGAAAGCTTCCCGTTCTTAAAGCTTCCCGTTCTTAAAGCTTCCCGTTCTGAAAGCTTCCCGTTCTGAAAGCTTCGCGTTCTGAAAGCTTCCCGTTCTGAAAGCTTCCCGTTCTGAAAGCTTCCCGTTCTGAGAGCTTCCCGTCCTGAGAGCTTCCCGTCCTGAAAGCTTTCCGTTCTGAAAGCTACCCGTTCTGAAAGCTTCCCGTCCTGAGAGCTTCCCGTCCTGAGAGCTTCGCGTCCTGAAAGCTTCCCGTTCTGAAAGCTTCCCGTTCTGAAAGCTTCCCGTTCTGAAAGCTTCGCGTTCTGAAAGCTTCCCGTTCTGAAAGCTTCGCGTTCTGAAAACTTCCCGTTCTGAAAGCTTCTAGTTCTGAAAGCTTCCAAGAGGAATATGTTCGTTTTCTTTTTTGAAATCGGTCAGATATTATTGCCTTTAGTACTCTACTCTTCAACAGCCACTGCACGACTCAGCAGGACTGTTCGAGCAACAGTGTGTTCAGAAAATCCCCTGTTCCTTTTTGTATAACTAAAATACTGTCAATATTTTACTAACACTGAACACCGTGTTGACAGACAGCTTGCAGGAAAAAAACACCCAGAAATGTTCTCGAGTGGGATTTGGCATGGAATCATGACAGTGAAAGGCGATGCGGATTATTTAATTTAGCACAAAATAAAGCAGTGATTTGTTACCTGTTGTTGCGGTCAGAAGCGTCCATTCCTGCTGGCCACTGGAGTCCACGGTCTCCCACCCGTCTGTCTGCATCACCAGCCGATCCAACTGACTGGACAACAGCAGATGCAACCTGAATGCACACAAACGTTCCTTTGTTTTAACCAAACAAGAGTTTGTTATAGTGGGCAGACAGGTGACAGGATTGTGTCTTTGATGATACAAGCATGGAATTTGACACACAGTCTTGGTATGTCATGAACAAAATATTTGGATATAAGGCCATCGCAAATTTGTCCTTTGAACAAAAAAAATAGGCAGAATAACAAACAATTATCAAAAATGTCAAAATGGCTGACATTGTTTATTATTCCACCTATATTCTATCAAATGACAAATCTGCGATAGACCTATATCCGAATATCTTTCTCATGACATACTCTACCGTGTGTCAAATTTCATGCTTGTATCATCAATATTTTTCCAAATATTTTCCATAATCTGCTGCCGTGCTAACAAAAAATGGAATTAAAGAGCAACATATTGCAAGGCACTTGACAACTGCTATAACTTTACAAAATAATTTATCTTTTAACTAAATTTAAATCCTTGATCCTTAATGGTCGATTCATGACAACATGCAGTATAGTATTATCTCATATCCCACGGTATCTCTGCTTTTTTGGCAAACTCACTGCAGTTGATGTACTGGCAGTGGACTCAGTGGCGACGATATCCGGTTGTGGTCTATAGACTGGTTCCTTGACCAACATACCATGGCTAGACACTTGGACTAAGAGGGACGGGTCTAGGTGACAATGCAGATCATCCTTAGTGCATGGACGGAGATCACGATCCTCAATGGAGGACGACAGGCTCTGGAAATCACTCTGGACACGGAGAAAATATATAACAGTTTTTTGGTTACAGGAGAGTATCATGCAAAAGCAAAATATTCTATAAAAAAAAAAGCTCAGGATTGTTTTTCACGAACCTCGATCTGAGACAGGTTCAGGCCGACATCATGGGTAGAACACCCTAATATTTGTCCTGGCACGCTCGGTGCAAGCCGGTCGCACACAGATATTTCCGGCCTTGGTTGTGACATGTTTATCCGTCATCCGTTTTTGAATTCCAGCGCAAACAGGTTAGCTTTGAGGTATTATCAGGTAGATTTCATTCCTAATCCTAATAGTTACCTCCAGTTTTGTCTTTTGTTGCACCAACTCATAATCCGGGCCAGACAGCACAGACTGACACGTTGTACTCAGCTGGTCTACCTTGCTGATCAAGTCATGAAGTTTCCTGTCAGCAATAAACATACAATTAAACATTACTACCTGTACTGCCCTAAACCGCCCTGCCCGTTACTCCCTGTACTGCCCTAAGCCATCCTGCCTGTTACTCCCTGTACTGCCTCTAACCACACTGCCGGTTACTCCCTGTACCGCCCTAATCTACCCTGCCTGTTACTCCCTGTACCACCCCAAACCGCCCTGCCTGTTACTCCCTGTACACCCCCAAGCCATCCTGCCTGTTACTCCCTGTACCGCCTCAAACCGCCCTGCCTGTTACTCCCTGTACCGCCTCAAACCGCCCTGCCTGTTTCTGTACTGGCCTAAACCGCACTGCCTGTTACTCCCTGTACTGCCCTAAACCACCTTCCCTGTTACTCCTTGTACCGCCTCAAACAAACCTGCCTGTTACTCCCTGTACCGCCTCAAACCGCCCTGCCAGTTACTCCCTGTACTGCCCCAAACCACCCTGCCTGTTACTCCCTGTACTGCCTCAAACCACCCTGCCTGTTACTCCCTGCACCGCTTTAAACCGCCCTGCCTGTTACTCCCTATACTGCCCTAAACCGCCCTGCATGTCTCTCCTTGTACTGCTCCAAACCATCCTGCATTTCTCTCCCGGTACCATGCGAACCATCCTGTCTGTCTCTCTCTCTCTGTACTGCCCCAAACCATCCTGCCTCTTCTTGTACCAGGCCAACCATCCTGTCTGTCTCTCTCTGTACTGCCACAGACCACTCTGTTTCTCCTTGTACTGCTTCAAACCACCCTGCATTTCTGTCCCTGTACCATGCAAACCATCCTGTCTGTCTCTCCCTGTACTGCCCCAAACCATCCTGCCTATTACTCCCTATAAAACTCAAACCACCCTGCCTCATCTCCTTGTACCACGCCAACCACCCTGCCTATTACTCCTTATAAGACTCAAACCACCCTGCCAGTTACTCCCTGTACTGCCTCAAACCACCCTGCCTGTTACTCCCTGTACTGCCTCAAACCACCCTGCCTGTTACTCCCTGCACCGCTTTAAACCGCCCTGCCTGTTACTCCCTATACTGCCCTAAACCGCCCTGCATGTCTCTCCCTGTACTGCTCCAAACCACCCTGCATTTCTCTCCCGGTACCATGCAAACCATCCTGTCTGTCTCTCTCTCTCTGTACTGCCCCAAACCATCCTGCCTCTTCTTGTACCAGGCCAACCATCCTGTCTGTCTCTCTCTGTACTGCCACAGACCACTCTGTTTCTCCTTGTACTGCTTCAAACCGCCCTGCATGTCTCTCCCTGTACCATGCAAACCATCCTGTCTGTCTCTCCCTGTACTGCCCCAAACCACCCTGCCTTTCTCTCCCTGTACCATGCAAACCATCCTGTCTGTCTCTCCCTGTACTGCCCCAAACCACCCTGCCTTTCTCTCCCTGTACCATGCAAACCATCCTGTCTGTCTCTCCCTGTACTGCCCCAAACCGCCCTGCATGTCTCTCCCTGTACCATGCAAACCATCCTGTCTGTCTCTCCCTGTACTGCCCCAAACCACCCTGCCTTTCTCTCCCTGTACCATGCAAACCATCCTGTCTGTCTCTCCCTGTACTGCCCCAAACCACCCTGCCTTTCTCTCCCTGTACCATGCAAACCATCCTGTCTGTCTCTCCCTGTACTGCCCCAAACCACCCTACCTTTCTCTCCCTGTACCATGCAAACCATCCTGTCTGTCTCTCCCTGTACTGCCCCAAACCACCCTGCCTTTCTCTCCCTGTACCATGCAAACCATCCTGTCTGTCTCTCTCTGTACTGCCCCAAACCATCCTGCCTCTTCTTGTACCATACCAACCATCCTGCCTATTACTCCCTATAAGACTCAAACCTCCCTGTATTTTATTTCCTGTACCGCTCAGATCAAAAGATTACAACTGCCAATTGGTCAAAATGAGCGATATAAGTCCAGCTTTACCTTTTCTGTTTATCCAGAAGCATGACCTTGGCTGACATTCTATTTTTCAACAGTATCTTGACCTGACCCTCGCGCTGATGCAGCTTCCGTCGCAGCATCTCAAAATGTTGGGTCACCTCATACATCAATCGTTCCTCCTGTAGTATAAACAAGAGTGAAAAATGACAATAAAATGGTAAAAACTAGTAACATCTCAAAACTAAGGCATGAAACTTTAATATACAATGGAATGGGTTACTTCACTTTAATAAATACCTAGGAGAGTTGATGGCTTCTGATTGGTCGAGACTCGATCACATGGAGGGCATTATTTTGTAGTAATTGCCCGGCTTTCAAGAAGAAGCGAATAAATGTCCCCTGAACCAGCATTAATTATCAAGCATCATGTACGCCAATGATTGGCCGAATATGCAACAGTCCTACAGTAACTTTTAACAAGGACGCGTCAAATCTTGATACTGCGCGCTATAAATGTACGCGTAGAACGTTTGTATCTATACGCGCAGCATTTTTCAAAATGCGCGTGTCGTCTGTTAACGCTAGCGCGTTGCTATGCACGGTGGGCATCAGTAGTTAGCTAGTCTAGATCTGGTCTCAAAGTATGGGTAATAATATCAACACATATGGAAGAAACAGGGTACCATGCATAAGCTAAAATATGGCCCCTGAACATGAAAACAAAACAGGGTAATTGACCTCGCCTTCGGCTTGGTCCATTACCAGCAGTCATCCCCCAACCCGGTCATTATCACGCAGTAATGACCGGGTCCTCGCACTGTTATTTTACCTAAGTAACCTTCCCCAATCAGTCTAAATCCTCAAAAAAACTGCTTGATGGATTTTGAAGGATTAAGGGTTTGGTACCTTTACCTTAATCTGCACAGCTCCTGTTGTGTCATTGACTGCCTGATTGACAGCAACCATACTGTCCTTTTGGTTGCTGAGACGCTCTGCGAAGGATCGGATTGTCTGTAATATGGCAAGGAATTATCATTTTTTTGTTGGTACCAAGGGCAATGCAAAAACAATTCAAAGACTAAATTAATATTTATTTCTGGTATTAATGAAACCAAGGATTCCTCAAACGAGTAGGAAATGAGAGTTTTAGAGGTGGAAGAACAAACCCAGAAGAATATTCTGAGAAAAACCCACGGAATCAGGCAGCGGCTGAACAACTAATCCACATGTTGGCCCAGGTGGGATTTGAACCCCGGTCACCGCTAGCTGCGGTGGAAGGGGAGGAAATAACTGCTAAGCCAACCTGACCTGAGTTGGGGGAAGGGGGGGGTGAAGATTGCCTGTACGCACTGGCTCATGTACATGTATGTATGAATCAAAGTAAACACAACTTTTTCTTTCTGTGTAAGAATGTTTGCAGTACATACAGCAGTTGGCAATCTTCGTAATTTTCTTAATATTCTTAAATGTCAATGTCTTTGAAACAGCTTGATAAAAACAATAGTACTGACCTGGTTGGTGGTGGTTAATGGCACTTCTGGCAATCTGTGTGCCCAAGCTTTGTGCCAGTTGCTGTAGTCTGCGATCCAGTAGAGTAGTCAAACTACTTCCTTTTTTCTTTTTCTTTTTCCTCCTTTTTTCTTTTCTTTTACTTTTCTTTTCCTTTTTCTTTCTTCTTCTTTTTTCTTTTCTTTTACTTTCTTATTTTTTCTACTTTTTAGTACTGACCTTGCGAGATTCTTCAGCTAAGATGGTTACCAGTTGGCACTGGTGTTCACGATGCACACCGTAGACTTGACAGTAGATGCATATCAGTTGATCGTCTTGAATGCAAAACACTTTCATTGGTTCGTTGTCATGATCACTGCAAAGTGGTATCTATAGGTAGGGAGAAATCAAGACAAACATTTCAAGATGTTGGAAGGAATGTTGCAACCTGACGCTGTTTTTTCTTTATATATCATCTCAATGAAGGCCAGTCAATCAGTGCAAACATTTTGAAAAGACAGGAATCTAAGGTTAAGAAACATTTACAATTTGGTTAGAAAATATTTAGAAAATTGTCTCGACTCTCCATAGACTTTGTACACAAGCACTGAAGTAGCATCAGAATACTAAAAAAAAATCCAAAATCTGCTCACTGTAATAATTAATTAGGTGGTCGTTGTGTACGGAATCAATGATTATTTCTGCTTTGGCACAATTTGACTTAAATTCTTCATCCACACTCACTGTATTTGCTTCACCGTTACCCAGCCTAGATTCTTCCTCAATACTCTCCAGGATTTCTAAGACTCCAAAGTTCTTGGAGAGTTTGTTGATGTCGTTGGAGAGGCCCGGTACCAAGGTGTCACCTTTGCAGGTGGGACATCGGATGTGGCCATGGGCGAGCTTACCAAGCACACGTCTTAGACAACCTGCAAATTTAAATGGCATAACCAAGTAATAACTAATTCTATCTTTTAGCTAAGCATCCTCAATCCTTTAAAATCCTGCAAATCGGTAAATTATACCGCTTGGTCTGCTTAAAGGTAGGATACACCATTGGTAATTTTAATTGCTTGAATCATCATGAATTGATATATTTTTACAATTATGGATGCCGATAAAAAGCCAAAAAAATGGCGTTCATTTTCAACCAGCGTCGGGCAGTGGTTCTTATAATGTTCTTTTTCTTTCGCGATCACCAGACGGCGATCGTAAATGTTTTTTTTATAAAATTCATTTTTTCAAAACAATTATAGGATATCTAGCGCAATAATTTTGCTGGATGTCCACAAGCATTATTTACTTTCAAATAAGTAAAATATTTCTTAATAATTCGGTAGTAAAAATTATCGATATCTGCAAATATTGTATCCTACCTATTAATAACAATTGTGTACTCGCTCATGAATATACCTTACCTGTGCAGAAACTATGTCCACAAGTTAAGATTCGTGGTATAGCATCCCCATGGCATGAGTACTGGTGATAACAGATTGTGCACAAACGGCCTCGTTGTTCATCAAAAATTGAGGACATGATGCCAGAACCAATGACTTGTGTGTCGTTGGATAGATCATGGAGGTAGGACTGATGTTATGACATACTGCTGTGTGCACATGTAATCTGTGTACAAAATACAAGCAGGTCAAACACTATGACTAGGTTTTGCACAATGGAAATGCAGTTTCGCCCTTAAAACACCGTGAAATTCCACAGAGATTTCACGATGATATTTAAGGGTGAAACTGTATTTCTGTTTTTCAAGAACTCATAGTGAAAGGGGAATAAACAAACCAATAATATTTTTGCAGTTACACTTGCCCATACATGTGCATACACACCCTTACGACCATTTTCTTGGCGATGGCCCGATAAACAGCAGATAAATATTCATAAGCCCACAGGCTTTTCCTTTCTTATCTCAGATTTCTATACATTTTGCAGGATTTCTTGACATGTGAGTGTAAATGTGAAGAGGCTTATAATTTAGTGATACTGCCATCATTAATTGTGGTCATGTGACGTGGTAATCTTAAAAGGGGGTTTCCTTGAAAGTACGTCCCATCATTCTATTGTTCCTTCCGTACGATTAGACTGAGTTGTTACTGGAATACTGGGGCCAATTTCATAGAGCTGCTAAGCACACAAATTTGCTTAGCATGACAATTTGTCCTTGGCAAAAACAAGGTTACAGACCAAATGTTCACGTGATCTTTATTGTTTTGGATTGATAATCAGCTGTTTTTTTGCTTAGCATGAAAAACACGTAGAATTTTGGGTGGTAACCTGTTTTTAATGAGCAAGACTTTTTGTGCTAAGCAAATTTTTGTGCTTGGCAGCTCTATGAAATTGGCCCCTGGTAGTTATCACTTTTTTAACATTTGGCGCTAGCAGTAGCACCAGATGATGATGTTTAAACGTAAAAAAAACGTTCCCTAGAGGCCAGTAATAACTCGGTCTACCGTACGATGGGGCCTATTTTCATAAAAATGTCCTGACAATGTGATCAGTGATCACAATTCACATGGTAATCATTGTAATTATATGTGATGAAGATTTGGCTAGGGTATAGAAACAAATAATTTATAAAAACAATAAAAACATTTGAATGAAGACAAATTTAAATTGTAATAAACAATTTTGGTTTTTTTGCCATTGTCTTTAATAAAAATTCTGTATAAAACTTATTAAAAGTAACATTTGCATTTGCAAACAAATGCAAGTTCAGGTAATTACTGTCTGTCTGTGGAGGAAGGAAAACAGTTTTCCTTCCTCCAATGTGTACACACGGCGGATTTTGTGCCCAATTTCCGGACGCTGAATTTTGAACAAAATATCGTGACACTTAAATTGCAAACATTACTAAGGTATTATCACCCTTATTTTAACTGCATGAACTTAGACTAAGCGAGGAGAAACACTCCGCTAATTCCATGGAGGAAGGAAAATATTCGGAGTCTACACTTCTTGCAGCCAGGCCAGGGGCAGCTGCACTGAATTTGTTTTACTGTTAGTTGAGGGCGCTATAACTTAAAGTATAACAACTAGCCAACTAGCCGACAGTGTGATGTTTACGAAACAAGGGCCGATTTCCAAACACAGCTACGTCTCCATGGAGCCGGTTGGGAGCCTAAGCTATGGTTTGAATAATCATCACGCGTAGTTCTCGTTAATAATGTATTAATTGTTTAAGTGCCTGTTATTATTTCTAATTAGCCAGGTGTGACATCGTTACTACATGTAATAAAATAACAACAAGATTTGGCTAAAAACAAATACAAACATTTGAATGAAGACAAATTTGTAATAAACCAATCTTGGTTTTTTTGCCATTATCTTTAATAAAAATCCTCCATAAAACTTTCTAAAAGTAAAATTATTTTGAAATTTTGTGTACACAAGTGGAAAATAAGAAAAAGCATTTAACTGTCTGTAGTAACTGCAGCTTTTTTGAAATGCTCAAGAAATCAGAATTATATCCAACAATTATCTCCAAACGAACTGAATAGATCTCAACAAGGCAATTTCATGGCTTAGAATGTCTCCACAGGACAATTACCCAGTTCGCGCCGGATGACGTATATAAACGCAAACATTTATTAACGTAGAAAATCACTCAACGGTCTATGATAACTTGTAATCTGTAAGTAAATCACAGCCTCTGTGAGTTTAAATTATACTTCCTGATTTTTCAACTGAAAGAAATAGGAAAACAATATTTTAAATACTAAAACTTCTTGCAATAAACTTGGTAATTCAAAAGAATTTGATAAGTGAAAATATAGCTTTTACTAAAAACCATTTAGAGAATTAAAAAAATAATTAATTTAAGAAATGTTTAAAATCAGCTGTCAGCTTCAACATAATTTTACATACTTTTTAATTTACTGCAAATTTATATATCAAGCTATTTGGTTTTTTTAGTTTATATGAGTTCGGGTGAGGATACGGCCAAGATACCCGTCGGTCGCAGACATTCAATCCCACCATGCATCACACACACCTTGGGGAAGCCTAACCTCACGAGTTGCGTCGCAAACTGGAAAAAAATGAATGAAATACAGTTAATGCGTTCTTTGAGTGAAACTGTTGAATGTGTGTCTTTTTACGTCTTCTAAACTCCCAATTTTTTTGGGGACACTATATGTCTTGAAATCACCCAATTGGGCTACAAAACGCATTTTGAATGAAATTAGGTTTATCATAAAAGAGCATTAACAAGTAGTATATAAAAGGCCACACATCCATCCCTGGGCTTATCCTTGTGTAAAAGGAGTTTCAGGGTCTACTTTTACGACCCCGAAAACTTGGGCTGTTTTGGTTTGGTCTTGATTCCAGTCGTAGAGAGTTCGCCTTTTGCGAACGTGTAAGAAAGCACATTTTGTGCATTGCTGCTGTGTTTAAATTTGTTTGACGCACACAATGTGTATCGTGCACTAAATAATAAAAAAAATATGCGTACTCTGTCGTGTCCGATGTAAACAACCAGGTTTTTTTCATCTTTTCTCAGTAACGGTTGGACATTTATGCTGGTTTTCTTTTAACCAGATGTTTGAAATAGGATAAGTATACAATCCAAAACATTACATTTTGGGGGTTAATGTTAAATTCCGCACTTTGTTTTGTAACTGTTCATACTCACATTAGCGGCATTCTTTCCTCTGTTACCCACCACAACCACCACCCTTCCTTTGTGGTTGTGTAGTAGAGTGACTGCCTTGCATGGTACCAAGTCTCCCTCTGGGGAGAACGCCTGGTTGAAAGGAATGTTGACGCTGCCTGGTATGTTACCACGGACGAAGCTTGAGGTCAAAGGTCAAGGGAAATGTTAAGTTTGATTAATGGGCAAACGGGTCACTCTCTGCAGATGTTGATAAAAGATGTCAAATGATCTATCAATAAAGCAGTCTAATTAACACACATCTCAGCTCCCTGGGGAGTATAGATGACGTGCCCTCTGACATCACGTGTTTACATCTGTATTCAAATGTGCCCGGCAGTGATGCGCACACATCGTGTTTTACATAACATTTGCTTAAAGAGTGACGTCGCAGGTCAGATCGCCTTTGAATTATGTGACCTCTGATGTCATCTCTTAACCAAATTTATGTAAAACATGATGCGTACGCATACTGCCGGGCACATTTGAATACAGATGTAAGCAGAGGGCACATTGTCTATAAAGCTCAATGCTGCCATTTCAGCGCAAAGTAGCTAATAATAACTGCCCTTATGGTACCCATTTTACTCCTGGGTCAAGTCGACTACAGCACTCTGTTAAAGGATACTCTTCAGAGCCGCGTACATCCACAGACAATATAAGAGGTCTGCTGGTCTTGGTTCTCTTGGTGGGTGAGCGTGACCCTAGAGTTGACCCTGGCTTGAGGTCACATAGCTCCAGGAGATCCTCGGCAGAGATGCGTGGACTGACTTCAGCTTTCAGCTCAGTTAGACTGAGTGGCTCACGGGACTAGGAGATGAGAAAACGGTGAAAAGAGGGCCAAGCTTAAATTGAGGTCAAGCCAGCCATTTTGTCTCTGAAAAAGATCTTGTTAAGATCGAAATATTAGGCCCTCTTAACTTATTTGATTTGTATATTTCAGGTCATTCCAGCCAGTAAGCAGTTTGCAGCAGTTTTAATCTTATTCACTCACCAATTCGGACAGAGGGACATCATTGTAATCAGTACTGTAGTAGGAGACAGGTTTGATCTGAGAGGCGGCGGCATTCTCTTGATCCGGTCTACGTGGCGGTCTGGCATGCTGTCTGTACGTAGCACTCTTGGGTGTGTTACAGAAGATACGAATAGACTCCCTCACACACTTCTCAATGTCAATCTCTGTTGATGGAATGAAACAGAGAAGCCGAATTATTGAAGGGAATAGTATTTAAATGATGAATGTTTATGAGTGCAATGGTAAGAATTAATTCTCGAGGTGACAGAAGGAATGTTCCATTCCACAAGGTTTTTTAGAAATCCTGAAATAAGGAAAACTCTTGTCTTAAAAACCTGATATCAGCAAAAATCCTTACACTAATCTTACAACCAGCGAAAAAATCTTGACTGAAAGTCCTCAGATCTACAAAAGAAATCCCTACAAATCTCACCCTATAAATCAATTAAAAAAACATGTTGAAGTATGTACCGGGCATGTCGGAGAACAGTAAAATGCACTCGTTGAAACCGAAGCTTAGCAAGCCCGCCCTCAACTGCTGTAAGATGGAGACCCCGATGCAGATTGGAAAGGACGAGTTGCCTAGCAACAGGGTATCCCATAAATGGAAGATCTTGTGCAGCGGGAAAACATCTGGAGAAAAAAAGATGAATTTTTTGCCAAAGTGTCAACAAGGTACCATCAAAACTTACGTGAGAACATTGTTAGGAACCAAGGTATAGCGTAGAGCTCCGGTATAAGGGTGATGTCATAGAGCAAGGTACCATTAAAACTTACGTGAGAATATTGTCAGGAACCAGGGTATGGCATAGAGCTCCGGTATAAGGGTGATGTCATAGAGCAAGGTACCATTAAAACTTACGTGAGAACATTGTCAGGAACCAAGGTATGGCATAGAGCTCCGGTATAAGGGTGATGTCGTAGAGCAAGGTACCATTAAAACTTACGTGAGAACATTGTCAGGAACCAGGGTAAAGCGTAGAGCTTCGGTATAAGGGTGATGTCGTACAGCAAGGTACCATCAAAACTTACGTGAGAACATTGTCAGGAACCAAGGTATGGCATAGAGCTCCGGTATAAGGGTGATGTCATAGAGCAAGGTACCATTAAAACTTACGTGAGAACATTGTCAGGAACCAAGGTATGGCATAGAGCTCCGGTATAAGGGTGATGTCGTAGAGCAAGGTACCATTAAAACTTACGTGAGAACATTGTCAGGAACCAGGGTAAAGCGTAGAGCTTCGGTATAAGGGTGATGTCGTACAGCAAGGTACCATCAAAACTTACGTGAGAACATTGTTAGGAACCAAGGTATGGCATAGAGCTCCGGTATAAGGGTGATGTCGTACAGCAAGGTACCATTAAAACTTACGTGAGAACATTGTCAGGAACCAGGGTATGGCATAGAGCTTCGGTATAAGGGTGATGTCATAGAGCAAGGTACCATTAAAACTTACGTGAGAACATTGTTAGGAACCAAGGTATAGCGTAGAGCTCCGGTATAAGGGTGATGTCATAGAGCAAGGTACCATTAAAACTTACGTGAGAACATTGTTAGGAACCAAGGTATAGCATAGAGCTCCGGTATAAGGGTGATATCGTAGAGCAAGGTACCATTAAAACTTACGTGAGAACATTGTCAGGAACCAGGGTATGGCATAGAGCTCAGGTATAAGGGTGATGTCATAGAGCAAGGTACCATTAAAACTTACGTGAAAACATTGTCAGGAACCAAGGTATGGCATAGAGCTCCGGTATAAGGGTGATGTCATAGAGCAAGGTACCATTAAAACTTACGTGAAAACATTGTCAGGAACCAAGGTATGGCATAGAGCTCCGGTATAAGGGTGATGTCATAGAGCAAGGTACCATTAAAACTTACGTGAGAACATTGTCAGGAACCAAGGTATAGCGTAGAGCTCCGGTATAAGGGTGATGTCGTAGAGCAAGGTACCATTAAAACTTACGTGAGAACATTGTCAGGAACCAGGGTAAAGCGTAGAGCTTCGGTATAAGGGTGATGTCGTACAGCAAGGTACCATCAAAACCTACGTGAGAACATTGTCAGGAACCAGGGTAAAGCGTAGAGCTCCGGTATAAGGGTGATGTCATAGAGCAAGGTACCATTAAAACTTACGTGAGAACATTGTCAGGAACCAAGGTATGGCATAGAGCTCCGGTATAAGGGTGATGTCGTAGAGCAAGGTACCATTAAAACTTACGTGAGAACATTGTCAGGAACCAAGGTATGGCGTAGAGCTTCGGTATAAGGGTGATGTCGTAGAGCAAGGTACCATTAAAACTTACGTGAGAACATTGTCAGGAACCAAGGTATGGCATAGAGCTCCGGTATAAGGGTGATGTCGTAGAGCAAGGTACCATTAAAACTTACGTGAGAACATTGTCAGGAACCAGGGTATGGCGTAGAGCTCCGGTATAAGGGTGATGTCGTAGAGCAAGGTACCATTAAAACTTACGTGAGAACATTGTCAGGAACCAAGGTATAGCATAGAGCTCCGGTATAAGGGTGATGTCGTAGAGCAAGGTACCATTAAAACTTACGTGAGAACATTGTCAGGAACCAAGGTATGGCATAGAGCTCCGGTATAAGGGTGATGTCGTACAGCAAGGTACCATTAAAACTTACGTGAGAACATTGTCAGGAACCAAGGTATGGCGTAGAGCTCCGGTATAAGGGTGATGTCGTAGAGCAAGGTACCATTAAAACTTACGTGAGAACATTGTCAGGAACCAAGGTATGGCATAGAGCTCCGGTATAAGGGTGATGTCATAGAGCAAGGTACCATTAAAACTTACGTGAGAACATTGTCAGGAACCAAGGTATGGCATAGAGCTCCGGTATAAGGGTGATGTCGTAGAGCAAGGTACCATTAAAACTTACGTGAGAACATTGTCAGGAACCAGGGTATGGCATAGAGCTCCGGTATAAGGGTGATGTCATAGAGCAAGGTACCATTAAAACTTACGTGAGAACATTGTCAGGAACCAAGGTATAGCATAGAGCTCCGGTATAAGGGTGATGTCGTAGAGCAAGGTACCATTAAAACTTACGTGAGAACATTGTCAGGAACCAAGGTATGGCATAGAGCTCCGGTATAAGGGTGATGTCGTAGAGCAAGGTACCATCAAAACTTACGTGAGAACATTGTCAGGAACCAAGGTATGGCATAGAGCTCCGGTATAAGGGTGATGTCGTAGAGCAAGGTACCATTAAAACTTACGTGAGAACATTGTCAGGAACCAAGGTATAGCATAGAGCTCCGGTATAAGGGTGATGTCGTAGAGCAAGGTACCATCAAAACTTACGTGAGAACATTGTCAGGAACCAAGGTATGGCATAGAGCTCCGGTATAAGGGTGATGTCATAGAGCAAGGTACCATTAAAACTTACGTGAGAACATTGTCAGGAACCAAGGTATAGCATAGAGCTCCGGTATAAGGGTGATGTCATAGAGCAAGGTACCGTCAAAACTTATGTGAGAACATTGTCAGGAACCAAGGTATAGCATAGAGCTCCGGTATAAGGGTGATGTCGTAGAGCAAGGTACCATTAAAACTTACGTGAGAACATTGTTAGGAACCAAGGTATGGCATAGAGCTCCGGTATAAGGGTGATGTCATAGAGCAAGGTACCATTAAAACTTACGTGAGAACATTGTCAGGAACCAAGGTATGGCATAGAGCTCCGGTATAAGGGTGATGTCGTACAGCAAGGTACCATTAAAACTTACGTGAGAACATTGTCAGGAACCAAGGTATGGCATAGAGCTCCGGTATAAGGGTGATGTCGTAGAGCAAGGTACCATTAAAACTTACGTGAGAACATTGTCAGGAACCAGGGTATGGCGTAGAGCTCCGGTATAAGGGTGATGTCATAGAGCAAGGTACCATTAAAACTTACGTGAGAACATTGTCAGGAACCAAGGTATGGCATAGAGCTCCGGTATAAGGGTGATGTCATAGAGCAAGGTACCATTAAAACTTACGTGAGAACATTGTCAGGAACCAGGGTATGGCATAGAGCTCCGGTATAAGGGTGATGTCGTAGAGCAAGGTACCATTAAAACTTACGTGAGAACATTGTCAGGAACCAGGGTATGGCATAGAGCTCCGGTATAAGGGTGATGTCGTAGAGCAAGGTACCATCAAAACTTACGTGAGAACATTGTCAGGAACCAAGGTATAGCATAGAGCTCCGGTATAAGGGTGATGTCATAGAGCAAGGTACCGTCAAAACTTATGTGAGAACATTGTCAGGAACCAAGGTATAGCATAGAGCTCCGGTATAAGGGTGATGTCGTAGAGCAAGGTACCATTAAAACTTACGTGAGAACATTGTTAGGAACCAAGGTATGGCATAGAGCTCCGGTATAAGGGTGATGTCATAGAGCAAGGTACCATTAAAACTTACGTGAGAACATTGTCAGGAACCAAGGTATGGCATAGAGCTCCGGTATAAGGGTGATGTCGTACAGCAAGGTACCATTAAAACTTACGTGAGAACATTGTCAGGAACCAGGGTATGGCATAGAGCTCCGGTATAAGGGTGATGTCGTAGAGCAAGGTACCATTAAAACTTACGTGAGAACATTGTCAGGAACCAAGGTATGGCATAGAGCTCCGGTATAAGGGTGATGTCATAGAGCAAGGTACCATTAAAACTTACGTGAGAACATTGTCAGGAACCAAGGTATAGCATAGAGCTCCGGTATAAGGGTGATGTCATAGAGCAAGGTACCATTAAAACTTACGTGAGAACATTGTCAGGAACCAAGGTATGGCATAGAGCTCCGGTATAAGGGTGATGTCATAGAGCAAGGTACCATTAAAACTTACGTGAGAACATTGTCAGGAACCAAGGTATGGCATAGAGCTCCGGTATAAGGGTGATGTCGTACAGCAAGGTACCATTAAAACTTACGTGAGAACATTGTCAGGAACCAAGGTATGGCATAGAGCTCCGGTATAAGGGTGATGTCGTACAGCAAGGTACCATTAAAACTTACGTGAGAACATTGTCAGGAACCAGGGTATGGCATAGAGCTCCGGTATAAGGGTGATGTCATAGAGCAAGGTACCGTCAAAACTTATGTGAGAACATTGTCAGGAACCAAGGTATAGCATAGAGCTCCGGTATAAGGGTGATGTCGTAGAGCAAGGTACCATTAAAACTTACGTGAGAACATTGTCAGGAACCCGGGTATGGCATAGAGCTCCGGTATAAGGGTGATGTCGTAGAGCAAGGTACCATTAAAACTTACGTGAGAACATTGTCAGGAACCAAGGTATGGCATAGAGCTCCGGTATAAGGGTGATGTCGTAGAGCAAGGTACCATTAAAACTTACGTGAGAACATTGTCAGGAACCAAGGTATAGCATAGAGCTCCGGTATAAGGGTGATGTCGTAGAGCAAGGTACCATTAAAACTTACGTGAGAACATTGTTAGGAACCAAGGTATAGCATAGAGCTCCGGTATAAGGGTGATGTCATAGAGCAAGGTACCATTAAAACTTACGTGAGAACATTGTTAGGAACCAAGGTATGGCATAGAGCTCCGGTATAAGGGTGATGTCATAGAGCAAGGTACCATTAAAACTTACGTGAGAACATTGTCAGGAACCAAGGTATAGCATAGAGCTCCGGTATAAGGGTGATGTCGTAGAGCAAGGTACCATTAAAACTTACGTGAGAACATTGTCAGGAACCAGGGTATGGCATAGAGCTCCGGTATAAGGGTGATGTCGTAGAGCAAGGTACCATTAAAACTTACGTGAGAACATTGTCAGGAACCAAGGTATGGCATAGAGCTCCGGTATAAGGGTGATGTCGTAGAGCAAGGTACCATTAAAACTTACGTGAGAACATTGTTAGGAACCAAGGTATAGCATAGAGCTCCGGTATAAGGGTGATGTCATAGAGCAAGGTACCATTAAAACTTACGTGAGAACATTGTCAGGAACCAAGGTATAGCATAGAGCTCCGGTATAAGGGTGATGTCGTAGAGCAAGGTACCATTAAAACTTACGTGAGAACATTGTCAGGAACCAAGGTATAGCATAGAGCTCCGGTATAAGGGTGATGTCATAGAGCAAGGTACCATTAAAACTTACGTGAGAACATTGTCAGGAACCAAGGTATGGCATAGAGCTCCGGTATAAGGGTGATGTCGTAGAGCAAGGTACCATTAAAACTTACGTGAGAACATTGTCAGGAACCAGGGTATGGCGTAGAGCTCCGGTATAAGGGTGATGTCATAGAGCAAGGTACCATTAAAACTTACGTGAGAACATTGTCAGGAACCAGGGTATGGCATAGAGCTCCGGTATAAGGGTGATGTCGTAGAGCAAGGTACCATTAAAACTTACGTGAGAACATTGTCAGGAGCCAAGGTATAGCGTAGAGCTCCGGTATAAGGGTGATGTCATAGAGCAAGGTACCATTAAAACTTACGTGAGAACATTGTCAGGAACCAGGGTATGGCATAGAGCTCCGGTATAAACCCGATACTGTTCATGTGATTACTCAGCTCCGGGTCGTGAAATGCTATCAGGTGCGAGAACACAGCCAAGTACTCTGTACAAAAGAATCAAATCATCACCGATTGGCAATCAAGAAGTGATCTTCCCACTAAAACTAAAACACATTTTAGTCGTAGCAAATTTGAAATGCTGAAAAAAGGTCTGAATGCTGAAAATTGGGTGTACACCGCTTGCATTAGAGTTGTTTGGTATGCAGAATTTGCGTTAGGGTGATGTAAATTCCATATTTGGTTTCTCTTTTAACAGCATGTTTTATAAACACTGTATCCAGAGTGATTGTGAAAACAATTCATAAACTACTCAAATGGGACCCGAACCCGAGACATTCTGCTTTCTTGAGCAGAGTCTTAACTACTTGACCACCGAGCTAGCCAGTTTAGGTATGGTAACCAAGATATTCATAAGATGGCATTTGCGTTGGGAGATGTAAATTTAAAATTCAATATTCTTATAACAAACCTTGTATGACAGCTGAGTTGTCTTTCATGAAGAACTTATATAAGTACTTAGGGATGAAGGCTGACAGGCAGGTATAGGCCAGGGCTGTAAATTAAATAACAAATTGACAAAAAGCCATTGATTTCTAGAGCCTGGAACTATGAAAAAGATATGATAATGCCTGATAATTTGTGAGAATCAAGAATATGAACTCTATGCTGTAGAGTTGACAAAGTGTGTAAATAGAGGGACCCTGAATAGTGCCCAGGAAATCATCAATACGGGAAAATATCAAGACTCGTAACATCTCAACTAGTCATGAAGTAATTGAGAAACAAGCGAATACAACATTACCTTCATTGTTGAAATTGAGAAATAGAAATGGAGCACTTAGGGAGTCAAGACCTGTGATATAAAGAAAGAACTCGTCAAAGTTGACATACATTAACTGATCATCGTAATGTGGGACATGGCATTTTAAACCTGGGAAATGTGTAGTACCTAAAGCGCCAAGGATGTGCCAAGCTGTTGCCCAAACTTTCCAGTGAATTTCGTAGTGAATCATTCCTGATGCTAATTTCAATTTGCATTCACATTTGCATCAGGTATATATCGTTAGACAAAGACAAAAAACGAAGCCTTATAAACTTCTTGTGTTCAAAGTCTTATGACACAAGCCACACCCACCTTGCCAGTAAGACAGATGAGGGTGTGATACCACCCAAGCCTTAAGTATCCGCTTGAATTTCCGGTGAGCATCAGGAGACGAGAGGAGCTCGCTGTACTGATGACAACGTGGGATGTCTACTTCAATCTGTCTGTCTGTAGTTGTAGGGGTCTCCTTGTCAATGCTGTCATACATGTCCTTGAAATCACCCTGATTCAAACCAAAAAAAGATCAAAATCATCTTGCTGTCCTCTTTATTTTGACATTGACCAGACTCGGGCGCGAGATTGTTTTTCATAAACCTCGATCGGAGATGGGTTCAGGCCAGCATTTGTGGATAGCACACCCTGATATTTCCGGTCTCGCTCGCTGCGAGGTGGTCACTGACAGATCTTTCCGGCCTTTCTTGTGGCGTGTTTATTCGTCATTCATTTTGAATTCCCGTAAAAAAACTTTTCTGTGTAAACACGTCATCTGACGCAAAGTGGTTGAGGAGAGAAATCGTTACAAACAAGAAATGTCATCCTGGTCCAGTAACTTACCTCAACTGCTAGCAATGCAGCCCACACTTCAGGTCTGTACAATGGCGGGGTGTCTATGCGTGACTCGCGAAAGACTCGACCGATGGTGTATGGGTAGCCACGCAGTAGCCGGTCATATAAGACCACGCGATGAAACTACAAGGTCAAGAAAAAGATTGGTTACCTTCAGGCTTTGCACTGTGAATTCACAATTTCTTTCGTTATGAGGGAAGTTTCCAGGATATTTCCCCCCGAGAAGTTATTAAAAAGTAACTGACAAATAAGTTCACATTAACGAGGCTGTTTGGAAGTGTTTGGAGGTACCCATTACTGGGGTGGAGAGAGGCAATTGTAGCAAAGTGTCTTGCCTAAGAACACAAGCACCATGTTGCCTGGTAGGGTTCTAACCCACCTAGAGTCAAACACCGTAACCATGTACCACAGTGCCCCACAGCCTTGATCCAGTTAGCAGTCTATCTACCTGATATTCAATGTCCTTTTCTCTGATGATGAGTGGTAGACTGGCGGTCTCTGACAGATCATTGGAGCTGGCGGATGTCGGCAGGTTTATTGGGTTCTTTCTGTATTAATAATAATAATAATGATATTTGTTTAGCACAAATTCTATATAAATATATTCAAATGTGCTGTACAATACAACTGGGCATGAAAAATAGTGTTGATTTAAAATCCATTAAAATCAGCAAATACATTAAAATTACAATTCAAATCAGAATTACATCGTTAAAAAAAGTATTACACAGAAAATATATTCATTAAAAATACATCGCATTAAAAACACGAGAAAGCATCAAAATTACAAATCAGGATCAGAAAGAAATACTACTAATAATAATAATGTTACATACGAATAACATTTATTAAAAATACTTAGAATAAACCCATCAGAGATCAAAAGCATTGCGAAAAAAATGAAGAAGAAGAAATACATGCAGTATTTATAAACTTTCAACAACAACAAAATTCTCTCAAAAAAGATAAATTGTTATGTTGTCAAACAAACCCCCCAAAACCAATGGATCGGTTAGTAATTCAAATGGGCAACATTTTGCACAAGAAAATCCAAGAAAGCACAAGAAATGTTTAAAAGTTGGGAGTCTAGAACCCATTCTCTTAGTTCTACTTTCCTCGTTCTACAGATCAGTTGGGCTATAGTCACGTAGAAGTCGCACCTAACGCATTTTACTTTTATTAACCAGTTCGCGCCGGGATTATTTTAACATCGCCAAGCCCACGGGCGGGATTATTTTTAACGAAACTCGATCCGAAGCGGGTTCAGGCTGATAGTGCCGGGGAGCACACCCACGTATTTCCGGCCTTGCGCGCTGCTGACAGACATTTCTGAACTTGAACTTGGCGTGTTTATGCGTAATCCGTTTTGAATTTGGGGAAATTTTTGCGTTTATATACGTCATCCGGCGCGAACTGGTTAAATCTTGTAACACAGTCCAAGGAAACTAACGTTTTTGAGACATAAAAGTTAATGATCGAGTGAATATTATCCACAGTTTATAAACTCACTCATCCTCCAACAGCGGATAGAAGGCAGTATTGTCAATGTTCATCAGACGTGTCTTAAGCTGTGTCATTGACAACGTCACCACCGTGTCATCATATAAGGAGCTACTGTCTCTCTCTAAACCCATCACATCACCAAACTCTGTCACCAAACTACAAAGAAAGTCAACATTTCGCTTATCAGAGATCATTTATTTTACCAAAAAAGTGCCCACGGGCACAATTTGTTTTTTCAATTTGACAACATTCATTCATTTATCCTTGCTCTATTGAAGGCCATCGACTTCACAGCTTGAGCAACATTTAAAATATTGCAGAGTTTTGGAGAATGTTGCAAACCAAAGGTTAAACACTGCAAAGATAACTTATCCAAGTACTAAATGACAATTTCCCAAAATGCGTCTCTGAGATGCATTTTTGAACTTTTTCAATTATTTTCTTCAAAATAACAGCATGTCAGAAGGAATAACACTGTGAGGCCTGAAGACGGGAAACCTTTTTTTTTGAAGAAAAAATGTAGAAAGTACAACAAGTCCCTTTTCCTGTATTACACAAAGTGATCATGGGGTCTATTGTTTACTTCTCACGTTTTTAATCCCAACAAAAGGTTTTCAGGTTTTTTCAGCCGTCAATACCTTTACATCAAGTAAGATTTGAACAACAAAATTGGCTGTTTATCTTATTATACACAAATAGATAATAGATACAAAGTTGTATCCTCATTGAGTGATCCCCACAATGTCGTTTCCCAGGTTGTATCGTAAAATTGGGCGCGATCCCTGGCCACACAGCATTCTGGTGTTTATGAATTCTGACAAGCGCTCTCGAACAAAGAAACTGACAGTTTGGGAGACCGTAAACATGGGAGAAGAAAGCTCAGTTGGTAGAGCACCCGTCCGGTATTCCGCAGGTCGCAGGTTCGAGTCCCACCTTGCCAATTTCTTTGTTCACTTTTAGTTAGGTTACTTTTTAGGTGCAATCTTACCTTGCATCTTTCACTTACCCTGCTAAGTTACAGATGGAAGGACTGCTTCGTAGAAGACCCTTCTTTCTGAGTTCAGCCTCCAGATCTCCTCCAGCTAGACCCCACAGGTAGTACACCTCAGTGATGGACCGCAGCTCTAAGTGATCCTCAGTGGATTCTAGGGATGGTAGACAACACGAGGCATTCAAGAACATTTGTTAATAATAATAATAATGAACATTTATAAGGCGCTGGTATCCGCCAAGCAAGACGCTCATGGCGCACAATACAAAACAATAAATTAAATTTGGTTAACAGATTTGTTGTTTTGTTGTTGTTGTTGTTGTTGATAATACCTATCTATTAATCACAAAACCGCGAGTTAAACATGTGGGTTTTCAGAGAAGATTTAAATACAGACAATGATGATGACTGACGAATTTCAAAGGGTAGTTTGTTCCAGAGTTCGGGAGCGGCACATGAAAAAGTCAAGTTGTAGATCCTCACATCTTAGGCCTGGGTACTGGAACATGGTCATATAGCTCTAAGGGTGTAGCTTACAGGTGTAGCCCCCGGTTGAGACACAGTCTTACTTTCTCTGACACTCTCGATGAACTTGTCAAGTTGTAGATCCTCACATCTTAGGCCTGGGTACTGGAACATGGTCATATTGCTCTAAGGGTGTAGCTTACAGGTGTAGCCCCCGGTTGAGACACACTCTTACCTTCTCTGACACTCTCGATGAACTTGTCAAGTTGTAGATCCTCACATCTCAGGCCTGGGTACTGGAACATGGTCATATTGCTCTTAGGGTGTAGCTTACAGGTGTAGCCCCCGGTTGAGACACACTCTTACCTTCTCTGACACTCTCGATGAACTTGTCAAGTTGTAGATCCTCACATCTCAGGCCTGGGTACTGGAACATGGTCATATTGCTCTTAGGGTGTAGCTTACAGGTGTAGCCCCCGGTTGAGACACACTCTTACCTTCTCTGACACTCTCGATGAACTTGTCAAGTTGTAGATCCTCACATCTTAGGCCTGGGTACTGGAACAAGGTCATATTGCCCTAAGGGTGTAGCTTACAGGTGTAGCCCCCAGTTGAGACACAGTCTTACCTTCTCTGACACTCTCGATGAACTTGTCAAGTTGTAGATCCCCACATCTTAGGCCTGGGTACTGGAACATGGTCATATTGCTCTAAGGGTGTAGCTTACAGGTGTAGCCCCCGGTTGAGACACACTCTTACCTTCTCTGACACTCTCGATGAACTTGTCAAGTTGTAGATCCTCACATCTCAGGCCTGGGTACTGGAACATGGTCATATTGCTCCAAGGGTGTAGCTTACAGGTGTAGCCCCCGGTTAAGACACACTCTTACCTTCTCTGACACTCTCGATGAACTTGTCAAGTTGTAGATCCTCACATCTCAGGCCTGGGTACTGGAACATGGTCATATTGCTCTTAGGGTGTAGCTTACAGGCGTCGTAGTCTTTGAAGAGATCACTGGCAAGAAGCTCAGAGGGGCTGGGTCTGGAAACAAACAATAGAATAGACAGTGTCACATGTACTCCATGAATGGGTACAAGAAATACAGTCTGTCACAAGCCAATATATAGCCCATCAGATCAGCCGCTAGGTTAGGGACAATTTCATAGAGCTGCTTAAGCATAAAAGTTGCTTAAGCACAAAACATTATTGCTTAGTAAAACCAGTTTACCAGCCACAACTCTATGGGATGTACCGTAATTTCCTGCGGTAAAGCCGCACGGCGGTTAAGGCGCAGGTCCCTAAAATCACCCCAAAAAATTTCAAACGTCAACAGATAAAGCGCACAGCCGAAAAAGGCGCATGCTTGAACGCATGCTTGAACGCACCTAGAAGAACACCAGGCGCCACCCGGTGTAGGTACATCGCCAGAAAGGGGTCATTTTGTTGCCTTAGAACGATCCCACTATTCCAAGCAAGAATTTGCTGAGTACTTGAGTTTATCTGGCACGCAAACAATGTATGAAAAGTTCAAACCAGTGGTCACAATTGAATATCGCACGAGGTTTACTTTGCCAAAAACCCATATCATGTATCACTGCAGTATAAACTGCATGCATGTACATGTACATGTACATGCACATGTACATCACATGCAGCGATCGCGTGCGGGGTATCCCTAATTCCGACACCCCCTAGTCTTTTTTCCAGTCGTTGTGAATGCTCCGCGCTGTGTAGTTCGGATGGTGAATTGCTTTTTATTGCTGTTGTACGCGTCATGCAGCGCACGCTGTAGTCTTGTTTGCAAGACGATCTTAATCGCGGTATATGCAGCGCGCGTAGGCTAGGCCGCCGATGCGGTAATTCGCGCGTGGTCTAAGGCGTACGTTAGAGGGCGCCCCGCATCGCGAAGATCGTCTTGCAAACAAGACTACGCACGCTGCCGAGTGCTAAATCACATGTACTGTATGTATGTACGGTCGTAGGGGGATCAACACATCGCAGCATTGTTAACGGAAACACGGTCACAATGTCCGGAGAGTTAAGCTAATTGGTTGACCGCATTATTGAGTAAGATTGCGGCGTTCAAAGAATTCTTCACACAAAGACCATCACTTTGAACTCAAGCGACATCATATACGGCGCACCGAAAGATAAGGCGCGGCGATGTTTTTGTGGTCTAGAAAGTCAGATAAGCCGCGTCTTTACCGCAGGAAATTACGGTATATTATTTGTGATTGGTAATTAGCTGTTGTTAGCTTAGCATAACGATCACATGGAATTACGGCTCCTAACTTGATTTACCAAGTAAGAGTTTTTGTGCTAAAGAAACATTTTATGCTTAAGCAGGTTTCCTTGGCATGAAACGACAGAGTATTTATATTCCCCTGGATGTGATGCTAGTCCATCGCAGGTTACTCTTCAGCTAATGCTGTTACCCATTAATACTCCTGGGTGGGGAGAGGCAAGTGGGGTGAAGTGGCTTGCCCAAGGACACATGATATTGCCAGCAGCTGGATTCAAAGCCCTAACCCTCCAAATCTTAGCCGACTCTAAATTTCCCTCACCTTTTATCTGGGGAAACTGTTAAGCACTGCCTCAGAAAACTCTGCAAGGACTGCGGAAGCTCCTGAAACAAATGAGGGCATCTGATTATGAAAACAGTTACTCAATTTTCCAGTAACAAGTGCAAACAAGTCAATTTTTTAAGTTCCAAACGGAGATGAATTTGTTGTGCGCTGCAACATACAATGTCCAAACTGGCTGTTGTATAATTTAGTTTGCTAGCTTTAATAATAATAATAATTTGGGAGGCTAATCATCCTTACTCGCAGCTGGTGTGCTGAATTGCGAAGAACGCGGCTACAACATGGTCAAGCCTCTGGCACGTAAAGGCATCTATGGAAGCCGGCCACATCGACTCATATATGACTACGGAGCACAGCCTGCCTGAGATCAAAAGTGTTTGATTTTTCCAGAGGAAGAAAACCGGAGGACCCGGAGAAAACCCTCTTGGCAAAGAAGAGAACCAACGCACAACTCTACTTACATATGGTCCGGGCTGGGAATTGAACCCGTGTCACATTGGTGAGGTGAGCGCTTTACACACAAGCCACCTTTATTAATGCATGTCAGAAACAAGTGTACAATTCGTAATAACAACAGGTTTTACAAAGCAATCATAATTGGCAATATTTTGTGTAAGTCTCACTTGAAATTTGTTCTGCGTGCCGTGCTCCCTCAAGACGGTTTCCAAGGAATGGATGCCATTGCTGTGTTTCCCTAGCAACAGCACCTTTGAGATGAGCTGGGGTAACGTACATGAGGACCAGAGATCTAGATCAAGACAGATCTCCATGACGATGATGCCTAGTGACCAGATGTCTACTTTGGGGCCTGATGGGATCAGGGGCGTGCCAGAGTCGTCAGGCTGGATGGGACCACTGGATAGGACCTCAGGGGCCATGTAACGGGGGTGACTTGGGGGCGACACAGAAACATGAAATGAGTTAACTCAAGCCCAATTAAATAACATAATAATAATGAATACTTATAATGTACACACATCCACCTAAAATAAGGCGCTCATTACGCTGCAGCAGAAAAAAACCCAAATACTATACACTATGAACATTCAGTCTGACAATCAGGATAATTCATTTGGTGGTGTAGGCTAGATTAAAGTAGTGTGTTTTTAGAGCCAATTTGAATAAGCTGAGAAATGTGCTAGATCGGATAGTAATAGGGAGACTATTCCACAGACGTGGGGAAGCTACACGTAAAGATCTGTCCCCCCAGGATCGGTAAGATCTAGGTACAGCAAGTTGTTGTTGAACAGCAACCCTGCAATAACATGCAACAACAGTCAAAATGAGAGTTCTAGCCTCCACCTAGTTGTGGGAACAGGTTCTTTTGTTTGAAAGAAAACCAGACCGAGTAATAGGGACATTTCCGTGTCCCCATAGCAGGTTGGGTCTTCAGTAAAGGGGTTTAGAGGTAAAATTGGGTTAGGGTATAATAGAACAAAATGTAGAAGAAGACAAATTAATTAGGGTGATGTTGAACATTTTAGAATTTTATGTTCTGAGTTTAAGTTTAGAGAGATTTGCCTTAGCACACAAACCCTATGGATTGTTCCCATAACGCAATGTACAAAAAGACTAAATGGTCTGCCTAGTGTACTATGATCCACTAGCCCCAATTGTCTCAGAATTGGCCATTTATGTACAACTGTTGATGAATCCGATGCAGTAGGGTCCTACAAAGTTGTATATACCTTATGCACTGTGTTGCCTTTGGCAGGAACAGTGTTCATGTTTGTGGTTGAATGGGGAGAATTGGGTGGAAACAAAATATTAGCAACTTCCGTAAAGACTTTGTGGGCACAAAATATGGCAGCGATGTTGCTAGCTCTAAATTTGCACTTTATTCTTTAAGCTTTTTGTGAGATATGTTGTGTTAACTCACCCGATAGGAAATGTGACACAGACGCCATATTGTGTCATGTGATACAGTCCGTGATTAGCTAACTTGACATGACCCTGAAGATTTATCAGACACAATAAAAAAAAACGAACAAAGTACATCTTGAACATTTCTGCCTCTAAACATGCTACGTTAAATTAGAATTCTATTCCCTCCTTCATGGTAGGATACACCATTTGCAGATATCAAAACATTTTACTAATAAATTATTAAGAAAATTATTTATTAAGTAAATAATGATTCTAGGCATCCAACAAAATAATTGCGCTAGATATCCTGTAATTGTTCTGATTTCAAAATAAAAAAATATTAATCGCCAGATGGAGATCGCGAAAAAACAAAAACAACATAAGAAAAACTGCCCGACGCCGGGTAAAAAAAGAATGCAGTTTTTCTGGCCTTTCCCAGCATCCAATATTGTAAAACTTCGGAGAGGTCAGTTAAACGATATTTACTATAAAATACAACCCCCACTCCAATTTCACCCATTCTTGATAATTCAAGCAATTACCAATGGTGTATCCTACCTTTAAGGAGAAGAGCTGGTATTTTTTACCCAATAATGCTAACGTCCAAACTAAGCTAAATATTTATTAAATGGTTACCTCTGTATCCAGAAGAATATTTGCTGGTGACAGTGCCCTGTGCACTAAGCCATGGTGATTCAAACATACCAGTCCCTCTAGAACCTCGTAGATGAGCTGCATTACACTAGACCAGCTGTATGTGACAAATTCATGAAAATAGACCAATAGTAAATAATGATGCCAAAATA
Source organism: Crossaster papposus (assembly GCA_037893245.1). Classification (NCBI taxonomy): domain Eukaryota; kingdom Metazoa; phylum Echinodermata; class Asteroidea; order Velatida; family Solasteridae; genus Crossaster; species Crossaster papposus. The sequence goes on along the minus strand of JBAIAA010000886.1, from coordinate 234,253 downwards.
ATAATAATAATGTAAAGAGATTAGATCTCAGTTACAATTCTTCCAAATAGGCACTTGGGGAGACAAATTAGCGTAAGTTTTTAGGTAATAAGGAGACAGTGGCACTTAGGAAGACATTTCAGTGTCTCCCTAAGTGTCTAGCTATCCTAAAAAACAATATTTGGGAGTTATTTTTGCTCTAGAACGACAGATTTTGGTCTAAATAGCATAAATCTCGAAGATCTAAGAGAAAGGGGTTAGGGTAAACAAGTTAGGACTGTTTTAAGTTTGTGTACATCTCTATGGGATTGTCTCCCCAAGTGCCTATTTGTTAACATCCATTGTTATTATTATGAACAAATCTGTTGTTAAACAATTTTTTTTAATTTTTTTTTAAAATTTAATATGAGTTTATTTAAAATGTTTTAATTACACTATGAAGTTAGGGTTAAATAAGGTTGTTTTTACAACTTACTGTTTGTAAGCTCCTTTTTGTACTGCCAAGTGGACGTTGTTCTTGTAATGCTCACAGACAACCATAACTCTTTCTGAAATTCAAAAATATGGGTGTTTGACAGTGGCATAGCTCCAGCATCCCCCCCCCCCCCCACCCTGTACTGTGGGGACCAATCAATCATTGGTTTCATATTAAGCAAGATATGAGATGGAGACAACCCCCGCCCCTCCTTTGTGGTGATCATTGTGCTCGTGGAATGTTGTGGTTTTTCAGGGATTATTTTGGGTTTTTTAGGGGGGTGCGTTAGGTAACAATAGTCTAAAGAGTGTATAAATACAGGGGGGGGGACTAAATGGGGAGCCCCTTGGTCTCATATCGTGCTGGGTATAATTGGTTTCCTTCCAACCTATGATCTTTCCTGTTTTTAGAAGAATGTTAATTCTTTACTTTCAGACAGTTTTCTTATCATTTACCTCCTCATCTTTTCATTTTTTTAAAAATAGCTCTGTACCAATAGTGACTTTCAACTTTGTTCAGGATGTTACAACAATGCTCTGTGTAGTAACTGGCCCCTTGATATGAACTCACCATGTTTTCCCCTAACGATGTCCACATACTGACACAGCCAGTGACTTCCAACTTTGTTCAGGGCAATATGCATTACAACGGGTGTGGGTGGAAGTCGGATCGTCCGGACCTCTTCGGACCTTACCTATGCCCTAATGCTAACCCATTCAAAGAATACTGGGCCTAACTCTATAATCCCCCCAAAATAAGGCTACTTTGAAATGCAATTTATTTTATTTCATTGAGGGTGAAACTTCTTTATTTAGGATCCGGGAAGGTCCGAATGTCTGACTAGCGTTAACATTAGATCCGGGAGATCCGGGTTTTACCAATCGCCAATTACAACAATGCTCTGTGTAGTAACTGGCCCCTTGTCATGATCTCACCATGTTTTCCCCTAACGATGTCCACATACTGACACAGCCTGGGATGACCGAGTATCCTTAGCCTCTGTAGCCGACCCAGGATTTGGATGGAGTTTGGGGTCAGGGGTAATCCGTCTGGCCCGCATTGGTCGTGGGGGTGAGCTGCAGCATAGAAGGTTGATACGCCTAGGTCTGCTTGACCCAGTGGCTGCATAATCGGTGGTCAGGACTTCAAGATTCTTTGGAAATCTGTTAAAAACAAGGACAATTATTTTATGCTGTAAACAGTGAGTAACATCATTAATACGTTAGGGCTGATGATTTACTAGGGCTTAGGCCGAGTTAATTAAATATATGGCAGTAGATATAGCCAGCACTGCACATGTGCAGTAATTAGCCCCATAAATGTGGCTCAAATACAGCTTCTTTCGTATTCTTATCGGTTTCCTCTTTCTTACCATGCTCAATACCAAAAGCCGCCAACAGGCAACAAAGCACCTTCCGTTCCCAAGAAATTAGAGGAAAAAGGTGGAATCCAATACAAATATGTTACCTTTTTGTTACCTTATAATTAATGCCCAGCCCTCGTCAAGTGCATCTAAGATGATGAAGAGCCTGTATGCTGTATATTTCTAATAGCCTTGAAATATTGTGTCGAGTCATCTTTCTGGTTTTCAATTTCTTTTCTTCTCAGTTCTTTCATCATAATTAGCATCTGTCAATAAGCCAATTCGGTATTCCAACTGCGCATGTGCACAACAAGATTCAACTATTTTTCTCGCGGGATAAACACGGCAGACAAATGCACACAAGGCTATGGGGGACGTGGTAACCGAATCTGCATTCTCTGTATTTTCTTGTATTTTCTTGAAATCGAAAAGACGATGGGCACTTTGTTCGAACAAAAGTTTGGCCACACAAAACACTACCCCTAGGCTAGAACTCTGGGGCTCCCGACGCCCGTAGGGCTCCGCCCCTACGGGCGTCGGGAGCCCCAGATAGAGTTCTAGGGGTAACAAAACAGGCTGAAAGTGAAAACACCAAAACGTACTTAGTAACTTTAGAACACGACGATCTCTTTAAATTTGCTGGTACCCGCTATGCTTTTGCACGCAATCGATAAAATGTTTATCCCGAAAGAAAAATCGTCAAATCTTCATGTGCGCATGTGCACTGGGATACCGAACTGGCTTATTGATGCCCGGCCGGACATCATGGGTCATAGTCCCACTACTTATGTGCCCAAAGATCGTAGAGCGCCGTAGGCTGCGCGACGCTCTAGGGTCTTTGAGTGTGCCCCCGGTATACCTGTATATGAACTAGTAGTAGGGTCATGGAATTGTTTTTCTGATCTGATGACATTTCATTTGTTTCCAAACTCTGTCTGCATGTTGCCTGATTCACTATCGATACAAAACTAATTGTCTGAATACACATAGGCCATAAGCCTATTATTACTTTTCAAATAAGAAACCTTAGAAAAATAGAAACAATACTCAATATTTATCTAAACTACCGAAAATACAGCGCCGAACTTACCTTGCCAAAACATAGCCCGTCATGTGCATCAAACTATAGAGGGCGCTCTAATACGACGCGACGCGGTTCGCGTTTTATATTTATTTCATGTATTTACGCGCGTTCAAGTTTGAGCAAACGGCAACATTTCAGGTCTCTAAAAACCAACACAGGCTAAAAACCATTATCCCATCATCTTAACTTGGAGGAAGGTAATGTAGTAACATTTGAAAGTTTCGTATTTTCTTTGCAAATGTTCTGGTTAGACCGTATAATTCTAGGAATCAATTCTATTTCTAGGTGTTTTCCTACTCATAAGTTATGTCCGGAAATTGGGCAAGAAATTGGCCAAGAAATTTACATGCATTTATTTCAAGATCTTACCGGTTGAACTGAAATAAAAGCGCTACAGATCGTATCTTAACCTCCGTGAATACTTGACGTGACGTGACGTGATGTGATATGACATGACTGATGTTACGTTTGCATATTGAGCATGGTCCGGAGGAATATGCATTGTAAAGTTCAGTTTAGTGCCGGGGAAATCTTTACGTTTTACTGTGGAATGGCAAAACTTTATAATTATAGTGCCGGGGTGGCCAGTAGAAAATCAGAAAAGCAACTACATGCATGATGGTCTGTGCAAAATCTAACATAATTCCCCTAATTATGTATGATTGATGTAGAGCTGGCCTTGATGATTTGGCTGGGGCTTTGTGCTATCCATAATATGCAGGCTGCAAGAATTGTAATTACCGAGACACTAATTTTTTTGTTATTATTTTAGAACATAACGTTATTGATTCAATCTTTTGTACGTGGCCTAAATTAAACCACTGCAAAACATGTTTAAATCTTTTATATATCAACAAATCCACATATTATAGGCTAGGTCGGGTTTTTTTGTAGTGTTTTTGAACGGTAAAAATACCTATGGTTGTCAGAAATATATACAAAAATGGCAGTCATTTTGAGAATAACAAATTACAAATAAAAGCCCTTCCTTCCGTTTTGACAAAAACCCGAATGCTAAACATGTTTTTTTTACTTGGCCGTATATTCTACCTTCTGGTGTCTAATTTCTGTTAAATTATTGAGGAAATTTTAGGAGCAAATATGAGAACATAAACTAGATGATGATTAACTTATATTTTTTTGTATCTTACATTACAACAAAATCTGCAGCAGTAACACTCTGTTACAATGCAAGCAACATCAGTGGACAGTTGCTTACTGGCAGCATTGCAGAACATCCAGAAATCTACCGAATCCGGGAGTAGTGTGTGTGAAGAAGGGAGCAGATACAAGTTTGTCCCGACCCAGAGGAACAATCGCAAGCTGATAGACATCAACCTGGGCCACATGTACACCGTCAGGAAGAAGTACAAGAACACAACGTTATGGCAGTGCACCATGCGTAACAAGAACATCTACTGCAGGGCTACTCTCCAACAGAAAGGCGATGAATTCAAGAAAGGCGACAACGATCACATCCACCCGGGTCAGCTTGGAGGCGCTGAGTTTACAGCGACTGGGAAAGTTAAGAAAAGAAGGGCCTACAAAAAGACAACAACTACGGTAAATATTAGGGGAATTGAGCCCAATGCCACCCCACCTGTTCCCCTTCAATTATGATTGCAGGTAAGGGTTATCGACAAAGCAATTAATTACAGGGGACCTCTAAGTTGGATACAAGAAAAACCTACCCACTTCTTTCGTTCTGTTATTTACACAACTTTTCGTCTTCTTTTTTGGCCTTAGAATGTTCCAGTTGAAATGGAAGGAGTAGCTGTCAGTCAGGTCATTCCAGTGATTTCTGAATCTTTTGAGCAGCGGGGACAGGAAATTGCGATGGTATGTACGTTTACATTACCTTCTTGATTTGATAGGCAGCTCTTTATCAGTAGGATTGAGGATATCTATTATTTTTGTGTGCAACACATGTGCTGAAACTGCTGATATAGTATCAAATTGCGAGGGCCAGAGTAAATTAAATCTCCTTTTCGTGTTGCAGTTGTAGTCGTATTCCAAGTCGGACAAGATTACATTTGACCTTTACCATGCATAAGAAATACAAAGTCAATTTAATGGCAAATTGGAAGTGACAAATTTAAAACTATTTTAACCCTAACCCTGCCAGATCCAGCACAGTGCATCTTTGGTGACTGCTTGACCTTGCTGCACTCTGCCTGCACACAAGTCAATGTGACAAAGTATGCAATCTGTTGTGCCTGGCAGGGTTTCTAGCTAAAATACCCTGGAGGGTTAGGGTTAATTATCAGAAATATTTCAAATAGTTGTCTGAGCTACAATGATTTTTGTAAGCATTCTCTTGGTTTTTTTCTTCTACAGCCACAGTTTACTGGGATCAATACAGGGCCTGATGGTTTAGGGTCTGAAGTCAGTATCAGCCAGGCAACAGCTGAAGACTCAGAGGATTCTTCTTCTGATGATGATGATGATACAAACCAAGACAAACGTCTGACAGACCCAGCACAGCAATCCCAGCCATCTCAGCCAGAGATAAGTACAGGGTCCCACCCTGAGAAGTTTGAAGGAACAATGGAACACGTAGTTGGGGCAGCTGATGGCGACGTGGGGCCTGATATAGGGTCCGAGTTTGGCGTTGCTGAAATTGTTGCCGAGGTATTCCAAGAGCAGAGGGTGGCAGACTCGGAATTCACCATCGTAGATGGGTCCTCTCAGAGACGAAATGCCAAGTTGGTTGACAGTGCTGGCTACATGTATTGCCTCAAGAACAAGAACAATTACACCACCTACTGGAGGTGCAGCATCCGAAACAACAAAGTGTTGTGTCGGGCGTCAGTCATGCAGACTGGGGAGCAGTTCAGGAGGGGGAAGTTTGACCACGTCCATCCAAGCAAACCCAACGATGGAGTGGCTGCTAGGTTAGTGGCACAAGTCAAGGCCAAAGCTTCGACGAATCCCAATGAACCCATGGATGACATCGTCGGCGAGGCCTTACTGGAGATTGTGGGTTACTACAGACCAGGTCTTGGCATTCCAAAGCCCTCTAACCTCAGACGTGCTGCCCTCCGTCTGCGTCAAAAACTGCTGCGGGGTTCGGATAACATCCATGACACCGCCATCCCTGCTGATTTCCTGCAGAAGGTTGTCAAACGCGGGTGTAAATCCCACATCTTTTTGGCCTCTCCGCAGCAGCTTCAGCTTCTGAGTCAGACGACCCTCTGGTACATTGACACCAATCCCAAGGTGGTCAAACCCCCATTCAAGGATCTCATGTCCATCCATGCCTATGTGGTACATGACAAGGAGCCCAAACTCACGCCCATGGCCTTCCTACTGATGTCCAGCAAGAAGAAGAAAGACTACAAAGAAGTCTTCAGCGCTATTAAGGAATGCCTCCCTGGGGAAATAGCCGTCGCAGAGTGTATCCTAGACTATGAGCCAACCATTTGGAGAGTAATCAATGACGTCTTTCCGGGTGTTAAGTGTTCAGGAAGTGCCTCCCACTGGTCCCAAGCCATCTGGAAGAAGATACAGGAGTTTGGGATCCAAGGCAGCCAGGCTTATGTACATGAGCCGACCAGGGCGTACAGTCTCCTGAGAAAACTGATGGCTTTGTGTTTCCTCCCAGCAGAGCTCATCCCAAGAATGGTCACCAAACTACAAGGTAAGGCCAACACGGGAACCTTACACCAGCTCCTGAACTACGTAGAAGCCACGTGGATTGAAGGGCCTACCTGTATGTGGTCTCCTTCTGTCTGGAGTGTCTACTCGCAGCCGCAGCGGATAAATAATGACCTGGAAGCCTGGAATAAGCAACTTAATAACAAAATCAAGAAAGGCAAGCTGCCCCTCAGTGTCCTGATCATGCATCTGTTGAGCGAGTCGAAGACAGTCGATGCTCAAGCCAAGCCATCTTCCAAAAAAAACCTGAAGCGCTACCACAGCACAGTTGGCAAGAACCACCAGATTATCAAGTTCTGGGAAGAGTTTCGGAAAGGGGACAGGAAACTGAAGCAACTGCTGAATGCATGCATCACTTTTTGTTTGCCGGAAAGCAGCCATGTGTGAACCTTAATGATTCAAACAGACATTGCCCAAGCTTACACGAAGATACAGTACCTAAAAGACTAACATGAGTGGTCTTATCAACATTAATCTGTTAGATTTTCAGTTCGTAGTTTTAGTTGTATATATGCACAAGATTATCTTCAAAATGCAACATTTACTAGATAATCAGAACAAGTGGGAATAGTTAATCCTTTCAAGACATGGCGAACAAAAACAATTCCCATTTGGCCAGGGTACATTTTAGCTAATACAAATAGTGATCTTAACCCTAACCCTTCAGGGTATTTTGGCTAGAAAACCCTGCCAGACGCAACAGTTTGCATACTTTGTCACATTGACTTGTGTGCAGAGTCCAGCAAGGTCAAGCAGTCACCACAGTTGCACTGTGCTGGATCTGGCAGGGTTAGGGTTAATGGTTACCATATTCTTGACGAGCACCGGAATTGTCTGAACTCAGAATTAAATACAACGAGGCAGTTGTACGATGCATTTTGCATAATGGAAATTGGTCGCAGGATTCGGGGACTAAAACAACTCTATGAAAAAGCATATACACTGTACTGTATAGCTACGTCAGTTCTAAATTTATTGAGATACATACTGTACATGTATATGCTACTGTTACTGTATAATAGTATTTACTCAAACAGAAAGTACATGTACTTTTTTTCAGGGATGTAGTCAAATCCCTGCAAGTCCCTGCAAGTCCATCACAAGTCTTCCAGTTTCAATTCAAATCACAAGCTATTCAAATGAGCTTTAACAAAAGCATTCCTTTGTCATTGTTCAACCAGTTACTTATGACTGGCGTTATGACTGGACTTGTGACTGGACTTGTGAAAGGACTTGTGAAAGGACTTGTGAAAGGACTTGTGAAAGGACTTGTGAAAGGACTTGTGAAAGGACTTGTGAAAGGACTTGTGAAAGGACTTGTGAAAGGACTTGTGAAAGGACTTGTGAAAGGACTTGTGAAAGGACTTGTGAAAGGACTTGTGAAAGGACTTGTGAAAGGACTTGTGAAAGGACTTGTGAAAGGACTTGTGAAAGGACTTGTGCAAGGACTTGTGAAAGGACTTGCAGGGACTCGATTACAACTCTGTATTTTTTTCTGTACACAACATCTAAAGAAAGGCTTATAAGAATTACATGTATCTTCTTTTTTCTACTTTTTGTTTCGCTGCATTTTTGTTAATTTAATTTTCATACAGCAAATTAATATAGAATTTGTATTGGACGTGATTATATGGTTTGTTCAGCTGAACCTGTACAGTACCTAAATGTACATATTGTAGACGAACGCTTCTTGATAAGAATATAATTGTTCTTACATTGTACATACACATTTGGGGATGCGGTCGAAAAAGCGCATACTGGTACTATGCCCTCCACGAATTAGTGGGACGGCGACGCTCCTAATTCCCAATTTGAATTTAATTAAATAATTACTCGCCGAAAATTATCAAACTAAATTTCAAAATCTATCTAATCTAAACCTATAAGCATGGACACACTAACTTTAATTTTGTTTCCATAGGATTTGTATTGGATGTGGTGATATGGTTTGTTCAGTTGAACATGAACAGGGCCTAAATGTACATATTGTAGACAAACACATTTCTTGACAAGAAAATAGCTATCTGTACTTTGTAAGTATGACATTTTAAAATTCTCCATGAACAAAAATATGGTGTTTCGATAATCTGTTCTTTATTGTCCCCCTCATCATATGCATTGTACATATCATTTCAAGTTACTAAAAATAAAAATAGATTTTCTCAGGTTTGCTGTATTTCTAGGCATTCTGTATGCGAGACCTGCAAACTCGAGCAATCCAAACTTCCGTGTTTTTCATTGTCAAGAAATTTTGAACATAAATTGTTAAAATATATTTCATTAGGAATTGTTGACATATTAGTTCAGTTTTGACAAATCTCTGTACATATACTTCAGTTATTATATGAATAGTTTTGTCTAAATTCTTGCTTGTGTTATTTCCTTCAAACTGCCTTTCATATTTAGTGGCTCAGAGTGAAAATTGTTGGCAGTAAATTTGACAATTCCATTCAAAATACTGTATTTATCTATGAATAAATATAGATCAGTTACAATATGGTTGGACAGCTCACTATATAAATAAAAATGTAAATAAAACATCACCTGAAATGTACAATTTAACAAAAGAGTGATTTTATTTTCGTGTTTGTTGAAGATAATTATTTGTTTCAAAAATATTTCAGCCTAAAATGAACAATTGGAACAGAAAGATAATTACAAATGTATTAACCTAAGGCCGTCTTCCAAATCCCAGCTTCGTTTCCGCTGTGGCTTTGTTCATGTAATTTGGCAATAGTGATGGAGCCGTAACGGAGCCTTTGGAAAACGGCCCAGATAAAACCTCTAGAGGCTTCCAACTTACTCCAGCCGTGTCTGTTTATATGTCGGCGTTTCAGAAACATTTCATTGGTTAATAAAAAGCCGAAAGTTAGAAATGTCCATGACCATTTTGGTTTGCTTCTAGTTCTAGACATGTTTTCAGTAATGCATAATAAGTCTGAGGCACAGCTGAAACGAAGAAAACCACAAATAGGACTTTTTGGTTCCAGAATGTGGTTGTATTTTCCAAAGCTGGAAGCTTAAAATCACCCTAGCCAGGCCCAGAGCCGTAGATAGAGAGAGTTGCGACAACTACGGATTAGAAGCCATTTTGTTTCCATGTAACGCCGCGCGCGCTATCCGTGTTGTTACTACACGCACTCGCTGCATGCGTTTTACGCACGACTTGGCTCATCAAAGTGACACAAACCTATAGAGCCAATTAACAAATAAAACAGTTTCAGGCTACAAAAGTAATTTGGAAAGTCATTTTCGAAAGGAAGAACTATTTACCCAAGGAGCTGAAGCACTGATTTCGTGTTTTGTATTCTTTTGTTTTCTTTAAGAATGCCAAGAATGAAGTATACTGTATGTATATGATGTATTTAAATGCCAGGCCAAACAGAAATATATTTAAGTCACAACAAACAAAAGCAGTCAAAAGTACGACCCAGCTGGATGTTTTAATTTCTTAGATATTTAATTTTCAGAAAATATCTATAAACAAAGAGGCAACAAGTCAATTTTAAGTGTTTAAGTTTTAAGTTTGATTGTCATTTAGTCTGGATTCATTTTCAAGTAGGTTAACACGTAAAGTAAACCACAGTTAAAATCCATTTGTTCTAGTAAAAAAACAAACTTTAATTTTGAATCTATTTCCTTTGCCAAAATTACTAGGCTATTTTAAGACAAAGCATTTTTCCTTCAGAGTGTACATGTTCCTTGGGTGACATTCATTTGTACCGGTAATACTGCTTGTTTGGAATGAACACAAGTCAAAGCTCATTATACAGCCACTCAAGTCAAAGCAGTTCATTTTGATCTGGCTAGGTCAACAATATTTGTTTGTCTTTCAAAGTGTTCCTGACAAATCATGATAGCAGCAATTGATTTGAACCAGTAACATCAGTGTACTTCAAGTACCAGCAGCGTAACTTGCGTTGAATTTGTAGGGGGGGGGGGGGGGGGGGGGGGGGTGCACACCTTGAAATTTTAAATTTGAAAGGATGGGGGTGGGGGGGAATAGTTACACCACTGCTGAGTGTCAGCCAAAACTGCTTTGCACGAGTAGCCAAAAAGTTAATAAAACTAACAACAAAAGTAAAGGTATATGTGAAACAATGCTTCTATTGCATGTATCAATGAATTTTAATAATTTACTTTCCTTTTTACAAATGTCATGGCACAAACTGCAATATATGATGAGGACAAAGATTTCTCATTCCTAAACAGTGTTCTCCAACTTTCCAAAGTCAAGTGCCCTTTGTGGAAAGGCCGTGGCTAATTTTAAGTGACCGTAAACCTACGTACTTTTGCTATTTTTATGCGAGTTCGGGTTGCGCATGCGCAGTCCCTAGTTAATTGTACATGTATACAGTTCCTAGTATTAAGTATACACGACTTTTATACCTTTTTCTATAAGACCCTATCTAGATGAGATTATTAACCAATAATTTTGGTTAATAGAAACAGGTATATCGTGTATACGAAAAAAACTAGAGACTGTATACAATTAACTAGGGATTGTATCCATTTATTTTGGTGAATTATGGCTGTCAAGTCGTTGGTCTTCATATGTTCCGCGCGTATTGAGTTTCCCTTGTCTGTGTCGGGAACCAGTTATATCACGTAAAAATAGTTACGGTCACGTAAAAATAGCCACTTTGTTGTGAAAATCCTTGTGATAAGCTAGTTGTAGAGACTTGCAGGAACTTCAAATTTTTGTCGGTCTGTTGAGGCTTTCCTTGCCGTCAAGGAAAGTTCTCCTACACAAAGGAAAAAAAAAGGGTGTTGTTAATACTAAATTTGAACGGTGTAATCATTTGAACAGACACAACCATAAGGCATGCTTAACCCTAACTCCCTCACCATTGTTATTGAACAATACAATTCCTTCAAAATCCTCCAACTTCCTTTGTTGTGTAGGGAGTTAGGGTTAATACAAAATTAAAAAAATGTAAAAGCAGTGTACATGCAATCCAGTTGGGCATACCGGTATTTTGTGTATGTATTTTAAACCAGAACATTTGTATTTTCTGGTGCCATACAAATCAGACGCGACAACTCGTATGCGAACCAACTCGTATGCGAACCAACTCGTATGCGAACCAACTCGTATGCGAACCAACTCGTATGCGAACCAACTCGTATGCGAACCAACTCGTATGCGAACCAACTCGTATGCGAACCAACTCGTACGCGGTCCAACTCGTACGCGTGCAAAATATTTTTTATCTTAAAAATACTATCAAACCGTGAACCACATTTTCAAACCGCGTACGAGTTGGCTGGCGTTCGAGTTGGTTGGCGTTCGAGTTGGTTGGCGTACGAGTTGGTTGGCGTACGAGTTGTCCCGCGTACAAGTTGACCAATCTGCGTACGAGTTGTCCCGCGTACGAGTTGGTTCGCGTACGAGTTGACCCGTTTCCTACAAAGCAGTACAGTTTGGCATGTTCTCTGTGTCATGTGTGTCATTTTGTTTTCTTTGTGTTTCATTTTTTAATTTTCCATCATCACTTTACCCCCCAAAAGTCTCTAAAAATAACACAAAGTACTACATGTAGTACAGGGGGGGGGGCGGAAGGGGTCCCAAAAAGGTGCGCCACCAACGTTGAAATGTATCTCATTCATTCTTCCACGCTCACGAGTCGAACATCTCATACAGTAAACACGTATAGATCGCTGCCTCGAAGCGCACCATTGAAACACGTACAAATTTGCTCCGTGCTCGCTCTCCGAATTCAGTGATTCATATAACGTCCGCAAAGCCAGATTCGTACAGTACAGGCATGGCGTAAACTTTCGCGATTGAGAATTGGCAAAAACCATTTTCCAAAACAAATTCAAAACAAAAGGTCAAATATCCAGAGATGTACCGAGGGATTTTTATTTAACTTTCAGGAATGAAAGATCTATTCCTAATTATTACGTTAGTTGAAAGAAATCAGAGGATGAACGATAATTTTTTTTCACATCATGTCGATATTTGTAGCCATTTTAGGGGAGACGTTTTGTAACGAAATTCCCATCTGGACCCATTCATACACGTTAGCTGCTGCAATAAACCAACGAAAATTGTCGGTAATATTTGTACGCATTTTTATTTAAAACTAAGCACCTCAACAATTAAAAATACTCTTTCAATATAAACTATTATGTTTTCAGTGCTGTTAAAGAGAAAATGTTAACAGTATACATGGATTATTTATTTATGTTTAATGGTCATTACCTTTTTTTTAAATGGAGTGTACCCAAACTGCGATTGCAAATGATTGCGCAACACCCCTTCCGCCCCCCCCCCCCCCCCCCCCCCCCCCCCCCTGATAGTACTAGGCCTCTCCTCTGGCATAGCATTTAGGGCCTACAAAATGAATTTCGCTACAAAATAGGCCTAGTTTGGCAAGTACAGTAGGTAAGAATGTAGTATCTTGGGCCACTTAACTTCTGTGATCATGTTGATTGTGTACAAAGTCTATTTTCATTTTCAACTGAAGTAGCCTATTTTTACAATTATATTGTTTTTAAGGTTCGTTTTTAATATTTTTTTTTTTACTTTTTGAAATAAACATGACTAGTATAAACATTCTTTCCGTCCAATAATCTAGAAAAGGTAGATTTTGTACCCTATAATAAAGTATTAAAGCATTGCATATAAAAATCGCCGATATGTTTCGCCAACGGCAACGTTGTTTTGTAAGATTTCGCGAAAATATTTGCGATTTTACTTGACTTGTAATTTCACTACATATATATACGTGCACCATTCGCACGTGAAATATGATGTAGTGAAATTACAATACAACATACAAGTCAAGTAAAATCGCAAATATTTTCGCGAAATCTTTGCCAAATTGCTTAGGCTTTAACAACTCATCGTGCTCACACAATCTAGAACTTGTCTTCAACTTGCCTTTCATGTTTTCTTCCGAGTAGAATGGCTGTGAACCTTGTATTGGTGTACTGAGTGTTACAGACAATTTTACACCCAAACAAAATACATACACGCCGGAAACGCTAAACACCGCGGCACTGCACTTTGGAACCAAAATGGCTCCATACACCACGTGACCTAGCCGTTTTGAGTCTGTTGTTGGTTGGTGTAAGTTTTGTTGGCACGTATGTCACATTGAAATGTGCCCTTTGCGCCACTAACTATGCGGCGATCGCTGGAGACTTAATCGACGCTTGCATTGTGGGTTGAGACGGTATCTGTCAGTGACGAAAAACTAGAGAATCGATACTAGAAAATTATAGAAAGAAAACAACGAATATCATAGAAAATAGCAAGGGATAATGCTTAGGGAGACAGGAGGCGTTCATCACCCCCAGACATAGCGCCACAAGGGATAAAGAAACACCCAGTAGGCCGGTCCAGGCAGTCACTCACACCCCCATCACCCCCAAACATTACATAACAATATCAAGTCAATTCGAGAGGTACTCTGGAAAAAACGAAGAATGTTTAGATACCCAGTGGGCATTTTACCCGATATTACCCGGGTTGTAACGAGTAATAACGCTAGTTATTACTGGGTAACATACCGATATTACCCGGGTTGTAACGAGTAATAGCGCGTTATTACGGGTAATATCACCGAGTAATAACGGGGATGATAGTAGACGAACATTTCCCCGTTATTACCAGCCGATATTACCACATTTACCCACTGTTACCCGGGAGAATGTTACCGATATTTCTGGCATTGCACGTTACTACCACCCGATATTACCCCATTTACCCGATATTGCCAGGGAGATTACCGATATTTCTGGCATTGCATTGTTATTACCACCCGATATTACCCCATTTACCCGATATTTCTGGCATTGCATTGTTATTACCACCCGATATTACCTCTTTTACCCGATATTTCTGGCATTGCATTGTTATTACCACCCGATATTACCTCTTTTACCCGATATTTCTGGCATTGCATTGTTATTACCACCCGATATTACCCCATTTACCCGATATTTCTGGCATTGCATTGTTATTACCACCCGATATTACCTCTTTTACCCGATATTTCTGGCATCGCATTGTTATTACTAGCCGATATTACCCGATATTTCTGACATTGCATTGTTATTACCACCCGATATTACCTCTTTTACTCGATATTTCTGGTATTGCATTGTTATTACCACCCGATATTACCCGATATTTCTGGCATTGCATTGTTATTACTAATGCAATGCCGCGGAAGAAAAAGTCCAATGGGAACACGGCTTTAGTAGACTTGACTAAGTCCTGCAATAAAAGTTTCTGACACACAGTACTTTATCATAGCTCTGGTTGGGAACTAACATGAGATCGATGGTAGTTTGAGTGGATTCAGTGACACGTGGTGGGTCATGTATAAGCTGAAACATCATAATTAAAGTCCCCAGTTGTAATAATTTCTTTACATTCACATGAGGCCTTATATAAGGGATATCACTAAGTTTTCCCATAAATTTGACAGAGCTTGAAGAAGGCCTATAAATAGAACTGATAAGCACAGGCTGTCTATGTTTACACTTAACCCTTTCGGCCCTACAAAACGCCTGGGCGTTCCCCACGCTCGGCCCTGCAGAACGCCTCAGCGTTCCAACAAAAGGGTCTATTTCAGCTGTTAATAAGCCATTTGCGCGTGACCCCGAGTTAAATTTAAATAATATCTGGTACACTGACTTGTTCACACAGCTTGGCACAGTTTAACTTTAAATTCTCCAGACCAAAGACACTGTTGCTATATCACGTCATTCGGGGCAAGCTTTTGCATAGTTACGTAAGAGACGCTCGATCAGCACCAATACATTGTTTACAATGGGTGAGAATGGCAAAAAGACACCAGACCATTCCAGAGCCGGGGGTTGCTAGCGTAAGGCTTGCCCCGAATCACGTGATATAGCAACAGCGTCTTTGGTCTGGATAATTTAAAGTTAAACTGTGCCAAGCTGTGTGAGCAAGTCAGTGTACCCGGGTAAAAACAACTCGTACCGGGTAAAAACAACTCGTACCCGAGTAAACTCGTACCCGGGTAAACTCGTACCCGGGTAAACTCGTACCCGGGTAAACTCGTACCCGGGTAAAAACTCGTACCCGGGTAAAAACTCGTACCCGGGTAAAAACTCGTACCCGGGTAAAAACTCGTACCCGGGTAAAAACTCGTACCCGGGTAAAAACTCGTACCCGTGTAAAAACTCGTACCCGTGTAAAAACTCGTTCCCGGGTGAAAACTCGTACCCGGAGAAAACTCGTACCCGGGTGAAAACCTCGTACCCGGGTGAAAACCTCGTACCCGGGTGAAAACCTCGTACCCGGGTGAAAACTCGTACCCGGGTAAAAACTCGTACCCGGGTTAAAAACTCGTACCCGGGTTAAAAACTCGTACCCGGGTTAAAAACTCGTACCCGGGTAAAAAACTCGTACCCGGGTAAAAACTCGTACCCGGGTAAAAACTCGTACCCGGGTAAAAACTCGTACCCGGGTAAAAACTCGTACCCGGGTAAAAACTCGTAACCGGGTAAAAACTCGTACCCGGGTAAAAACTCGTACCCGGGTAAAAACTCGTACCCGGGTAAACTCGTACCCGGGTAAACTCGTACCCCAGCCGATTCGGTACGCGTTTGTGGTCGACACACCATTTGTGGCCGAATAACTTGTGTGAAATGCGATGTTTCGTTGCCATGCAAAGCGGCGAAATACGCTAGCGGCCGGTGCCGTTGACGATACTGCCTGCTATGCCTATGGTCGTACTTAATTAATAATTGAACTAGGTCAGCGCTTTGAGATGCCATTGCTATGTTTATTGCGCTTTATAAAAAATTGCTTATTATTATTAATGATTATCCTTTTTTCTTTTCTTTTTCAGACGCTGGATCTGATGTTTAAGCAAGAGCTACTTCCAACTTTGTGCCGATCTTTTTGTGGTCAATTATTTTTTAGTCTTTGTGATAAAATTGCTTTTCTTGTCTAAATTAATAATACAATTTTCATGATTTTTTCATGATGGTTAATGTCATTATATGTATGTATAAAATATAAAACAAACATCCCTTAACAAATAATAATCAGTAAATCATTAAATCTGCTGTTTAAACAAAAGAGCGGCATGAAAAGATAGCGGCATACTTAAAGGCCGTCACGGTCCTTCAGAGAGCTAGAGCGCGCACACCTTTTTAAATAGTGGGGTATTACTTAACCTGGGTACGAGTTAACTTGGGTACGAGTTGACATGGGTACGAGTTCAGTAGTACACTCGATATCATCTATTTCGAGATATTCACGACGAGAGAACATTAGGGTATCTAGAATGTAAATTGCAACCCCGTCACCATGTCGGTTCCTGTCTTTTCTGACAATAGAATAATTTTGTTGAGTTATCTCATCATCAGAGATTGAGGCGTCGCAAAAAGTTTGCTTTAAACAGATGATGTCGAATGGATTTCTAGACATTACAATCTTAAAATGGTCAAATTTGTTTATGAGGCTTCTTAAGTTATGATGGGCGAATGAGAAACCCCCGGAACTTTGATTGCAGATAATGCCATCTGTTATGTCTATTTTAGAACCTTGCCTTGGGGGTTGAGCAGCTCCCTGACCATTTTCAGATGTTGGTTCCACTCCTGGCCTCGATAATATGTCGGGTGTGCTCTGGTCTGGGATACTGGCTGCCGTCGTTGATTGTGGTGGGTTGGGTGCCGTTTCTGATTGGGGTACGGGTAATAATGGTTGGCCATTAGAAAAACCCGCCGGAACATTACGGGTCGCTGTAGTCCGCTTCATCAGGACATCAGAGTACAAACTCTGATCGAAAGGGGTTCTCTGGTGTAGGGTGCGACTATATCAACGGTCTTTGGTGGTCCTTTGATGTGTTGGGTAATGTTCGTGGCAAGTAGGCGCACTCTTGCTGAGTTGAGGTGCACGCCGTCCGACACAAGATGGTTTATTTGAGTTTATGTTTAACGTTGTCGATAAAGCCCCAGTTATTTTGCTTTGCTATGGACTTAAGCAGATTATTGGAATCATCTACTCTCTTGCACTGTGGTACCGTTTCGTTTTTCACTGATCTTGGTTGTATAGTGACTCGCCGAGGGAGGTGATCTGAGCGGCAATAGTCTTTGGGTTGTCGGGTGTTTTGTTGGTTCCAACATGGAGAATTATCCGAGAGACGTCGTGCTTGGTCGACAGCTAGCTGTGTGGCGTGGGGAGCAAGATCTTGGAATTTTGCTGCACGCATGGTGTGGCACATCACTTTCTTTTGCCTGCTCAATCTACTGGGCTGAAGTCGTTTTATCATCGAGTCACCGATTATAGAAGCACATCTGCACAGTGGTGTTCCGTTGGTGTGGATGCTGATTGTTTCACTTTAGGTGCCGGTTTTTCCTTTGCAGTGGTCAGCTTCTTGTGCTTTTTCCGGTATTGATTCAGCTGCTCGTGAAACTCAAAAGAAATCTTAGTTTTTGAGGGACGGGGCAAATTGATGGGGGTTGGGGTTGGACAGGATCCCTGCTCCTCAGCCCCAGGCTGGCCGTTTAGCTGCAAGACTTTGAAGTACGTGTCGATCACCAACTCGGCCTCGGTCCGGTAATTACCGGTGCTAGAGTCGATGATAACGGGATCCTCTGTCGCCAATGCAGCGAAGCGGTTGCTTGTCGGTACCAGAACCGCTGGGCAGACATCCAATGTACAGTGGCTCGCTATTTCGAGGGAAAATTAATTGTTTTGTTCACATGGGTGTATTTCCCTTTATTGTGATTAAGTGGCGGCCGCTACTTCACTCGGTCCTGCGACTTATATTCTCTTGCAGAGACTTTGGAGCTTATTTAAAATTGACGGTAGGCCTACTGTAAACTCCTGAAAGAAAGTTGAGCTACCATGAAAGAGAAACATATATCCGTATAAAAAGAAAAAGAGGTACCTGGCCCTAACGGCCTTCCGTACGTTGATCATTTTGCATATAATTATACTCTGTCACGAATACATAATTATTGTATAGAGCATGTGTTTAGCCAGCATGATTACAAATTAATGTGTACGCCTCGTGTCCTTGCGCGGCAATTCAAATATATGACACTTCCCTTGCGATTGATGAAGGTGCTTCATTAAAGACGTATACTGTCCGTGGTATGTTTGTGTTTCATCCAAAAAAGAATTGTCAAATTTCTTTTGGTTTTGTTCTAACATTATAAAGGTTATTCACTTAAGACATCGAAAATTTGGCGTTTGGATACAAAATATTTTCTCCGCAAAATGTTTAATTAGTTTGGGGCACATTGAGTTCTTGCAAGGTAGACTGAGTCCAGCCTCATATCAAAGTCGATAATGTATAGTCCGTGAACCAGTCTATTCGCAGAGTGGATCTCTGATTGCAAAAGCAACCAAAACCAAGATGTTTTTAAGACGATTGCGAACGTTCAAATAAGAAGCAGAGGCAATTGTATCTTTAATTATTTATATATTAACCATGGTAATTGGTCAGTTACAACCATGGCAACGATCGAGTCCTGAGGTTAAATTTGAGTCAAGATATAGAAAGGTGGAGCTATACCTATACGGTACTGAAACAAATAATGGTTTATTATGATTTCCTTATGTAATAAGTTAACGTCAAAATTGATAATTTGAGTTTGAACAGGTGGCAGAAAATATTTAACTTTAGAATGATTCGAATCCAACCTTGAGAGCCAATAAACGGTATCATTAAAACGATAACGACGCTAGTCATGTGCGCGTGAACTCTAATCTGAAATCGGAAAACCGACAGTAAACCACGTGAATTTGGAAGAGTAAACAACATCTTGTTGAATTTAGTTTAGAAATTACATACCTAAAAACTTATTGCTTTTATTTTGTTTGCAGTCAAGCGACGTTTCACTGGAATTGTTCGCTCCTGAGAACCAAGAACCTCCCAGCTTGGGAAATAACGCCAGTGGTAAATTAACTCTTTGTAGACTTAATAAATTTCAATGTAAAAACAGATTGGTTGAAAATATCCATTTGATTAGAAAAAATACGTCCAGCTATGACATTGGCCATTTTAACCCAAATATTGGTCAAAATAACCAACATCGTGGTTAGTCATATTGGTCAAAATAACCAATGATATTGGTTATTTTGATCTTGATATTGGTTATTTTGGTAAAAATGATTATTATTGGACACCAATGGTGATTTTTTTCAACCATTTTTGTTTGCCAATTGCACATTTAATGAAAATATGTCACTGTAAAATCCATGTTGCAGGTACACAACCCTCAAGTGATTTTGTATAATGGAAATTATCATAAACACAAAAGTATTGGGGCTAATGGTGGTGACTGGTGAATCTACCCTGATATCTTTTCACGAAAAGGGGGATGCAGATCGCAAATACAAAATGTACAACCAAAAAGACTGTACAATAAGGCATACAAAATTAATGTTATGTTGGCGCAACCCGACCGACCCTAAAAATACGGCCGACCCTGGATTTTTCTTTTCAAGGGACGAAATTTAATGATTAAAATCTATATAAATCTAGTTATAAATACGTTTGAAACCATTTCTGACCGTTTCTAATTGTTGTGTGTGTGGATTGTGAAAATATTGAACCTGGACACGCTATCGTGTATCACTACCGGCTTAAACAATTAGAAAACATATCATTTTCATTGCTGGGAGGGGAAAACAAAATCCCTACCTACCTACCCTTTTTTTTGGGGGGGGGGCCGTTACGCCAACATAACATTTTTCTTTTATGCCTAATGGAATACTTCTCCGAATTAATTTACAAGATTATTTTCTGTTATGTCGTTGTCACCCTCTATTAAATATTATAAAATTATAACCCCCAAGAACATCGTCCAAAGATGATGTACCAAATACGAACAAGGTATAATTAACACTCAGCGTTCTCATATTGTGTATAAATAATGTACAACTTGTGTCTCCCTTTTTCTTTTCTCAAGATGTTTTCAATATCATCCGAACCACTGGGAAATTCAATACTCGTACTAGTGACTACTTGTCTGTAGTCAGACACGCCTGCTCTCAGTATGGCATGCAGCTATGTACGTTAGCCCAGCTGTATGACGCCTACCAAGCAGGCTTTGCCGATGACAAATGGGGCTTTGTTCACGTTGAAGGGAGAGACGCCATGTTGGCACCTTGTGGTAGCTCTTATTATTGGAGAAACGACGAGTGTTACTACATCGTAAATGGGAGCGCAGACGAAAGCCTCATCCCGCATACGCCTCAGCTGCTACCTTCGCTTACGCCTTTTGCTGTTCTACCAACCGCACATGCTCTGCGTCGCCTCGTACGTAATACCAGTCTATAGATAGGTGATGGGGTTGTGCATTTGATGATACAAGCATGGGATTTTTTGCGCACAGTCAGAGTATGTCATAAGAAAGATATTTGGCTATTTTTCCTTTGAAACAAAATAATATAGGTAAAATCTAAGCAATATTTCTTTTTCTTTTTTAAAATGTTGCCATTGCTTGTTATTCTATTTATATTTGGCCCTATATGGCAAAATATATTTTTCATGACATACTCTGAATGTGTGCCACATTTCGTGTTTTTATCATCAAGGGCACAATTTTCCCAAATATTTTCCCTATCTGTCCTTATATTCATACAAAGCAAGATATAAGACGGAGAGAACCCCCCCACCCCCCCCCCCCCTCTCCTTTGTGGTGGTCATTGTGCTTAAGGAATGTTGTGGTTTTTCAGGAATTCATTTTAGGTTTTTAGGGGGGGGGGGTAGGTAACAATAGTCTAGAGAGTGTATAGGAATGGGAGACTTAGGGGGAGTCCCCCAGTCTCATATTGGGCTGGGTATACTTTTATTGTACATAGTACATTTTTACATTTTGAGGAAGGACAGAATTGGAAACAGCAATTCGTAGCCAATTCTTCAATGTGTTCTTCAATAAACGCCCAGCCATTTTCGTGCTTTAGTAGCTGTCATCGATGTTGTACATGTACATCCGCCGCCTATTAACATATTATAACGTCACCTAATATTATGGCATAATCGCGCTTGGGTCGACCATTTTCCGTAATTTTACGGCATTAGGGAGACCACCGTCGTTAGGGAGACCGTTTCGAGGTCGCCCGAGCGCCGAACTACTGGAAGGAGATTAATTTGTTTACATTTAATTGTCTTTGTCGTTAGAGTGGGGTCCAAAATGCTTAAATATGAAATTTCGTGGAAAAAGCTCTAGGTAAAAACGGGTTAGGTTACAATAAAAAACGTAACATTTTGCGCACGTCTCTATGGAGTGGTCTTCATAATGCCTGTTTTTCGAGAAAACAACAGGTTTGGGTACTAGGGGTATGTATGTTTTTATTCAGAAAAAAGGTAAATCCTGAATGCCATTATAACCGTCACCACATAACTTTGATTTCTGGTAGGCTTGCAGTGGCAACTCGCGTTCAAGGGGCTGGGAGGCCATACTACTTCTGGCCGTAGCCTGTATGAGATATGGACCGACAATCGCTTTGGACTGATGCGGCCATTGTCGGCGGTTAACGTGTAAAAACCCTCTCTATCGATATGGACCGACAATCGCTGGGACTCTACCCTTGAAGGCCATTGCCGCGACAAGTCTATCTACGATGCTTGGCGCAACAACAGCAGCCAGCTAAAACTGGTAAGAAAACCATTTACGTCTTTGATGTCTTCGAAGCTCTTATACATAGAGCTCCGAGTCTGAAACTATAGGCTATAACTTTCCCTTTTTTCTCAAAAAGGTGAAGCTTTCCTTGTTCAACTTTGATGAAGCACAACCCGCAGCTCAGTTGATCTTCAACGGTACGAATTCCAACATCACGAACTGGTTCAGTGTAGACCGTCTTATGGCGTCTCCCTGGTTGAACGCTAAATACCCCACATACTTCACTATCGGAGGCCACCAGTCCCGGTAAATGACTCTCGATCATCAGCCGTTGCTACGTACTTGTCTCGTATCCACCGCCCAAAGTAGGGCGCTGGGACTGGCTAGCCTGCTTCACCACGTTATGCAAAGGAAACACAAGATCCCACAGTAATGTAGGTAGCTTGTTGCCTTGAATGAACCAATATACGTACATTCAGCGCGCACGTGTTACGCGCACACGGATAATATTGTTGAAACCAATTCTGTCTAATGGAAGCTCTAAGAAATTACGTCATGCAACATGATGAAATTAGCCATTCCTAGCGCCATCTTTGGGCGGTGGGTACGAATGAAGACTTATTGTTTAGTATTGGTGATCAACCCTGCTGCGCCCCCCTCCCCCCCCCAAAAAAAACCCCAAAACAACACCAACCCAACAACAACAACAACACCCCCACAAACGAACAAACAAACACCCCCCCCCCCCCAAAAAAAAAAAAAAAAAAAAACCAAAAACCTCCAAACACACGCACCAGCACCAAGGCTTTGAACTACATGTAATTGCATTTGCAATGTTTTTTCGCAGGCCTGGGCGACACTTCCTCATCAACGAAGATGGAGATAACTGCGCATACGATGGATGGCTTTTCTTTGCTGGGCCGGAGCCAGATTGTCCCTGGGCTGGAGCCATATTGTCCCTGGGCTGAACCGTTCACCATTATGTATAGCACCTCGAATTATGCCACGAGATGGAGCCACACTATGCCATCACCAGGTAACGATGCAAAGAAATCAGGATTATCCTGCATCTTTCCTTTCTTTTATAAACGACAATAGCAACAAACATTGACACCACACAGGCACGTGTGTCGTGTCAACGTTTGTGCGCACCATTCACAGATTATAAACCAATACTATAATGGGAAAAAAGTCTCTGAGACATAACTTTGAAAATGACCTTCTTTTATGGTTTTCTTCAAAATGACAGCAAGTCAGAGGAGTTAATTTTACATGGAGTTTAGTGTCGGTATAACTTTTAAAACTAGTAAACTTTTAAACCTTTTTTTTTAAAGCTGCAAATGATATACTATACATTGTAAACAACCTAAATAATTGAGGAGTATCGGCCGAAAAGCCGCCAAACGCCACTCCCATAAATAATGATTTTAACGATATCAAGTGAAAGTTCTAGTATGATAAATCTATTTATTTTGTTTGGCTGATATTTAGCGGCTTTTGCGTCTAAACTCTTAAATTGTTTTCTATCGATTAAAACTATTTCTGACGGAATTATATTTGGCAGGGTATTCACCATTCCGAAAGTTTGTCTCATTTGTTAGTTTCAGAGTAATTACCATGTTGCCACGTACTTTTTTGAATTAATGTATGCATTAGGTGAAGGTGTTGGAATTGCTGACTACGTGACTATCCACGTATCCTGGAGTGAATAGAGGGCTCCATCAGACTGGTACCCATAACACGTTCCTATACAACAGCATACCAGCTACAGCAGGGAACCTTCTTAGTGGCGCCAAACCTATGGTGTTCTACAACGGACAGACAAGCGTCGTAGTTCCGTTTTAGAACACCATACAGTTCAACCAGAGGAACCACACATTCTGGTTCGTGAAAAAGTGTGATATCACACAATACATTATTACACGTTTTATTCAAATTAGCACAATTAATTAATATAGTTTTACTAGCAACACTTTCAAAATGTTTTGCATAACTAATTATTATTATATTTTAGTTGACAGAAAGTCAAGTGATTGTAAAAACGCCAACAATAATGGAGACTTTTGAGACGATAGTGGGCGCCCCATCAACCGGTCCTTTTCTATTGTTTTCGTCACTGGGAACACTAGAAAAGAACTGGTTGGTGGGGCGCCCCCTATCGTCTCAAAAGTCTCCCATTGGCTTTATTTATTGAGATATAATTTATTCATATATATAAACAAATATTTAAATGTATTTTTAATTCTTTTAATTCTTTAACATATGGTGGTTCTGAAGGGACCTAGCAAATTGTGAATATTGACGTCAATATTCACGATTTAAATTGCGATGTTCCTTCAGAGCCACAATAAACTTTTCTTTTCTTGCTTCGTGTATTTGTTTGCTTCACGTGTTTGGTAGATAACCATGTCCTGATGATATGTCGCAGCGATATATAGAGGGCGCTCGGCGAATTAGCAATAAAAACGAAAGAGAAAAAGGGGGTCTTTTTTTTGGGGGGGGGGGGGGGGGGGGGGTAGAGTGACGGTAAACAGCCAAAACTTACACAATTGGCTACACATCGTATGGTAATTTGGCCTGGCGATTACTTGTAATTTAAATGAGACTTTTCAGGTGCTCGGTGGTGAAGCAAACACACGTACCGGTCCTCTTCACTGACGTGTCCAAAATGGACGGCTAGGGCTACAGCTACGTCTATGTCACGCGTAGTTGTAATAAATGAACACCTAGACAATAGCCCCAGACAAGAGATTCGGACGCAGCCTTATTTACGTCAGCGTGCGCATGTTAAAAATGACGTAATAACTTTAAACATTTTGAATGACTAGTTCTTGTCACCATACTAGCGTCTCCAAATTAGTCTCCCTTTATTCTGCATAAATCCACAGCATGTTGGCTAACGTGTGTTTTAAAAGCTCAACAAAATGATATTGTTAAAGGATCACAGAAATAGAAAATAAAAAGTACTTATATGATAAAAAAACATAGGTTACAGTATTAATACACCCAATAAAAAAAATTGTGTGTGATTTTAGGGTTATTTGAGCCATTACAAATTTCAAATTTCTCTTCGATCGCCCCGCCCAGAAACATTCCTCCTTTGACAGAATGCCTGGATGTCGAAGTCGTGACGTCACGTAAAGAATAGCTTTCTTCGCGATTGATTGCAATCGCGTGGTTACGTATGTACGCACGCGATCGCGATCAATCGCGAAGAAAGCTATTCTTTACGTGACGTCACGACTTCGACAGGAGGAATTTTTCTGGGCGGGGCGATCGAAGAGAAATTTGAAATTTGTAATGGCTCAAATAACCCTAAAATCACACACAATTTTTTTTATTGGGTGTATTGATACTGTAACCTATGTTTTATATCATATAAGTACTTTTTATTTTTCTATTTCTGTAATCCTTTAACATCAGTGCCTTGCAGCTCTATAAACTTGATTTAGTTACTCAGGAGCCAATTCCATAAAAGCATTCTAAGCCTAGTTGGTTGCTAACTTCCTTTCTATCTCTAGTTCCTTGCTAAATCTATTCCATAAAACCATTATACGCTTAGCAAGGTTCCTAGTTGCTTGCTAAAATTAGAATAGGTTTCGGGTATGTCTAAATCCTTAGCACCATTCTAAGTCACTTTCAATCTTTTATCTTTTAGGAATTTGTATTGACATCCTTATGCGCACTAGTCAAGGATAACCTTAAACTCCTTATAGCGTTCTGCAAGGAACAGATTTTCATGAGTCGAGTAATTAGGCTTCTTTCCCTATTTTGGAGTTGAAACGCCCTCTGAATTAGCCATTTCTGAAACATGTGCTTAGGCCGATACAAATATACACACCCTATAATTCCTAAATTATGTGAATATATGAAATATAATTGGAATTCTATGAAATAATAATGAAGTACAAGTCGAAGAGGATTAGCATTCCTTTCCACGTGATAGGTATGCGGACCACAAAAGCATTCAAAGCTTTCTATTGATATTTAAATGAGTCACTGAGGGGTGACCCGTGTATATAACCCATGTAAGAGAGCACAGGCCATCTTTTCTGAGTGGTTATTAAATAGGCCAAATAGTAACTCTGGGTTGGGTTGAAGTATATACTTCAGTCTATAAAATAGAAAGGGAGGGATCCTCTTCGACTTGTACTTCATTATTATTTCATAGAATTCCAATTATATTTCATATATTCACATAATTTAGGAATTCTATTTCATAACATTCGTACAAGTCTTCAGAGGATTAGCATGTTCAAAGCTAGGAATACTTTCAAATTATATATATATACATATATATATACACAATTGACTGAAAAAACGCCATACATGTGATGTCGTAACCGTTTATATTTAAGGTATCATCTTCGTTCACATATTGGAATTAAGTACCATTTTACCAAATGACGTTTCTTCTTCTGGCTTAAGGTAATACTTAGCGAAAGTAGTGACATTTGTCCAATCCGCTGTTTTTAAGATTTCTTGCAGGGTTACACCTTGGGCGAATGCCGTAGACGTGGATGCACTACGAAAGCTATGTGCAGAAAAAATTGTGGCATCTATTCCTGATTCACTTAAAACAGTCTTTAACCACCTAGCTAGGGTTGAGGACGTCACTTTTTTATGCGGTTTTCTTGTTGATACAAACAACTTTGTTTCGTTATTTTGCGCTCTAAGGTTCTCTGTCCTTTGTAAATAGTCCTTTAGAGTGGTGAGAACACACAACTTGGTGTTCTTTTCAAAACGAGGAATAACTATCTTGTTATGTCCTACCCTCTTCTTGGGGCAGGTAGTTTTCAAAATGTCCATAACAGTTATAACACAAGAGTCCTCAAGGAAATTAAAATATCTTAAATCTAGACACGTCAGTGTTTGTAAGCGTTGAGCAGACACAAGGGCCATCAACGATAACAGTTTTTGGCTCAAACTCAAAAGTGAAAGTTCTTTGTTTTCGGCCAATGAACTCAAATAATCTAAAACTGTAGAAACTTTCCACATTTTGGAATACTTAGGCATCGGTGGATTTAAATTGAATACACCTTTAAGTAGTCTAACTACCAGGGGGTGTTGACCAGCTACATGTCCTCCAAACGTTGGCAGTATTGACGAAAGTGCCGATCTGTAAGTGTTTATGGTGGCATATGACTTTCCTTGAGAATGTTCGTGAGCTAGGAAATTGATTACGTTTGCTAAAGCGGGAGACAATGGATCAACCTGTTGTTTACCACACCAATTAGACCAACAGTTCCATGCCGATTCGTATTGTTTTTCAGTACGCATCCTCCATGAACTTGTGAGGATATTGGAAGCTTCTGCTGAAAAGCATCTTGTTCGCCAGTGTTGTTTGAGATTAGCCACGCGGCCAAGCGTATGTTCGGTACTTGATGTTGTAACTGGTGTGAGGGAGACAGACACTCCGTTGGTAGAGTGATTGGACGGGCAATTAACATCTGTAGCATCAGTGGAAACCAGGGCTGGGATTTCCAGACAGGAGCAATTAGAAGGCTCATCGGTGTTTTGTCTCTGGTTATCTTGTCTAGAATTCTAGAGAGCAAACAGAAAGGTGGAAATATATATGGTATCATATTTGACCAGGACAACGAAGATGCATCAGTCTCCCATATGCGTGGGGATCTGCTTTCCAGGATACATATCGTTCCAATTTATGATTGGCGTATGATACAAACAGATCAATATTTGGTCGTATTGTTTTCCGAACAATGTTATCAAAAATGTCCAGTTGTAGACTCAATTCTTTGTCAAGTTCTTTTCGAGAAAGTGAGTCTGCCACCGTGTTGTTAACACCAGCGACATGAGTTGCAGATGAATAAATATTCCTTTCAATACACCACTTAAATATGGATGAGGTGATGTCATTCAAGAGGACAACAGTTCCTCCCATTTTTGAAATGTATGAAACCGTTGTGCTGTTGTCCGACTTTATCAGGACATGGGCTTGGTTATTTCCACAGAGAGAGTACAATGCATTATGTACTGCAGTTAACTCCAGAATATTTATGTGGAGAACTTGTTGGGTGGTTGACCACTTACCCTGGAAAAAGGAATTGTCCTTTTCACATATAGCTCCCCAGCCCGTCCTGCTGGCATCTGTGTAAATAACACAATCAATTGGAGGTATTTTAATATGGGATTTCACTTCATTGTTTGATAAAGTCAACCACCACTGAATTTCTTGAATGGTAAGGGGGCTAACTGCAATCTTTGCATCAAATTTGCCATGATTTATGTTTAGAGCATTAGTTTTAGTACGCTCTAGATTTCGAAAATGTAATCTCCCTTTTGGAAAAGCGTCAAATGTTGACACTATCATGCCTATAACTTTGGCCAGTTGGCGTATGGGAACACATTTTTTGGATAGCAATTGAGATCCTTCAGATTGTAGTTTGTCAATCTTTGATTTTGGAACTGCTATTGTCATGGCAGTCGAATCGAATTCAAAGCCAAGATAAGATAAGCTGGTTTGAGGAATTAAGCAGGATTTCTTACTATTAATAACGAATCCCAAGGATTCAAGTACATCCCCAACAAATTTGGTATGTTCGATACTTTCGACTACTGACGAAGCCATGATAAGGATATCGTCCAGAAAGATTACCAGTCGAATCCCTTTACTTCTAGTTATGGCTAGGATTGGTTTCATTACCTTTGTAAAAATGCGCGGGGCAGAACTTAACCCAAAGGGTAAGCAAGTAAATGCATAATATTTATTTTCCCATGAAAATGTCAGGTAACATTGATGTTCTTTGCACATCGGTATCGAAAAATACGCGTCTTTGAGGTCAATTAATGTAAGCAAATCATTGCAATGAATGATATCTTTTACAAGTTTCGTATTTTCCATTTTGAAGTGTTCGTATCGAACATATCTATTCAGGTCTTTCAGATTTATAACCGGTCTCAGGCCTCCAGATTTTTTCTGAACGAGGAATACGTTTGACACGAACTTGCACTCGGAATGATGGATGGGTCGAATGGCACCCTTTATAAGGAGATCTTGGATTTCCTTGTGAATAATATGCATTTCCTTATTGGAAGAAGATATTTTTTGCGGCCTGTTAATCTGAATAGGATCTTCTAAAAAATCGATCCGACAGCCTGAAATTGTTTCCAATATCCATCTGTCTGAGGTAATCTGAGACCAGTTACTTTGAAAGTTTTTTAACTGTCCGGCAATCGCCAAAGGATTTATTGGAACGTACCAGTTTTTTACTTCCGATGCTGCGTGGCTTGACTCTGCAGGTCTGGGATGCTTGTCCCAGTTGCGTCCTCGGCGGTTACCGCTCGGATTGTAGGTAGAGTATGAGTGCCCGTAATTAGGGCGATCTCGGCCAGCATTAAAGCGAGCTTGGGGTGCACCTCGGGGCTTGCGAGAAGGGTAAGGTACAAAACGTCGGTTTGTGCCTCGTTTGTTACCATAAGAAGTTGTCAATTTCCTGCCGGCTTTAAGGCTTCAGACACTTGCTTCATAGAAGTATTTAGGTCTTTTCCAAACAATAGTTCAAAAACAGGAGTAGTGCGTGAACACAAGCCTCTGTACATAGGGTTTAGGCATGGTTTTAACTCTTCTCTGCGTTTCATGCTCATTTGATATGAGGCACTGCCTACCAAAGTAATGCCATCGAGGACCAGTTCTTTGATTTTGTCGACCTTAATCGGAGCACCCGATTTTGTAGACTCTCGCAATTCCGTAATAATATGAAGGTACGGCAACATGCCCTTAACGACATGTTTTTGTATTTGCTGGGAGGCCGAATCTTTAGATCTGGCAGATGCCGGAATTGTTGCTCATAGGTCAGGATTGATTCTGGGGGCTGTAACTGCTGCCGTATTAGCCGGTAAAGCATATTTGTCAGTAATTTTTGTGTAAGCTTCCTTTTTTATTGGCAATGTAACTGCTTTAATAGCTCTGTCTGCCAAACCTGAAAAAACTTCCGGGCCCGAGGCCTCTGTAGTTTCGTACAAGCCTTCACAAGGAAGCCTGTCAAAGTCTCCATAATCAGTGTTAGGGGGAAAACTGGCTGCCACGTTACTGGTCAGCTCAAAGTTTTGTTGAGGGTCATAGCAGGCACCCTGCTGACCAAAAAACTCATCGTCAAATTCGTCTGTGTCTTGACCGACGAATGCTGTTTCATCAGGTTTGTCTAGTAGGGTGGATAACATATCATGTATACCCGTAACAGAGGAAGATAATTTCTTTATCTCCACTGAGTTAGCTTGAAGCTTCGCTTCTAAGCTTTGGTCGGTTTGGCCTCGATTCTCGTGGCCCTGACCGGGTTGAATGTCGAAGTCTGACGGTGCGTCAATCTCCAAGGAGTCCATCATGACTGTCCGCAATATTGTACACACGAAGAAAAAGATGGCCTGTGCTCTCTTACATGGGGTTATATACACGGGTCACCCCTCAGTGACTCATTTAAATATCAATAGAAAGCTTTGAATGCTGTGGTCCGCATACCTATCACGTGGAAAGGAATGCTAATCCTCTGAAGACTTGTACGAATGTTATGAAATAGAATTAAAATAGGGTACAGAGGAATGCATTGGCAATACAACCCACAGCATGACCTGATTTGAACTCTTTCCAGTTGTTAACTCAAACTGACCATGTACTTTGGCGATTAAACCCCCACGGACAAGCTGCAAGCAAGCAAATAGTAAGAATATTTCATAGAATGGTGTTATGGAACGCGATTTAGTTGATTTCTAGCAAGCAACCAACTAGACATTTGGAATCTTGCTAAAACCTAGTAATATACTAAAGTTAGAATGCTTTTATGGAATTGGGCCCTGGTCTTTAAGTTGGTTTTATATTCCACAGAAATTACCAGCGATGATAGCCTTGGTCAAGGCGAGTTCGTCGTTATCCGTCCAGAAATACACTGTGCGCGCGCCCCGCATTATGCTGCTAGCTTGCGCCCCATGCAAAGATACAGCGCGAACAGCGACCTCATACGGCCACTATTTATGCAAATCTACTGAGGCTACTTTTTCGCCTTGGATCATTGGGTTTTTGAAATCTTATGTTTTTCCTATATTTTGCGCCACATTTGTGGCGCATGACCTCGTATGCGAATACAGATAAGTATAGGCGGGGCTAAGATGTGAAGTGTCCAATCACAACGCGGTTGAAACCCGACGTCATCAAATTTGATGCAGCATGACATTTAAGACAAAATGGCAGATATTCAGCGTCGTCTTTCGTCCGAAGATCTGTCGTGTTGTTTGAATTTTGCAGCGCAAATATTATCCCTCGAAGATTTTAGACCCGAGCAGCGAAAGGCCATTAGAATCCTTTCTTCGTGGTCTTTGTGAATTTGCCGACAGGTTATGGGAAATCCGTCATTTTTCAGGCAGCCTGAGCCCCATTTTGCTCGGAGCTCGCACGTACGGCCAGGTACTCAGCGTCAGTTTCTTATCGCCGCATAATCGGCATTAACCCAGGCATATGCTGGTCTGTGCGGTATCGCCACATTGTGGTCCAAGCATGGTCCAACGCTGTGGGGAGGGGGCATGTTTACGGCTGCAGAACCAACCTTCAAAGTGATCGCAATATCGTAATTTAAACAGGGACAAGTGTCTTATATCCCCAATAACTCCTCAGATTATTTTCTTGGCAAAATTCAGCCGGCAAGGCATTTAATTATCAGAGTTCCGCGTTTTACCGAGCC
This sequence comes from Crossaster papposus, assembly GCA_037893245.1. NCBI lineage: Eukaryota > Metazoa > Echinodermata > Asteroidea > Velatida > Solasteridae > Crossaster > Crossaster papposus. The sequence goes on along the minus strand of JBAIAA010000886.1, from coordinate 202,436 downwards.
ACGGTTTTCAGATCAGCTGGATTAGATGTGTGCGACATAATACAGGGCCGAGTTCGACACGTTTCAATAGAGTTGCGGCCTTCCCCAGTCACCGCGGTTGAAAACTCAAAACTAAGCAGCTAAACACAACTAGTTTTGACCATAACAATGTCAACATTCAAGAAAATACCCAGCAAAACGAGCGAAAATAACTGCGACCCTCACCAATCAAGCAATTAAGACAATTCAAATCTTCATGTGTAATTCCTACAAGCCTTCGTAAAAATCACTCAACTTTCTCCGATAAAATATGTCAACGATGGCGGTGTTCGTAAACACTTGCGAGCTAGCTATGACCTTTCACCGCTATCTCAAATTATGCAGTTTCTACGCAACGATCGACCAATAAGAAAACGACTATAAAGGTCAGCTTGATCTATTAGCATAATGAGCACCGCCCCAAAAACCTAATGATCCAAGGCGTTCGAGTATCCTCAGTTAGTTTGCATAATAGTGGCCGCGTGAGGTCGTAGTTTGAGCTCCGATTACCGCTGCGCTGTACGTACGGACGGGTAACGATGAACGCATTGACCAAGGCTACAGCGATGATGGCGCACTAGGACACTTTGCACGGAAGATAATACTGCCAGTCAATAACCACATGTAGTTTCAAGTGCAAAACACACATGATTTGGCTGGAAGATATCACGTGGCGGCGAATCCGATAAACCCGCGATCAATACTAGCGGAATAGAGAGACCATCTATTATCTAATCAATATTTGGCCCATGATGTATGGTACAAACTAGTAGCTGTAATCTGTTATTGTACGTAGGGTATTGTCAATGTTCATTCAACAGCCAACAGAGCGAGTGCTGGCATAGATTTCTGCTGTTGTACATGTTGCAGGCAGATATAGTTGTCGTCGCCGTTCCGATGTATTTACACATGTATAGGTAGTTTACTCGCATCTGCTGCATGCATAATGATAGTGATAGGTAGACACACTATATTCTACGGATCGATGATCAAAGCACAGAGGTAGCCTACCTCTAGGATCAAAGTATCATAATATAGGCCTATTGCACTTAAATACATATAATTATTTTAGATTTGAGTACATGAAGGTATATTGCATTGCATTGTCGCAAATATGTGGGATCCGAAATCATTTAGAACATGTGTTAGCACAGTTTGATTGTATCATGGAGGAATAAGTTAATGGTAGTCGCGATAGCGTAAATGTAAACCTTGCATGCACTCGACACTAGCTGCGTTCCGAGTTTGAAGAGTTTGCAGATGTGTAGGCTAGGCCGGTTACCGTTGTTTTAGGCATTTTATGTAACTTTTGTGCAATTGGGTTTCCAACACAGTGGCGCAACTACAGGGGCACCGTACTATACATGTACTTTGTATAGCATCATTTGAGGAAAATTATTTGAAATTTTGTCCCTATACATCTCATTGTTTGTAGGGAAGGGGCGGGGTATAAGGGTATGGGGAGGGGAGAACAAGATGGGAAATTGATACACGAACTCGGTTCTCGCTTGAACGGCGGGAACGCGACCCGTGAACATTGCACTCGGAACAAGAACACACACCACCTATCCATCAGGGTTTTGCACGAACAAGTTACACGTGTCAAGAACAGACCGCCCGAACTCGGCCATCATCTAAAAGCGTAGAAAGGAGATTGTATCATGTATATAAGGCAATGTTATATTGGCGCAGCACTCATTTTAAATTTAATCATAATGCACTTGTGGAAATAAAGTCACGACAAATGAAAAAAATAACCACTGAAGCCATTTAGGTAAAATTGTCTTATTTGGTACCACATACTAATCCCATAAAACGATATGATATTTGACTGTTTTTGATACCATTTCTTACTGAACCCCGGTATACACTATAGGCTCTTGTGGCTGTAATTTTTGAAAATGAATGGGTTAGGGGCTTTATATTTTATGGTAAATATACCAGTTTTACTGTGTTGTGGCAATATAAGCTGGAAAAACCAAGAAAACAGAGCTGTTCTTGCAGTCTGGTTCCTTAACTTCCTTCAGGTTGTCAACCAAACTTAAAGATAACCTCTGGTACAGTCCACTTAGGCCAAATTTAAAAAAAACATGTTTAGCGTCACCGCCCGCTTCCTTTTTGGGGGCCGCCTCCTTTTTTCTTTTTTTTTTCTTTTTGAAAAAAATCATAAATTTAACCATTTTGGCAAAAAATATATATATATATATTTTTTTTTTTTAAGATAATAACATTTTAAGATCGTATTTTAGACTTTAGCATCACTGTGTACATGCTCTGGAAATATTTTTTTTCCTTATAGGAAGGCTAGGCTAGGGTGTGATGTGTAGTCGTGTACGGTGCATACTTGATCGACCCACATGAATTTGAATGTTTAATCGTGGGTGAACCATGTTTTAATTTTAAATTGGAAGATAGGGTGTGACATGTTTACTGCATGACTCGAATTAAAGATGTGTCGGGCGGCCATTTTGAAGAAAAAAAAAAGAAAAAAAAAGGGCCTCCTCCTTCCTTTTAAAAAAAGGGCATGACGCTAAACATGTTTTTTTTTTATTTGGCCTTATACAAACAGTCATCTTTTGACTTGACATGAGCAAACCTCACAAAATCAGTACATTATTGCATTATTTACAGGCTTCTCAATGGTGTCTGTTATCCAGTTGGCGTCGATGCCATGTACACAAATGTATACAATGGTTTTTTTCTCCGGAATTCGAAACGACATGTCATAAGCAAGGCCGGAAATATTTGTTACTAGCGACTAGCTCGCAGTGATGAGCTAGGGCGGAAATTTCAGGGTGTGCCACCCACAGATGTCGGCCTGAACCCTTCTTAATAAGTGTAAATGGTTTAATAAAATAGTTAATAATAGTTAATAAAAAAACCAATCCTGTGAGTCCAGTCGATGTCAAAATAATCCCGATGTCGGCCTGAACCTTTCTTAATACGCGTCAATGGTTTGATAAAATGGTTAATAATGGTTAATAAAAAATAAAACAATTCCGGCGCGAACTGGTTAAGAACTGAACACCATGCATGGTCTGCACAAGCTAAAAAGAGCATCAATTCTCAGATACCCTCTTGACCCCAACCAAACAAAACAGGCAGACACAGGCAAAAAAGGTGAAAAGTACAAGGTCAAATTAAGTGCTTAATATTCATTGCCATCGATTGGCTCTTGTAGAACTGTTATCCAGGGCCTTAAATTAATTATCCAACTCGTACAAACACCAAGAATACAACCACAAACTGGAGTAGAAGTAGACAACAGTTTTATTCTGCCTCTCAAAACAACTTAGTTGCCTGGTTACCAGTTCTCAATGGAAGCTGATTAGACTCCACAGGAAATATTAAAGTGACCAATTTACGATTGTGACAAGCTGTTTGCATATGCATAAGTGTTGAGCGACATGCATTTCAAGAAATCTCTGGAATAAAATGCGTTTTGCTCGATCGCACGCCATGGCCAGTTGGCCTGTAACATGGGTTCCCCTGGTGGGGCAGTTACATAGTAGAAAAGAGTAGGACTGCTATGCTAGAGGTACGTGGTTCAAGTCCCACCTACGATACTGTTGTATACACTTTTAAAATGTAACCACTGCACCGAAGAAAAATTATCCACCCAGGTTCCCGGGCCAGGATCGGAACCAGGGATCCCACGAGTCTGGCATTAGCAAGCTAGACCACCAGGCCACAGGCCTCTTCGAAAAATATTATCGGAACTAATATTCGAAGTTTAGATTGCGCAATATAAACCAAAAACAATAATTCAAATTCAACTTATTTGAATTTTATCACAAAAAGGAATATTTACAAGGAAACCACAAAAAGCTTAAAATTCTGGTTCTTCATTACATTTTTCAATGTATTTATTGGGTCGTATGAATAAAAACTAGCAAATGCTATGACGTACAAGCAAAAAGTAAAAGCATTTACTTCGAAGTAAAAGCATTAAGGAAAAGCAAATGCTTCAATTCGTATGAATAAAATAAAGTTTTACTGTTTACCATTTACTGGCTGAAATAGCAGTAAATGCTTTCTGATTTCACAGCCGAATGGTTTATAACAATAGGGTCTATATTGTGTGTACGATACACACCCACGCACACAGAAAAGCTCTGTTTTGACCGGCAATCGTGGACGGGGTATTGTCCGACCGTCTTCCCTCTTTTGTTTATACATGTTTGATGATCGCCATAGGATTTGTACATGGGAAAAGATCGTGGACGTTGTGTCAATCGTGGACCCATTGTTTGAATCCATATTCTTTTGTCCGACGACCACGATTGCCGGTCAATACAAACGCACACGGCACACGCACGCTGACAGGGGTGTTTGAATGAAATCGAAACCTCAAGTTACTGCTTCGCAGTCACGATGCCGTTTTCTGTCTCAACAATATTGCAAGAAATTATCGGCCATCTACGTCTCATTTCCTTCCCCAAAATCAGTACGACTGCTTGTATTTTAATCCCAGACAATCCATCTTCCATGTTCATAACTTTTCCTGCCTAACCACATATACAAAAGCTCCTATTTTTCATATTAGTATTTGCTTCTCTTTTTTCAAGGTAGCCCCGACCCAACCTTGAAAAATTACGAGTAAATACTGCAAATCTGAAGCATTTACTCATTTTTATTCATACCAAATGGAGCAAATACTAATATTCTAGCAAATGCTGAAAATTAAAAAGTAAATAATTTTAGTCTTTAGCAAATACTTTCCAGTAAAACCTTTTGCTTCATTTTTATTCATACAGATTCCAGTAAATGCTTGAAAATTGGTAGTAAAAGCAAATGCTAGTTTTTATGCATATGGCCCATTGTACATGTATTACTAGTAGAGTTTGCGTAGTTTCTAGAGAGTTTGATGTTATTTCAGTTTGTGAGAAATAAAGTACAGGGTACATGTCGTGTATCGAATTGCATGAAGCGGACAAGTTTTATAATTATTTAGGGAAGCTTTGGCCAACTCGTTTTGCAGTGTACTGTTGAATTAGAAATGGCCGCAGCAGAGGCAACTGCTGGCGGTGGTATTCGAGCAAGAAAATATCGCTGGTGTGTGATATGTAACAGAGAGTTGGTCACTTGTAAGAGATATTCAACATTGAGCACATTGGCCAAGAAAAGCCCATTATTTCTCGCCCAGTTAAGTGAAATCGTTGATGATGCAGTCGAACACTCCAATACAACATTCATGTGTGACAGTTGTTTTACCAAGGTGGTAAACGTGCAAAAGAGCAACGAAAAACGAACTGAAATTAAACAAAGTTACCAGAAAACTAAAGCAACTCGTCTGAGCGGCAGCGATCTCCCCGTGGCTCAGACACCACAAGCAAGTCCGCAGAGACTGCTGGACCGACAGAAAAGAAAGGCAGTAGGTTTTCCGGGAACCCCGACAACACGAAAAGTAAGTAAGGCTATTTGTAGAGCATTCCTTGACACTCAAAATTGTTGTGAATATTTCGTTTTCATTCATTGCATTAGGGGGGGGGGTGTTTAAAAAAAATTCAAGGGCTTTTCTTTACTTTCTTGAGAAACTCAATATGAGGGAGTCTTCGAACAATCCATCTCTTGGGTGTCAATTCAAACAAGAATACAATTTGTAGAAGTAGAGAAGTGCAAGTTCTGACATGTCTGAGTTTAAAAAAAAAAAATTATAACAATTGTAAAGTCCCATTTTGTTGGTTCTTTTTTAGTCTGCAAGCTAAGCAAATTTCCTAAGTTAGCAATTTAGCAGTTTCATATTTCGATATGTACAAATTCCTGTAATCAGAAACAAAAAATAGTAGCAACGGTGATTTTTGTGCTGCAAAATCTAGAGCCTCATCAACACTCTTCGCCGTTTTATTACTCTCCTTGTGTGTTGAAGTCTCGATTACATCGTGCATACCGCAATTTTCCACCTCGCCGAGTCCAATTATACAATACTACTACACATACACACAAGGCCACACGCGTTTGTTTAAGGTGTAAATTTAGGAGTTTCCTTTGTTTCCTTTCGACTGCTCTCATTGGTTTTGTACACGAATCTCAATCGAGGTCGTTTATTTACACCATAAACAAACGCATAATCTCTAGTCTACTATGTACACAGAGATCATCAATGCACACCATCAATGGTCAGAGTCAAAGTCGTGTGGGTACAAGACTCGTCACGTGTTCTGCAATACATAAAATGTTTATGCAAATTAGGTACGTCACAGGTATGCGAGGAATCTGCCCGGAATTTGACGGGCAGATTGAACGAGTTGGGCAGATTGAACGAGTTGGCCAAGACGTTCTTCTTGACAGATTCGCGGCTTCCAGAATACGCCCTCTATCGGTTAAATAGTCGCGACGCGTATAGTGTTGTTGAGTGCATAATATGCCCTATGGTTTTATGGTTTTACTAACTCAACAAGAACGTCTTGCACCAAGACTACTCAGTTGGTTGAGCGCCGGTCCAGTATTCCGGAGGTCGCAGGTTTGAGTCCCGCCTTGCCAATGTCATTGTTTACTTTAAAATGTATGCAAATGTACATAGTCAGTTTGCCTTGTGGTTTATTTGTCTATTAAAGATAAAATGTCATATCCTCATTGAGTGATCCCCACAATGTCGCTTCCCAGGTTGTATCGTAAAATTGAGCGTGATCCCTGGCCATACGGAATTCTGGTGTTTATGACTTCTGACTAGCGCCTCGAACAAAGATACTGACAATATGGGAGACCGCTATAATACTAGGGTAAGATAGCTCAGTTAGTAGAGCACTGGTCCGGAGGTCGCAGGTTCAAACCCCGCCTTGCTCATTTCTTTGTTGACATTAAAATTCCTTCAAACTTATTTGCATTAATACGTCACTGGTTTCAGGAAGGGACGGGCATGTCAACGTTTTGAGATAATTGCAAACAAAACAATAGTTTCTTAACTAAAATTATCAGCAAACTTATTCGTCTCTTCGTGAAAACGAATTTTTCAGTTTGCTTACTTTTATTTTGTATTTTTACGCCATTCGATAAACATGATTTTGTGCACAACAAGTGCGTCTCTTCGCGAAAACGAAAAATGCAATTAAATGTATTGAGATGCCTGCCCCTTACAACATTAATGTTAAGACATTATACAGGTTTAGCTCCTAGAAGCAAACCAGTATTATTGAGTGAGATGTTTTAAAGGTAGGATACACCATTAGTAATTGCTTGAATTATCATGATCGGTTGGATTAAGGGAAGGGGGTATTGTACAGTAAATATTGTTTAACTGACTTGTCTAAAGTTTAACAATCATGGATGCTGAGAAAAGCGTTGGGTAGTTGTTCTTATGTTGCTCTTTGGTTTTTTTGCGATTGCCGTTTAATTACAGGATATATAGCGCAATCATTTTGCTGGTTGCCTACAATTATTATATACTTTCAAATAAGTAAGACATTTTTTAATAATTTGGTAGTAATTTTTTTTGATATCTTTAAATGGTGTATCCTATCTTTAAAGCAAAAAAAATCGATATTGAAAACATTGTCATTTTTGACAAGCTCGTCCCTTTATACATCAAACCTGTGTGAATTAATTTCACCAGAAACGGTTTGGAACCATGCGTCAGCAAAGAAAACTCACAAGACCCCAAAATGTGCATTATGTTTTCTGTTTTCCCTAAACAGAAAACGTAATATCAATTGAGCAAAACTTCAACACAGTAGGCCTTCTTGTTAAACATCTTATTTAACACTTTGACCAATTCAGTAGCATCAAAATAAATAAAAATATATTCACTTCTATTCTATTTCCCCCCGAAAACACAATACACTTACACAGTAATTGCGGTCTTTGTACTATTCGTGTGCAGGCACAGTTGTAAGATTTATTGTAAACATTTGACGTGGCGATCATTACCGAAATCCCCATAGTACCTAAACGAAATAATAACCGTATAAAGCTAAAAGCCACTAATAAAACGAACTATGCCTTTTGTCTTTCTGATAAGCTGAACAATTTCCGCTCCGCTTGTGTTCCAAGCTGTGAATATTGTAGCATCAATCAGTCACCCAAACGACGATTAAGCTCTCGGTATTGAGATAGAGAGCTTTGTTGAAAAAGGATTAAAAGAACATAAGTGTTCGCTCATAATAATTTAAGTAGCCTCAAAATGAGCGGTTGGAGTTGGCTTATTTACATTACAAACAGAAAGAGGCAAGGAATATTAAGCCTTTGCACCCACCATCGAGCTTGGAAGCAAGCTGAGCGGTTATTTGTTATTTACTATGATAGTAGTAGCACCGCAAATTAGCAATTTTGTCAACTATAGATGTTGCAGTCATACAAACAATTCCTGAGATTCCGGGAACACAATGATCAACACAAAAGAGGGTGGGGGAGGGGGAGTTCTCTGCCACATATCGCGCTTCATAATGTTTCATTCATATTGGTTGGATGAAAGCCATGGTGGGGCGGAAGAAGGTGGGGGGGGGGGTGGGGGGCTTAATTACACTTCATTACCTGGTGACTGTAACATCTATATTGGACAAAATTGCTAACCACTGCGACCAAAATACTGACAATTAATTAGGAGCTCGCTAACACAGGGCAAGATAGCTCAGTTGGTTGAGCGCCGGTCCAGTATTCCGGAGGTCGCAGGTTTGAGTCCCGCCTTGCCAATGTCATTGTTTACTTTGAAATGTATGCAATTGTACATACTCAGTTTGCCTTGTTGTTTATTTGTGTATTAAAGAAAAAATGTCATATCCTCATTGAGTGATCCCCACAATGTCGCTTCCCAGGTTGTATCGTAACATTGAGCGTGAGCCCTGGTCACACTGAATTCTGGTGTTTTTGACTTCTGACTGGCGCCCTAGAACAAAGATACTAACAATATGGGAGACCGCCTTAATACTAGGGTAAGATAGCTCAGTTAGTATAGAGCACTGTACCAGATGTCGCAGGTTCAAGTCCCGCCTTGCTAATTTCTTTGTTCACATTAAAATTCTTTCAAACTTATTTGCATTATTACGTCACCGGTTTCAGAAAGAGACGGGCATGTAAAGTTTTGAGATAATTGCAAACAAAACAATAGTTTCTTAACTAAAATTATCAGCAAAGATATCCGTCTCTTCGTGAAAACGAATTTTTCAGTTTACTTACTTTTTTTTTTTTTACGCCATTCGATAAACATGATTTTGTGCACAACAAGTGCGTCTCTTTGCGAAAACGAAAAATGCAATTAAATGTATTGAGATGCCTGCCCCTTACAACATTAATGTTAAGACATTACACAGGTTTAGCTCCTAGAAGCAAGCCAGAATTATTGAGTGAGATGTTTTAGAGGTAGGATACACCATTAGTAATTGCTTGAATTATCATGATCGGTTGGATTAAGGGAAGGGGGTATTGTACAGTAAATATTGTTTAACTGACTTGTCTAAAGTTTAACAATCATGGATGCTGAGAAAAGCGTTGGGTAGTTGTTCTTATGTTGCTCTTTGGTTTTTTTGCGATTGCCGTTTAATTACAGGATATATAGCGCAATCATTTTGCTGGTTGCCTACAATTATTATATACTTTCAAATAAGTAAGACATTTTTTAATAATTTGGTAGTAATTTTTTTTGATATCTTTAAATGGTGTATCCTATCTTTAAAGCAAAAAAAATCGATATTGAAAACATTGTCATTTTTGACAAGCTCGTCCCTTTATACATCAAACCTGTGTGAATTAATTTCACCAGAAACGGTTTGGAACCATGCGTCAGCAAAGAAAACTCACAAGACCCCAAAATGTGCATTATGTTTTGTGTTTTCCCTAAACAGAAAACGTAATATCAATTGAGCAAAACTTCAACACAGTAGGCCTTCTTGTTAAACATCTTATTTAACACTTTGACCAATTTTGTAACATCAAAATAAATAAAAATATATTTACTTCTATTCTATTTCCCCCCGAAAACACAATACACTTACACAGTAATTGCGGTCTTTGTACTATTCGTGTGCAGGCACAGTTGTAAGATTTATTGTAAACATTTGACGTGGCGATCATTACCGAAATCCCCATAGTACCTAAACGAAATAATAACCGTATAAAGCTAAAAGCCACTAATAAAACGAACTATGCCTTTTGTCTTTCTGATAAGCTGAACAATTTCCGCTCCGCTTGTGTTCCAAGCTGTGAATATTGTAGCATCAATCAGTCACCCAAACGACGATTAAGCTCTCGGTATTGAGATAGAGAGCTTTGTTGAAAAAGGATTAAAAGAACATAAGTGTTCGCTCATAATAATTTAAGTAGCCTCAAAATGAGCGGTTGGAGTTGGCTTATTTACATTACAAACAGAAAGAGGCAAGGAATATTAAGCCTTTGCACCCACCATCGAGCTTGGAAGCAAGCTGAGCGGTTATTTGTTATTTACTATGATAGTAGTAGCACCGCAAATTAGCAATTTTGTCAACTATAGATGTTGCAGTCATACAAACAATTCCTGAGATTCCGGGAACACAATGATCAACACAAAAGAGGGTGGGGGAGGGGGAGTTCTCTGCCACATATCGCGCTTCATAATGTTTCATTCATATTGGTTGGATGAAAGCCATGGTGGGGCGGAAGAAGGTGGGGGGGGGGGGGTGGGGGGCTTAATTACACTTCATTACCTGGTGACTGTAACATCTATATTGGACAAAATTGCTAACCACTGCGACCAAAATACTGACAATTAATTAGGAGCTCGCTAACACAGGGCAAGATAGCTCAGTTGGTTGAGCGCCGGTCCAGTATTCCGGAGGTCGCAGGTTTGAGTCCCGCCTTGCCAATGTCATTGTTTACTTTGAAATGTATGCAATTGTACATACTCAGTTTGCCTTGTTGTTTATTTGTGTATTAAAGAAAAAATGTCATTTCCTCATTGAGTGATCCCCACAATGTCGCTTCCCAGGTTGTATCGTAACATTGAGCGTGATCCCTGGCCACACTGAATTCTGGTGTTTTTGACTTCTGACTGGCGCCCTAGAACAAAGATACTAACAATATGGGAGACCGCCTTAATACTAGGGTAAGATAGCTCAGTTAGTATAGAGCACTGTACCAGATGTCGCAGGTTCAAGTCCCGCCTTGCTAATTTCTTTGTTCACATTAAAATTCTTTCAAACTTATTTGCATTATTACGTCACCGGTTTCAGAAAGAGACGGGCATGTAAAGTTTTGAGATAATTGCAAACAAAACAATAGTTTCTTAACTAAAATTATCAGCAAAGATATCCGTCTCTTCGTGAAAACGATTTTTCAGTTTACTTACTTTTTCTTTTTTTACGCCATTCGATAAACATGATTTTGTGCACAACAAGTGCGTCTCTTTGCGAAAACGAAAAATGCAATTACTTGTATTGGGATGCCTGCCCCTTACAACATTAATGTTAAGACATTACACAGGTTTAGCTCCTAGAAGCAAGCCAGAATTATTGAGTGAGATGTTTTAAAGGTAGGATACACCATTAGTAATTGCTTGAATTATCATGATCGGTTGGATTGGGGGGAGGGGTATTGTACAGTAAATATTGTTTAACTGACTTGTCTAAAGTTTAACAATCATGGATGCTGAGAAAAGCGTTGGGTAGTTGTTCTTATGTTGTTCTTGTTTTTTCGCGATGCCGTCCAATTACAGGATATATATCGCAATCATTTTGCTGGATGCCTACAATCATTGTATACTTTCAAATAAGTAAGACATTTCCTAATAATTTGGTAGTAAGTTTTTTTGATATCTTCAAATGGTGTGTCCTATCTTTAAAGCAAAATAAAATCGATATTGAAAACATTGTCATTTTTGACAAGCTCGTCCCTTTATACATCAAACCTGTGTGAATTAATTTCACCAGAACTGGTTTGGAACCATGCGTCAGCAAAGAAAACTCACAAGACCCCAAAATGCGCATTATGTTTTCTGTTTTCCCCTAAACAGAAAACGTAATATCAATTGAGCAAAACTTCAACACAGTAGGCCTTGTTGTTAAACATCCTATTTAACACTTTGACCAATTTTGTAGCATCAAAATAAATGACAATATATTTACTTTTATAACACCTCACTCACAGATTCTGTGTCTTGATTGGCCGAGAGCGCGTCACGTGTCACTTGCTATTTTTACTATTTTTTACTTGCGCTCCAAAAAGTCTGTACCATACCACGCAGCCTCGTTCTGAAAAAGGACTATGCGCATAGCAACACACGTACTATGCGCATAGCAACGAAAGCGTGACTGAAACCCAGACGTGTGTTTCGGTGCATTGCGTAAACATTGCTCTATCACCTTCGCACCCGTTCATCAAGGCAACAGAGTACACGTATGATCAAGAGACGTATAATTCGGAGATTTTTTGTCATTACTATACTTTCAGGAAGCTTAAATTGTGCAGAATCTGTGAGTGAGGTGTTATAACACAAATATTGACTGCTTTATTTCGCGGTATAGTAAAACTAGCCTTCCTCGGTGATCCATGGAGCATTCTATTTTACCTCGGCTTTGCCTCGGGAAAATAGAATGCTCCATGGATCACCTCGGGAGGCAAGTTTTAGTATACCACTCAAAGCAGTCAATATTTGTATACTATTCTATTTTTCCCCGAAAACACAATACACTTACACAGTAATTGCGGTCTTTGTACTATTCAAATGCAGGCACAATTGTAAGATTTATTGTAAACATTTGACGTGCGTGGCGATCATTACTGAAATCCCCATAGTAACTAAATTAAATATTTACTGCATTTGTTCCTAGTTCAATCCAGCTAAAAGCCACTAATGAAACCGTTACATTTCCGCTTCGTTTGTGTTCCAAGCTGTGAATATTGTAGCATCAATCAGTCACCCAAACGACGATTAAGCTCTCGGTATTGAGGCAGGGAGCTTTGTTGAAAAATGTTTTAAAAAACATTAGTGTTCGCTCATAATAATTTAAGTGGCCCTACCGCCTCAAAATGAGCGGTTGGAGTTAACAGCGGCTTATTAACATTACAACAATAAAGATGCTAGGAATATATTAAGCCTTTGCGCCTACCGTCGAGCTTGAAAGCAAGTTGAGTGGTTATTTGTTATTCACTATGATAGTAGTAGCACCGCAAATTAGCAATTTTGTCAACTATAGATGTTGCAGTCGTCCAATAAAGTTTTAAAAAGCCCCCCCCCCCCCCCCCCCCAGCGGCTTTCTTTAAACCCAAATTAAAGAGAATGTCTATGCATGGTCTATCCTTACACAAACGCATTTGTGCATGCATGGAGAAATAAGACATTTATCCATGGTCCATGCTACTTAAATTCCCTGCTGACTCTAAATTGAACAAAGAAGACACTGAATTCCACGGCTAGATGAGTACCTTAGCTGGGCCCGTGTACATTTTGTTATAACAAACCGCAACAAAGCTTCCTTATTATTTAAATAAATTATTCATGCTGAATATGTAACAATATCTTTGCATTACTAGTATTAAGCCTAATAATGTAACGACCGGTCGTCATCTGGCCATCGATTGGACGGGGCCCCGGCCGGGAGGGCGTATTGTTTTGCACGGCTTTTGATTCGATAGGAGACATACACCGTCTTCCATGTCGTATGAAACCGTCTAAAACGAAAAAACACTATCTAAATGTAGTTACACATAGTTAAACGTAGTGGACCGTAGTTCTGAACGTACTTAGACCTTGAGGAAAGCCATGATTTGGCCGTAGTTAAGTTATCCCAAAAGTTTTCAACATGTTAAAATATTTCCACGGTCACCTTGAATGCCTATACCATACTGTGACCTAGTATATACGTAGTTAACCCTAGTTGACCCTAGTTGACCCTACTTGACCGCAGTGTTGCCACTGCTTAAAAGATCTTTCAAGATCTTGACAGATTGAGACCCACCTTGAAAACTTGAGAAAAAAAGATCTGAAAAAGCCACAAATCTTGAAAGATTTCCCAAAAGTGCAAACATATTTAATTTCATGCAGAATTTTTTAACATTTTCCAATAAATTGGACTTTTTTACGGTTGTGTGATTTTTATTTTAAATGTATTTTTATTTTAATTCAGCGATGGGGCGCCATACTTACGGTCAGACCCCGTCCCTGTGTACACCAAAGATCGTAGAGTGCAGCAAGGCGCCCTGTCTTTGGTGTACACTGTGTAAGCTTATAGCATAGACAAGGAGGAACAAAACCTCCATGTCAATGCTTATACTTATAGCTAAGCTAGCACTGCATGCATGTCTAGCGTCTTGTTTTTAGCCATGCGCCTAGTGGTCGCTAGGCTATGTGTACGTGTACAGTCAGCTTTGCCGTACAACATGTGCAAGTCCGTACATAAAATGGCGCCAGTTTACTGTACAGCTTTATGAAGCAGCATATGTACATGTACATTATGCATATGTGAATGTACATGTACTTGTACATGTATTTTAGTTTACACTAGGTTGTGTACTGATTTACATAGGCTTGAAAGATCTTGAAAGATTTTGGTCATTTTTAGATGCTGATCTTAAAAGAAATAAAAAATAATGTAGTTAAAGAGTTGCCTAACATGGGAGACTTGAACAAGTTGGAGAAAATCCCCCAAATGCATTATAACGTAGATATGATTATTGTATTAGCAACAAAAATCTTTAATTTGGGGGGTTTTCTTGAACTTGTTTAAGTCTCTCACCTAAGAAAATCCTTCACCTATCTTTTAGCCCAATTTATGGACACACCATTTCCCCCCAGTTTTTGTTTGCTGAGCTAAATATCACAATGTTAATATTGTTCATAATGATTTTCCATAAGGTTTTAATATGATAACTGTGCCAGTAAGCCACTTGGTGAATTTGAAGCTCACCAATACTGACTACTTGATAATATCTGGAGATAGTGTAATTTGTGCACAATTATGTGTTCACGAAGTTGTCATTTGTGTTAATTTCTATGTTCACATAATTATTCAGTCACTTATATGCTTTATAAAATGTTATTGAAGTGAGGATATGTAAGTAGAATCACCATAATAAACTTTTCAAATAAATAAATAATAATAATATACCCAAATATAGGAATAAATATATTACGCGGCAGGGATTAACGATTTATGCAAATTATTCATATTTCCACCACTTGGATTTTTTAAAGATGTTTAGTATGTCATTCTAGGGACCTTATAGAAGTGCACTGTGCTGAAAAATATTCTATTGCAATTTGTGTAAGGTCAAAACTTATTTTCCCTGAACTAATATGTGGGTGGTGGTCTACGGTATAGGATGTGAAGTCGATCGGATGTACCAAAGTGCCAAAGTGTAATTGTTGAAAAAAAATATGTACAAATCCTATGGGGGAAAAACAGAACCTTAAATGTGACGTAACATGGCACTAAATGACGTCACCTTAATTTTCGTATATTCTGGAATACTTGCATACCAAGTTTCACCCTAATCGGAGCTGTTCTTCCAAAGATAGAGGGTCCTAAAAACTAACGTGCGCACGATGATAACATTCCCATCAATTTGATAACATCTTGCCGTAATGCCCATTTGTTGAGATTGTTACTTCACTTTCTACCCAACAATTTGTCGTTGGATCAAGGAAAATAATAATACCAAATAGTTGGGCAATGTTTGCCCAGCTAACATGACTAACTACATTGTCGATTTGTTTGCTTACCAAACTACCAAATTTACTCAATAGTTGAACAACAATTCACCAACAATTGGCTGATGGAGTTTACCCAGTTCTCTTTTGCCCAGCTTTTATAACAGTGATGGATTTGGCTTAATTAGCATCCAGACCGAGGCCATCAGACAGAGTTTTTCGTTTGTGGAAGGAGTGTGCCGTACCTAATTATTGAAGCACGAAACGACTTGCGATTAGCCAACCTAAAACAATTATTATTCTGGCACCTGCCGATTTACAAGGTTCTCTAGATGTTACGCATCTGTCTTGACTGATATGTATATATAGCAATAAGCTGATGTTGCCATGGTCACCTTGGTTCAAGCCAACTTAATTCTGCGCATGTTTGTAAAATTAGAGCTAAAATTTATCGTTGAAAAAAATATCTCTTCTTCCTTTTAAAGAATAATTGTACTCAGCGATTCCATCCATGTTCGGTGGGTGACATCCAATAATGAATAAAGTGATTATCGATTTGTACAAATTAAATAGTACATGTACTATTAAACTAGTAATGTAATTTCTTTTGAAGTTTCCATCCAGCAAACTTTACAAGACGATAATTGCAGCCCAGATCTCTACGACCCCCACGCAATCCTGAGTCTAGCCTTGACGCGCGTGGTTTACGGACAAACTGAATGGTAAAATCATTTGAAAACAGGAACGTTATAGTTAGAATTTAAAAGAACAGTTATCACTACAGCTGAAACTCACCGGTTTTTGTATGCAATCTTAGTTGGTCCTGATGTAGGTCTACTGAAATGCAACAGATACAATTCCATTTTCTGTTTTGAATAGCATTCTTGAAAATAATGACCTTTTTTGTTGATATTAAGTAGGGGAGAGGCTAAATATCACAATGTTATAAATGTTCATATGATTTTCAAAATAGTTTTAATAGGATAACTGTGCCAGTAAGCAACTTGGTAAATTTGAAGCTCGTCAATACTGACAACTTGATGATATCTGAAGACAAGGTAAACGCGTGCGAGTCTATTGTGGTCATTTTGGACCATTACGTTAAGGAGAAATGACGAAAAAGTGGACATTCTTTGATTCGAATGGGCGAGGACGCGCAGCGTCCGAGCCCAATTTGAATCAAAGAATGTCCACCTTTTGAGTCGTTTCTCCGACTTAAACTACGTCCCTTTTACACCCATTGTCAATATTTAAAAGAACAACAATTGTCAATTCTTACTAATGCTTTAGAGTATGAGATGAATTAAGTCCATTGTTCAGTGGTAGAAGCTACTAAGGAATGTGAAAGCTTTGTCCTGTCTGGTCTCCGTGTTGCGTAACCAAACAATTGAATAAAGGTTGGGTGAAATAAGGGTGTTTAAAATGCCCAGTACATTCATTCGACATCGAAGTCATTTGATGCCATACATTGTTGTGCGTTGGGTGTGTCTGTGCTAACTCCGCTAAAATGTCTTCCAGTGATGATCCGTACATATTTTTGAGTAGGAATACATTGGAAGATATGTTGTGTCACCTCAAGAACTGACTCGCCAATTTATTTTGATGGTGATTTAAACCAGTATTTTGGGACATATTCGATGAGGATTTATACTCCAATGAGGATTTATACTAAAGCGGCCGATTCAGAGTTGAAGAAACTTCCTACACTCGTGGCCGATTCGGACTCCTTGTAACAGATTATGTAATGATGGAAAATAAGCAAGAAAAAAAACCAAGAACTTTTTATTCCCAACATTTGGCTTAGCTCTCATCAGCAGCTCATTTTGGCTTATTATTTTTAGCCCCATTTTATGGTGTAACTTGGCGTCAGTAGTCATTATTCCGTGTCAAAAGTATACCAGCCTTTTGTTAAACCCTGAACGGTTTCATTATCACATGTCAAACCAGACTCGGAACAAAACAAATTTCTGTTGGTTTTTCTGCCGTTTTTGCTCATACACGGGTACACAACAGGACAGCATGGGCGAGTTAGCGAATGTAAAGTACATGTACGTGTTGTACGTATATCAGCCCTTTTAAAGTTGTGCATTAGTAGTACTTTTTAGGACCTTTGAACGTATGATATAACTATGGCCTATCTCCGTCGAAAATTATTCCCATTTACAAGAAATCAATTCATACTACATGTAGGCCTACATATTTTAAATTGCGAACCATCGCCTCGACCTTGCTAATAAAATGGTTTATCCTCCCCATTTTCGTTTCTCAAAGTTCTTGGGCCATTTTCATTTTCAAATGTTTTAGACCAACCTTAATTGATGCAATTTGTTACATGCGGGTTGGCGCATCCATTTTATTTGATTTTTGTTATTTTTTGTGGCAGTATCTCGCTTCGGTAGCCAGAACCAGTGAGCACCATATATAGGAGAGCAGTCAGCCGGGCTGAAACCGCAAAAGTGCGTCGACACAGCAAAGAGACCTCCAAAACAACTGTTGAGAGCTCTAGAGAAACTGTCAACATATAGCTCTTACTAAATTGTAATAAATATAACAATAGCAATTTCTGTGTCCATTGAGTCGTTATTTTTCTGTTAATTCTTAAAAGAATTTACAGTTAACTGTACATTCTTTAAAATAATCTACACTTTTCTGAATAGAGTGACGTCACAAGGGTAGTTTAATATATTTTCATAATTATTCAGTCACTTACAAGCTGTAGAAAATGTTATTGAAGTAAGGATGTGTGAGTAGAATCACCAAAATAAACTTTAAAAAAAACAAATACTAATAATATACCCAAATATAAGAATAAATATATTACGCGGCAGGGGTTAACAATTTATGCAAATTAGTCATATTTCCACCACTTTGATTTTTTGAGATTTGTATTTTGTCATTCTATAGGGACCTTATAGAAGTGTACTGTGGTGAAAAATGTTCTATTGCAATTTGTGTGAGGTCAACAAAACAAAATTAGGTATTTTCCCTGGACTATAAAACCATCTTTGTTTATGTCTTGGGGTTTATACAATTATTATTGATGCCAAAAACGTTTACTTACATGATATGTAAACGGTATTTTGATGATAACTTTATGAGCTTGTTGAGCCTGCTCGTGCAGCTATAGTTTTATCATGTCGTACGTGATATATTTACATCAGCAAACTTCCTCCAATGGCTGTAGTAGTGGGAAATCACGTGGTGAGCGGACTCGCCCTTAGCGTCTCATTGGCCTTTGCGTCTGTTACTGCTGTGCCGTAGCCCTGCGCCTGTATAGTCCGTTGTTAAAACGGGATGGCAATTGCTGTACGCATCATTACCAACAATGGACATCGTAGGAGGCGGTTCGTATGCCGCTCTCACGGCCAGCGTGTTTATTGGGATTGTCTTGAGTTGCTTTGGCGATACGGTAGCGACTTGCCCGCGAGGACGGTGTGGCTTGGTGGATGTTTCGCTGGTTGGTTTCAACCACAGCGTGCGTCGCACCGAGACACACGGGCTGTGCCACAGGGCGTGCACGACCGAGCTATGGTGCCGCTCCGTTAACTACGAGTTGAACACCGGGCTATGCCAACTCGTTTATAACGCCTCTCACCAAATTGTCCCCGATAGTTTGGTCCCACGTCCAGGCTGGTTCTACTCCTACATCGCCTCTCACCACAGTGTCCCCGATAGTTTGGTCCCACGACTAGGCTGGCACTACTCCTACATCGAAACAGAGGTAAATCTACGTTCTTTTATTATTTAGGGAATAACAGTGCGAGGACCCGGTCATTACTGCGTGATAATGACCGGGTTGGGGGATGACCACTGGTAATGGACCGAGCCGAAGGCGAGGTCTATCACCAGCGGTTACGCAGTAATTTCCTCATTGTTATTCCCTTTAATAAATACTTTTTTAACGAGAAAAATGGTAAAAATGCTCCAAATTTCATGACTTTTTTTCGGCGATATTTCCAGTGTTTTGTTTTCATGTTCAGGGGCCATATTTTAGCTTATGCATGGTAGCCTGTCTCTTTAATATGTGTTGTTATTATTACCCATACTTTAAGACCAGACTAGCTGTAGCTGACCACTGTTGCCCACCGTGCATAGCAACTCGCTAGCGTTAATACGACAAGCGCATTTAAAAAAATCCCGCACGCGCAGTATCAAGATTTGACGCGTCCTTGTTACAAGTTACTGTATGACTGTTGCCTTCGGCCAATCATTGGCTTACATGATGCTTGATTAATGCTGATTTAGGGGACATTTGTTCTTGGAAGCCAGGTTATTACTACAAAATAATCCCCTCCACGTGATCGAGTCTCGACCAATCACACTCTAAAAACAGATTGGTTAAAAGACCAACCAATCTAATATTGGTTGACCCCATGTTGGTTGTTTTTAACCAATGTGTTGGTTAAAGCGTAACCAATCTATTGGCCATTTATAACCAATATATTGGTTGTCCTTCAACCAGTTATATTGGTTGAGCTTGTAACCAAGGTATTATATTACCTCCAAATAGGCACCTAGGAAGACAATCCCATAGAGATGTACACAAACTTAAAACAGTCCTAACTTCTTACCCTAACCCTTTTCTCTAAGATCTTCGAGATTTATGCTATTTAGACCAAAATCTGTCGTTCAAAATCTGTCGCCCTCAATAAGCCCGTTTTCGGAGTATTGATGAACTGCATAGACGTGACGGACGGCGCACCTCGGGTGACAAATGAACAATTCGGTCTTGGAGTAAGACTAGCCAAGACATAGCTTGCGGGGAAAAATTCGAGTCAATATTGACGTCAAGCAAAACGGTCACAAATCTAGACGGGGGTAGCCCCCCCTCCCTTCTCCCCTCCCCCCCCCCCTCCCCCCTTCCTCCTCTTCCCTCCCCCTCCCCCTCCCCCCTTCCTCCTCTTCCCTCCCCCCTCCCCCCTCCCCCCTCCCCCTCCCCCTCCCCCCTTCCTCCTCTTCCCTCCCCCTCCCCCCTCCCCCTCCCCTCCCCCTCCCCCCTCTCCCCTCTCCCCTCTCTCCTCTCCCTCCCCTCCCCTTTACTCCCTTTCAGCCACTGACTAACGTTATGAAAATAGTAAATTGGCCCATAAATGAAATGCTGAAATTTCATTTTATTATCGAATTGCCTATTTGAATGCATGAGAAATTATCCTAAGTAGAGCGTGCCTTCGACACGTATAGACCGGCAGCCCAGAGGCATTTGGTTAGATGAACTAGGTACCAATATCTGACTATGGGAGTGTACGTCACCTGAAATGAATGGAAATGAGACCCCCAAATGTAGGATTTGTTTAAAGCCATACTCACAACTAATTCCTCATTAAAATGGTGTAAAATGTTTGCAAGGCATTGGTCTACAAGTTCAAACTGGTTTGCACCCAAAACACATACAACAATAATCGCTGAAAATGCGTATACTTATGCTTAGAATCAGGGAAATGTACCTAAATAGGCGCAGTTTGCTAATTTAAAAGCCACGCCCGCAACTAATTTCACAGGAAAATGGTGTCCAATGTTTCCAAAAATGGTTTGCAAGGCATTGGTCTACTGGTTTGCACTCAAAACACATGCAACAATAATCGCAGTGAAAAATGCGTATTGTTTAGAATCAGGAAAACCCTAAAGAGGCGTGGTTTGTTAATCTAAAAACCACGCCCACAACTAATTTATCGTTAAAATGATGTCAAATGTTTGCAAGGCATTGATCTACAAGTTTAAACTGGTTTGCACCCAAACATATGCACTGATAATCGCTGAAAAATCCGTACTACTTAGAATCAGGAAAAAAAAACTAAAGGGGGGCGCGGCTTGTTAATTTTAAAGTGATATACATAAAACATAATTAATTATCATTTGAAAACATTGTGGATAGTTTCTCAGATTCAACAGTAATTGTGTTCATTTTTTGCGTGAATATAGCGGTTTTTACTTTTTGCCTCCTTCAAAAAAAAATTGCTACAGAAAATGACGTAGAGGGTTCATGTTTGGGGTGTCTGGTACCTGTAGTGCAGCGGTCTTTTCGTGTGTCGTAACTCATTTGTACTCTATGAAATCAAATTGTTAATTTGGCATCATTTTTTAGTGGTACCTTGCTCATCTATTTAGTACCCATTTATTGACCCCTTTGGGGGTCCCCCAGGGGCACATGCAGCTGGTGGTACCCGGCAGCAATTTTTTTGTGTACCACATTCGAGCTATGGGCGCATCCTGATTGGGCGGTTTTCACCAATGGTCATGCATTATACATGTAGTGAACTACATACGGTTAAAGGTCACGTACACATAACCAGGTGGATAGCACTATCGTCGTACGCCTATGGCATTCGACCTCGTTGATCTTCATTTCTAATGGATTTAAATGTCCCACCTATATTAAACCAAATGCCGTTTAGGGCTGTTATAAAAAGGGCCACCTCTAGAAGTAGACATAAAACAAAAGCGTAAATTTGAATACATTGTCAACACAGGCACCGAATTTATTTTCAAACGTTTAATTGTTTTGTTTCAAGTCGCTCCTTTAATTTCCTTTGTGAATTCAGTGGCGAATTCCCCCTCCATAAAATAATGGTAAATGATCAAAAAAAGACAATTACCAACCCAACTATGAGAACAGACGACACACATAAAGCAAGTTTATAATCAGTTAAATACAATTTGTATTGACGAATGAACAGTGAACAGTGAACTGTCTTGTTCTTTGACAATAATGCAGCTCGTGTAGAACATGCAGCTGGGGTGAAAGTACATTATTTAATTCCAACACTCAGTAGCTCATTAATTACTGGCTTATTCCAAACCCCAAAACGGGTGTTTTTTTTTGGGGGGGGGGGGGGAGCAAAAAATGTCAAGTTTTAGCGGCATCCGACCAGCCGTTTTTGTGCTACCGCCTGATTTTTTTAGAAAATAAATGAATGTGGCCGCCAATATTTAATAACTCGCTTATTTATTGTGCAAACTTAATGATTTTGATTTCTGTGGAAAGGCAACATCACAAATAATCAAATTTTGACATTTTCCCAAATTGTTACCATGACAATTTTTACTCTTAATTAGATTTAATTTAAAGGTAGTATATACATACAAAAAAGATATTGGTGCCTACTTCATCTAACCAAATGTTTTCTGGGCTGCCGGCCTAACGCCTCGCCCTCATTCATGTCACCCCCCCCCCCCCCCCCCCCCCCCAACCTCTTGTCTTAACGCGAGATCCGCCCTGGCAAGCGATGGGTTAGGCCTACTATTACTAGGCCGTCAGCTGAACCTCAAAACAGGCTGTAAAATGCGTTTCGCTCCAGCAACACTGGGTCTACTTTTTAAATGCATGTGAGGTTTATTACATCACAAACATCATGTTACAAGTTCTCCAATAAAAATGCTACAGTTATTTGTTACACTCCATCGAAGTAGGCCTTTATTATGTACAGTGGGGTCCCCTATTCGTGGCGCACTTTCTTGACGTATCCCTCGACTTTCCTGGTGCGGTGTTTCCGAACCTCTTTGTTGATAGACTTTAAATTATGGAGCTAAATACTGGAATATTTGCCTTTATAATACGTGCTCTTGAACCTTTGTTAACAATTTTGTTATTATGAAATTTAGTCTGAAATACCCCCCAAAAGTGCTGTCCGGAAATTGGGCACAAAATCGTCACCACTCCCCCTAAACGTGGCGCACTAGAACAAATTTCAGAATGATCACACTAACAATAAATGTGTTATTTTTTTAAACAAAACAAACAAGAATGTTTACAGGTTGAGTACAATTTCAAAGTGCGCCATGTTATAGGGGCTGTGCCGCGCCGCGTACTTAAAGGGATCGTATAGGCCTACGTTTGGTAATTACTCCAACAATTAATGGCAATAAAAACTTACTTGGTAAATCTGGGAAGCGTTACTGCAGTGCAGTGACGTTTCTCAGATTGTGTATTCCAATGCAGATTATTCTTCCTGTGTGGACATGACCGCTCCAGATTTTCGGCAATATCTCAAAATCGCTACTACCTTTTGAAATGAAAGTTTTATGGTATATATCTATAACTATATAGGATTGAAACAAACAATGGGTTCCAATTACCAAACTTATACGATCCCTTTAAATAAATTAACAATGCTAACACTTTTGCGGTCCGAGGCCTTGCTTTGGCATATCCAATTTTGGAAAAACACGTATGAAATCGTATATAGTAAAGAACAATTGTTTGATGTACATGTATATGTATATTAAAAATGTATAACAAAACAGCAACAAGACCTTTTTATTTGCATCTGTATCTGAGGAATTCTTATCCAAGATCTTGATATTTTCTGATCTGGTGGACATCACCACTGCCTTTGCTCTCACAAAAATATGTCATTATAATCAAAATTATTAAACGGTAAACATCAATAGCCTTTAACATTTAGGCTTTAAAACAATAAAATATCCAGTTGGCAGCAGAACAAACATAAAAACAGAAAAGATGTGCCCCTCTAAAAATGTGAATCAGGTACACCTTGACAAAACCACTGCATGTACGTAACAAATTGAGAAAAATTGTTCTTGTAATGAAACAGGCTTACAATTATTAATCAAAGGACTGTCAGAATCCCGAGTTTGATATAAAAGTTATAGAACAGAGCTACTTTGTACACTCGACCCGGCCATCTGGGTATGAAAGTGTTTTGTGCCAAAATATAAAATTGTACAGCTTTGAGGACTTGTCATGTATCCACAAAAATAAAATAAAACTTTAACTCGTGCTATTTTGTAGCAGTTAATTTTCAAAAGAGTGTGTTGGCTCATAGTGGCTAGCGTAGTGTCAACGTTCACATGATTAACCTTTAATTGCACCCGATTAAATTATTTCTTTATGGTACTGAATTGGCCTAAAATTAATTAACAAAAGAATGTATAGTTGTAAAATCTGAATGTTTTGTGCTTCCTGATAATTTCATCTAGTTTAATTTCATCTAACCAGAACTGCAAAACAAATTTCCTAATAACTATACATCAAAGTTTATGCCACAAGTCACCCTCGCCTAAACCTGCAAAATCAGCTATACCTCTGTAAAGTTGCTGCAATTTGTACATTTGCACAGATCTGGACATGGTAGCTCTGGATCTAAGTGCCTTTTCGAATCCCTGCCTTCGTCTTCGTTTTTTGCTTAAGGCGAGTTTAGATTCACAACTGCGAGATTTCCAGCCACATTCTGGCGGATGCCTGCTGTGCTACAGAAGCATTCACTCGATTGATGTGAACCCAAAAGATCGAATATTTTCATTTGCCATTTCTCTTTGCTACTCAGTGATTCGGATTTTGGAGGCGAAGACAAAGACGAAGCAAAGGTTTCGAAAAGGCCCTATACGTTACAATTATAATGTCGTGAAAATCTCATTATAATAACAAAATCAACAATAAATTGGCTGCCAAATCACCGATTGAATTCCGTATCTTTAAAACTCAATTTGCAACTTTCTTCCTTCGTCGTGATTAAATATCTGCCTGGTTAAAGGTGTCAAGCTGAGTGATGCACAAAATGAAGAGCAAATAATGTGCTTTCAAATGCATTAACACATTAAAAACTACTCCTTAAAAGACTCATTTAACAGGTTTGGGTCATATTTTGGTACAAGACGTTTTAAATGATTAGTGTAACCAAATAGCTCGTATTATTCAACACACGTTAGCATCATTTGTTGGATGTCCTTTCTGTTGTTTCAGTATTTAAAGGAAGGAGAATTAAGCTTGGTTGACACCTTGCTTTGGTAAGATCATGTTCTCCCCTCAGTCCTCATTTGAATTAAAGATGGCTTATGAACATCTTATTACATAATGTTACAAATTGGATGTTGAGGGTGCACGTGTATATTATTCTTATGTATTCTTATTATTATTTTATTTCTCTCCACATAAAAATATACAATATCTTATATATAACCCATTAAAAATATACATAAACGAGAGTAACTGCGGGGAAGGCAAGGTCGTGGGAAGACGCACATTTGCATTTAAAAACAAGAACACAATGAGTATTTCAGTACATGTATTTCAATAGTAGTTTTGCACCCAAATTGTGCCGATTTTGTTCGAATTTGAATATGAGATAGCAAAGGCATGAATATCAATAAGTATAAACTTATATCTAAACCTTATTTGGGCGATAGGCGACTTCCTATAGGATAACAACAAATCGTACAAGAACAAAGTATATTATAGGGTTCGGTTTTTTAATGAGTATTTACAAAGCCTTTCGACTGATCGTCCGTTAAGTCATTTAATTTACTTGTACAATACGTACACAGTGCAGTGTTGTTGTCAGTTACCTATACGTGTGGTATTTTTTCCTTTAAATAAATACACAACCCCGGCCAGACAAAACCTCATAAAATTGTCCATTTGGCGTCGTTACTACGGAAGCCTGTTTAGAACAGGTAACTTTCTCTTTACGGTTCTTTTTCGCGGTCTTACGTGTCTCCTTTGCGGTTGTGCGTGTCTCTTTCGCGGTAGTGCGTTTCTCTTTCGCGGTGATGCGTTTCTCTTTTATGGTAGCGGATCTCTCTTTCAGAACACGTGTCTCTCTATTTCAAGGGGAAAGTTCATTTTTGTTCACAGGGGTGTATTTCTCTTTCATTGTGATTAAGTGGCGGCCGCTACTTAGTCACTCGGTGCCGCGACTTATATTCTCTTGCAGAAACTTGGGAGCCAATTTAAAATTGACGGTAGGCCTACTGTAAACTCCTGAAAGAAAGTTGAGCTACCATGAAAGAGAAACACATCTCCGTATAAAAAGAAAAAGAGGTACGTGGCCCTAACGGCCTTCCGTACGTTTCTCATTTTGCATATAATTATACTCTGTCACGAATACATAATTATTGTATAGAGCATGTGTTTAGCCAGCATGATTACAAATTAATGTGTACGCTGCGTGTCCTTGCGCGGCAATTCAGATAGATGACATTTGCGATTAATGAAGGTGCTTCATTAAAGACGTATTGTCCATGGTATGTTTGTGTTTCATCCAAAAAATAATTCTCAAATTTCATTTGGTTTTGTTCTAACATTATAAAGGTTATTCACTTAAGACATCGACAATTTGGCGTTTGGATACGAAATATTTTCTCCGCAAAATGTTTAATTAGTTTAGGGCACATTAAGTTCTCGCAAGGTAGACTGAGTCCAGCCTCATATCAGAGTCGATAATAGAGTCCGTGAACCAGTCTATTCGCAGAGTGGATCTCTGATTGCAAAATCAACCAAAACCAAGATGTTTGTAAGACGATTGCGAACGTTCAAATAAGAAGCAGAGGCAATTATATCTTTAAGTATTTTTATATTAACCATGGTAATTGGTCAGTTACAACCATGGCAACGAGTCCTGAGGTTAAATTTGAGTCGAAATGGTGGAGCTATACCTACGGTGCTGAACAAAATAATGGTTTATTATGATTTTCTAGTCAGGCAACCAGAAGAATCGTCCTATTGGGCCGAATAGGAAAAAACACATATGTAACCTATCAAGCGCGTGTACAATATACACAACACACACAAAGAAGATAAGTTTTATATATTAACCCGCTAATGTGTTATATTTTAACGTCAAAATTGCTAATTTTAGTTTTAACAGGTGGCAGAAAATATTTAACTTGAGTCGGGAATGATTCGAATCCAACCTTTGACTTGACTTGACTTTATTTCCATCCCATCAAAGAACTAAATACATAATCAATCACTTTACACAGCAAAATACAATTTAACATTATTGAAATAATATTATATTAAAACGGTATCATTAAAACAATAACGACGCAAGCCATGTGCGCGTGAACTCTAATCTGAAATCGGAAAACCGACAGTAAACTACGTGAATTTGGAAGAGTAACCAGCATCTTGTTAAATTTGGTTTAGAAATTACATACGTAAAAACTTATTGCTTTAAATTTGTTTGCAGTCAAACGACGTTTCACTGGAATTGTTCGCTCCTGAAAACCAAGAACCTCCCTGCTTGGAAAATAACACCAGTGGTAAATGAACTCTTTGTAGACTTAATAATTATCATTGTAAAAACTACAAATTGGTTGAAAATAACTATTTGATTGGAAAAAATATGTCCAGCTAAGACATTGGCCATTTTAACCCAAATATTGGTCAACATAACCAACACCGTTGGTTAGTCATATTGGTCAAAATAATTAATGATATCGCACTGTTATTACCTTTAATAAATACCTTTTAAACGAGAAAAATTGTAAAAATGCTCAAAATTTCGTGACTTTTTTCGGCGATATTTCTACCGTTCTGTGTTCATGTTTAGGGGCCATGTTTTAGCTTATGCATGGTGCCCAGTCTCTTCAATATGTGTTGTTATTATAACCCATACTTTGAGACCAGACTAGCTGACCACTGATGCCCACCGTGAATAGCAACGCGCTATGAAGCAAAATCAGTGTAAAAAAAAATCGGACGTGCTTTTACAACTCAGATGCTTTCCTAATTCGGATGTATTCCTAATTCGGATGCTTTTTGCAAAATCCGATGCTTTTTTAATTCGGATGAATTCGTAATTCGGATGCTTTTTGTAAAATTGGATGCTTTTTTAATTCGTTTAGTTTTGTTTGTGGAAAGGGTGTGTCGTACCTAATTATCGAAGCACGAAACGACTTGCGATTAGCCAAGCTAAATCAATTATTATTATTCTGGCACCTGCCGATTTACAAGGTTCTCTAGATGTTACGCATCTGTCTTGACTGATATGTATATATAGCAATAAGCTGACGTTGCCATGGTCACATTGGTTCAAGCCAACCTAATTCTGCGCTTGTTTGTAAAATTAGAGCGAAAATTCATCGTTGAAAAAATCTCTCTTCTTCCTTTTAAAGAATAATTGTACTCAACGATTCAATCCATGTTCGGTGGGTGTCATCCAATAATGAAGAAGTGATTATCGATTTGTACAAATTAAATAGTACATGTACTATTCAACTAGTAGAAATCTTGGAGTGATGATTGATTCTCACTTTTCAATGTCAAATCAAATTTCCAATGTCTGTAAGTCAGTTCGTTACCAGCTTCGTAATCTTGGTTTAATCCGTAAGTACTTGACACGATCGGCCACAGAAAAACTGGTTCATGCACTTATATCATCTCGCCTGGATTTGTGTAACTCTCTTTTGTATCATTTACCTTCATCTCAAATTTCACGTCTTCAGAAACTACAAAACTGTGCATTACACCTATTCTACATTCGCTTCATTGGCTCCCTGTTCTACAACGAATTGAGTTCAAAATTCTTTTGACAATATTTCACATTCTACATGGCTCTTCACCAACATACAACAGCAATGTAATTAAATTACAGCAACATGGCACTCGTTGCCTTCGCTCTTCCAGTGCTTGCCAGCTGATAGTTCCACGTACCACCAACACTTGGGGAGATAGATCATTTTCACATGCTGGTCCATTCCTGTGGAACAAACTTCCCCAGGCCATCCGTTTACTTACAAGTCTCTCTGACTTTAAAATCGCACTAAAAACACACATGTTTAAGCTTTTTTTGTCCTAAGTGTTATGTTTTTCATTGTTATGCGCCATGAGCGTCATTAATGACGGATACCGGCGCACTATAAATATTCGTTATTATTATTATTATTATTATTATTATTCAACTTACACTGCCTCAACCCTATGGAACAATCTCCCGGAACATTTGAAAAATATTGATTCCATTGATAAGTTCAAGATTGCTTTAAAGACGCACCTATTTAACATTTAGGTCATGCATTTTTGTTCGAAACCTAGTACATCTTGTATTTGTATTTTGTTGTCTTTTTTTCTTTCTCTACAGCGCATAGGGACATGTTTAATCACTATGTGTTATGCGCTATATAAAAATGGTTAAATATTATTATTAGTAATGTAATTTTCAATCCAGCAAACTTTACAAGACGATAATTGCAACCCGAGTCCCTACGACCCCCACGCATTCCTGAGTCTAGCCTTGACGCGCGTGTTTTACGGACAAACTGAATGGTAAAATCATTTGAAAACAGGAACGTTATAGTTTTTAATATTTAAAAGAACAGTTATCAGCTGAAACTCACCGGTTTTTGTATGCAATCTTAGTTGGTCCTGATGTAGGTCTACTGAAATGCAACAGATACAATTCCATTTTCTGTTTTGAATAGCATTATTAAACATAATGACCTCTAGAGTATTTTGTTTAGATTAAGTAGGGGAGAGCGGGACTAGTCCGCCCTATGCTCTTTCTCACTGGCCTAGATGTGTACATTTGCAGACTAGAAAGCCACACCTGCACTATGTCTTGGCTAAATATCATCACATTTGTTTGAACGGCGGGTCTACAGCAGGAGTAACACATAAAGACAGGTGGGCGAACTTACCCCCTCACCAATCCTGTTGAGGCAGGTGCGCCCACACGGTGGGGCAAGTACGCTATATTTAAAAATAAATAAAACACAAGGCACAAACTATTATATAATTGCATATAACTGTTCTTAGAAATGTTTATTTAATACTCTTTACTCTAGAGGTAAATAATAGCTTGTGTTTCTTATCAAAAGTTCAGTCTGTTAAAATAAATGAATATAAGCAAACCAAATGGTTATGAACCACAACTTGTGATTTCTGAGCAACAGTTTTGTCTCATTAAACTGTTGAATATTAAAAGAAAATGCTATAAACTGAATAGTTGTAAATCACAACTTGTGATTTATCTAATAATTGAGGGTAATCTTTGTCTAATTAACAGTTTAGTTAGTGATTGTAAAGTCCAACATTATCAAAGTATTCTGGTTTCATATAACATCTTAGCATGGGAAGGAGTGCTAGTTTTGCAAGGTGGTATTATTAAATATAAGGCTATCTCTCTAAATATGTTAATTTCACCTTTAAATATGTATATTTAGCATGCCTAAAAAAAGAATAGGCATATTAATTTGATGGGACAAGTCCGCCCACCACCGTGGGGTGGGTCCGCCACAGGGCGAACCTGCCTCACTCTATACAGGGCGAACGTGCCCCAAGGGCTCATCTTGTGTTTTACCACGTCGTGTGCATCATTAACACAGTAAACAGAGTGAACAGAGTTTGTAAATGCATAATTATTTTGGCAAGTCTATTATTTTCGAAAATGACAATAACCACTAATAGTCCAGGGAAAATAAGTTCTGACCTCACACAAATTGCAATGCAATAATTTTCACCACAGTGCACTTCTATAAGGTCCCTAGAATGACATACTAAAAATCTCAAAAAATCCAAGTGGTGGAAATATGACTAATTTGCATAAATCGTTAATCCCTGCCGCGTAATATATTTATTTTTATATTTGGGTATATTATTATTATTATCTTTTTTTTTGGAAAAGTTTATTTTGGTGATTCTACTTACACATCCTTACTTCAATAACATTTTCTAAAGCTGGTATAAGTGACTGAATAATTATGAAAATGTAGTAATGGTCCAAAATGACTACAATTATACCCTATAATTTGCACGCATTTACCTTGTCTTCAGATATCATCTAGTAGCCAGTATTGGTGAGCTTCAAATTCACCAAGTTACTTACTGGCACAGTTATCATATTAAAACCTTATGGAAAATCATATGAACAATGATAACATTGTGATATTTAGCCCAGCAAACAAAAACTGGGGGAAATGGTGTGTTCATAATCACGTGGTGGGCGGACTCGCCCTTAGCGTCTCTTTGGCCTTTGCGTCTGTTACTGCTATGTCGTAACCCTGCGCCTGTATAGTCCGTTGTGAAAACGGGATGGCAATTGCTGTACGCATTTACCAACAATGAACATCGTAGGAGGCGGTTCGTATGCCGCTCTCACGGCCAGCGTGTTTATTGGGATTGTCTTGAGTTGCTTTGGCGATACGGTAGCGACTTGCCCGCGAGGATGGTGTGGCTTGGTGGGTGTTTCGCTGGTTGGTTTCAACCACAGCGAGCGTCACACTGAGACTCACGGGCTGTGCCACAGGGCGTGCACGACCGAGCTATGGTGCCGCTCCGTTAACTACGAGTTGGACACCGGGCTATGCCAACTCGTTTATAACGCCTCTCACCAAAGTGTCCCCGATAGTTTGGTCCCACGACTAGGCTGGCACTACTCCTACATCGACACAGAGGTAAATCTACGTTCTTTTATTACAAGTACATCACCAAAATACAGTATTTTTTTATGTTTACGAACCATGCTTTTAAGATTTGAGTTATACAAAATACAAATTATGTATTGCATTGAGAACAAATTTAACATATTTTAGTGTTAAATACCGTGACGTGCAAAGTTATAAGAAATATAGAAGTTGAGTTGTCCGTGCTTTTTCAAAATTTAGATTTCTTTTTCCTGAACGAATTTTGAAGGAAGACCATGCACTGTATACGAATATTATTTTGTTTGTGCGCATTCGCAGGCCTTTGCACATTGTTAAAAAGTGGTTGTTATGCATTGCGCCAATTGCGCGCTCCATGCCAGTTAAGTTGTGCATACTGGGACACTCCTAATTCATAATTATAATTTTATTACTTAATTGCTCGCCGTTGCCCTATTTGTTTTCGTGGGATGTCTTATTTGAAAGCTCATAACAAATGAATTGCGAGAAAATTATGAATTCAATTTGAACAAATATTTGTTCAGAGTGCAACCCCCTAAAACTAAAAGAGCGGACACACAAACTGTTTTTTTACCCTGTAGTACTTTTTGTACATCCAATGGTTTCTCCATAGGCTAGGAGGAACCATTTCAATTTTGTTGTCATAATTAAAACGAGGTTTTAAGAAAGAACAACGATTATAATTTAAATTGAACAAAGTCAAATTTAAATTAGTTTTACTTTTAATTGATTTTTCAAAGGCCATTTTTCTATATTTCAGATAAGCAAAATGGTAGCGAATCTAGACAGAGGTTGCACCCCCCCCCCCCCCCCCCCCCTCTCCTCCCCACTCCCTTTTAGCCACTGACTAATGTTATGAAAAGAGTAAATCGGCCCCATACATGTAATACTGAAGTTTCTACATTTTATTATCGAATTGCCTATAGGAATGCATGATAAATTATCATATAGGCCTAGGTGGAGCGTGCCTTCGACACACCCAAGACTCGCCCTCCCTCATGTCCCCCCCCCCCCCTTCCTGAACGCGAGATCCGCCCCTGACAAGCGATGGGTTAGGCCTACTAAGGCCAAATAAAAAAAAAAGGGTTAGCGTCATGCCTTTTTTTTTAAAAGAAGGAGGAGGCCCTTTTATTTATTTTTTAATTCGAGTCATGTAGGGAACATGTCACACCCTATCTTTCAATTATTTAATTTTCCGGGATATACTAAATCACTGAATTAGATAACAATTACAAATAACAAACACTGATCAAGAAACATAACAAAAAAACATAACAGAAGACGATACCCAAATAGCTCCTGCATGATTACCCAAAAGAAACAGGTTTCTGTCAAGGGGCTCTCCAAACTAATTGGATAATACATTTAGGGATAAATAGATTAGATATATAGGGAACAATAAAAATTAAAAAGATATGTAGGCCTATATAATATATAATTTAAAAAAATACAAAAATACAAAATTAAGCATTATTCAAAATATCTAATTTTTAATGCCCCCAAAAAGAGAAATTTGAGTTTTAAAAACACAAAGTGAGGAGATGAATAAAATAAATGCTGGCATGCATACTATAATGGGTGAATACTCTAGAAGGCTTGAGAAATGGGGTCCAGAATGAACAGATGACCACGTAAAGAACTAATGAAAGGCTTAGGTGATTGTTCCAGGCAAAGGTCTCGATCTTCACCAGAAAGGGAATTAAAGAATCTTGGAAAAAGGGTGAACAAAGAAAATTTGACACAGTTAGTCCGGCTGTACTGATGCTTGAAGAGCAGGGTTTTAGTTTTCCTAGCAGTCAGTCCGCAGCGCACTAATAAGCCGTTCATTTTATGTGCGATTTATGCATGGCACTTTGTGCGTAACCTCGTTTTTGAATACTTAATGAGCTGGCGACGACGCCTGGAATTTGGTCCGAAACATCCGTTTTATTCACCGACTGTTAATTTTATGTATATTTTCTTTTGGATAAGAAAACATTCTGCATGGTATATTATACAATTATATTTGAAATTATATGACATTTAGAGGGTGAAATTTATAACGTAAAAAAAGCTTCCGAACCAACAAATTGACCTTTAAAAAATGACGAGATTTTCCCATTTTCTGGCGGTGGCCGAAAATCCTAACGTACACAGAAAGTAAAGAACGGAACATCCCGCCATGACAGTCCATAGTCTTCCTGCGCCCTCATTGGTCGAAAATGACGTCATTGACAAAGGCTTCGTGATAACGTGTAGTTAATGCACATTACAATACGCAGTTGTTTTTCGTGTACATGTATTTCTTTCGTTGTGAGCTCGAGCGAAAAGTATTTATCTGCTAATCAGTGATTACAAAATAATAATATTGCCTGCATAAAACAATGTATACAGCCAAATAAACAAAACAAAAACAAGCGACAAATGAAGTCGTTTAAAATTTGTTAAAGGGATCGTACACGTTTGGTAATTGGAACCCATTGTTTGTTTCAATCCTATATAGTTATAGATATACCATCAAACTAACCTGTAATCATTTCAAAAGGTGGTAGCGATTTGGAGATATTGCCGAAAATCTGGAGTGGTTATGTCCACGCAGGAAGAATAATCTGCATTGGAATACACACTCTGAGAAACGTCACTGCAGTAACGCTTCTCAGATTCAAATTTTTGGGGATAAAACGTGATACCCTTTTCCATAACCGCAGTACTTCGAAGTAACATGTTACTAAAAATTCATTATACTATCCAAAGCTGCTGTACTTCTTATCAAGTAAGTTTTTATTGCCATTAATTTTTGGAGTAATTACCAAACGTATACGATCCCTTTAATAACAATAACATTGATAAATAAAAACTTTTACAATAATTTATCTGTATTGTGAGGTTGGTTTATAAAAAAAACTGCACTTTTTATTTGAAACTTGCATGTTATCGCTTACATTAAAGGTAGTATACACCATTTGCAGATATCGAAAAATTTTACTACCGAAATATTAAACAATATCTTACTCATCTAAAAGTAAATAATGATTTTAGGCACCCAGCAAAATGATTGCGCTAGATATCCTGTAATTATTCTGGAAAATGTTTTCTTTGAGATACTTTGTGAGAGAATCTCCAAGGACAAGAGCTTTTCCTTTGGCCTTCCGTAGAGGCTCCCGACATGCTAGCGATGGCTGCGATGCCTGCGGTGGGCATGGCCATGTTGGTGGGCGGCATGATCTACTACCTA
This sequence comes from Crossaster papposus, assembly GCA_037893245.1. Taxonomy (NCBI): domain Eukaryota; kingdom Metazoa; phylum Echinodermata; class Asteroidea; order Velatida; family Solasteridae; genus Crossaster; species Crossaster papposus. The sequence goes on along the minus strand of JBAIAA010000886.1, from coordinate 167,532 downwards.
GTATACTGAAATCAAATAAGTTAAGAGGGCCTAATATTTCGATCTTAACAAGATCGTCTTCAGATAAGAAACATATTGGAAGACAGAAAAGGGAACTATATAGTTTAGCAGTAACTATTAAACAAGTTTTATAATTTTGAACAAAACATAGGCCTAAGTCGTTTTTATACATGCAAAACAAATCAATTTTTTATGCATGACATGAAGGCAGAAACCTAACTTTAGCATATAAATAAGCCACCCCAAAACAATTACATGTGCTTGTGTGCATAATGAAATACACGCTCTGCGTAAGTACAAGCCGAAAGACATGGCCGAAAAAGTTTAAATCGCGCGCACGAAAATCGTCGCAGAATACATGAGAAACATGTCGCCACAGGCTAAATTGTATATCAAACGAAAGATCATTGCTTCTTTTATCGAAGTGTAGTGATCATTTTTGGCAATTTTTGTTAGTCCAGTCAGGGCGCAGAAACTAAACACACGACACAAATTTTCCTTAAAATCATACCCTAAACTTCGAGTGAACAAAATTCTGCCAAAAACATACTGAATCTCGTCATATTTTATTTCATTCGATCCAGAAAAACGTTTGCTTTCCACTTACCACGCCATCTTGAAGAATAACTGCTCCGTTTGCAACCTGGGTCGCCGTAGGAACGCAGTAAGGACGCCAGTCCGGTGTGACGGGGGTATTACTCGCGTAAATCTCGTGGCCGATTTGCGACGCCGGCCGTGCAAATAAAGTTCGGGATATGACTTCATTAACGCGTGCGCTGCGGACTGACTGTAGTATTGGTTTGTGGGAGAAAATGTGAAGAGACTGAAATGTGATTATAGTACAAAGGAGTCATTTTGTTGAGACTTTTAAAGACAAGAATAACCTTTTTTTGGACTTAACTCTTTTTGAAAAAGAAGCCCAATTAGGACGAGCAAACATATATTCTTAAGGGATGAGGAAGGTACATTTGAGGATTATCATTTTGTTTAACATATTATCGTGAGATATGTACCTTCCTCCCCACACCGTACAACAATACTCTAATGTTGTTAAGTTGGCATAACTAAACTTACAAATAGTGTGTGTAGGCTGCGTTGAGGAACAGAATCACGGATTCTGCTTAGTATATACCTAATTCAGATACAACAGTTTTCCTTAGGAATTTTGACATATGGGCCCCAACTTAATGCTTCATCAATAACTACACCCAAACATTTATAAGACTTCACGTTATTAATACTACCAGCAATGTATACATTTAAATCAACATTCATAAATACCTGGGACAGTTTAGGCATTCCTATTGGTCGAGAGTCCGTCACGTGGCCGGTATTAAACGGACGATAAAGACATGGCTGGAAGTGTTTAAAACCACCTGGCAACAAAATTACGTCCCCAGGGCTCACTTTATTTCCAACCCTGAACCGTACCTCGTCTCCCATAATAAGAGCAGGTAGTGTTGGGCGCGTACAGCTCGATACCTTGGGAACGAGGTTGCCAATGGCAGTAATAGTCTGGTTCATAGTAAATACGTTTTATTGCATGTATTGTGTAGAGCGACAGAGGCGGAAACATGTCATTGGACACAGACAGAATGGCGAAACACCGAAATTTACATGCGACAATTTTCCATGATTTTCGGGGTTTTTTGGCTGAATTTTACAAAAAAGGTATTTATGAATGGTAATAAGATAATGTGTGTTCGGTCGGTATTAATCACTCTGTTTAATACCGCTTGGATTCTGGGTGCTGATAATTACCCTCGCCTTCGGCTCGGGTAATTATCAGCACCCAGACTCCAAGCGGTATTAAACAGAGTGATTAAAACCTCTCGAACACACATTTATTCCCTTATTACATATTTTCTGCCTTGTATACCAATAAGCATGCATTTGGTTTTGGTGGCATTTAATGCTAGCTTGTTTCTTACGCACCACTTGTGAAAGTCTCTCACCTTAGGAAACCCTTCGTCTATCTTTTAGCCCAAATTATGGGCACACCATTTTTTCCCCGGTTTTTGTTTGCTGGGCTAAATATCACAATGTTAATATTGTTCATATGATTTTCCATAAGGTTTTAATATGATAACTGTGCCATTAAGCAACTTGGTGAATTCGAAGCTCACCAATACTGACTACTTGATGATATCTGGAGACAGTGTAATGTGCGCACATTTTGTGGGTTCACGAAGTTGTCATTTTGGATAATTACTATGTTCACCTAATTATTCAGTCACTTATATGCTTTAGAAAATGTTATTGAAGTAAGGATATGTAAGTAGAATCACCAAAATAAACTTTTCAAAAAAATAATAATAATAATTATACCCAAATATAGGAATAAATATATTACGCGGCAGGGATTAACGATTTATGCAAATTATTCATATTTCCACCACTTGAATTTTTTGAGAATTTTAGTATGTCATTCTAGGGACCTTATAGAAGTGCACTGTGGTGAAAAATATTCTATTGCAATTTGTGTGAGGTCAAAACTTATTTTCCCCGGACTAATAGCATATCAATGCGGTACTGTGTGGTAAGCACGTCACAACCGTATCTGTATACTCACTGGGCAACATTCAGTGCTGGTCCATACATGTACATTCAAGGAGGCGCACTAGTTCCTCTATTGTAATTTCTCTCTATAAACTATAAGATCATGTACTCTTAAATTATGACACATGTACAATTCTTACCTAGAAAAACGTCCACTCAGGCTGAGGCGTTAATGCCCCGCCTGTCTATAACTTCGGCAATTATAATGCGCCGTTGCCTCTCAGTTGTTTGTTCATGGCCGGCTACTGCTGCAGAGTGCACCAAACAGTGTAAGATCAACAATGTTCAGGACCAAGTTTCATGCACACCGACATCACTGGGGTTTCTCAAACAACAATCAGATTATTTTTAGTGGGTTAGACAATAACATTTTTTAATATTCAAACCAAAAGAAACTCACCTCCCGAAAAGTGATACTTCCCGAGCCTGCAAGCAGCCATTTTACAAATGGCATCCCTCCACGTTCTAGGGCAATTAGGACCCATTTTCACCCTGCAGAATTTAGGCTGCATTATGTCTGGCCGACAAAACGGCGTGTGCACGATGATAACATTCCTAACAATTTGATAACGTCATACCGTAATGCCCATCTGTTGAGATTGTTACTCCACTTTCTACCCAACAATTCGTGGTTGGATCAAGGAAAATAATAATACAAATAGTTGGGCAATGTTTGCCCAGCTAACATGACTAACTACGTTGTCGATGTTTTTGCTTACCCAACTACCAAATGTACTCAATAGTTGAACAAAATTTCACCAACAATTAATTGGCTGATGAAGTTTACCCAGTACTATTTTGCCTAGCTTTGTTAACAGTGTACGTGAAAGAAAAAGAGGTACCTGGCCCTAACGGCTTTCCGTACGTTTTTTCATTTTGGATATAATTATACTCTGTCACGAATACATATTGTATAGAGCATGTGTTTAGCCAGCATGATTACAAATTAATGTGTATGCATCGTGTCCTTGCGCGGCAATTCAAATAGATGACACTTCCCTTGCGATTGATGAAGGTGATTCATTAAAGACGTATACTGTCCGTGGTATGTTTGAGTTTCATCCAAAAAAGAATTGTCAAATTTAATTTAGATTTGTTCTACTTTACAAAGGTTATTCACTTAAGACATCGAAAATTTCGCGTTTGGATATAAAATATTTTTACCGCAAATTGTTTAATTCGTTTTAGTCTAAGAGCTAGCTCCATAAGATTTCACCCCATTTCACCCAGAAGGTTTGACCCCTTAAAGTTACTTAAGGTTGTCCAAGTCATTCACAAAATGTTGGTCAGCCACCCCCCAGAGGTTGGGTCTGAACCCCAGACCCCCTTGAAAAGTGCCCCCAGGCGGTTGATTTCATCTGACCTCATTCATGGACCAAACTTTGTCAAAACAAGGTAGTATGATGGTAATATTACCTTAAAAAATGACCAAATATCTGGTTGGGAAGGTGTGGTCAGACCTCCCTGCCACCTGTTCAAACTCAAATTAGCAATTTTGACGTTAACTTATAACACATTGGCGGATTATTATATAAAAGTTCCCTTCTTTGTGTGTGTTGTGTATATTGTACACGCGCTTGATAGGTTACGTACGTTTTTTCCTTTTCGGCCCAAGAACGATTCTTCTGGTTGCCTGGCTAGGAAATCATAATAAACCATTATTTTGTTCAGCACCGTAGGTATAGCTCTTCATCTCGACTCAAATTTAACCTCAGGACTCGTTGCCATGGTTGTAACTGACCAATTACCGTGGTTAATATAAAAATACTTCAAGATACAATTGCCTCTGCTTCTCATCTGCACGTTCGCAATCGTCTTACAAACATCTTTGTTGCATCAGAGATCCGTAGACTGGTTACCAGAATCTACATTAAAATCAAACAATATATTGGTTATTTTCAACCAATCTGATTTGAGAGTGTACGGAAGCCCGTTTAGGACAGGTACCTCTTTCTCTTTACGGTTCTTTTTTCGCGACCTTGCGTGCAGTCTCTTTCGCGGTTGTGCGTTTCTCTTTAGCAGTAGTACGTTTCTTATTCGTGGTGGTGCGTTTCTTATTTGTGGTGGTGCGTTTCTCTTTCGCGGTAGTGCGTTTCTTATTCGCGGTAGTGCGTTTCTCTTTCATGGTAGCGTATCTCTCTTTCAGAACGTGTGGCTCTCTATTTCAATGAGAAAGTTCATTTTATCTTCACATGGATGTATTTCTCTTTTATTGTGATTAAGTGGCGGCCGTTACTTAGTCACTCGGTGCCGCTACTATAGGTTTTCCCGGACGATATCGCAAAATGTGCACATAAATTTGTAACTGGTGCATTCGTTTTCGTGCAAAATAGTATGAACGTTCACATTCCCGTTTTCTATTTAACAATAGATAATTCGTTTTTGCATAATGGTGCATCCAGTCGTAGGAAATCATCACACGATTTCCCGAATGTGCACTAAATTTAGTATATTGATAGTTCATTTTAGCGCGAATTTGAATGCACACCCGCAATCATGTTTTCCTTTTAATTTATCAACAATCAATTTCGCTAAATGTGCAGCCGATTTTCTACGCATTTGTATGCCTGGTCAAGCATTGGAATCAATGTGTTATCAAAAGTAACATTATTGGGAATTAAACCAGGTCGTTTGTCTTTGAAACTACCAAATAAATGCTATATAAACCACTAACTTGAAGAAAGAAATCTCTTTATTTGCTCAGCATTTGCCACGAGCGCATCATATAACTACATTTTACTTGCCCCCTAATTTGTTTTCAATAATGGCTGCAAGAGGGAGATACAGACGAGTTTCGGACGTTGATCGAAATCGTCTTATCGATGCCTTTGAGGCTGACGACGCAGACTACTTAGATGTAGCAAATAGACTGGACATCAACCACTCATGTCTTGGTGGACAGTTCATTGACGGATAGACAATTGAACTGATAAAATGATAGAGAAGTCATTAACAAAAACAAAATAACCTCAATTCTTCAAAATCCTCATTTGGATATATTCCTAAGTAACCTCCATCCTGCAAATTCACCTGATTCATCAACTTCCAAGTGACCTCATTCCTGCAAAAACCCGGCTTCAAATTTTGGAGGATTTGGAATGGTTAGTGTTAAAATACATTTAAGAGCCAACACATTAATGATCAATTAGTCCCCCAATACATTGATTTATTAATGATTTAATCCAAGTTCGTGGATGGTATAGCCATATGTACTTTATTGAAATTGAATGCAGAATATGCGAATTTAAATTATAACAAATGAAAAAGAATATTCAATTCAGGCCGTGACACAATGATAAATCGATTTGCCGCGAAATAGATTGCACATTCTTAATAATCGGCCAGGCATACGTCAAACCGAAAGCCCAATCGTGTGTTTGTAATCGTTTAAATGAAACGCTAAGCACATTCATTTATTTGAATTAAACAAAATAAAATTGAATGCTCGTTTTTGCGAAAATTGAACTCGGACATACGTCGTTCTGAAATTCAGCGCGAAATTGAATGCATCTTTTACAAATGAATGTGCACATTTTGCGATATTGTCCGGGAAAACCTATAGTATTTATTAGGGGTTAAGCAAGCTGAGAGGGCATAATTTTTTTTTTTTTTTTTTTTTTTTTAAATCCCGAATTTACGCCTACACACGCGCAATGTAATTAAAACAAACAATAATTAATTATAACAACTAATTATAAATTAATGTTTGTATTGTATTATTGTTTCAAAACAATATATATGTGTATATATATATCTGGCATGATTATCAGCTTGACAAATGGTATACAACAGAAGTTTTAGTAGTTTCGTTAATGCAACAAAAACCGATGTTGCCAAATTTCAGGGAAGCGAAGTATTTCTTTGGCGAAACCTGACGAACTTTTTGTGTCATTAATGAATGGAAATCCCGCTCCTGTTCTATTTAGCCGTTTGGAACGGATCGGCTTATTGGAATATACGCCCTTGCTAAAATTAAGTGTACCCAGGAAGGGGATAATTAGGATAATGACGTAAAAATATGAATTTTACAAAACATCTGCGGTTTTTTTTAAGACGACATATAGAAACATCAAATACCGCATTTTTCAGATATGTTATCAAAAACGGTGCTTCTTTAGGAGGCCGTTTGAAACGGATCGGCTTATTGGAGTGAGTGAGTGAGTTTTTAGGGTTTAACGCCGTACCAGCATCAATGGCAATATTCACGGCGGGAACAAATTTCATTCAACAATTTTTTATTTCATTCAACATTCAACAATTAATGTGAAGAAGTTACAGTTTTAGAGGTGGGAGGAAAACCCCAGAAGAATATCCTGGTGAAAAACCCACGGAGTCAGGCAGGGACTGAAAACCCAATCCACATATTGGCCCAGGCCGGATTCGAACCCGGGTCATAGTGGTGGAAGGCGAGGAAAGAACCGCTACACCAACCCGACTCCCCGGCTTATTGGAATACGCTCTTGTTGAAATTACATGTACGTGTGCCCAGGAAGGTGATAATTACGATTATGAAGTAAAAACGTGAATTTTCCAAAACATGTGCGGTACACTATTTTTCTAAGACGGCAATTTACTAGAAACATCAAATACCGCTTTTTTCAGATGTTATCGAAAACGTTGATTTTTTAGAAGGCCGTTTGAAACGGATCGGCTTATTGGAATACGCCCTTGTTGAAATTAAGGTAATAATTAGGATATTGAAGTAAAAAAATGAATTTTACAAAACATGTGCGGTACACCTTTTTTTTAAGACGGCATTTTGAGTTCTCGCAGAGTAGACTGGGTCTAGCCTCATATCAGAGTCGATACTGTAGAGTCCGTGAACCAGTCTATTCGCAGAGTGGATCTCTGATTGCAAAAGCAACCAAAACCAAGATGTTTTTAAGACGATTGCGAACGTTCAAATAAGAAGCAGAGGCAATTATATCTTTAAGTGTTTTTATATTAACCATGGTAATTGGTCAGTTACAACAATGGCAACAAGATCTGAGGTTAAAGGTAGTATACACCATTTGCAGATATCGAAAATATTTACTACCGAATTATTAAGAAATATCCTACTCTTCTGAAAGTAAATGTTGATTCTGGGCATCCAGCAAAATGATTGCGCTAGATATCCTGTAATTATTCCGAAAAATTGAATTTTATAATGACAAATTTGCGATCGCCGGACGGCGATCGCGAAAAAACAAAGATAACATAAGAATAACTGCTCGACGCCGGTTGAAAAAAAACAAACGTTGTTTTCGTGCTTTTCTCGGCATCCATGATTCTAAAACTGCGGACAGCTCAGATAAATGATATTTACTATAAATACAACCCCCCAAATCTACTCATTCATGATAATTCAAGCAATTACCAATGGTGTATACTACTACCTTTAAATTTGTCGAGATGAAGAATGGTGGAGCTATACCTACGGTGCTGAAAACAAATAATGGTTTATTATGATATCCTAGCCAGGCAACTTGTAGAATCGTTATATTGGGCCGAATAGGAAAAAACGTACATGTAACCTATCAATCGCATGTACAATATAAACAACACACACAAAGAAGGAACTTGTAATATTAACCCGCTAATGGGTTATAAGTTAACGTCAAAATTGCTAATTTGAGTTTGATCAGGTGGCATAAAATATTTCACTTGAGAATGGCTCGAATCCAGCCTTGAGAGCCAATAAACGGTATCATTAAAACGATAACGACGCAAGTCATGTGCACGTGAACTCTAATCTGAACTCGGAAAACCGACAGTAAACCACGTGAATTTTAAACCAGCATGTTGTTGGATTTGGTTTAGAAATTACAAACGTAAAAACTTATTGCTTTAATTTTGTTTGCAGTCAAGCGACGTTCCACTGGAATTGTTAGCTCCTGAGAACCAAGAAGCTCCCTGCTTGGAGAATAACACCAGTGGTAAATGACTTGCTTAAACTGTTTGTAGACTTAATAATTATCAATGTAAAAACAGATTGGTTGAAAATAACCATTTGATTGGAAGAAATATGTCCAGTTATGACATTGGCCATTTTAACCCAAATATTGGTCAAAATAACCAATGATATTGGTTATTTTGATCCTGATATTGGTTATTTTGGTTAAAATGACCAATATTATTAATTATTGGACACCAATGGTGAGTTTATTTTCAACCATTTTTGTTGTTGCCATTTGCACATTTAATGAAAATATGTCACTGTAAAATCCATGTTGCAGGTACACAACCCTCAAATGGTTTTGTATAATAAGGGAATAAAATGTGTGTTCAGGAGGTTTTTAGTCTGTAGTCTGTTTAATACCGCTTGGAGTCTGGGTGCTGATAATTACCCGAGCCGAAGGCGAGGGTAATTATCAGCATCCAGACTCCAAGCGGTATTAAACAGAGTGATTAATACCGACCGAACACACATTTATTCCAATTCATAAATACCTTTTTTGTAAAATTCAGCCAAAAAAGCCCCGAAAAAGAAAATTGTCGCAAGTGACATGTTTCCGCCTCTGTCGCTCTATAAAGCGTATTTACTATGAACCAGACTATTACTGCTATTGGCAACCTCGTTTACAGGGTGTCGAGCTGTACGCGCCCAACACTACCCGCTCTTATTATTGGAGACGAGGTATAGTAATGCGCAATCGTTAACATTATCGTCCAAAGGTTGCGTACCAAATACAAACAAGATATAATTAACAGCGTTCTCATATTGTGTATAATAATGTACAAGTTGTGTCTCCCTTTTCTTTTCTCAAGATGTTTTTCAATATCATCAGAACCACTGAGGCATTCAATACTACTACTATTGACTACTTGTCTGTAGTCAGACACGCCTGCTCTCAGTATGGCATGCAGCTATGTAAAATACCTTTAAGCAAGGGTTGTTGTGCTCTTTGAAATTGGAGATCGGTCATGCGCACCGCATTATCGTTAGGGTTCATTATGGTGGCAGGTTCTGTTCAATCGTTCGTGCGATGTTTTTTCACGGTAGCTCATATATCTCTCTCCCAGAACGCGTGGGTCTCTCCATATTAAGGGGCACGGCCATTCTTCACACGTGTGTATTTCTCTTATGATGTAATTAAGTGGAGGACGTGTTAGAAGCCATATTTGTGTATTGGTGTAGTGTGTAATATTAATTATCCCGCGAGTGGAACACGAAAGGCGTAGGCGTCTGCTGTCCCATATACCACTCTGTCTTAGGCCTCGGGGTATACCGTCACCGACACCACCAACTGACACCCAGTGGTCGCCGTTACAGAAATACAATTCGGAGAAAAACGCTTTTAAAGGTTTGACACGAGTTTACTCAGTCAACAAATCCGTCTACTTGAGGGGTTTTGGTATCATTAAACGTAACAATTCGTTAACTGCTGAAACACAATTTTTATATTGTGAAAATATGGTTAGTTAATTAATAATTAAATGATTAAGACGGGTGCCAGTTCGTGAAAACGAAAACTGTCGCGTTTTCGGAGAGTGCGCGCATACATTGCAGTGAGTGAGTGCCAGTTCGTGAAAACGAAAATTGACGCGTTTTCGGGCAGTGCGCGCACACTCCCCTGGGTGTCAGTTCGTGAAAACGAAAACTGTCGCGTTTTCGGGGAGTGCGCGCACACAGTGCTCGGGTGCCGCCGTGCTGACAGCATCGAGTTCTATCGTAGACAAACGTGATACGTATACACGGCGTAATAGTGTTCTTTCGTTTTAAACGATTTCATACGACACGATAGACAGTGTACGTCTCCTATCCAATCAAAAGCCGTGCCAAACAATACGGCCCTCTCAGCGGGGCCCCGTCAAACCGGTTACATTAGGCTTTTGTTATTAATTTTTTAATAAGGCAAATATAATGTTACATATTCAGCATGAATTAATTTATTTAACTTAAAGGGATCGTATACGTTTGGTAATTACAGCACAAATTAATAGCAATAAAAACTTACTTGGTATGAAGTACAGCAGTTTTGGATAGTATAATACATTTTTTGAAACTGTTCACTTCGAAGCACTGCGGTTATGGAAAAAGATATCATTTTTGAATCTGAGAAGCGCTACTGCAGTGACTTTTCTAAGATGGTGTATTCAAATGCAGATTATTCTTCCTGGGTGGAAATAACAGCTCCAGATTTTCGGCAATATCCCCAAATCGCTACCATCTTTTGAAATGAAATTTGCACAGGTTAGTTGTATTGTATATATCTATAACTATACAGGATTGAAACAAACAATGGGTTCCAATTACCAAACGTATACAGGCCCGTACGCAGGGGGGGGGGGGGGGGGGGGTGCGACGGGTGCGTATGCACCAAAAGGTCCACATTTTCCGGGGTAAATAATGGTATTTTGATGTAGAAATAACGGTACTGGCACACGAAAAATGTTGGTCCCATTGTTGGCCCCATCAAGTACAAATTCGCACCCCCCCCCCCCCCCCCCCCTAATAACAAATCCTGCGTACGGGCCTGGTATACGATCTCTTTAAGGTAGCAATGTAGGCCTACAGTGGACTAAGATGCTCATCTAACGGTGGGATTTCTCATCTTTGTTCACTATGCCTTGTGGGTATGGCGCCCGTTGGAGTCGGCGGGAAATGGACAAACGCGTCGCTGCAAGGATAGACCATGCCTAAACATGTCCATTTATATTGGTTTGATGAAAGATGGGGTGGGATGGGGTGGGGTGGGGCGGGGTGAACAATTTCTGCGTCGTTTGTGTTCCAAGTTGTAAATATTGTAGTATCAATCAGTCACCCAAATGACGCGTTTGTCCAGGCTATACTTAAATTCCCCGCTGACTCCAACGGATATATTACAAGCGCGATATTACAAGGCATAGAAATTGAACAAAGATGGGAAATTGTACGACTAGATGAACATCTTTAGTCTCCTGTAGGCGCACATTGCTGTTATAACAAACCGCAGAAAAAGCTTCCTTAATTTAAATATAATAATTCATGCTGAATACGTAACATTATCTTTGCTTACTAATAGCAAAAGCCTAATGTGACGACCGGTCGTCATCTGGCCAACAATTGGACGGGGCACCGGTGGGAGGGCTGTATTGTTTTGCACGGCTTTTGATTGGATAGGAGACGTACACCGTCTACCATGTCGTATGAAACCGTCTAAAACGAAAGAACACTATTACAACATTGCCCTGGGTACGTTGTATAGACAGTGCCAGTTCGTGAAATATTGTTCACAGCGCGCCCCCGCAATTTCGTTTTCACGAACTGACACTGAGTGCAGTGTCACTTCGTGGAACCGAAAAACGACAGAATGGACTAATTTCTGCAAAACTCAGGCCCGTACGCAGGATTTTTTATGGGGGGGTGCGAATTTGTACTGATGGGACCAAAAATGAAACCAAAAATGTTCTGGCCAGTATCGTTATTTTTACATCAAAATACAATTATTTACCCCGGAAAATGTGGACCTTTTGGTAATTTGGGGGGCGAATTTGTACTGATGGGACCAAAAATGGGACCAAAATTTTTCGTATGCCTGTAGTACAGTTATTTCTACATCAAAATACCATTATTTATCCGGAAAATGTGGACCTTTTAGTAATTTGGGGGGGGGGGGGGGGGGGGGGGGTGCGTACGCACCCGTCGCACCCCCCCTGCGTACGGGCCTGAAACTCCCCAATAAAAATTAGAAAATTAACATGATTTAGGAAAAAACAACTTCGCCATGTTATACTTCATGGCACAAAATGATATATTCAGCAATAATTTCGTTTTCGAATTTTTCAAATTTTTTGTACACATGACTGTGATGCAGAGGGTGCCAGTTCGTGGTGTCGGTGACGATATGGGACACGAACGCACTACATTATTCCGTATTCTACGAGCGCTATAGCGGGATACGAATTTATCTTCAATCAAACTTGACGCGCAGTAAAGATGCAACACGCGCGGCGCTGTACGCGATACGAGAATTTACCACGCGCGCGCACCTATATCAGTTACATGTATAATGTAACGCTCCGAAAACGCGCAGCTTTTAAATTTCCAATAGTTTTTTAGTTTGATATGGGCCGTGCCATCACATCGATTATTTTCATACATTACGTTACGGGGACACTTCATATTGTTCGTGCGCTAGTGTAAATCTCTCTAAACTGAAACTCAGAAAATTCTTTCGACATAATGTTCAACATCGCTCTAATTTGTCTTCTTCTCCATTTTTGGCTTTTTTGATTTTTACAGTAATTGATAATGGAATAATCCATGGTCTTCATATTTCGTATACCATGCAAAATAATTTGACCCTTCCTTCCGGTCTAAACCGGAAGTGCCTGAAAATCAACCGCGAGAGGTATGATCAATTACTTTCTTTTTCCATTTTTATTTTGTATACAATGAACATTAAATGAACAGAATCATAAATGTATTAAACAATGAACACAAAATGCGAAAAAGCCATATGCTCTGTTCATAGAACAGACATATTTCTAGTCTTTCATTGTACCCTAACCTAATTCTACCTCTAGACCCTATTACTGGAGACCCAACATGCTATGGAAACAGGAAAATGTCATTACTACGCGGTCCGTTTTTTCCAAACAAAAGAACCTGTCCCCCCAACTAGGTGGAGGCTAGAACAACTAGCTGTTACAGTGAATCGACCAATCAGGATCGAGAATTCAAGTTTGCTTGAAGATAATTTATGTGACACGCAACGTGTATCGTACAGTGTACATTGAATGCAAACGACAGTACTCCGTCCTGTCCGATGTAAACAACCGTTTTTTGTTTTTGCTTTTTTCATTCGTCTTTTCTCAGGAACGGTAAGTATTTCAAAAACATGAAATTGTGGGGGATTTAGTAGTTCAATTTTACTTGTGATTTGTATTTCTATGCAGCAATGACGAAACTCGTCTGTCAGGATAAACCACTCTCCATCTCATGCGACAACGGTAGAACCATCGACGTAAAGTGGGCCCTCTATGGTCGCGAAAAGGGCGTCGGTGGGGAGATCTGTCCCCACTACAACAACAACTACGAACCAGGCGGTAATCCCACGGAGTCACTGGAAAAAGTGCGGGGAGAATGCCAGAAAAAAGAAGAATGCAGCTTCACCCCAGGCTTAAGCTGGTTTGGTAGAAACCCGGTCCCTAATGTTTTCAAGTACCTGGTTGTTAAATACTTGTGCTCGTCGACTTAAAGGTCGGATACACCATTAGTAAATGCTTGAATTATAATAAAGGGTGTATTTGGGGGTTGTATTTTAATGTAAATATTGTTCACTACTGACCTATTCGAAGTTTTACAATCATGGATGCCGACGAAAGCAAAAAAAAACGGCGTTCGTTTTCAACCGGCGTCGGGCAGTTGTGGTTCTTGTGTACGGTTTGCGATCGCCGTCTTAATTCAATTTTTTTAAACAATAACAAGATATCTAGCGCAATCATTTTGTTGGATGCCTACAATCATTATTTACTTTCAAATATGATATTTCTTAATAATTCGGTAGTACAAAATAATGTTCGATATCTGCAAATGGTGTATCCTACCTTTAAACATCCACTAAACAATACTGTTTCGTATACCTCCCAACGTTTGCACGTGCTTATTGGCTATAACGTCCATCAAACGACGACTGTTTTATATACCAATTGCTGTGTTTTCGTGTATAAAGTATCTTGCTCATTGGCTAACACTAACTGCTGACACTCACTTTATTTTTCGTTCATCGGTAAAAATTTAAAAAACAGTAACTGCTTTTATTATTAATATCTATAAAATGTGAGAAATATTTGGTTTATCACTTGTCCAATCGGCTAAGTCAAGTGTCAAAATCTCTCGTCTTTGGCTATTGTCTAGGTGTTCGTCCATTACAACTACGCGTGAGCAGGCTGACAATAAGACGAAGCCGTAGTCCTGGAAGGTCGTTTCGGGAACGGCCTTGCAATAATTAAACGTCATATTGTTTCATTTGTATATTCAATTCTCAAATAGCTAGCCTAATAAAAGATGCGTTGAATGAACTGGCTGTACATCAACCTGCTGTTTTGATATTCAATTGTTTTTGCCGCCCTGGGAAGAGATCGCCTTACCCTTGGGTGATCAATTATTACAATTTTGGAGTCGGTCGGGTTACGCCAACATAACATTTTGTTTATGCCTAATGGCAAACACACCCTGTCCATTGAAACACGTCGCGTTTAAAACGGATACACGTTCACAAACAATCAACCCGACAGCGCTAGCTGCTTGAAGCGTGACTCAAACTCTGTAGCCAGTGGCACAATTTCAATTGTGTGTGTGCGCATGATTGTGTACTAGAAGCCCATATGAAGCACGATATGTGGCAGAGAAATCCCCCCTCTTTTGTGTTCACCATTGTGTTCCCGGAATCTCAGGAATTCCTTTTAGGTTTCAAGGGGGGATGGGTTAGGTTACAATAGTGTTGAGTGTGTATAAGGTATAGGGATAATAGGGGGGTACCCCTCTGCCACATATCGTGCTGGGTATATAGAAGTCCGATGCTAAAACGACGCAGGTGTCCATGGCATCAGCAATTACGACAATAAGAGTGACAATGCATTTAAAAAAACTGTCTGGCGCGATTGAAAAGCATAATCTATCAATTTGTGTTGGATAATTTGTTCAAATTTATGAGGTACAGTTAATGACTAAAATGTACCGAGACCCCGGCCGTAAGTATATGAAAGGACTTGGTAAGCCAGTAACAACAATAGAAATAATGTTTTAGTTCACAACAAGTATTGTTTCCTCTTTTTATATGCCACTAATAAAATGATATGTAAGACATTTTTGTGGAGGGAATTTGTCTAGATTTTCGCCGTCAAAAATGCTGCTTATAGAAGTCATTTAAAGGCCTAGTACAACTCACTCTTATGATTTAAAAAAGGCGCCAGTTTCATATAAATATTTTTGTTTGTTTTTACTTATTATATTACTTCAAACTTCAAAGAAAAAGTTCAAATTTCATTGTGTTTTTTGGGTTGTTTTTTTTTGGGGGGTGGGGGGGATGACAATTTTTGATGCAGTACTGCCTTAAGAGGATACAATCCCCCAAAGTTTCTCACCAGATATGAAAAGGCCAATGTTGGCTCTAATCAAATCCAAAAGGAAAATATTCTGACACCCCTGGAAAAATTTTTGAGAGACAAAAATTGGTTAAAGATGGACTACAACGAAAACTCACACATTAAATTTATTATCGGACCTTGTTTATGTTGTGTTCAGGTAACACTTTATTGTTACGGTCATGTTTTTCTCTAAATAATTTTGTTGCAATTTGACCGACAAAATTAGACCTCGATTCTTCGATTTTGAAATTTCTCGCCCTGTACTGGTTCCCGGCAAAGATCCACTGAAAACCACAATGAAATCCAAGATATAGTACCAGCGGACTTGTAAACCAGCGAAAAGTGATGACGTACTACCCATGAGCAACCGAGAGTAAACAAAAGACGCCATGTTATTCCGTGTGTATTATGTATGCGTTTTCATGCAGAGGCATGAAGTTTTTACGAATCTTTTTTTTATAGTGTATCACTATTACTCAGCTACAATAATGCCAACTTCATGTGTTGTTTGGTGTATGCACGAGAAATTGTTCGAAGAATCCAGAGATTCATTTTGTGCAATTTCCGCGGGATCCTGCGTTATCAAAGGAATGGGTGAAGTTCGTAAATATTACACGAAAGGATTTCACCTTCTCGGAAAGAAGTAGGCCTTTGATTTGTTCAGCACATTTTTCAGGGGACTGTGTTGAACCTTCAAGTGCTTTGAATAAATCACTGGGATTGACAACAAAGTTTCGTTTGAAGCCTGGATCGATCCCCACATTGAAAGCGCCAAACATCGAGAGAATTCGTACTAGTACTACCACCAGGCCTACTGCTTCTACGTCGGCCGAGTCATCGGCAACCGCCGGGTCTGCCGTGGCCGCAGAGTCATCAGCAGGTGAGCTCCCCTCGTCTGGTGAGCTCCCCTCATCGCTAGAGCTGCCATCACTGTCCTCAGAAGTACCTCCACGAAATGCCTCTTCCTCATCTATACTGTGGTCTTCCCAATACTCGCTGCTATCGGACATTTTTCGCTGTTTTTCGGTCGAAAATAGTTGTACCAAAATATAGCCTGGCTTGTCCGCTGTTATTCCGCATTGCATTGTACGGTAAAAATGCACGCACACGATCGAACCGAGTAAATCGTCATGGGTAGTACGTCACACACAAAGTATGAATTATTCATGAGTTAAGGGCTTTTGCTGAAACTGAGTTTTTCTGGGTCGTAGAACGCCGATCAATTTTGGGGTTTTTTTGCATGAAGGAACAAGTTTTATTGAATACTAATGATATATTAGTAATCATTATACATTTCTCGAACAAAAACAGCAACACAGCCTTTATCATTATTCCGTTGTAGTCCATCTTTAACAATTTCAATTTTACAAGTTCTGAAAACATGCTTTATATGTTTTAAAAAATAGCATAATGGTGACATTTAAAACATTAAAAAAAATTATCATGCAAGGGCAAAGATGATACTTTGTAATAATATAGTAGATTTTGTGATAACATTTTGTAATTTGGCTTTGTGATCTTTGTATCTTTGTAATTTGTAATTTAGTTCACAACAAGTATTGTTTCCTCTTTTTATATGCCACTAATAAAATGATATGTAAGACATTTTTGTGGAGGGAATTTGGCTTTGTGATAAGCCCAAAAAACCTGTTTTTGCGGCCTCCAAACTGGCTAAAAACACAAAATGGCCCGTTACCATGGCAACGGGCAATAGAAAAACCTGTTTTGGTTACTTGTTTACCAAGTCCTTTCATATACAAAAAAAATTAAAAATGCCGAGGACACTTATGTGAAATATTACGTGGACCCACTGTTATTATAAGTGATCGTGAAATAAATTAGCTTGAGCGTCCCTACAGATAGTGACGCAACAAAAGACGATGCATATATAATTACCGTTGCTTTATAATTGTCTCGCGTTCACCTGGCAACGGTTCGCCATCACATTCAAGACAAGATTCGGGCTGGCAAGATGACGGGGGTGCGCTTAGCCCTTTTGGTTTTAGGTAAGACATTTTCTTTATTTCGGTTTGATCTGCTTTGTTTTTGTTCCTTAGAACAGCAAAAATGTGACCCAGCACGAGTAAATGAGACACTTTGCGGCAAAAATGAAAATTGAGATTTTGATTTCATCATTTAAAGCTAAACAAGCTTTAAATGATGAAATCAAAATCTCAATTTTAATTTTTGCCGCAAAGTGTCTCATTTACTCGTGCTGGGTCACAAATATGTTACATGTTTGTTTGTTTGTTTTTAAATTAGGCTGTTATGTTCATGTGAAGCGCAAGAGATCAGAAATCTGCCACAAACAAAGGCACGGCAAGATGAAAACATGTGAAATCATTTAACAAATATTCAGTTTGAAGATCGGTTTACAAGTGAATTATTCACACAACTTGCACGTTAAACAAATTCATGGCTGATAATAATGCCGAAAAAGTTGCACCTCCTAATATTAAACGTCTGCACCTGTCATTCCATACGTTTGCTACAGATGTTTTGGTGGTCACCGTGTCGTGTAACACCTGTTACATGAGCAGCGAGCCCGATGCTACCGGCAGGATGCGATGGGTGTTGCCGTACCGTGATCCATGCCTATGCGACGAGATACGCATCGGTGGAGTCAACCTGCGTGCACCGCAGCGAGCGTACCCAAAGTATTACGACTCGTTGCTGATCAGTCGTGACCCGGTGGAGATTCTCACGTCTCTTAATTGCAGTGAGTATATCCCTCTTTTGCACCCCATACAAACTGTACAAAAAGGTTATGTATCATGTAACATAAAAATCGATGGCATCGGCGTCTTTTCCAGGGGAGTTGTACATTTCTTAAACAGAACTTTATGTTAATAGTTTTATAGACTAAATTTGCGAAATAACTGTGATCTGTATTCGCTATTATAATTAGGCCTACACGTAAAAGCGTCCACTCTAAAACGGTATTCGGGCACGGTGTGGCATACTGGTTACGGGACTCGTGATGAGAGAGTCAGTGGTTCGAATCCAGCTGCTGGCCATATGCTGTGTCCTTGGGCAAACCACTTCACCCCAAGAGTATGGTACAAGAATTAGCTGGGAATTAACCCTGCGATGGACTGGCATATCCCACCCAGGGGAAATATAATCACAACATGTAGCAAGTTTGGGTGCTGCTAAATTAGTCCCTTTTGTCGATTTCCGATTTATCTTTACGCATGCGTGGTCTGTTTTTCACTCGAACGCGTCTAGTCAATCTATGACATCAAATCTATTTTAATTTTGTTTGTGAGCAGACGACACTGGCTTTCACGTTGGGAACGAAGCAAAATGCTGGCACGTAATTTGTATTTTTTTGTATGATTTATTTTGATTTTTTTCTCCACTTAATTTAGTGCAATAAATCCTTTTTTTATTGCAAAGATTTATCATAATTGGAGAAATGTATCGTAAACATTTGCAAAGCTTGCACCAGTTTACCTTTCCGCCATCTTGAAACCGTGACGTAACGTGACGTAGTCAACATTGTTTTTGTATGTTGCTGATTTAGCGATCTGATCCGCTTGTTCATTTCCAGGGATACCGCAGTGGCTAGGTATCCAAACGAAATTAACAATGTTACCTTGATTACGGATATTGATAAGAGTATGTCGTATATCACAGACAATTTTATGTACAGGAAAATGTTTGGAAATAGCTTGTAAGGCACTGAGGCAGTCACTAAAGATGCAGGAATAAAGGGGTTTAACATCTTCAATCCATTCCAGAGATAGAAGAGTGGCAAAGAGTTCCGAGGTAAAAATAGACACTCCGTTGTTGAGTCGGGAAGCTTTAGAATATTTCAGTTGTGGAATGTATATTCCGCAGCCTACCGTATCATGGGTAGGATTAAGTGAACCATCTGTATAAATCTGAAGACTGTTGTTCCATTTAGTGTTGATTAGTTCCAGACTAATATTTCTTTTTTCATGTATACTGTCAGTATGTGCCACGAGAGAGTGGATTTCAGTTGAGATTTGAGGATTAGTATAGTGCCAAAAAGGAAAGGGGTCATTTAAAGGAAAGGTGTTTAGACCAGGATAATGGGAGATTCTTGCTTCAAAGGGGATGTAACGTGTAGAGGAATTCCATTTGTCGGCAAAATAGTGTTTTTGCCAGTTATCACGGTTGAAGTGATCATTAGGGTGGTTACTTATAGAGTTAATTTTAATTCCGTAAAGATCGCTTAAAAACTGTCGACGTAATGCTATAGGGGAGGATCTCCACATTCGGTTTGAAGTCTGTAAAGTGGGGTACTTTGGATGGCCCCTGTACAAATCTTTAAAGCTTGATATTGGATAGTGTCCAGATTGTGTTTGATTGTCGGGGAGGCCGAGTCGAATGCCTCACATCCGTATTCAAGGATGGGTTTTATAAATGCTATATACAGTTGATAGAGCGTTTTGCACATGGCTCCCCAGGAGTTGCCACAGATGCAACGCAAGATATTAAGTCTCTTTTGACATTTGGTGATAATGTTATCAATATGATTCTTCCAGGTGAGTTTATTGTCGAAAATTAGTCCTAAAAATTTTGCAGAGGAGCTCATTTTGATCGCTAAATTATAAATGTGTAAAGAAATAGGTGGGTATTTCAGTTTATTTGTGAAAAGGACAGCATTTGTTTTGGGGATGGATAGTTTAAATCCCCATCTTTCACACCATGTATTAATATTATCAAGGTTTTGTTGAATTTTCTTTTGTAAGTAAGGAATGTTTCTATTTGATTTCCAGATGGCAATATCATCAGCGTATTGCGAGACATTGACATCGGTGACTTCTTTGACAAGATCATTAACAGCAATGTTGAACAGGAGTGGACTAATGACACTTCCCTGGGGGACTCCGTTTTCTAAGGTTCTTTCTTCAGAGAAAAGATTGTTGATACGGACCTGGATTTTTCTGTCGCCAAGGAAGTTATTAATCCATTTAGTGATACGTCCAGATATACCCAAAGATTGCAATTTAATGATGATACCTTTCCGCCATAACATATCATATGCTTTTTCTAAATCAAGAAAAACAGCTAAAGTACTCTCTTTGTTAGAGCGGGCTTTATTAATAGAAGTTTCAAGGTTGAGTAAATGATCTTTGGTGCTTCTTCCCTTCCTGAAACCACTCTGAGATTTGGAAAGAAAGTTATGAGTTTCCATATACCAAAGAAGGCGGGAGTTCACCATACGTTCCATGATTTTACAGAAAGTGGAGGTTAATGCAATGGGTCTGTAAGAAGATGGGTTAGCCGGGTCTTTTCCAGGTTTCAAGATGGGAATGAGGATTGCATCCTTCCATTGCTTAGGACAAGTAGAAGTGTGCCAGATGAAGTTGATAATAATAAGTAAGAAGTGACGAATTTTAATAGGAAGGTGTTTTAAAACAATATTACTGATACCATCTTTTCCAGGAGAGGTACATTTAGAAGAATGGATGGCGTGATTTAATTCCTGTATGTTAAAGGGTTCATTGATGACACTGTCATTATTATTATCAATAGTGAAGTCTTTTTCAGCTTTGTCTTTAATAGGAATAAAGGATGGGCGGTAATTATTAGTACTGCTAATTCTAGTGAAATTATCGGCAAGTGCTTCAGCCTTTTCTCCATCAGTGATGGCGTCTGTGTTGTTGTGATGGAGGACAGGGATATTGTTGACAATGCGAGTTTTCTGGATACGTTTGATTTTATTCCAAATAATTTTAGTGTTTGTTTTGGGGTTGATGTCATTACAGAAAATTTGCCAATCTTTTCGTTTAGCGTTATTGATATTTTTCCTTGCTATGGCACAAGCTCTTTTGTATCTAATAAGATCAGATGGAAGGAAAGTTTTTCTGAGAGTTTTAAGGGCTTCTTTTTTGTTGAGAATAGCTTGCTGACATTCGTCGTTCCACCAAGAGGAAGGAGGTTTGGGGTGGTTGGGGTTGGTTTTAGGGATAGAATAAGTCATAGTAGTATCAATTTGGCAAAGGAAGTTGTCATACATTTTGTCGACAGTATCCGACTCATTAGGTTTAGTAATATATATTGGTTACAGGCGTCCTCGAATTTGTTCCAGTCGGCTTTTTTATAGGACCATTTGGGGCTATTTCTGTATGGGTTTTTCTGAATAGGGTGGTTGACATCAATAATTACAGGACAGTGGTCGCTTCCCCATGTATCATTAAGAACTTTCCAGTTACATTTGGCAGCTATGTTAGGTGTAACGAAGGTGATATCGATACAGGAGAGTGTACCATGTGCCGTGTCAACTCTTGTGCCCTCACCAGAGTTTACACAGACCATGTCAGTATCAATAATCACATCTTCGATGATCTTGCCATTATGGTCGAGTTTTGAACTACCCCACAAGGGGTTATGACCATTGAGGTCACCACACACTATACAAGAATGATCAGTTTTATCAAGGATATCTTTAAGAGTTTTGGTGTCTAGAATATTACATGGGTTGTAAATATTTATAATAGTAATTTTATTTTTCTGTGTATCATAGAGTTCCCCAATTTGATATTCAACAGAGTTATTATCACCTAGGGTATATTTGAAAGCAATGTCTCGTTTGGCCAAGAAAGCGCATCCTCCACCCTTACTTTTAGGATCGTTTTTATTTCTGTCATGTCTATATATGTTATAGCCAGGGAAAGTAAATTGTTTGTTTTCTTTGAGCCATGTTTCCTGTATACAGATGACATCTGGTTTTTCTTTCCAAGTGTTAATGCAGTTTTTAAATTCTTTTCCATGAGCTAACAAAGACTGGGCGTTCCATTGTAAGATAAGAATCATTGTGAAAATAAGAGTCATGTTGATGTGTTTTTAGGTTTTCTTGAAGTTTTTTGGCTATTTGCTAGTGAGTCTGTGTTTTCTTGGGTAGAGGGTGTTTTGTCCTTCTTTTGGGATGATTTATGGTCGGTGTTTCCTTGCTTTGTATTTGATGGCGGTTGAGAAGACGTTCTTGATTTTACTTGTTTAGGTTTTGGTGTTGGCTGAGAATAAGTTGGGTGGGTGATGTGATTGACGAGAGTCTTCACTGCCGAAATTCTTTCTTCTTTATTTTTGATTGTTTCCCAAATCTGCATTGTACCAGTGAGAAGTTCGGTCAGGCGTTGTTCACTGCAAATACATTGAGTGTGTTCAGTTTGTGTTTGTGCTGTTTTTTCTGTTTGAGTGGTAGCGTCTTTGGTGGTTTTTACTGGTTGCTTTGTGATTTGGCGTCTCGCTTCGATGGTTGGGCGTCTCGCTTCAGTGGTAGCCTTGGTGGGTTTGTTATTGGTTCTGTGTTGAGGTTCTGCGTGATTATTTGTTGGTTGGATTATAGGTGTTTGCTGGGTACCGGTACTGATAGGGTATTGCTGGGAGGGTTGCTGCATCGGGGTTTGCTGGGTGGGCGAGTCATCCTGGCGAACGCTGATGTCAGTCTTGATTACCTTTGCGGCATCGGCATAGGAAATATTGTAGGTTACTCTAAACCCTTGAATTTTCTTTTCTTGCTTTATGGTTTTACAACCTCCATATGCAGATGAGTGGCTTTATCCACACCTACAGCATTTTACATTATTTTTTTGTTCGCATTGATCAAAGGAATGTGGGCCCCCACATCGCACACATCGTCAGTTCCTTTGATCAGTCCGACAAACGGGGTGAAAGATGAAGAACAACCCAAATCAAAGTACCAAGAGTGAATACAATAAAGTCCCTAATTTGACCAATAAGGTTGCTACTTTTGGAAAAGGGGGGACTGCATGAGCGTTTGTAGGAATTGGTGTTAAATTTGATTTTCACATTTTATGCATGTTGGTTTCAAAGACGTTTTAGATGTAGGCCTATGTACATAGGCCTACATCTAAAACATATGTGTAGACAATATCCCAAATGAAGGATTGGGTCCGGGTCCGTAGTCCTTCCTTTTTTTATTTTACATTTTTTTTCCCATTAAAGGCCTATTTTTTTCTCTATACAAATGCCTCCAAAATAATGAGAAAAGTTAGTGCGGGTAGGTTCATGCGTCCGTACTAATATCGGAGGTGCCGAGTAGGTCAGGTGCCGAGTCGGTCAGGTGCCGAGTTGGTTTTTGTGCAGGTGCCGAGTTAGTGGGTGCCGAGTTGGCAAGGTGCCGAGTTGGTGGGTGCCGACTTGGCAAGGTGCCGAGTTGGTGGGTGCCGACTTGACCAGGTGCCGAAGTGACCGACATTCGTACAGTGACAGTATACAACATTAACAAGCTATTTTCTGCGCCACGTGCTCCGTTAACTTGTCCAACCAATTCATCAGCCTGTCAGCCAGCTCTTTGTGATTTCCCGCAATTATCGATGGTATGTGGTTTTATGACATAACGGTGATTCTACCAGTGCATAATTATGTTACATTTAAACTTGGTCATTATGATTAACGTTTTTGGTTTGTTTACAATTTTGTCAACGCTGCATGCACCATCCAGTACTCCAGTAGGCAGTACAGTTGTTTTCCTAGTTCCGGATTTTTCCTAGTTCCGGATCGCTTCAAACAAAAACCTACCTCTTAATCTTATGGCTTGGTCTCCAATACTATTTTTTAGATGAAGTGCATTTTGAAAAGAAACATACAAGCTTCTTGATACATAAATATCTTTTCAATAAAATATCCAGAAAAGGAATTTTGGCTAGATTTTCGACTCGTAGTCACTAGTGTCTTTGACATGTTTGGACGGTTTGTAGAAATCACGGGAGCCGCAAAACCACAAACAAATATTCTGCGACATGTCACTCAAAACGTTTGATTTCATTTATTCCTTTTTGTAGTCTACAGTTGTATAAAACTCATGCATCGATTATTTGTTGAGTAAAAATAAGTCTAAAAGTCTCCAGTATTAAAAAAATCTGCCAAAGACTGAACGCATATCTTTTCCTAGTTCCGGATCGCGCGTAAAATACATGCATCAACTACACGCGCGCAAGCGTTTTCATATGACGTGTTCTGCGATGTGATCGGTCAACGTTTATCGGCTCGTTGCCGCGCCACACACGTACCGGTCGCGCACGCTACACCGTAACACGGACAAAACATTTCAAAAAATGTCCTTGCAAGTCTACTTTTTGAACTTTATTGGAAGTGAAAGTATTTGAAATGTATTTTAAACTGTACTTATAATTATATAAACTAATGAATACTTTATCAGAAATATAGCCTTGATTTGGGTTGGTTCTCGCGTGATTTTTTTTCATGTACGAAGCAGTTTTTTACCCGATCCGGAATTGGTTAAACCGATCCGCAACTAGGAAAAGTGATGTCGGTATATTTGACGTCGTATTTTTTAATTAAGAAGAGCATATATATCGAAACAAAAACTGTAGTTTCTCCATTACTTAAGGTAAACTACTAAACTCACTCATTTGAATTTCGAGAATTAGACTTGCCGAAAACAGCCTGAATTGTTTTTGCGATCCGGAACTAGGAAAACGTCTGTAGTACCAGTAATAGCCCAATAATATAAAATAAATGGTATGACCTCAAATGATCAAGAGTCAAGGTGAGAAAGCCTGGGGAATATAGACCAATTTAATCACACATACGGTGGAGCACGCACACACGAGCACTCACTGTGGAGGTCCAGTTTAGCCCTATCACTTATCAGTACAGTAAATTAACTTTGCATGGCCCCCGAAAGTAAACAGCATCGCCAATGATGAATGAAAAAATATCTTTGTTGGATTCGCCTATATATAGGAGGATGCAATTTGCGTGACCTTGGGTCAATGCGAGGTGAAAACAAAGGCAGAGCTCCTTAGCTAGAGCTCCTTAACCAGTTCGCGCCGGATGACGTATATATAAACGAAAAAATTTCCCCAAATTCAAAACGGATGACGCATAAACACGCCAAGTTCAAGTTCGGAAATGTATGTCAGCAGCGCGCAAGGCCGGAAATGCGTGGGTGTGCTTCCCGGCACTATCAGCCTGAACCCACCTCGGAACGAGTTTCGTTAAAAATAATCCCGCCTGTCGGCTCGGCGATGTTAAAATAATCCCGGCGCGAACTGGTTAACTTACGACGATAGTGCGTTCACCTCGTGATGTTTTCTCCTCACTAACAAAAATGGTAGCTACCGTGGAAAACCGAATAGGAAGTTACATCTATCTTCCTATAATGACGAACCAATCATATTATTTACAAAGAAAAACCAATAAACTTTAATTTGCGGTAAACACCATCTTTTTTAGAAGAGATAGGGTGGTTCTGATAAGAACCGGTGGTACGTTACCGCAAATCTTTTAAAGTCTAGTCTCCACCATGCAAAGCTTTAAATCTCATTTATTTATACCCAAGTTTGTAAGCTCCAACTTTATCCAATATGACTTTCTTTTATTTTTAGAAGCGAACAAGTACCACTGGAAGAATGAACAACAAAAAACAACTTGCTGACTCTACGACGTCTACGATGAAATCAGAGACAGGTGTGCTGATCACAGTGACCCTACAAAGAGGTGCAGTCGTCAGAGACATGGCGGCTGCATTTGGTGACCCAGAAATCATGCGATCTAAACTGAATTTTTGTATGTTTCAACCACACGGCGAAGTGGAATACGAACAAGGGATCATTTGTGGCTTCAAAGAGGTCCTGGGCCAGTTCTGGGCGGAGTTTACTAGTACCAACATCACCACTGGCAACTCATTGAGGGTCCCGGTCTTGCAACACGAGTTTCCAGGATGGAAATGGGAAGGTGTTGGAAGAATCATCTGTAAAGGGTGGACTGACTTCAACTACCTTCCACCCATAGCACCAGCTTTCATCGAGTCGGCCATTTATGGCGACACCATACTTGATACAAAAGAAGCATTCTTACAATGGATCCCAGAAGCAGAACGGGAAGTTTTTCAAGCCGCGCAGCAGAAGTTCCCATCCGACTTGACCCAACTCCGTGAAATTTTTCGGAAGTACCGTTGTCGTACACCACCTACTGAGGAAAACCTGCCTTATTTGCTTGCAGGATTGGGTCATGTTGAGTTTGTACAGAGACCTTGCTATGCTGCAGTCAGCATGAGAGAAGTGCTGCGGTCAGTCTTTAGAAGATTCTCACGTAAGAAGTTCTTGGCGTTGTACGATACTCCGGGTTCAGGAGAACTACACTAGTCAAATGGCCCTACCATTTTGATTGGTTGAGTTCAAGAGAACTACACTAGTCAAATGGCCCTACCATTTTGATTGGTCGAGTTCAAGAGAACTACACTAGTCAAATGGCGCTACCATTTTGATTGGTTGAGTTCAAGAGAACTACACTAGTCAAATGGCGCTACCATTTTGATTGGTTGAGTTCAAGAGAACTACACTAGTCAAATGGCCCTACCATTTTGATTGGTTGAGTTCAAGAGAACTACACTAGTCAAACTGCCCTACCATTTTGATTGGTCGGGTTCAAGAGAACTACACTAGTCAAATGGCGCTACCATTTTGATTGGTTGAGTTCAAGAGAACTACACTAGTCAAATGGCCCTACCATTTTGATTGGTCGAGTTCAAGAGAACTACACTAGTCAAACTGCCCTACCATTTTGATTGGTCGAGTTCAAGAGAACTACACTAGTCAAACTGCCCTACCATTTTGATTGGTCGAGTTCAAGAGAACTACACTAGTCAAACTGCCCTACCATTTTGATTGGTCGAGTTCAAGAGAACTACACTGGTCAAGTGGCCCTACCATTTTGATTGGTCGAGTTCAAGAGAACTACACTAGTCAAATGGCCCTACCATTTTGATTGGTCGAGTTCAAGAGAACTACACTAGTCAAATGGCCCTACCATTTTGATTGGTCGGGTTCAAGAGAACTACACTAGTCAAATGGCCCTACCATTTTGATTGGTCGAGTTCAAGAGAACTACACTAGTCAAATGGCCCTACCATTTTGATTGGTCGGGTTCAAGAGAACTACACTAGTCCAATGGCCCTACCATTTTGATTGGTTGAGTTCAAGAGAACTACACTAGTCCAATGGCCCTACCATTTTGATTGGTATTTCTTGTGTTTATCCTGTTTATCTTGCCATTGAAAGCATTTCTATGTTTAATAAAATGCCAAATATTGTGATGGGGTTAGGATTTTGATCGAGTAGATTGATTTGTTTTGTTGCCTTGTGACACATTGAGTTTTCAGTGAAGATCTTCAACCTAGTGTCCTGATGTAAAACAAACTCCCTGAAATAATATAGGCCTAGAAGTTTAAAAAGAGCCATTTGTTTTAGTGAGAAAACAAGTTATTTGAACCTCACTTTATTACAATTTGCACCTTTGAATCAAAGCCAGTTTTGTTTTTTTATCGTACCAAAGAGGGAAAATGTCAGATAAAATATGTGACCCGCTCCATCGAAATCAGGAATAAGTCTCGAAATGACTTTTTGAGATATGCACATGATGAGAAAGGGAATTTCATAAACTTTCTAATGATACCCATCACAAGTGTGTATCTTCCTAGGTTAACGAGTTATGGTCTGATGAAGATGACGTGTGTATATTTATTTGCCAAATCCACATTCCGAGAAAAACAGCTTTGAAATAAACAAAATTGACAAAAATCATACGGACAGCGCACACAAAACCTCTTTATTTTCATTTTTATTGATCGTTTTTACATACAAGACATTAATTAATGATAATAATCTGTGATAACTACACTTCCTAAAAATACAATGCTCAGAAAAACGACTTGGTCACGATTTTTACCCATGCGTTCACTTCAACGGCCGATTGCGTAAAACGGCCCCAGCGACTTATTCCTGATTACGATGGAGCGGGTCACATATTGTCTTTACTATTTTGTTCTTTCTTAGACACTGAATTGAACATTGTAATTGAACAAAGCTAAGCTCAGTTGAAGATGGACAAGATTATTGGATGGCGTCTCTTATCAATTTTTTTTTGTTACTGTTTACCGATATACCCCTATCTAGTATGAAAACGGTCTTGCTCACATCTAGCTGTTATGTAACACTTTCGATGTAAAAAGCATTTAGAAGTCCAGGGGCCAATTTCATAGAGCTGCTAAGCACAAACATTTGCTTAGCATGACAATTTGTCCTTGGCAAAAACAAGGTTACAGACCAAATTTTCACGTGATCTTTATTGCTTTGGATTAATAATCGGCTGTTTTTTTACTAAGCATAGAAAACACGTAGAATTGTGGCTGGTAACCTGTTTTTAATGAGCAAGAAGTTTGTGTGCTAAGCAAATTTGTGTGCTTAGCAGCTCTATGAAATTGGCCCCTGAACATTCATAATGTATGCAACTTCTTTTTTCTTTTGATGAGAAAAAAACCTCAAATGTTGTTAACCATGATGCTGAAATAAAACATTTGAAAGAAATTAAAGTAGCTTAATTGTAATTGTTTCATTTACTGTCGCTTCACCTTCGAATTCCGAATCACTAAGAAGCAAATAGAAGCAAATGGAAATTTTTGGGTTCATATCAATCGATTGAATGTTTCTGAAGCACAACAGGCATCAAAATGTGGCAAGGGATCTCGCAGTTGGAATCTAAAATCGCCTTAATTGTTGACAACTTTAAGAATATATTATCACTTCAAATTTGCTAAAAGTGGACTGTGGGTTTCTGTATCTGATGGACAAAGCATAAACGAAGCCAGGGATTCGAAAAGGCCCCCAGATAGAGACCGCGCGGACTGAATAGCGCCCTCGTGCGTTTACCAAGTAACAAATGTAATTTCCGGTTTCTGTATTGCGAAATCACTTGGACTGGTACCCAACCACATGTCTACACAATCGACACGTTGACGCGTGGGCTGTCGCCGACTACGTCTGAAGACTACGAAAAACGAAATCGCGAGTTGAGTTTACCTCGCTAATCCATCAATAAACATGTAAGTCTTCCGTCCTTTATTTACCGTATTTTAATGTTGCAGAATCAGCAAGTCATTTTATTTTTACCAAATTATTAATAATAATTAAATTATGCTCAAAATGTTTGTAGGCCTAGTTTTTTTCCCCGCACTGCACTGGTGCTGCCTTTTCGTTTACCCCAAATTAAACGGCCATATGGAGTGGATTCACCGGTTAAGCATGGGGTCACCACCAAATGCCTACGCAGGCAATTGTGTTGTTAACGGCGTAGCTCTAGTTCCCAAGATAACACAAATCAGCATTTAGGTACTATTACTACTATACTATACCTAATACAGGCCAACTCGTACGCGAGCCAACTCGTACGCGAGCCAACTCGTACGCGAGCCAACTCGTACGCGAGCCAACTCGTACGCGAGCCAACTCGTACGCGAGCCAACTCGTACGCGAGCCAACTCGTACGCGAGCCAACTCGTACGCGAGCCAACTCGTACGCGAGCCAACTCGTACGCGAGCCAACTCGTACGCGAGCCAACTCGTACGCGAGCCAACTCGTACGCGAGCCAACTCGTACGCGAGCCAACTCGTACGCGAGCCAACTCGTACGCGAGCCAACTCGTACGCGAGCCAACTCGTACGCGAGCCAACTCGTACGCGAGCCAACTCGTACGCGAGCCAACTCGTACGCGAGCCAACTCGTACGCGAGCCAACTCGTACGCGAGCCAACTCGTACGCGAGCCAACTCGTACGCGAGCCAACTCGTACGCGAGCCAACTCGTACGCGAGCCAACTCGTACGCGAGCCAACTCGTACGCGAGCCAACTCGTACGCGAGCCAACTCGTACGCGAGCCAACTCGTACGCGAGCCAACTCGTACGCGAGCCAACTCGTACGCGAGCCAACTCGTACGCGAGCCAACTCGTACGCGAGCCAACTCGTACGCGAGCCAACTCGTACGCGAGCCAACTCGTACGCGAGCCAACTCGTACGCGAGCCAACTCGTACGCGAGCCAACTCGTACGCGAGCCAACTCGTACGCGAGCCAACTCGTACGCGAGCCAACTCGTACGCGAGCCAACTCGTACGCGAGCCAACTCGTACGCGAGCCAACTCGTACGCGAGCCAACTCGTACGCGAGCCAACTCGTACGCGAGCCAACTCGTACGCGAGCCAACTCGTACGCGAGCCAACTCGTACGCGAGCCAACTCGTACGCGAGCCAACTCGTACGCGAGCCAACTCGTACGCGAGCCAACTCGTACGCGAGCCAACTCGTACGCGAGCCAACTCGTACGCGAGCCAACTCGTACGCGAGCCAACTCGTACGCGAGCCAACTCGTACGCGAGCCAACTCGTACGCGAGCCAACTCGTACGCGAGCCAACTCGTACGCGAGCCAACTCGTACGCGAGCCAACTCGTACGCGAGCCAACTCGTACGCGAGCCAACTCGTACGCGAGCCAACTCGTACGCGAGCCAACTCGTACGCGAGCCAACTCGTACGCGAGCCAACTCGTACGCGAGCCAACTCGTACGCGAGCCAACTCGTACGCGAGCCAACTCGTACGCGAGCCAACTCGTACGCGAGCCAACTCGTACGCGAGCCAACTCGTACGCGAGCCAACTCGTACGCGAGCCAACTCGTACGCGAGCCAACTCGTACGCGAGCCAACTCGTACGCGAGCCAACTCGTACGCGAGCCAACTCGTACGCGAGCCAACTCGTACGCGAGCCAACTCGTACGCGAGCCAACTCGTACGCGAGCCAACTCGTACGCGAGCCAACTCGTACGCGAGCCAACTCGTACGCGAGCCAACTCGTACGCGAGCCAACTCGTACGCGAGCCAACTCGTACGCGAGCCAACTCGTACGCGAGCCAACTCGTACGCGAGCCAACTCGTACGCGAGCCAACTCGTACGCGAGCCAACTCGTACGCGAGCCAACTCGTACGCGAGCCAACTCGTACGCGAGCCAACTCGTACGCGAGCCAACTCGTACGCCGAGCCAACTCGTACGCCGAGCCAACTCGTACGCCGAGCCAACTCGTACGCCGAGCCAACTCGTACGCCGAGCCAACTCGTACGCCGAGCCAACTCGTACGCCGAGCCAACTCGTACGCCGAGCCAACTCGTACGCGGACCAACTCGTACGCGGACCAACTCGTACGCGGACCAACTCGTACGCGGACCAACTCGTACGCGGACCAACTCGTACGCGTGCCAAATACTTTTTTGTTATCTTAAAAAAAATAACCAAATGAAAACATTAGTCTAAAAATATCTATTATAAAAAGAAGTTATGTCAAACAATGATTACGAAATTAAAACCAAGATGTATAATAAACAATAGTACAATTTTACACGAATGTGTTTGTTAAAAGAAAAGTCTTAAGCAATAAATATTCTTAAAAACCGAAAGAGATGAGACTGAACAGACTGAATCTCATGCAACTTGTACATCGTTACATTTAATGGAAATAAAATTGTTGACGAAATGTATACACAAGGCTAAGGTTAATAATGCCAAAAGGTTAATAATGCGCCCAACATCGTACAGATTCGCCTTGGATGCCCAGAGTATCTGCCTTTTTAATTGATCAACGCCACCCGTACCCGTGAACCACATTTTTGAACCGCGTACGAGTTGGACCGCGTACGAGTTGGCTGGCGTACGAGTTGGTTGGCGTACGAGTTGTCCCGCATACGAGTTGACCAATCTGCGTATGAGTTGTCCCGCGTACGAGTTGGTTCGCGTACGGAGGGTCAAATTAGAGGGCAGGCTTGTTTGATTTTTCTTTTATTTTGGGGTTAAATGGCATTGAAGATTACAAACGCAACACAAAATGATTAAAGAATTGCATTGATTCATGAGGCATCACTGTAAAATGCATAAGACATTTAAATTTTCAAAAGAGACTTCTAAAAAAATTTGTGCTTATTTTCACTTTTCTTTGTTTTGGACTAGTAAAATGCCTAGCATTCCTTAGTAGACAAAATTGAAAAAAGAATAAAACTAACAAAAGGCAGGGTTTACAATACAATGCAGAATGTCTAACATTTGGTCTTTTGTTTCTGTGTGTGGCAGGTCGAACTCAAAGGTCACCTTTAAAATTACCCTCACCTCCGATCCAAAGCTACCATTTAAAGTGTAAGTAAACCTGTGTGAAGTGACTGCTTTTGAGATGAACTGAATTTTGCCTCAAATGCTAAACTTCCTTTATATTGTGAGTTCCAAAAGCATGAAATATTAACTGTTTTATTGAATCGACATCAAGAGTGCTGTATTTGGGCTTGACATATGTGACCCAGCACGAGTGAATGAGACACTTTGAGGCAAAAATTTGAGATTTTGATTACATCATTTAAAGCTAAACAAGCTTTAAATGATGAAATCAAAATCTCAATTTTTATTTTTGCCGCAAAGTGTCTCATTTACTCGTGCTGGGTCACATAACAATTCCCTGACGAGTGGAGATATCCACGAAACAGATTTGTCGGAATAAAATATGGTGAACAACCTATCCTACAGTTTGTGATTGATTTTATATATATATATATTTTTTGTATTATTATTTTGTAGGTTGAGTGTTCCTGAGTCAACACCATTCACAGCAGTGCTCAAATTCACAGCAGAGGAAGTGAGTTACCCCGAACCGACCCCGAACCGACCCCGAATCTAGAAGCTGGTCCTTGATTTATTACTGTATAGACATAGCCAATTATACAATAAAATACTAAATGAGGATTGGCGTGCCAACTTTAAGTTTAAACACAAATCATTTGTTATTTATTGCAGAATGTTAAATTTAAAGGATTACCCCTAACAGTCCTCAACCCTTCACCTATTGGAGGATTGAGGACTGTTAGGGTTAAGAAAAATTCCAATCAAAATGGTCTGTCATCACAGGATTGTAGTGTATGTTCTGTAAAAATGTCCTTGGTTTAAACAATAATTGTTTTTGTACATATTCACAGTTTCGAGTACCTCCAGCAACAAGTGCAATAATTACGAATGGTAAGCTAAAAGTTTTATGTGGGTTTAGTAACAGAATCCAGTAATGGAGCAAAAAATTGTGCATTGATTTCTCAGATTCATAGTATCCACTGTGCTAACATTTCAACAGGTAAGTTGTTATGCACGGTGCTAATGATTAGGCCAAATAAAAAAAGAAAACATGTTTAGCATCACGGCCCGCTTCCTTTTTGGGGGCCGCCTCCTTTTTTTTGGTTTTTTTTTAAGATAATAAAATGTTAAGATCGTGTTTTAGACTTGAGCATCACTGTGTACATGCTCTGGAAATATATTTGTTTTCTAATAGGAAGGCTAGGGTGTGACGTGTAGTCATGTACAGTGTATACATGATCGACCCACATGAATTTTGATTTTTAATCGTGGGTGAGCCATGTTTTAATTATAAATTGGAAGATAGGGTGTGACATGTTCACTACATGACTCGAATTAAGATGTGTCAGATGGCCATTTTGAAAAAGAAAAAAAAAAGGTCTCCTTTAAAAAAAAAGGCATGACGCTAAACATGTTTTTTTTTTATTTGGCCTTATGAGCAATTTCGTCACTTCAATTTGAAAAGAAAACCGGATTGCACAATAAGCAAATAATTAACCTTTACTCAAAGCATCTAATTTTCATATCATGTCATTTTTCTTCCCAGATGGTATTGGCATCAACCCCGCCCAGAGTGCTGGCAACATTTTCCTGAAACACGGCTCAGAACTCCGGTTAATACCAAGGGACCGGGTCGGACATTGATGTTTAAACATACTTAAAGATGTACAGAAATATATTTGATAGGTCTTTAAAGCAGTCTTGATGATACGTAATATATGACGGTACCGTGTAAAACTACTCTGATTTGTGCTGATTGGTCTATTAAAGGTAGGATACACCATTTGCAGATATCGAACATATTTACTACCGAATTATTAAGAAATATCTTACTCATTTAAAAGTAAATAATGATTCTAGGCATTCAGCAAAAGGATTAGATATCCTGTAATTATTTTTTTTTAAATGAATTTTATAAAGAAAAATTCGCGATCGGCGATCACGAAAAAACAAAGATAACATAAGAATAACGGCTTGACCCTGGTTGAAAACAAACGCCGTTTTTCGTGCTTTTCTCAGCATCCATGATTGTAAAACTTCGGAAAAGTCAGTTAAACGATATTTACTATAAAATACAACCCCCAAATCCACCCATGCATGATAATTCAAGCAATTACCAATGGTGTATACTACCTTTAAGATTGAGGCAACTAAATCACAATTCGGCCATCTCCTTTCCCTCAAAGGCACGTGCAAGTATGTGTCATGGGGAACAAAGATGATGGATCGTTGCTTTATTCAATACGTGTACTTTGTCAGCCTTTCCGGTTAGTAAAATGTTAAATTAGGATACACCATTTGCAGATATCAAAAAATGTTAATACTGAATTATTTGAAAGTAAATAATGATTGTAGGCATCCAGCAAAATAATTGCGCTAGATATCCTGTAATTGTTCCGAAAAATTTAATTGTATATAACAAAATTCACGGTTGGAAAAAACAAGAACAACATAAGAACAACTGCCCGATGCCGGTTGAAAACGAATGTCGTTTTTCTTGCTTTTCTCGGCATCCCCCAAATCTACCCATTCCTAATAATTCATATGGTGTATCTTACTTTTAAATTAGGACAGGGCATTTTTTTGCTGGCAAGTTGCAGTCATGGAATTGTTCACAATCCATACGCAATGATGCGTAGCATTTGGTATTGGCAGTCTTCAGGTTTCATTGTAGTTTAGTAAACTTTCTCTTTATGCTCGTACATGTATAGTTGTTTATACTATTTGTGACCCGCTCTGCAAAAATGAGTCTGATGTCGCAAAAGACATTTTTACGTAAAGGGCTGTTTATTGTCTCGGGCGATTTTTCTTTTAACAAATAATATTTTTCTTTCAAGGCATTTTTGTTTCTCCAAAACCTATATTTTCAGATCTGATCGATTTAAAAGATTGTTTAGATCCCTGAATTAAATTTAATACAGGTTTTGTCATTCTCTTACCATAGCATCTGATGAAGCACTACAATTTAAATCTTTATTTCTTTTCAAAGACATTTTGTATATAACTGAGAAAAAGACAAATGCATTACACTACAGAGTTGTGCCATACGTCAAATAAAAGCTTATTTCCAGGTTTTTCTGACCAGCTGTAAAATAGATTTTTTTTTTTGAACTTATTTTTGCAAAGTGGGTCACATTTTTGTCCGGGAAAAAGTCATGAAATTTCATTTTGAGATTTGTGTAGGAAACTATTTTTAGGTATGTAGATAAGATTGTATGTGAGCAGCCATGTCACTTCTCAGAATTTTTAAATGTCTTTTGCAGCATAATTATTATAATTTCTAATAAATACTTCTTTTCAAAAGGTAGACAAATTAATTCCTCATGGTAGCAAAGTTTATAACATTAATTTGGTTTGGATCTTGGGTATATTACGTTTTAGCAGCTGGTGAAAGTTCAATTTTATTCAAGTTCCATCAAATCATGATATTACTCTACTTGTTATTGGACATTTTGTTGTCAATTTAACTGACTGCAGTTCTTATTCATTATATAGCACCTACCCCTTATTATTACTTCAGGCATTTTACACACGCAACAATTAAAAGCCAAGAAAAAGAGTCAAGTACACAATTTGCTTTTGCTGTAATCTTTTTTAATGTATGGTTAGATTTATATTTTATAGTAAATATTGTGATGCTGACCCGTTTGTGTTGATATTCTCACAGTCTGATAATTCAGTAAATGAGGGGCAGTGTTTGCAAATACAGGTAGTCAAGTTTTTACACCGATTACCGACCGGCAATCGTTTGAAATTGATACAAAATTCCACTTTTATTAAAAATCACATCAGGTGCCGTGATTTCACAGGATGCTTGAGACTGTTATTCACTTACAGTCAAGTAATTAGGTAATAC
Source organism: Crossaster papposus (assembly GCA_037893245.1). NCBI lineage: Eukaryota > Metazoa > Echinodermata > Asteroidea > Velatida > Solasteridae > Crossaster > Crossaster papposus. The sequence goes on along the minus strand of JBAIAA010000886.1, from coordinate 131,115 downwards.
ACAAAGGCATGCAACTCACAAATTGTAAAATACTACCTTTAAGTTATTTATTTCAAAGATATAAGTTGATTATGCTTTGTCAGAATGTAATTTTCACCTCAATGAAATTGCAACCATAACAATTTTCTTGTCTCGTTTCAAAGTGATGCTGGCCCACATTTGTCATATATTACAAACGGAGCAGGTCATGAAACAACCATTTACTACTTATGAACTTTAATAAAAATTCACTTGATGTTACAATATGCTTACATCTTTTTCCTTAATGTAATTACATAGATAAATGGTATGTGCCCTTGTTTGTATACACAAAAAAGGAATTGTATTGCAATTTTGCCTGATAACATGAACAAACGTTTCATGTCTCGAAACAATGCAGACATGAGAAAATATTTAAAGAAAAAAAAACGACACTTATATTTTAAGTATAGTTATACATCTACCGGGTAATACTGTCAACTTTATAAAAGATAAATACACAATTTTTATCATTGTCATTTTTTAGGTATAACAAATAAACAAGGTTTTAAAAGTTTATAATTACAGATGGAATGTTTTTAAATAAACACACTGCTCCCCTCCTCCCCCTAAAATTGTTTAAAAATCCTTGATATTTTGTTGTATATTCCCGTATAAAAAGACAAAATGCTGATCTTTAATAAAACTAATGCAGTCTTCATGATGGTCACCATATTAAAACATGCTTTTATTTACAAAAAGATACGAAACTTAAGTTCCTGATTATTAACATATTGACTTGTCAGTATGGAGTTCATGTTGTATTTTGATCAGAGGAATACAAGAGTTAGCCGCTAAATGCCAGTAAGCAATATTTGATTAGCGTGTCCTAGACATTGAGAGCTTTCACTTGGAATTGGCGCTTAGCGGATTTTGTATCTGAACGCTTAGCACGTACCTATACACTGATGCATCATATTAATCGCATAATTGCAAGCAACATGCAAGGATCTTAATTTTAAATTTCTAAGTGTCACTCTTTGCATGTTTTGCTGCTTTCTAGTACATGTTTTGTTACTTTGACTTTCAATGTTTTTTCTCTACACCACCCGTACCCCTTCTCTTCTCTCCCATCCCCCAGACCCCCACCTCACTAAACACTCTGCTTTTAATTCCATTTTTATTTTCAGTCTGCACTTTTATGATCTACACGTAAAATGTATACATCCTGTTACATATCTTGATTGATCCGTTCAATATCATGTATTGTCTGTATGATTGTTGCTTGTTTTGGGCTTTTGGCCGAATAATAATAATAATTGCGTATTCATAAACAAAACTAAATATAGTGCGCTTTATATCCTTACAGAAATATACGTTATGATTTCAATATAAAATATAGATTATATCAGTAATTTGTGAGAAAGCTGCGGTTATTAAGTGGCAATCTTAATGTAAGATTACAACAATTACACAGTGAGAAATAGAGACCAAATGTGACCTGTTCCAACGAAACCCGGACAAAGTCGCACAATGTGTTTTGTCACAATGTACTCCTGAAGTCATTTCGGGATGGATTTTACCATTTTCAGGTTTTAGGTTTTCCTATGTCACTCACTATTAATCTACAATCTCCTCAAATTTGAACAAAATCCGTCTACCAGAAGTGTGTTTTTTGTTAATTTTTTGAAACATTTGTGTACAGAAATAATACGCTTTTCTGAACTTCAAAGCTGTTTATCTCATAATTAGGTTGTCAGGGTTTTATCACTAAATCCAGACCCCAGGGAAGATAGGGTGGGGGTACACATATGTAAATGATACATCATTTTAAAGCTGAGAACCTAGAGAATTTGAAAAAAGCAAAATCTGAAAAACTAAAAAGTTGACTTTGTCCGGGTTTCGTTGGAACAGGTCACAAATAGTATAATGGAATGGATCAACAGGTGGAACACTGCTACAGCATTCCAGAGGTTACGGGTTCCAACCCTGCTACAGACAAATGTCTTTGTTTAATTTAACGTCAGAGAATGATCCCGTACAGAAAGTTGCACTTTGGACAATTATAGTTTTTATTATTGTGATAAATTGTAAGATTCTAATTAACAGACCCACTGTAGATGATGGAAGGAGGCGGAGCCTAGCCAAGAGTTGACGAGGGGGGAGGGGAACCCACGTCTGGGTTGCCATGGATACAGGCAGTTGTTCTCAAGGCTTAGTCTGACTGCAATCATAATAACAAAATAACAACATACTTTATAATAACAAATACGATTTTATATAAACAAGTGAGAATCCTATTTTGAAGTCACTTTCAACGTTCGCTTTATACCAATGATATCATCAGGCAGAAACAATGTCACTTTTATTACATTTTATTGGCTGGTATTTTCCCGGTAATTTCAAATATTCCTACGAGGCTGTAGTGTTTGTTTAGTGTTAATTCCTATTCATAGTTGGTGTGAAAGCAAACATGACTTTGTGACATCAGGACATCACGTTGCTAATTCTCATTGGTTGAACACATTTCAACTCAAGCTAATTTCATAGCGAATTTCGCAGCATATTTCAAATTCACTTGGCGTTGACTTTGTGTAAAGTATAAACCAGCCTTAACCAGTTCGCGCCGGAGGCAAATATACAAGTTTTCCCCAGATTCAAAACGGATGACGCATAAACACATCACGAGCAAGGCCGGAAATGTCTGTCAGCAGTGAGCAAGGCCAGAAATGTCTGTCAGCAGCGAGCAAGGCCAGAAATGTCTGTCAGCAGCGAGCAAGGCCAGAAATGTCTGTCAGCAGCGAGCAAGGCCGGAAATGTCTGTCAGCAGCGAGCAGGGCCGGAAATGCATAGGTGTGCTTCTCGGTACCATCGGCCTAAACCCGCCTCGGATCTAGTTTGGTAAAAAATAAACCCGCGCCTTGGGTCGATGATGTTAAAATAATCCCGGCGTTAACTGGTTAAGGTGCATAGGTTTAAGTTGTAGGTCTTTTATGGTATATTGATTAGGGTTTCATGTGCAGCATAGTAATGTTTTACAAACCACACTCACCCATTCATCTTCGTCTGCTCCTTCACATAAGTCCTGGGGTAGAGGTTCATTCTTAGCCTCTAGTTTATTAGTCATGGCATTCAGTAACTGAAAAAGATAGACAATTGTATTTCTTTGACATCAGCCGAGATACAACCAATTAATGGGCCCTCACACCAGAGCCCTTCATTGCTGCATTTTACAGAATAATAATAATAATTTTTAAAATTGATATTGCGCCCCTTACATACAAAATGATCAAAGGCGCAGAACACATGTTAAAAAGCACAGAATGGAAGAAAAAGACAAAGAAAAAAGACTGGTCACCAGTGTAAATATTTTACAGAATATTTCCAATGCATATTTTTGTATTGAACAAGGATAGAGGCAGTGTTGTTGACTTGAGTCGCTGACTCGGACTCGAGTCTGACCCGAGTCGCTATTAACTTGAGACTTGACAAGAAAAAGATTGCCTTAAGACTTGACTTGACTTGACTTGAATAAATTTGACTTGCTGACATTACCACTTTACAGAAAAACATGCACTGCAAATTTCTGGGCGTGTACACCGGTAAAAATCGGTCGAAAAGAACGGCGATACCATAATAATAGCGACCAGCACGCGAGCTGCACATGTCAACATCTTGCTGACAATTGTGCATGCAAAGTTGATTTTGTGCCGTGCCTTATCCGAATACCATCTGTTGTTTATAGTGGTCATTCCACAGAAACCGTACTATGCTGCTCATGGTTCAGTGGTTTACTGTAAGCTTGAAAGATGCCACATTTAACAGACTGGAAAACGACTACTACCACTAATCCGCGATATAAAATTTACAAGAAGCAAGAATTCACCTTGTTAAACAAAAACGATCAGCAAGTCTTTTGTCAAATACCCTTCAAACATTCAACATGATGATAACAGTTTGTAGATATCACATCAAATGCATTTTTGGACTTTTTTTTTAAGATGCAAATATGCCGTCTTCAGTTTTAGCGTGTGAACACATTCAATATGCAATACGTCTTTGGAGAGGCACACAAGATGTGTTGTTGCGTCTTGAGTGCAGAGGACAGAGCCTAGCAGCTTAGTCCCCTGCCAGGGTGTCATCATCAAGGACCAACAATCTTACCTCCTCCTTCTTCTGTTCATCCGTCTTGTAATTCAACTCAACCTCAGCTACGTACTTCTTGGGCCCTGGACCTGACTTGGGTATGGAACTCACTAAAAACAAATAACAAATATGTTTCTTAACCAGTTCGCGCCGAATGACGTATATAAACGCAAAGTTTTCCCAAATTCAAAACGGATGATGCATAAACACACCAAGTTCAAGTTCGGAAATGTCTGTCAGCAGCGAGCAAGGCCGGAAATGCGTGGGCGTGCTTCCCAGCACTATCAGCCTGAACCCGCTTCGATTTTATGATTTCAGAGCAGTTTTCCCTTCAGGGTTGGAAAATGCAAAAAATATGCAATATTTGTTTACGTATGCCCTATGAACACAGCAGGATAAATTGTGTTAAATGATGACAATTTTTTCGATGAATGTTGGTCAATGTTTTTCACCTTGTCAACTCACATAATATCATGTCCTGCGGACAGAGGCTTATCCTACGCTGGGTTCCGTTCTGTCCATCCAGCCATTCCTGGCTTGTCAGGGCTGCCTCCCAAGAAACTCTGGTGTCTGGAAAAATGTCGTCTTGAAAATACTCTCTCTGGGACAAAAAGTAAAACAAATTATAGATTTAACTTGACTAAAAATAAGTGCCCGTGTTTGAACATTATCACACTAAGCGCATGTGTTCTTGATGGAATAGATTACGCAGTTGTAGTTTTCCTATGAAGATGGCTGTCAACAAGAGGTGCCTACACCTAAATAAAAAAACTGTACAAATTTTAACAAATTTATAGAACCACAGACAATTGCTGACCTTATTTGCATACTGACCTTGACCCTTGGCACAGAAAAGGTCACTGGTTCAATGGTCGTCTGAGTTAACCTCATAGCTTTGGCAAACTCCACGTCTCGGACATTGCAAACCTTCTTAGGCAAGAATGATAGAGCCTGCAAGACAACAGTTTGAATCAACGATACAAATTTACTTTAAGATGCTATGTTTGAATTGATTTGAACTGACATCAATAGTGACAAGATGTTACCTGCTCCAACGAAACCCGTTTAAAGTTGACAATTTTTGTTGTTTAGATTTTGCTTTTATCAAATTCTCTAGGTTCTCAGCTTTAAAATGATGTATTATTAATACATATGTACCCTTACCCCATTTCCCCTGGGAGAAACATTTAGTGATAAAACCCTGACAACCTAATTATGAGGTAAACAGCTTTGAAATTCAAAACAGCGTATTATTTCTATAAATAAAATTAAAACCCTTCTGGGTGACGAATTATGTTCAAATTTAGGGAGATTGTAAATTAATAGTTCGTGATTCAGAAAAATTTAAAACCTCAAAATGGTAAAATTTACACGAACATTTCTTCACGAGTACATTGGAATGAAACACATTGTGCAACTTTGTCCGGGTTTCGTTGGAACAGGTCAAAGATTGAATACAGGACTTGACTGAAGAGGAATTGAAACCGGTACCCTGCAGCCATGCATTAGTAGTCATCAGGGATGTAGTCGAGTCCATCACAAGTCCCTGCAAGTCCCTGTAAGTCCCTGAAAGTCCATCACAAGTCCTTCAGTTCCAATTCAAACCATAAGCTATTCAAATCAGCTTTGACAAAGGCATTCCTTTGTCGTTGTTCATCCAGTTACTTGTGACTGCCTTTATAAAGGGACTTGTGACTGGCTTCACGAAAGGACTTGTGAACAGACTTGCAGGGACTCGACTACAACCCTGATAGTCATTCTATGTTGCAATGTTCAATGCTCGTACAGACATCAGTAGATTTCATGAGGTAAATACGATTTATAAGTTTTCATCAGACACCATGTGACCCTAAACTCTATCTTAGACGCGAAACCAAGACCAAACTGCAGGCATTTACCTGATGAGGAATCATCTGCTTAAAAGGCGCTATGTCAAAGAAGTACGGAGGATCTGGAAGAATCTCCAGGGCTAAAGTTGTCAAATCTCCCTGTAACCATGACAATACATCAGCGACTGTTACTAAAAGGCCTCATTAATCAACCTCTGTATATCGTTGCATAATTAATACCATTCAAGTGTTGTAGTTTTGATTTCTACCTTTCCCGTAAGGAAGACAACATTGGTGTCCTCATCATAGAATGGAACCAACGTGGATGGTGAATTGTCGAGGGAAATCTTCTCCAGTGGTTTACTCAGGTCGCTCATCGAGTAGAGATAAACTGTGCGATCGCCTCTCCTATAAACAAACATGGATGGTACTTCAAATCTAGTCTTGAGTAATTTGCCAGTGCTAACCAGATCATTCTAATCACACCTCTCACACACTATTATGTAAGCTAATGCATGTGAAGTGCAGTGATTTCCTGGATAGAATTGTCAACGTTCTCAAAACTGGATTTGGTTCATATTGTTAATAGCAATCTCGTATTAAAACAATTGTCAACTGTTTGTATTGAAAAACACATTTGCTATAAAGGTTGAACATATGTGACCTGGCACCACAAAATGGGTGGAAAGTCGCAAAATAACAAAATTGACATTATTACATTTCCAGAAAGAAGAAGTCCTAAGCTTTCAAATGGTGTATTGTGTGTTGCTGTAGCTTATTCCTAGCCGCCGCTATAATCTTTTGTAATAGCTAAAGTCATGCTCCCTTGATTTGAGAAAACTGAGTTCAAAGTCTGTGAACCGTGCCAACTATACTATCACTCGGTGCAATTCAGCCACCAAAAAACACACTTTAGAGTTTTAATTGAGCTATAAAATGTTGGGATATGATAAAGAAGTTTTTTTTGTATGTAAAAACGTTAACAACTCGCAACCGACCTCCCACTTGAAAAATGAACGTTTCGGCCAATAACTCGCTTTGGACATGTGCGACTTTCCGCTCATTTCGTGGTGCCAGGTCACATATTTCAAGTGAGGCATAGTTTGCTGCTAATGTATCACAGCTTCAAATTAATTTTTTTGTTACATTATCATAAAAAAATAAGTGAAGATGAAGCAAAAGAACTAAACATGACAGCACGATCGCAAAGACAGAACAATCAAAATACAAAATTCACAGCACATTACTTTTCAAATCCTGAGACAAAGAGATAGTCGTCTCCACAGACCCAGAGAATGCGTGCTCCTCGACTGCCTAACGGACCATTCCCCTCCTGAACAAACAAACAAACCAAAAAGAGCCAACGAGAAAAACTCTTAAACACAGATTTAAACTGTATTATCTTGAAGATTTTAATCTACTTAGAAAAGTACAATATGACTGATTTCAATCTCAATCTAAATAGTTAACCAGTTCACGCCGGAGGACGTACACACACGCAAAGTTTACCCCAGATTCAAAACGGATGACGCATAAACACGTCACGAGCAAGACCGGAAATGTCTGTCAGCAGCGAGCAAGGCCGGAAATGCGTTGGTGTGCTTCCCGGTACCATCGGTCTAAACCCGCATCGGATCGAGTTTCGTTAAAAATAATCCCGTGCCTCGGCTCGATGATGTTAAAATAATCCTAGAGCGAACTGGTTGAAGAAACTACACACAATATATTTTACTCTTCTACATACTCTAATTCTCTTTAATATTTGCATTGTTCCTGCAACATTTCAGGCCTTTTAGAGAGCAAAGGTTATTCTTGCAAGAAAGACAAAAATTAATCAAAATCTATTTTTGGGGTGAAACTTGAACACGGCATTGACAAAGCAACTTCCAGTATTCATACTCTACTGTCTCGTTATTCAGTTTTAAATGGCGAATATATAATCTGACATACCCTGACAGGTTTGGTTGATGTTCTTGGATCGTATATCCTTAGTTTTCCATCTTTGCAGACCGTTGCAATCTTGCAGCCATCTGAACTCCAAGCCCCACCGAAAATCTGGTTAAAAAAACAGCCAAAAAACTAAAATTTCCAATTTCCTGAAATCAAGAACATCAAGACCATTTTTTGGTGAAATTTTGAAAACTCCTAACAAATATTAGTTGATGACATTACCTGGTCTGTGTGCCCTGTTAAGCTTATTTTCTCGTCTCCAGAGCTTAAGTCCCAGATTTTGACAGTCATATCGTAGCTGGCTGACATTAAGATGTCTGTTGCTTGAGGGTGAAACTTGACAAAGTAGAGCTTCTCATAGTGGCCTGAGAAGATAATACAACCCAATATATCCTGATCATTTTGAAGTGGAGCAAAGAAATTGAATGCAGCGAGGTTTGGTTGCTGTTCCAGTGCTCTACCAACTGAGCTATCCAGCTTTGTTGGCGATTCCCTAATTTGTTAATGATTTTTTTTGAGGGACACAAACCCTTACATGCTATGTAGCCAGGGATCACTCCCAAAGTCACAATGCTAACAACATTAGCAATGTTGCAAACCTAGAAAATAGTAAACAGGGATCACTCATTGAGGATACGGCTTTTATCAAATAACTATAAAATAGAAGACAAAACATAACATACATTCATAAATACCTTAGACAGTTTTACCCATTTTTAGTTTTACTCACATAGCTGGTTTTAAACGGATGATAAAACACAGGGGTCAGTTTTTAACACTTTTCCAGTGTCAAATGAAATTTGACACTGGTCATCTGGGTCGCTTTACCGTTATATTGGTTGAAACCTCACAATGTATGTGTAATACCACAGTGCACGTATAATAGGTCAGTTTGCACATTGCACCAGCATCTTGTAGTCTGCGTAACATTGCACATTTTAGCGGAACAGGCGCACCAATGTCCATATTAGGAGTTTACATGTGGGACTGATCACGCCAGCGAGGATCAAACCATAAACGTAGCCAAAGAGGTGTTTCAATTATTATGCAGTATAATTGTTTAAGAAAATCATTGAAAATTTCTGACGTATTTTACTGAAAGGTATTTAATGACCCTTGCTTCGGTTGGGGTCATTAAACTTGTCCAGGCCCATGAGCCAGTTTTAAACTTACTTTTAAAACCGGCCAACCACATTTTTATTCTTATAATAAACATACATGAAGCTATTTGAACAATGTATCTTGTGGTCAGGGCCTTGCAACTGGAATAATCTCCCCTCTCGCTTAACCTCCTGCAAGAACAACGTAAACTCAAAGAGTATATTGTTCAAAATATAAACTAAGTCCTAGATCGTCTCTTCTTAGTCTCCTGTTATTGAGATTTCTCTACTGCACCTGTACTCCCTGTGTTACCATTGACTAAACCCCTCACCTGTTATCGTATACGATTTGTAACTGTTGTAAGTCGTATCTATGTCCACATTAGTTTACATACATGTAGAGTCTACTCTGTCTTAGCTAACTTTCAAAGCTCCTTCCACTGTACTTGTTTTTGTTTATCATTCTAAGTTTATGTCTGTCTGGGCATACCTACCACAAGCTATTGGTAGGTATTGGCTATTCCCACCATTTCCAAGTGATTTATATTGTTGCTTTTGATTGTTTGATGTTTTTATGTTGGAATGGAAATAATTGTCTTGAAATAATAATACATGAAGCTATAAAACGTATGACAAACTTCACATCCAAACCAAATATGAAGACAAGAAATTACTGCACCTTTGAGGACTATAGACGGTTCCGTTAACGGTTCACTCCAAGCCTCCTTAGGTAGATTCCATATCAAGATCTTAGCATTATCACACGCCACTACCAGTCGGCTGTCATTAAACGGATCCCAGGTAAAGTCCACAATACTAGAGCCATTCTGAACAGACGGTAAATCTCGCTCCAGCTTCCCTGGCTTATTCAGCTAGGAAAAAGGAAAGTTAGTCAATTTGGCTCTTGATCATAAATATTTATGAGGGAAAGTAATATTACATGTATTATAATAGTAGATTATGAATATGTATAAAGAAAGTAATATTACATGTATTGTGATATTCTCATCACAAAAAATATTGAGACACTTAAAAATGAGCCAATAATTAACGGCCCAACAGGATATGGATTAATCAAAGCAAATAACCCAGTGCATAATTTTGTTCTGCATATTTTGACACCTCGATTGTTAAGATACGATGTGGCGGAGCGAAGTTATTGTCATTTCAATGGTCGTAGGTCCAGTTTCAAAAGTGACAATCATCCCTAGTAATAAGCAGAAGCAGAACCTGGTCATTCTAAACAATAATGCAAACCTGCTTCAATAGGGATGATTGTCACTTTTAAAATGGACCTACGACCATTGAAATGACAATAACTCCGTTCCGCAACATCGTATCTCAACAATTGAGGTATCAAAATACGCAGAACAAAATTATGCACTGGGTTATTTGCTTTGATTAATCCATACCCTTTCGTGCCGTTAATTATTTGATAATTTTTAAGTGTCTCGATTTTTGTGAGGAGTTTAGTTCAAAGTACAATTAGTTTTCTGTGAAATATTTACGTCCACAAATGCGATCATTCCACCAGGACCCCCTAGAGGTACTGCTCCCCATTTTAGGTTGGCATGGAAGATATCACACTCCCCTAAGACGTTACTGCTTAGGTTGTGAAGGTTATACATGTGTGTACTACGAGGCATGAGGGCGGAGTTCATGTGACGGAACTTAGAGACGGTCGGAGCTTTGAACTTTGGCTTGGCTGCTTGAGAGACATCCTGAAATACAAGCAGCAGGAAAAGTGGGATTCGTGTCAGTAATTTGAAGGCGAGAGACTGTTTTGTTTTTGTTGAAAATCAAATGTACTAAATGTAGTATCAAGTGAAACGTTCAGATTGCAAAGAACAGATGATAGTATTTACAGTAGGTCCAACATGTTGTGGTAAATTGATTGCTTCACAATTGCCTTGGCGTGAAGTATACACTGGACTTTACCCTTACATTGGGTGGATTATTGCCCACACCCTGTGTGTCAGACTGTGACTGGGATGGTTTCTGGGGTTGGAGAGATGATGACAAAAGCTTAGCTGTGACTTCACTAGCACCCTGAGAAGGCTCGGGGGAAGGCTCGGGAGAAGGCTCGGGGGAAGGCTGCGGAGGAAAAACACACAAAAGAAACGATAACATTAGAATGTCAGTGCAGTAGTTCACAACCTGAACCTAAAGTATATTGAAATATTGTTGCACAAGTGTCCCCTACAAACTACGAAGAATTGCTACAACTGTGTACCATACTAGAAGGTAACAACTTTCTGAATTTCAAGAGGATTACTTCCTACCTTCTTAGATGGTTCATTTTGCTGCTGTGTTGATTCATCGGGAGACACAGACTTCACGGCTGGCTTAGGTTCCAGCTTTGATTTTGACGCAGTAACCAACGGCAACCCTTGCTTCTCCTTCTTTGTGACTGGTTTGCGTTTCGCTGGATCCAAGGATACCTTTTCAACCTTTAAGAAAATGGTTAGGAGAAACACCAATGTTTAGGTTTTTTTGGTAACATCCATCAAAGTTCATCGCTGCCCAACAATTCCGTTGCAGAAGTCCTAAGCAGAGTTTGGTACAAGGTGGACATGACAATTTCTGATTGGTTGTCACCAGGTGATATTCTAATATCGTATTCTTGGCCGACCAATCAGAGACAAGCTTACTGAACCCACCTGTTTGTCTGATCCAGCCAGCCAATCAGCCGTCGACAGAGCAGCCTCGCCTCCATTGGTGTCTGGGAACAGTTCACCGTAAAACTCACGATGTGACTGATGAGAAACAATGAACCAAAATGAAAAATTCACAAGTTACGATAACGGAATACCACAAGGTTATTCGTCAACAATGTTGCTCCTTGCAACACACACAGTGGGCCAAATCAACACTGAACATAATAACACAAAAACAAACAAACAGAAGTAAATTGCTGTTCAATAATATCGCTACCTTCACTGTGAGGCCCAAAGAGGTGAAAACCTTTTGTTGGAACGAAAAATGTGAAAAGTAAAGAATAGGCCCACCTATTGTACTTTTTACGTTTTTCATTCTAACAAAAGGTTTTTACGTCTTTGGGCCTCAGTGCTTGTAGAAGTGTTGTGCCACATTTGGCTAGCTTTTTGAAATTACACTCAATCCAATCCAATCCAATCTGCATTTGTAAAGCGCCAATCAATCAGTTGCCTATTCCGAGGCGCTGCCAGGAACACCGGGGCAAAACCCCTCCTCTTAGCAATGAGTGTTACTGGGTGCTTACACAACACACGGGACCTCCAGCTTTATGTCCCATCCGAAGGAAGAAGCAATAGTGGTTTAACTGCCTTGCTTAAGGACACGCGTGTCGACACCGGGACTCGAACTCACGCTCTGCGGAACATAAAACCGGGTTCTTAACCGCCCGGCCACGACACTCCACTTATTTGCTTAAGTTTCTTTCTGGAAAAAAACAAATCATAATACAATAACCTACCCTTCTGGGAACAATGTACGGAATGGGAATCACAGCAGTTGCCGTCAGCAACAGTATCCTAGCAACCTCGCATGACATAACATCTAAGGCACGCTTGGGGACCATGGCAACACCTTTAGTCTGTTCAGGAAGCGACTGCGTACTCCCTGCAGAAAAATACAATGACAGGTTTAATAAATAAACAAATAGTTTGACAAAGTTAGTCTGAGAGTAGTGTAGACGAAGATATTGTAGGGGTGGGAGATGACAACCTTCACGCGGTCCAACCTGTTTCCACTAATGTCATCAAACCGATGTATGCAGCAACAAGTTAAGCTGCTCATCATACGAAAGAAGACGAAGATATTGTAGGGGTGGGAGATGACAACCTTCACGCGGTCCACCCTGTTCTCACTAATGTCATCAAACCGATGTATGCAGTAACAAGTTAAGCTGCTCATCATACGAAAGAAGAAGACTAATGACAGTACACTTCGTTTACCCGTGAGCTTGCTTAGCCTGGTGGGATGACGGTTTCATAGCCCTAGAGAAAAATGCCCACATCAACTAAGTGCGATTAAATGCTTAATGAAATAAACAGAAACATAGCCATTCTTTACCATTGAAATGAAAAGTAGGATACACACCATTTTCAGAAATCAAAAAAATGTACTACTAAGTTATTAAGAAATATTTTAATTACTTGAAAGTAAATAACGATTTTAGGCATCTGGCTAAATGATTGCGCTAGATTGTGTGTACTTGTTCAAAAAATTGAATTTTGTTTTATTTTAAATTAACCATCGCCGGACGGCAATTGCGAAATAAACAAGAACAACATAAGAACCACTGCCCGAGGCCGGTTGAAAACGAACGCAGTTTTTCTTGCTTTTCCCAGCATCCATGATTGTAAAACTTCTGAAACATCAGTTAAACGATCTTTACTATAAAATACAACCCCCCAAATCCACTCATTCGTGATCATTCAAGCAATTACCAATGGTTAAGTGTCGATGACAATACACCAACTACATTAACTGGTTAATGTTGCTTACTATCTGTGATGTAAGGCGATGACGTTGTAATCTCAGCGTATTTGAGAGTTGTATCTCCTGTGCCTACTGTAAATAGCATGTTGGTATCAGGGTCGTATAGCGGCATTAAGGTTCTGCAATGATACAACATACTGACACAATTAATATCGATATCCAGCATACTTCAAATTTGTCTGACAAATTCTGGTTATTCACTTTTTACTGAAACGTTGATCAAAAATAAAATAGCCGATGTGTAGTTAAGAGCTAATTTCTAACCAAATTTCGAATTATTTTAGTTCTCATGGGGCAGACTGGTATATGACCCCATCCTTTATTAATTAATATGTGGACCGGAACCAGTCTACTCTCGGGACGAATCTGTTTGTATGCCAGAAACTCCCAACATGCCCAACATTGCAGGAGTAAAAATTTGAAGATTTTATTAAAGTTTGTATCACAAATGTAACCACAACAATAACAAATATAGCTAAGTATATATGTACGTGACCCACTCTGCAACAATGAGTCTGATGTGTTAAAAATATTTTTTTCAACTTTACAGTTGGTCAGAAAAAACAGGAAATAAGCTTTCATTTGATATATGGCACAACTCTGTAGTGTAATGCATCGGTCTTCTACAATTTTGGTAAATTTGCTTTTTCTCAGTTATATTCAAAATGTCTTTGAAAAGAAATAAAGATTTACAATTGTAGTGCTTCATCAGACGCTATGGTAAGAGAATAACAAAACCTGTATTAAATTTAATTTAGGAATCAAAACAATCTTTTCAATCGATCAGATCTGAAAATATAGGTGTCGGAGAAACCAAAATGCCTTAAAACAAAAATATTATTTGTTGAAAGAAAAGTCACTTCTGAGACAATAAACGGCCCTTTACGTAAAAATGTATTTTCCGACATCAGACTTATTTTTACAGAGCGGGCTACATATACCCATTACTTACCCAGTTGACTGGTCAACGTTATGCTGGTGAACTGCACTGCTAAACTGCCGCTGGTCCCACATGCAAATCTCACGATTCCTCCCCTGTAAGCACAAACGAACATTTTATTGTCAACTTCCAATATAACAAATATCTACTATCCGCCATTAAACCAATATATTTGTACATTATAGTTCAATTTCACTAGATGTGAAATTTCTTTTTAATTAACATCAGGATGAAAAATCAAAAATCAAAACAAATTAAAATTAAAATATCACATCACCTGGCCAAATCCTGTGGTGAGAATAAGATCTGTGTTTCCCAGCCAACATACTCTAGAGTCCTTGTTACTGCCATGACCGCTGGTCTCCTGCAAATGTTGAAAAGAATCATTAATTATTGAGTTCCGCTTCAAGAATTCTGTCCGTTTGATGGACCAATAGTAGACCATTTGTCAGTTGTGCATTTTTATCGTTTGACAACTAACCTGACAAAGCTTTAGCTCTGTGAATGCTGTATATTACGAAATAATCTATTTACGGAATATAATGTGACCTGGCACAACGAAATAAGCGGAAAGTCTCACATGGCCCAAACGAGTTATTGGCCGAAACATCCATTTTTCAAGTGGGAGGTCGGTTTCGAGTTGTTAACGTTTTTACATACAAAACAACCTTCTTTATCACATCCCAACATGTTATAGCTCAATTAAAACTCTAAAGTGTGTGTTTTTGGTGGCTGAATTGCACTGAGTGATAGTATAGTTGGCACGGTTCACAGACTTTAAACTCCGTTTCCTCAAAACAAAGGAGCATGACTTCAGCAATTTCAAAAGGGTATAAAGGTGGCTAGGAATAAGCTACAGCAACACACAATACATCATTTGAAAGCTAAGGACTTCTTCTTTCTAGAAATGTAACAATGTCAATTTTGTTATTTTGCGACTTTCCACCCATTTCGTGGTGCCAGGGGACGATTTCACGAAAGACTAAGATCAATCTTAGGAAGACTAACTCATCCTAACTTGCATTGGATCTATTGCAAGTTAGGAGGAGTTACTCTTCCTAAGATTAATCTTAACATTGGTGAAATCGGCCGCTGGTCACATATTTACATCAATTAAGCTTTTGGACAATAATTTTGTCCAAATCACGTATATGTTTATTTATCCAAATAATGGACAATCCTTACAAAAAGGGTAATTTGTACCGATTCAAGAAACAGTACAAAAAATCTAACATTCCACCTATGATTTGAGCCCAGCTTACCGCGCTGACTGTGTTTTGTCGTGGGTCTAGAAGCCTCAATTTCTTATCTTTGGCTGTGGTTGCTATGAGGCAGCCATCTTGTTTCCAGCTAATGCCCTGAATCTGCTCCCCATGAACCTCCATGGCTGCTTGGAATAAAATAAAACATTTTTGGTTAAGTTAACTTGTTAATAGTTATGGTTAAGTTTACTTGGTGAGTATAGGCCTAACTAGTACAAGATGTTCTTACAAAATGAGACTCAAGTCCAAGAAATCAGTCAGGAAAATATCATTAATAAACGGCAGCTGAAAAAAAACGATCTTAATGTGTACATCAATATGTGACATAGTTGGTGGTACATTCATGTGATTGAGCAATTTGTGATTGCGCATTTAAAAAATACTAATAAGACTTGTCTTCTTGTAATGGAATTTTGTGAAATTTCAAGTTTTTACTGTAAATTTGGTCTAAGACTAGAAATCGCAGAACTGTTAGCCACTAGATAGAGGGCGCTCATTAAATAATAATAATATTGGATTTGTATATATATATTGGATTTGCATCTACCAGAACTGGTACTCAAGGCGCTGTGTCATTATTATCCCTGCTCATTAGGCCCACGAAACATTCCAAATATCATCTCAGCTCCTTGGGGATTATACGGCTCAATGCTGCCATTTTGGCGCAAAGCAGCTAATAACGACCATCTCCGCCCTCACAGGTACCCATTTTCCCCTGGGTGTAGAGAAGCAATAAGTGACAAAGTGCCTTGCCCAAGGGCACACACACCACAGCCCCAACCTACCGATGCATTCCTGTGCCTTGTCAATATCCCATATCTGGATGGTCTTGTCACACGACGATGCCAGGAGACCTTCTGCCGTGGGATGAAATAAGACATTCTGGACCCCTTTAGCCAGCTTGGGGAGGGTAGCAACAGGAGTGGATATGCTCTCTGTCAGACCTCCCTCCGGTAGGCCCCATAGCTTGATCTAGAAATTAACAGAGGAAAACAGGAAAGAATCAAGAAATGTAAAAACTATTACATTACCAATCATGCCAAAGTTTATACAATAAGTTTGATAAAGAAATCAATAACAAGAATGGACATACATGATTTTTTTTTTTTTTTTTTTAATGTTGCCCTATTTTAAGGCAGGATACACATTGGTAATTGTTTGAATTATCATATTTTATATTAGCAAAAAAACCAGCATTCGTTATCAGCCGGCGTCGGGCAGTGGTTCTTATGTTGTTCTTGGGTTTTTTCGCGATCGCCTTTAATAAAATTAAATTTTTCGGAACAACTACAGTATATCTTGCTGGATGCCTACAATTATTATTTATGTTTAAATAAGCAAGATATTTTTTAATATTTCGGTAGTAAAGATTTTCGAGATCTCCAAATGGTATACACTACCTTTAACGCCCTTTTTGTATTTTAAAGAATTGTCCAGTATAATTTAAACTTATTCTTTTTGTGAATGACCAATTGTCTCATTACCAAGTTGTCGTTGCAGCATGTAGCGAGCATGTGATCATCAAATGGTGAGAAATCCATGTCAGTCACTAGTGATCCATGGGCGTGTAACATGGGAAGGGTCGACAAGCCCCGCCCACATTTATCAAGAGGAATTATGCCCAACGTCCCTCCGCCTACAACAAGAGAACAATATCGGGTTCATTTCTTGGGGGTAATTATGTAGACCAGTAGACCACACCTGTTTTGTACGGGTCACAAAGAGCTCTTAACCACCCCCCCCCACCCCCCCCCCCCCCCCCCCCCCCCCCCACTTCCCCCTTCCAGAACTGTACGGTTTTTACAAGCCTTACAGACACCCCAGTTGAAACTTGCTGTGCCAGGACATTGTCAAATTCATTTGAGGAATTTAACTCACTTGGGGTCCTCATTTTTGGTGATCAAAATTCTCGTAAATTTTACTTTTTCGTTTTATATTTGAGGCAACTGAACCGACCTTGAAGGTGCCTAGCCGAAAAAAGAGAGTGCATATGAAATAATGGGCCCAGAAATATCATTCCAAGCAAGTTATATTGTAAGTTATAATGTATTTGACAATGGTCTGCTACAGCAACTTTGAATTAGAGTCTCGGTAAGATTTGTAAAAACCTAAGAGTTCTATAAGTAAATCCCCCCTCCCAGGGATGTAGTCCAGTCCATCACAAGTCCCTGAAGTCCCTGTAAGTCCCTGCAAGTCCATCACAAGTCCTTCAGTTCTAATTCAAATCACAAGCTATTCAAATCAGCTTTGACAAAAGCATTCCTTTGTCATTGTTCATCCAGTTACTTGTGACTGCCTTTATAAAGGGACTTGTGACTGGCTTCACGAAAGGACTTGTGAACGGACTTGCAGGGACTCGACTACAACCCTGCCCACTCCCCACAAATTGGTTTAGAGCTCGGGTACGTTCAGATCAGAGGAGACATTAGGTTTGGAATTTATCAAGAATTACTTAGTTGTAATGTTCACCGAGCTAATTTGAATATTCATGAGGACTGCAGTGACTGACCCGTGTTGCTGGTATTGAATGCCATGAGAGTGCAGCTGGCTTTGATGTGATTGCCACATGATGACGGCGAACCAACGCGAAGGTCATTAAACCAATTCTATCAGAGAAAATCAAAGTTGACATAAATGGAAGTCGGATTATTTGATTGGATAATGTAGATAATGGTTAACCCTAACCCTACCTAATGCTACTTTTTACTACTAGTAGTAAAAAGTAGTATGCAGTACTCTCACTGACTTGTGTGCAATGCCTGTAGTAATTTTTAGTATTTGGTACTTCACCCCTTATTGCACTCGTACTTTTCGTAGTACTTTTTAGCATTGGGTCCCTCTGCTTGCTGAGTGTGCATAGCCCATGTTTGCTGTGTAAGGTGTTCTAAACTCTACAGCAAAAATTGTCACTTGGGACACAATGGGTCAAGGCTGGACTACTGCATTTTTTGCCAGGTAAGTATTACTGACCTGTATTGCCACTATTAGTATTTTGTAGTTGGCAGTATCTGTACTAAGTAGTATTCTGTAGTACGCAGTTCTTTAGCCCAAAGTAAGGCCTAGGGGGTTAGGGTTAATGTAATTTGTGCAAACCTGGGTTTGGAAAAAACTTTCTAAAATTAAGAAAGTGAACACATTTGAACATTACAAAACTACTTGCTAACTTAAACAGTCCAAGTAAATTGAAATGTTTTTGGCACTTTCGGTGTCATGTACCTCTTTCTTAGCGATGGTTGCCGATGCATTCTTGAATTTAGACGTATTGAAACGGCTCATTCTGCTCTTCTTCTTGTCTGGATGATGCTAGCTAAAACTGAAACGTAAATTATTTGTATCTGTAGAAGTAGTAGTGTACGTGTATGTTACAGAAACAAAAATTGGCACAAATGCAACAGGAAAATATGGGGTGAGGATAGACCCAATAATTGGGGCGTTTTCACTCCTTTTTTGAATTTTGGATTTTGACAGACAAAATCCAAAATTCGAAAAAGGAGTTAAAATGACCCAATTATTGGGTCTAGGGTGAGGATTGTGAAGTTGGAAAGAATATTGATGCCACTGACTTACTTAGTTAACCCTAACTCCCTACACAACAAAGGAAGTTGGAGGATTTTGAAGGAATTCTATTGTTCAATAACAATGGTGAGGGAGTTAGGGTTAATGAGAAACATTTCCAAAATTGTTACGTTAGAAAAAACCTAAGTTAATGTTACTTGCTTCTTGTGGGGCCCGCATCCGTACTTATTTGCAGTGGTTTAATTATTTCATAATATAATATTGTTGCGTGGAAAATAAAGTGATATGAATGAATGAACTCTCTATATACTTTGTACACATAACTTTAGTCAAAACTAGATCGAGTTACTGGCCTCTAGTTATCGCTCTTTTAACATTTGGGCATTATCTTGCTCTAGTACTAGAGGCCGAGCGAGACGAATATTGACGAATGATTATCTCTTAAATGTGGTTCAAAATGTCGCCAAAATCCACACAAATACTAAACAAAATACCTCTAAATTACGCATGAGTTATCCGCCATCTTGTATTGTAACAGTCGCGTTTGCGGAATGGGCATAGTTTTCACTTTTGTACAGAAATTGGCCGAGATTCGACCGGTTTTTGGTACAACTATAGAATGCAGGGCCACTCGACCCCTCTCGACTTTATTTACCCTATCACATAAAATGGAGTGGCCCTGTATTCTATGGGGCCGGGTATTGGGGTATACAGGGTTAGGGTTAGGGTTAGGGTCAGTTCATTATATGTCCTAGGGTAAATAATGTCGAGAGGGGTTGAGTGGCCCTGCATTCTATAGTTGCTCCCGGTTTTTGGTAGGCAGCAGCTAGGTGAGTTGATAAAGTACTCATACAAATTTTTGGTTGGGGTAGACCGTGCGGCAGTATGGAGTTATTGCCCGAATTTTGTGCACGGTTTCTATTGTTTAACGGCAGTTAACCTGTAAAAACCCTCTCTATCTATGGGTCCGCCCTACGGGCGTCGGGAGACCCAGAGTCCTAGGCCAGGGGTAAGCGTAGCCCTAGTCTATGGCCCCGCACTAGACTACCTCTGTGCTATGGAGTTAGTCTAGTGCGGGGCCATAGACTAGGGCTAGGGTAAGCGATAACTAGGCCAGTCGGTCTAAATTAGTCAAACCACTTGACTGGCAATCTGAGATTACATTTCAAATTAATTACTTAGGCGAGTCCGAAATAAAAATAATAATTTCTAGACAAAATGTGTTACAACTGCAAGTAATGTTGAGTTTAGTCTTTACAACGTTTACCTTTAAGTCTTTGTTGGTTTGGGCCAAGAAGTTGCAAAACAGTCACCGCCAGTGCACTGCGGAAGTCAAATGCACGCACACGACACGCCCCCAAGTGTTGATCCGGACCAGCGCACCACAACGTGAGGGCGCCCTAATTCAGGCATGGAGATAAACTTGAGGCCATACTCCAGCTTTGGCTCCATCTCGGGCCGGCTCCATCTCCATTGCCAAACTGCATGAACGAAGCAAACGGAAACAAAGCTGGGATTTAGTAAATAAACAAAACACAAACTAGTGAAGGACAAAGAAATAAAGTAAAATGCGACCAGAGACTCGTAATAGAACCAACACTTTTATAAGGGAAAATATTGTTTACAAGAGAATAAAACCTTCATCGAAGTTTGCATTTAAAAAGAGTATTCAATTATAATAAAATAAATAATAATTTATTGATTTATATTGCGCCCATGCCATACAATGTACACTGTACACCGGCGCATAACACTATATAATTGCTAAAACATTGGTAATTAAACATTTTCACAAAATAATCAGTAAATAGCTCAAAAATATAAACATAAAATATGATAAGACATACACTGTGAACAAGTAACAATTATTATTGAAAACCTAAACCACATTATTAAAAAGCTTGTTTAAAAAGGTGAGTCTTCAGGACTGATTTGAAAACACCAAGACTAGCAGCGTTCCTACATGAAGTGAAAGTTTTTCCAGAGGTTCGGGGCACTGTATTCAAAGGCTCAGTCCCCAAAAGTAGCCTTGCCACAGCCTACAGGGTAGTTAAAAAAAATACCATCACTAGAACTACGAAGACAGTAACGAGATTGGGACTTGATAGAAACAAGCTAACTTAAATACTGTGGGGCTAAACTATGTACAATTGTGTAAGTAATCAATAAAAGCTTGAGGAATAAGACGCATCTCATGTGGACGCAGTGGGGTTCCCCTCGCCTTCACCTCTATGGCCCAGGTTCGATTCCTGCCTAATAATTAATGTCCACATGTGGATTAGGTTTTCAGTTCTACCTAGGCCTAATTCTATGGGATTTTCCCTAAATATTCCTCTGGGTTTTTTTTTCAGCTCTAAACTTCTTTATCGTCTCTTAATCAAAAGGTTTATCTACGTACAGTGTATAATGCCTTATACCTCAGAAATGAATACAAATATATTTCCCGACATGAACTTAATAATAAGAAGCAGATTTCTTGCAAATAACTACGAAGATTATTGTCATATCGCATTTCTAAATCAACTCCAATTGTTAATTTTGTTCGTTTCCTATTTTATAAATTGAACCACACGTATTTTGGGCAAGTATAGCGTTTACAGACTTTGCCGTTTTACACAACGACGCCAGCAATTGTATTCCTTATTAAACAATACAAGCAGATGTTGATATGATACACAGGAGTGGTCTTCTATTGTGTCAGGTTCAAGGCCTTTAAGTACCCCTGTTCCTTTCTCTATAGAACCCCGTACCAGGTGATGAGCATAATATCATTGTCCACATTGTCAATAATGATTGGCGATGGTCACAATGCCTTTGCACGCGTCGCTGGAGAGACACAGTAATGCGCGTGGTGGAACAACAATGCCGCACAATGAAGTTGACGTTGGAAAATGAAAATATTGATATTAACCGCAGACTTGAAACTGTTTCCTGACACAGATATTGGAAAGTGAATGATGTATTTTTCATTGTATGTGTACAATTATCAATTAAATGTGTACATAGGTAAATTGTCATGCATAAAACAGCCGTCGTTTATGAATTTATAATCATCTGGTTCATGGGATTCATTAACATAATTTACTGCTGCCGATCTAGACAAGATTCAGTAGAAAATGATTGGATGTTGCAGTTCTTAGGCCTATAATCATCAATGTTAATCCGAAAACAACATTTATTTAAAGTCATTTTTAGACGGCTGTTAGAAGTTACTTTTTGTAAGGATACCTAGCATCGTTCCTGGACGCAACATGTGGCATGGTACATATCAATCAACGCATGGATCTCGGATCTTCTCAACTGGACGTGTAGTCACGCTCGATGTCCGAGTTTACATTCGCCTTTCAACAGGCGAGGGTAAGTGCTTTGCCCGTTTTTTATGAAGGTTAAATAAAAGTATAATCGAAAGTAACTTTTCGGGAATATTTTAAATAAAATTCCAGATTTTTATTGACCGAAACCGCATTTTTACTCTAAACACCATTGTTGGTTCTGTGGTTTTTTTACATTGTGTAATTCCTTTCTCTCGGCTACTGAGCACCGTTGAGTATTGTACTGGTAAAATGCGGCCAACTTTTGGGACGAATTTGAGTTGGTACGATGACAAATATTGGGCAAAATACCAACCGATTTGTTGCCCAACTTCTTGACTTGTTTTACTGTAAAATTCACCATGCAATCGTGGTATTATGGGTCTGACATACTCACGCGTAGGTGGCGTATTGTGTCCATTGATGTCCAACTAACTGCCCGTCTACTTATTAGAAGATGGGTATCCATTCCTTCCTCCATGTCCCCACTTGTCTGTTTGTTTGGTGGTGTGAGTTAGTCTTGCATATGCACTGTGGACCTCCGAACAATATAGGTCCACACGATGCGGGAAGAGGTTACGGTGTGTGGACTTGCACACGTCCACAATCCGTTTTTCAGTTTCCGAAAAAGAGCGCTAGAGGAAAAACGGGTTAGGGTTATATATAGAAAAGATAGAAGGGACAGCTGAGAGGCCCATAATCCAAATTTGAGGGTAAATTTGTTTTGGGGAAGCGAGAAAAATGAGTATTTAGTCAAAGTTTGTTAACTACACGAAGACAAAGGAATGTCCACAGTGCGTATGTAAGGTAAAGCCGTGTGTGTGTGTGTGTGCTTCAGAACACATGGTTCCTTGTGGGGTAGCCGCGAACACAACAATAAGAACAAACCACAAGTCAGTTTTTAGAAATCCATCTACCTCAAAAGGAAAACTATAGGGGGCCTATGATGTTTGAGATTATACTAGTTAAAAAAAGTCTTCCCCTCGGTGTTTATGAGTATAGATGTAAAGTGACAAATCTATCATATTTTGATGTTTGTGTGGTTAAAGCCAACTTTAAAACAATATCATTGATAAGTTATTTCATGATTAAATTTCTTTAAAAAAACCCAGCAATTTAAGCAAGGCTCGGCTTCAAGATAGATTGGGCCATACTTGTCACCCTGGTTCGGTTGTTGGTCATGATTATTTTGAGGTTGTTTTTTTTGCCTAATCGATGAATCAAAACATTGATATAAACGTGTCATGCCATTCAACCGCAACATTCCGAAAATATCTCAAGGACAGGTTTTGTGCGATAGAATAAGATGAGCCTATATCAGAAACCGTATGTATTTAAATTTTATTGATCAAAGAAATTAACTTCTTCATTTTCTGTCAGTAACTTTAGTCACAGTCATATCAATTTGTTTGGTGAGAAATGTCAACCTAACAGCACTACTTAATTCCACCATAGAGCACATGTAAAACACTGCGCGCACATACAACGGATTGTCTGTGGGAGAACAGAGATAACGATCTTTACGATCTTTACCAAGGTTAACTTTACGTGGCCATGCTATAGCATGGGTTCAATGTGTACTCTTTGACAGCGTCTCTGATTGGATCTTTAGTTTGACAGGTCTATATAATGTCCAATTGAAATCATTGTACCATCACGACAACGGAAATTTTATTAGTATTCCAGGCGTGCAAGAACCTTTTTAAAAGAACATGTAGTTCGTGAGTTACAGCAGCAAACAAAAAGCGACCACCCTCAAAATGGGTATAAAACTTGCCGCTACACACACAAAATGTAAAAAAAAAAAAGATTCAATGGGATTTTGACAGGTTTGTTTAAAGGCCAAACAAACAACAATGTGTACGTTTATTTGAGCTAATACATTGAAGTTACATATCCTGAAGGAACCTAACGAATATTTTGAGGAGTTTTCGAGTTATGACGTTGTATGTGTGTAAAACACTGTATTTTCAGACCATTTAGACTACGTTTTGTTACTTTTTCGTCCGCGGTCCTTAACACAACAAATCGATATGGTCCGTAGATCGAATTGTGTTGTTTTTATGTAACATGTTAGATTGCAAAAATCATAGAAAGGAATTTATAGTCGAAGAAAACGGCTCATCATCCCAACTAGGGTGTAGAATCCTAATTACTTTTTGGGAATACAATATTTTTTTCAAATAATCTTATTGATAACCTTATCAATAAAATTTAACTGTGCTATTAAATGAAACCTATTGTTGGGTGAAACCATGTTTGAACACTGTTTCACCAATGCAAAGCAAAATACACCAACCCGATTCGAAATAAGTGTCTACATCCAGTGCGTGTTATTGCGCTGTATTGTGGCCAAACTACTGGAAAAAATACAGTATAGGCCCACTGCCAACAAAATTCAGTTTACCAGGTTTTTTAAAGAATTGTTCTTACTCACAAAAAGGTATTCCTATCCTACATGGTGCTATAATACCGCAAACTAACCAATATCATAAAAAGAGCGAAAATTCCAGTCTTTAAAATAATTGAAGAGCTAGCCACATGACGGACAACAGTGTTTTAGTGGTGTTTAACTCCTTTACAGAGTAACCCACACTTCTCTGAGTCGGTTTGGAAAGTATAGTACAGCTTGCTAAAAGCACAACAAAACAACAATAACATTAATTTTGATACAGAGATGATAGATGGGCCGACACGTTATCAATCACAAAGAAGATGTCCAACTTTTGGCTATTGGATTGATATAAAAAAAACTACAGTTAACAACAGTCAATGAGGCAAAACACCAACAAAGGTGGCCGTCAACCGCAACATTTTAATATAATATTGTAAAGTTTGTACCAATGATGAACCTTTCTTTCCTAAAGAGGGTACTAAATTTAATTAATTCGATTAAAACTAAAAGACCCAACTTTTCCCTTTTCTGTCAACAACCATAATAGTCATTCCATGGAAGAGCATGTCTATATTTTTAGAATCTTTGAATCGCAAAAGAAAATGTATTGTATTATAGAAAACGGTATCAAACTAAGCTAAATAGCCATGATCCTTTATCTATGGTTTATTATTCGTTAGAAGGATCTCTCCGTAATTTTAAAAACCAAAATAACTTTTATTTCCTTTTGGTCTACTTTTGGTAGGTCACATCCGATGAAGTTAATTTGAATTTTATTAGGAACAGAAGAAATACTTTTCTCTCAATTTCATTGAGAGAAAAGTTCCCTCATTCAAAGAATGTTTCAATCCCATAAATGCGTCCACCATTCGCTTCAGTTACACAGGATGAATGGTAACGTTCTCATCACGTCAATTAAATACTTTTGATAAAAGAGCAGCTTTCTTTGCACGGAAATTAAAATTCCAAACATTCGAAGTAGACTTCAACTCTCTCTGAAAACAACCTTTGACCTTTAATCTTAGGAACTAAATTTCCCGTATTTTAAACAAAAATAGGCCAATGTAAACTTCATTGACATCGAGGTCATCTAAATTTCTTATTCCGATTCTCTCTTCTGCTCTCCAAATTTGAAAACTTCCAAGACAGTTTTCAGCCAACACTTCTCGATTCGGCGTCGCGTTTGTGAAACTTCACTCCTTCGTGGACAGATCTAGTAAATATTACACAAACACCTGACTTCACACCGCCGTGGTACTAACCCTGGTCCCATTTTTTGTTCTAAACGTCTTGAAGTCATTCAAATTATCGCACAAACACTTCAACTTCACACCTCGCTCCGTAATTGTTGATGAACCGCGAACGACTCCGATTTCCCGGCGGGGCCTTTTCGCCCTAGCGCCGGGTGGGATGGTCGACCGATCCACGGTGATCCGTGATCGTAGCCGCGCGGGTCGTAAGAAAAGTTATAAAAAGTGACTCATAAATCGGCAATGCGTCGATGATGGAGTGATGGCTTTGAGCGCGGCGGTCCAAATTCCTATGCTCCGCATCACGGGCGGGGCAAAACGGGTGCAAGACACCACCACCAGACACAAGAAAACAAACAACGAAATTATTTTAAAAAATGAAAGAGTAATATTTTTTTTGCATATGAGAAAAAAACGTTCACCAAAAGGTTTGTGGATATCGTAATTTTTAAGTAGTACCGCGAAAAAATTGCTTTTAACAAATCACAAAATGTTTTCCACAATTTTTGTCCCGCTCTCATTTGTGTGTGTGCTTTATTTTTACATAATAGGACCCGCCCACAAAACGTGGGCAGTTTTCGATGATTCCGAGTCAGCTGCGTGACTAAACCTTGACTTCAGACGATCTTTCACAAGGACAGTTATTCATATTAATATTTCTTTCTGGTAATGAAACCAAGGATCCCTCAAAAGCGCCCTAGGGTACCAGCGTGGCCACTCATTACATTTGAAAATCCCAAGGAGTGGCCACAGTGGTAGGCACTGCCGCTCGCAAGCCGGAAGAAAACTGTAGACAATAAGCCATTTGCGCGTGACCCCGAGTTAAATTTGAATAACATCTGGTACACTGACTTGCTCACACAGCTTGGCACAGTTTAACTTTAAATTCTCCAGACCAAAGACGCTGTTGCTATATCACGTGATTCGGGGCAAGCCTTACGTGTCATACGCTAGCAACCCCCAGCTCTGGAATGGTCTGGTGTCTTTTTGCCATTCTCACCCATTGTAAACAATGTATTGGTGCTGAGCATCTCTAACGTAATATGCAAGAGCTTGCCCCGAATCACGTGATATAGCAACAGTGTCTTTGGTCTGGAGAATTTAAAGTTAAACTGTGCCAAGCTGTGTGAACAAGTCAGTGTACCAGATATTATTTAAATTTAACTCGGGGTCAAGCGCAAATGGCTTATTAGAAGAAGGTACAGTTTTAGAGGTGGGAGGAAAACCCCAGAAGAATATCCTGGGGAAACCCACGAAGTCAGGCAGGGACTGAAAACCCAATCCCATAACAATTCCCCTAAATACGATAGTCTATTGTCGCCGCAGTATCAAGACCAACAATGCAATCAGATTTTATTGTAAGCAGGATTCCACGTGGTTGTTTTCTCATGCAGTTGTGTATGTCTTGTGGACAGTACGAAATTAAATGAAGTTTTGTAGTAAACATACATTTTTAAAAGACTGCAACAGTGTGGATTGTCAGCATGGAATTAACACTGGCAGAATATTCGATCGATATATCGATAGATTAGGCAGGTGGCACGCGAGTGACGCGACACTACGTATCACCATAGTGAGTAATTTAAATAATCTATAATTTGTGTAAGAATTGCATAATTTTACAATGACAATTAAAATATCCCCAGGGTGCGTCATCATTATCGTTATTAGGATAATTTTAGGAGGGGGTGGGGACATCAGACTGAGTCTTCTCAGCCTAAATCTCATGAATTATGTATGAGCGTCTATTGGTGATGTATAGCGCATGCGTATTTGTAGGTATTTTATGGTAAACAATTTCCCCTTCTAAGTTTAGAAACCTTTGTGAAACCATCTCTTCATAGCTCCATGGTGAAACGAATGTTTTATTCATACCACTTCATCATCTTGCCTTGCGCTGTTCCTGCCATACATAGATTCTAGATGTCTTTGAGAGGATGTTTGTTCAGTCAATAAAAAGTTTCAGAGCTGACAAGCAAACGACAATGACAAAAGGTTTCATCTTTACAACGCTTTTCGCACCTGTAACAGAAAAGCATTTAAAACCACACAGCCGCTCAAACCTAACCACAACAGAGGTGTTCAAGTTTGAGTAGGAGGGGCGAAGTGAGTAAAATAACAAACACCGAAAAGTTACACCAACACAGAGCTTTTGTGTTTGGGATTTAGAAGTCACTGGCTGAATGGTCGGCGACTTTAATTAACCCACAAGGTGACAAAAAGTGCACAAACAAGTGGAGAATAGGGAGTTTAGCGCGAAATGTCACAGATCCAAACTCTTGTCCTGAAGGATCAGGAGCAAGTCACCGACATTAGAAACTGAATAATAAACGGAGGGTTGCCTGTAAGTCCAGTTTTTAAAAGGGCGAAGTAAACACTCTTAATTATTGCAGTAAACAATTGAGAACTGAGATTAGTGAGGTATTGAAAAGAGCACAAAAGGAAATAAATAAACAGAGAACAGGAGAAGGATTTTAGAACACACGACGGTTTGAGGTCCACCCCCGCGCTGTAATCGACGAGTCTTAGCTGAGTTGCGTTCGGCGTGTTTGATGACCAGTGAAGTGTTCATTCGTTCATTGAGCTAAGGTAGGAATCGAATGTGCGTATCGTACTCATTGCGTGCTTGGTCATGGCCAAGCGTCTTGTCACACGTGCTGGAATTCGCCTGTTGGAAGTTAAACTTTTTGTGAATGTGGATCTTGGTGCAACTGGAAGGTATCTGTTTTTGTTTGAAGCAAGGATTTAAGAGCGAAAAAAGGTACGTGGTTTTGTAAAATTTACGAAAAGAAGGTTTCTGATATGATAAATTTGCGCCCGACTTCATTTCCAGATTTATAAATGGTAATTATTTAAAACGTATAGGCCTATATGAAAAAAGTGTGACTAAACTTTTGTGAAATGTTGTTATTGAACCTTTTTTTAAATATTTTTTTAATCGCTATTGTTATGTGAAGACGTGCCAACTGACATCTCCCCCCCTCTCACTTCCCCCCACCCCCCTATCACCCACCTCCTCTCCCCCCCCCATTTGTTTTAGAAAAAGGCCACTAGAATGAAAACTACTGGACCGAATCCGGTGATTCTTGGTATCATTTCTAATCTAGAAAATTTCTGTTTTATTCTTTGGACGGTCGAAAGGTACTATTAAAAAATAGGCCGTTCCGATGACCACCCTGATATGTATTCAAATGTCCACCGCTAAAAAGACCAAAGCGTATGACGTGAAACATTATAATGTCGTGTCATGAGCTTTGAGAGCCGGGTTTCCAAGCTATTCTAAGTCCATAGGCCATAGCAACCCAAAGCTGAGAAAAAAAACCACTTCATTTGGAAGTGACAGAATAAGTTGCGTGAAAACTAAAGATATAAAACGCGTCTTTTGCCCATATCAACATTGTTAATCTTTTTTGAGTTTTTTATATATACATTTTGTGCAGTTTGGGAACTATGATCTGTCATGATCTAAATTGGGGTAAACAATTTAGTCTGAAGCAAAGCAAACTCTGCCTAAAAAGGTACCAAGGGAAAACGTGCAACCCAAATTAACCCCCTTTTTCTGAAAAACAAAGTTTGTGACTGGCCAGTGTGTTTCAACACCACCTCGAGATTATCGAGATAAGCGTCTGGTTTGCATCTACAGACGAGGACTCCCTGTGCGTTTTAATGCACTGAGATTACTTCACGGCATTTTGGGGGGTTGTGGGCAGAGGGTTAACTGTGCACGGTTGTCACTTTCAGGGAAATTGCCAATCCAATAAGCTGATCATCTACCCAGTCTAAAGATAAGAAATAGTCGTGTATGATGTATGGCAGGATAGTTTGTTAGCGGACTTGAGTTGCATCCAATCTGGGAAAACCATGACCCGATAGTGTGAAACTGTTGCTTTAAAATGTTCGTCTAATTATGGAGGAAGAATGGTCCAATATATCACCATTTCTCTCAAGTGTCATCGTCAAAATGTGACTAGTCACTGCCACTGGTCTGTGCAGAAAACTTCCAAGGTTCATTACAGAACAGCTTATACATCTTATACTTGTTATAGTTGATGCAGGGAATTGTACTAATACCGTTTTTTAAACACAACCAGTACAATATTGCTTCAATATCCCGATTAAATTTTAGAATTTCAAACGATTAAATACGAATCCGTGTGGTTTTTTTTAGGATTTAGAATCACCGCACTTATGTATATCAATCATAATAGGTAGGATACACATTTGCAGATATCGAAACAAAGTTAATACCGAATTATTAAGAAATATCTTACTTGTTCGAAAGTAAATAACGATTCTAGGCATCCAGCAGAATAATTGCGCTAGACATGCTAGATAAAATTGTTCCGAAAAATTGAATTTTATAAAAACAAAATCACGATCGACGGACGGCGATCGCGAAAAAAACAACAAAAAGAACAACTACCCGACGCCGGTTAAAAACGAAAGCCGTTTTTCTTTTTTTTTGTCTAAGCATCCATGATTCTAGTCAGATAAACGTCATTTTTCTAGTATAAAATACAATCCCCAAATTCACCTATTCCTGATAATCTTTACATTCCTACCTTTGAATTTTGTTGAATTATTGCGAATTTCAACTGTAAATGTTTCTATATATTTTTACTGGTTTTGCTTGTTGAAGTAAACAAAAGCCAAATTCGAAATTGCAAGGCTGTTTATGGCAGTTATAAGCGGTGGTCATCCCAATAAACAGCACACAATAGGCCTGTTGTGTGTATGTGTTATTTATGCTGATGTTTATCATAGCTGTAGCTGGTCAATGCATTGATCGCGCGCTCATTGTCAGTGTATTGTCACGAGTTGTTCAATCGATCTATCGTCATTGTGTGTTGCTATTTGCTATGTCCAGTCATCATACGGCGATATGCCGCCGTAGATGACTTAAAGGTAGGATACACCATTGGTAATTGCTAATTATCAAAAATGGGTTGATTTGTTGGGTTGTATTTTATAGTAAATATCGTTTAATTGACCTGTCTGAAGTTTTACAATCATGGATGCCGAGAAAAAAAGCAAGAAAAACGTTCGTTTTCAATCGTCGTCAGGCAGTTGATCTGGTTTTTCTTGGTGGTTAAATTTTTTTGCGATCGCCGTCTGGCGATCGTGACTTAAAAATTAAAAATCAATATATAAAAAAAAAAGAATTAGCTAAATAATTGTGTTTGATGCCTAGAATCATTATTTACTTCCAAAAAAGTAAGATATTTCTTAATAATTCGGTAGT
This sequence comes from Crossaster papposus, assembly GCA_037893245.1. Classification (NCBI taxonomy): domain Eukaryota; kingdom Metazoa; phylum Echinodermata; class Asteroidea; order Velatida; family Solasteridae; genus Crossaster; species Crossaster papposus. Next base: position 99,734 of record JBAIAA010000886.1, on the reverse strand, counting down.
CAATATTTTCGATATCTGCAAATGGTGTATTATACCTTTAAGGTGAACCGCTAATGATAGGGACTCATCACACGTAGAGTATAGTCGCACCAGATGGTCATATCTCATCTAAAACTAAAAGCCTCGTCCCTTTATCCTTGTACATGTACATTCTCTCCAGTTGAAAAATAAATTTCTAAGATAGGTTTCTCAACAGTGTTAGACGTATGACATTTGCATATTTCACAAAATTGCAGAAGCCATAATATAAGTATAATGGTCAGAGATCGCGTCCGAAGTCACGTTGCTATAGCAACATTAGCAGCGCTACAAAACCTTGGGCATTCCTAAGTTTACCTCCACCCCTATCTATACCACGGGGGTACGGTGCGTATACCAATTATCACGTACTTTTAGGGCCTTGGATGTTCAGTCAGCTATCATCAGACAGTCTCAAATATGTTTATTGCCAGACTTGAAATGGACGTAACAGGATGACACATGTTGTCAATAAGCTATGATAATTGGCAGTAGTAGGTTGTAAAAGCCTAATCCTTTGGGACTCAAATTGGTTCCAGGTAGGAATCGCTACTGTATGTTGTAGGACCATGGAGCGCCATAAGTTGGACCCGTGAAGACAAAACAACCTTAGAAGTCTTATCTATAAACCATGTTGCCGAGAGCTGAACATGCCTAATCGTAATCGTCACTCAGAAACCACGAAGTAAAGCCTGGGCTCAGCGGGCGGAGCCAGACCCCTGCTAGGCGGTGATTTTGCCCCCGGTGTATTCCGTCGTAGTGTGGCAGATCCTCTGTGGTACCATGGAGCTATGACGGTGTTTTCTTGAAGGGAGGGACTGGTATATTATGTTTAAAATCGGCAACAATTTATTTATGCAAGAATATATATTAGCTTTAGCAAGTAGGAATCATTTTGTGCAGTGTTGTTTGTTCGAAGCTATGTTCGAAGCAACAGAATTGCCCCAAATCGTGAGAAGGATGCACAACAACCATTGAAAATCCAGCTCAATAGATAGTGGATACTTATAACATTTTGCGAAAACCTACAAAATACTCGTATGAACCATTATGTTGAGGTGAAATTGGGCGTCATAATTAGATTCCGTTGCTACCTCCATGCTAACACACGGTCAAAATGTGTTATCTTCCAAACGACAGGCCTTGGACCATTTCAGGCTGGATGGTTTCTATTTTCACTTTGAACATTTCTTTTCGTCATCAAATCAGTTAATTACTATCATTCTTGCGCCCGATTCTATATCTAGGATTAGAAATTAGCTCAGATGTGAACTTTGAGTAAAATGCGAATATTTCATTGCAAACGACGACACTTTGGGGCGTCCAGGTTCACTCGGCTTCTAATTGCCCGACGTTCTTGTAGTGTAACCAGCTGAACTCGGTTGGTCCAAGGTTTTGTGCATCACAAGACCTTTGCTCTCAAGACGATCTATCAAAATAGAACCACTGTCTTCTCTCACTGGGAGTAACCTTTCTCACCCAAACTGTACAAAAACAGGCTTGAGCTTTTGTTTTAATTCAACATTTTGTCACTGTCAACCACCTATCACCTATTTTTTACACTCATGGCATTTGTCAAAACGTTATATTTATACTGATGGATCACCGTGGATTATGCAGGCTAGAAAATGCTTTTAAACTTTCAAATTTGAACCTAAATTTGCTTTTAGACAATGGGGACTCTGTTTCTCTGAACAAAAATATGAAAGAAAAAAACCAACTGGTTTAATCATTAGGCCCGGAGTCATTAGTACGTGTCAGTGACTGACTCGACCGTGGAATGTAAAGAACGGTCTCCCGTGATATCAAGCTCTGTCGACCCACACCCGCCGGCTAGACACGCTGTCATTTACACTCCTTCCGCGCACACTCGAAATGACTCAAGTTTTAGGTAAAAAAAAACGGGGAAAATCTCCCCTTGAAGATTGGATTGCCCCTGGGTGGTTTGGTCCCACATGGGGCCCCCGCGATTACCTGGGTACGGTCCCAATTGGGTACGTGCCTTAATCGGTCGCTAATGCATTAAGCACACGTTGACTGAAATGTTTGAAAGGTGTACTTGTTGCCTTGTTCATAATATTTGCTTTGTTTGGGATGAAAAGTTCCTGGCTTTCGGTCTTAATTTTCGACACGTGGCTCCGGGCAAAAGTGTTTGGAATAGTTGCTTTTCAGCACCAAGCCATTTTTACAGAAAACTATTTTCCTCCAGAGTCAGAAAAAACAGAATTTGTTTTAAAAAATGTGAACAGATGTCACGCAATTCTTTTTGTTTTGCTCGCAAGTTTAACTAGATTGCCTCGGGCTAGTCGGACCGAGGGTTTTTAACTAGTGTACTTTCGTTTAAGCCCAAACCCGATTTTAATGAAAAGCATTTGTCAATGTCATGTTTGAGAGAGTCCGTAAACTTGAGATGCATGTACAGTTGCATATTAAACGGTTTCACTTACAATGGATGAATTTAAAATTAACTTCTAAACAGAGGCCGTCAAGCAAACCCGAAAGACCCTTTAAATTTGAGCTTTGCTTCCCTCAACTTCAGAGCCGAATTGAAATTCCTCTATAAATATAAATGTTGTGGATTGAAAATTTATCAATAACTACTGAAATTAACAGAATGATCCATGTTTTGTTTGGGAAAAAAAACTTTATCAGACTGTATAAATTGTAAATGGATGTAAATGAAGGAATATGGTGCAGATGTATGTACACAACTACACATATTGATTTCTGTTGTTTCTAGGTCTCGCTCAACACCTTATTTGGTGGGCGTCTATTACTTTTAACAATAACCTGTTCCCACTTGTTAAACACATTCTCCATTGTCTAGCGAGAGGTGCCGTGTGAAAAATACCGTTACGTGGGTTAGTGTTGGTCGATCAATTTATTTTGAATGTGTCTGGTGTGTATGATCGAAGATGGATTACCTGTCAGGCTGTCAGTGTCAGCGATATGAGATGGATTTGAAATAATGAGGCACGGATTTATCTTAATCCGTTTGAGGTCAAGAGCTGTATGCTGGTATTAAGGGGTCCACTTGCACCTTTTTCTTATTAAAGGTATGATACACCATTTGCAGACATCAGAAAATGTTACTACAGGATTATTAAGAAATATCTTACTTATCTGAAAATAAATAATGATTGTAGGCATCCAGCAAAATGAATGTGCTAGGTATCCTGTCATTCCGAAAATTAGAATTTTAGAAAAATAATTTCACGATTGCCGGACGGCAATCACGAAAAACAACATAAATACATAGACAAACGTCCCGACAGTTTAAAACGAAACAATTTTTCTTGCTTTTTTTCTCGGCTCCATGATTGTAAAACTTCGGAAAAGGTCAGTTAAACAATACAATACAACCCCTTAAATCCACCCATTCCTGATATTTCAAGCACTTTACCAATGGTGTATCCACCTTTAAAGGGTAGGGAATAAACTTGCTTGCCATATTCGGGTTACAACAAATACCAGCCATGTTGTATGTAATGTGTTTCATATTGTTAGTGACTGGTTCTATAGAAAGAAAAAACATAGGTATACTTTTGCTAAACTAATTAAATTGTCCATTTATAAGCAAAAGCTACTGTCACAAATTAAAGCTCTGTTTAAAGCCGCGTTCGCATTGGACTTAATATTGTCCAATGTTACGGTACGTGATTGTCAAAGTTCACTGTGTTAACTCCTCCGCTAGAAGCTTGGGCCTGTAGATCTTACTGTTGCGGAAGGTAAAATGGACAATTTGACAATGTTACCGCCTGTCCGCATTGGATTTAATTTGGTTAAGTTCTCCCTAGGTTTTACCAAAAAAAGTCCAATGCGAACACGGCTTAAGTCTCTGTTGGTTGGGAATCAGAAGTCTACTATGACAAATTTGTTTAATTACTATTTAAATACAAATTTGCCTAATTAAATTAGTTTTCCTGATAAGTCATGCCATGAAATTGTAACCATATATATTATATACATGTGCAAGTGCCAAATTCTTGTAAAATTTTATGTGTTGGTGGTCAATATAGTTTAAAGGGTGGGGATTTTATATCTTATATTTTATATTCCCAACATTTCATTAATACAATTACTTCACATTTTATCTGTCACATTTTGTGTGTGTATGCTCTCTCCAAATCTCAATATTTTCTAAAAAGAGGAAAATTAATTAGAACTACAAGATTTGGAACAAAAACTTCCTTTTTTTTAGATTGAAGTACTCTGAAATTTTTTTTTTTCACTTCAGACAAAACTTTAAATCAGTTTTTTTAATTGTCTTTTCTTAGTTTTAATCGGGTGAAGTGAATTTTTGCTCAAATGCAGTGAATTTTTGCTTTTTGGCAAAATGAGAAATTTTATACAAAAACACCAAAAAGTAAATAGCTGTCTTTTTTCATTGTTCATCTTTCATATTCCCAAAATGTATCGCAAATCGCTTCTGTCATAGTTTTAAACTCTTTCTAGAAGGTTAAGTAAACTTTAAAATGCATTACTCATAATCTAGCTCAGAGTGGTGCAAGCCGCAATATCAACCACACTGAAAACTGTCCCTGTTATGTTAACCATACTGTAACCGATACTGTAAAGAATAGCGCTCCCAGTATGGGTCCGGGGCTAGACTGACATACCAATCCTTAATTAAAGAACCAATAAAGACAAATAATCTATGTTAGAATGTCAATGGATTTGACAACCCAGGTGTTGGTTACAGTTAAAACACTGTGGTTGTGATAATAATGGACCACTGTGTTCTGCAATGTTCTCAAATGTTTAAGAAGGTTTGCGTCACTCTTGCGCTGCAGCACAGTTTATTTTTCTGTTTCAAGGAGTTTTAAAACTGGTGTACAGAAAATTGGTTTCTGTGTAGAAATGGGCTTAAAATGCAATCCTTTGTACATTTTCTAAATATAAAAACAAATACAATTTTGTTTTCTAAGAATTTTTTATTTTTTTTAAATGTTCTCCTTATTCACAACAGCTGGCTTTGAAGTTCTATTTTACTGGGAAATGCACGAATAGATTTTTAATTTTTTAATAATAATAATAACAAAAGAATACTTATATAGTGCCAAATCCGTCTAAAAGGACACTCAATGCACTTTTTTTAGTTGTGACACTGAATTAAAAAAGAATAAAGAGGGCTGTAATGCTTGAGAAAGCTATTTGGAGTCAGGATACCTCACCTGACTATAATTACATAGGTAGTTCATTGATTGTATTGATTTGTTACCTTAATCAGCTTGGTGAGTAATTGGCTGTATTTGTGATTAGAAAAGTAAGCCCTGCATTTTTTCATGTGGATGTCCGACATTGAATTTGCATATTTATAGTTGTGTGTGGTAATTTTGTGATGATAAACTAACTCCGGAGCTGCAACTTTAACAATTTAAATGTTCTTGATTTCAGAATCCTTTTAAGAAAAAGGAGCTACATTTCCCGATGAAAAATTGATCGAGAAATATATGAGGACTGTTTTTTCGTATAAAACTACATGTGTTTTTTATCCTTTGTGATTTAACATTTGCTTTTTGTTTTTGTTTTTCATTAACAGATTAGTTGACGCACTGATAACTGAATACTGGACTGGCTTTCATCGTTGTTCGCAGCAGATGACCGAGTATCTTTAAACAATGGCTCTGACAGCATGCATACTGTGCATCAGTTTAACATGCAGTCTTCTCAAGATAGCCTGGACACAGGAGATAACCTATACCATACTGGAGGAACAAGAACCTTACATGGTGGGCAACTTAGCTACGGACCTCAACTTCGAGAAAACTCAGGATACACGTTTTCAGTTTCTCAATACTGCTCTGGAGACCCTAACGTATTTTCATCTCGATGGACTGACTGGGGATATTTCAACCATTGAGAAGATTGACAGAGAAGTCATTTGTGCTCTGAACAGCGACGCGGCATGTCAGTACGAGTTGGAGGTTTTGGTGATGCCACAGTCGGAGTATCGCTTCATTAGAATCCATGTGGTTATTGAGGACGTGAATGATCATCCGCCGACATTCAGCGAAGCCGTCTTGCCTCTGCAGGTTTCCGAGACTATTGTCCCTGGGACAAGAATCCCATTGGAACCTGCTGAAGATCAAGATGTCGGTGATAACTCTGTTCAAGAGTATTCCCTTTTGACCGATTACGATGGTAAGTTTGGGCTCTTTGTCCAGCGTTTTGACGACAACATTGTGTCATTGCAACTAGAAGTGATTGCAGAGTTGGATCGCGAGACCCGCAGTAGGTATTTGCTGACCCTTTTGGCACACGATGGAGGTGACCCTCCCATGACAGGCTCTGTCATCCTCAACGTGACTGTCACAGACTCTAATGACAATGCTCCACGGTTCCAGCGTTCAAGCTACATCATCAGCATCGAGGAGAATACTGCTATTGGCACTGAGATCCTTCAAGTGGAAGCCATGGACCCTGACTGGGGCACTAACGGACAGATTGAGTACTCATTCAGTAGCAGTGTGACCCAAACCGCCAAGCAGGCACTCCAGATTGATGACGTCACAGGGAAGATCAGCATCAAAGGACTCCTGGATTACGAGCAGCAACAGAGCTTCCAACTTGTCATAGGAGCTGCAAACAGAGTGGCCAATCCAGAGCATGATTACACAACTGTGACCATCAACATCATCGACGTCAACGATAACTACCCGTCACTGACAGTAACCACTTTAGAAGCTGCACACAACGGTTGGGTGCATCTCTCAGAAGACATCTCAACTGGCACACTTGTTGCATTCGTCAAGGCATCTGATCCAGATAGTGGCAGCAGTGGGATGGTCCGTATATCTTTATCAAACACTCTCTCTGACTTTGGTCTTGAAGAGGTCAGCGATGGACAGTACTTCCTGAGCACTCTCCGGACCTTGGACAGGGAAGCAGTGGGTGTGTACAACATATCCATCCAGGCAATGGATCGGGGATCACCACCCAAGACCACCATCGACCATCTTGTGATCATTGTAGACGACATCAATGACAACCCTCCTTACTTTGCGACACAGATCTACTATGCTGATATTGATGAGAACAATGGTCTTTCTTCACCTGTTAAGACTCTGTCAGCCAGTGATCCAGATGAAGGAATAAACAGTGAAATCACTTATCAACTGTGGACACAAAGAGACAAGTTTTCCATCGATGCTTCTACTGGAGTGATAACTGCCGAGGTTGTCCTAGATCGTGAGGTCCAGTCCTCAATCAGCCTCTTACTCAGCGCTTGTGATCAAGGAGTTCCCACTCTCTGTGGTAATGCTACTGTCATTGTTAATGTCCAAGACCAAAACGACCACCAACCTGTCTTCAACGAACCAGGCTATCAATTTACCATCCCCGAAAATCAAATCGCAAATTCAGTTGTCGGCGTCACGAAAGCAACCGATGACGATGCTGGACTAAATGCACAGCTGACTTATGCTATCATAGAAGCCGATTCCAATGGAGCGAGTGAATTCTTCCATATCGTTGCACAAACTGGAAAGATCCTTACTACTCGAGTCATCGATTTTGAAGAACACAAGGAATTCCAGTTTACTGTGACCGTAGCAGATCACGGCATTACATCACAGACATCGGAGGTGTTGGTTAGCATCACTATCAGGGATAAGAACGACAATGCTCCAGAAGTCATCTCCCCAAACACGGGCAACGATACTTTTTTCATCCCTCAGTCGGCAAAGGCTGGCTTCCTGGTAGTCTCCATCGAAGCTTCTGATCAAGACCATGGTTTAAATGCCCAGCTCTCCTACAGCATCAGCTCCGGTGACAAGCGTGGCATCTTTGGCATCAATACTGCTGGTCAGCTGCTGACAGCCCAAACAATCGCTAGCTCCTGGGAAGGCATTCATGAGGTGACCGTTCAGATCTCAGATGGAGGGACTCCGATGCAGACCACTCCTTTAGAGCTTATTATAGTCATTACAGATTTGGATTTCAATACCTCTCTCCCAGCTAAGGTGTTCTTCGAAAGATTCAACTTAACTGCTGCTGATTTTGGTCTTGAAGACAAGGATTACGGTGATCAGGATGGTCAGCAAGAAGATCTTCTATCCTCCTGGCCTGTCATTACTGCCCTTGTTCTTGGCTCAGTGTTCATCCTTCTTGTCCTTGTCTTTCTCCTTGTACGATTCAAGTGTCGCTCCAAGGCAAAACCCAAGCAGGTCTACACTATTCCTCCCGACTTGCCTAGCAGTGAAAGCCATGCCAGTACCGATTACTTCACTGAGGCTCACAATATGACTCCCCAGCGAAAACTATCGACAGATTCATCACATCTGTCAGTCACAACATCTCTCGGCTCCGTCCAATCCAAGAACATTATGAAGTGGCGGGCTCAAGCAGTTAATGCCAATGGGACGCTGGATTCCAGACTAGGCAACCATCAGATGACAACCTTTGGCAGTACCTCTGATGTCATGTCCGACACCTCGGCTAGAAGGACACCAGATATGGATGCTGAGGTATATTTTGTAGTATTTTGAGGTAACTTCTTATTGGTCATATGCAGAATAAAGATGAAATATCATCAACACAGTGAAGGCAATTTTGCCAACCAATGCCAGCTTTGCAAACAAGTCAACAAATATGCGGTATTGCGGGCGAGTCACCAGCTTTGTGGGCGAGGGACAAACTCATGCGCACCCTTTGCTTTATAATATAGCGATGATAGCACAAGTACAACAGACTATTTGCTATGTATGAGCTGGAGATTGCTGGTGTAACGGTCAACTACAACATATATTCTGGCTAGATGGTCAATAACAGCCAATTCTAGCTTGCATCCAAAAGATCAGGCCCCAGCAATTATCATCCTTGTGTTGACAAACCTTGCCCACAGGGATCTAGACTTACGACCTTCACCCTTCTTATTTTTGTTTCTCAGGTTCAGAGGCTCCTGACCATTCTGCGGATAGAGACAGACGCCATTGACGATAACTCCCGGAGCAGCTACGACAGTGGACAGGGAGACCATGATGAGCAGGATTCCACACAGGATGTCTTCCCAAATCAAAAATACGTCCGAGGAACACCGCGCTCAGCATCCTGCCCAAGGCTCTCAGGACTCAATTGTCAAGGTATACAGACCTAAACCACAAACAGAAGCCGACAATTGTTTTCTGCCGAACCCCCCCAAAAAGCCCAGAGACTGATGAGTCCATGACTTATTGAGTCACTGAGAATTTAAAAAGTCATAAACTGAGTGTTTTGTGACAAACTCGACAAGGCTAAACCCCAACTGCCTAGCGTACGTGCAAATTTATATTGAAATTGGAGGATTTTGGACCGTTACAGTTTGAATAGAAGTACACATTGGCATACACATGTATAAGGTTTTAATGTGGCCACTTTTAACACCGACTGCTTGCTTGCACAGGTCTTGGACCGTGAGTTGCAATGGAAATCGCTCATCTGTGTCTATTTTTAGGATGCTACATGTCATGAAATTATGTGCTGCTGACACCATTTTGTGCTTTCAGTGTTAAGCTTATTCAGTGTAAGCTTAGGGTTAATCCTCAGATACAGGATTAACCCTAACAGTCCTCAATCCTCCAACTGGTGAAGGATTGAGGACTGTTAGGGTTAATGGATGTGCACACAGCTGATTTTAGGACAAGTTGCATGCCTGTATAATTTAGATGTTAAGGGTCTAACCAAAAGTGGGGGGGGGGGGGGCTATATCCTCCAAATGGAAAAAGTGGGTAGGAGAGCCATTGCCACCCCCCCCCCCCCCCCCCTCCCCCTTCCGTATCGCTGCCCATTGGTCTAACATTAATATATTATCTTGTTTTTGATCAACCCAGGACCAGCCGCATCCAGGGATCACTACATGGCCAGTCCCCACTGCACCCCAGAATGCGCCACACTCGGCCATTCAGATCAGTGCTGGAATCGTCAGGAGCACCCTCCCAGACAGCGCTCTGGCTCTGCCTCTGCGAGCATCATCCCCCAGCAGCCTATTCATAAGCCAATCAGCTTACACGCTGACAGATCGGGAGGTTACAACGCCGACGTCCAATCGCCTAGTGGCAGCTCCTTGACCAAGTCTCGCAACGACAAGACATCTCCTAGCAACGTCGGAAGAGGATCTAATGACAACCATGGCAATGCAGCTGTTAGAAATCATTCCAGAAATAGCTATTCTCCAGCGACCGATGGTCATCACAGCGGAAATTATGGGTCACCAGCAGCAAGAGGGACATCGGGAAAACAACGAGCAAATAACTCGCATAGCATCACACCTCCTCAGGACCACGCGGGCAATAAACATTACCAGAACAGTAACACACCGTTGATGCTATCACCCATTACGGAAGATCCCATGGAAATCAACGATCCAAGAACTGCTGCTTACAATGGTAATTCCTACGAGGATTTCAAAAAGCTCTGTGGCGTCAGTGATCCAGTTTATCCAAGTGTAGTGGGGCATAATAACGGAGCAGTGTATGATCACTATGAACCTCAGTCAAATGCTGCCGATGCTGATCCTGGGTACCAGACAGGAGTGACTACAGGTTACTATCCTCAACAGAGCATACAGACAAGTCTATGAGAGTTGAAACACTGCTCCAAAACAGTCTGGTACCAAGATTAGCAGTAGTCTGGTGCCAAGATTTGCAGTAGTCTCGTGCCGAGATATACTGTTGAGATTAATGCAAGACTAGCTTTTTGTGAAATGTTACCGTGTGGGAGCCGTAGGATCTGGTCTTGTGCCTTGACTTGTGTAGCATGTAGGTGCTAAATAGTGCAAGATTGAGAATTGTCTTCTGGAAACTTACTAAAACAATGGGAGTTGCCTTTCAATTTCTGAAATAGCCAAAGTGCCTGATATTAGACATCAACCATTAACCAGTTCACGTCGGAGGATGTGTATACGTGTACACGCTAAGTTTTTCCGCAATTCAAAACGGATGACGAATAAACACGTCACAAGTATCGGTCAGCGACCAGCTCGCAGAGAGCGAGTCCGGTAATATCGAGGTGTGCTTCCCACAGATGCTGGCCTGAACTGTCTCAAGGTTCGTGAAAAAACAATCCCGCGCCTCGGCTCGGTCAATGTCAAAAGAATCTCGGCGCAAACTGGTTAACAGTTTATACAAACCATAGGTAGTCCTGCAGGGACATGTAAATATTTATACATATACATGTATATCCAACTGTTTTATATTTATGTTACAACTATTTGTATTCATTGTAATTTTTCATAAATTAAAGCTTCAAAAATACAAGTGTACTTTTTTAAAAGCTTGGCTGTTGTAAATGCTGCTTGACATGAGTAACTTTTTGAAAGATATTTTCATGATGTTATCGGAATTGAAAGAAATGTTTGTAGAATGCAATAACGGAAAAATAGGGGGCTCAGAATTTATGATGTAGTGAACTGCTGTGTTGACAACCACAAGTTTTGTTTTTAGATTAGCAAACTATTTAAACATTTCTGAGTTCCTTAAAAACAATTTGGTTTGCAATATCTTCAATGACAGTGACGATGTCATTAACATACACATAATGGAGTGCTGGTGGTACCGATGACATGACTGTCAGGCAATTTGTTTTCTGGATATGCAAAATGTATGCAGATGAACGTAAATTATGACGAATGATTATCCAAATTATTGTTAAGCATAACACTTGCAGGAATTAGCAGATACAAGTATTCAACCTTTATGTTGGAAACGAGAGTGCTTAGAAATTAACAATTTTACCCCAGCCCATATTGGAATTACGACACTGCACGACAAACTTAGAACAAAACTGACATCCGTGAATATAGACCATGAATCAGGTGGGGAAATTGAGAATTGTGGGTAAATTTGTAATATCTGCGTTTACATTAATTTTATAGTGCTTCTTCGAAAGAAAGAATTGATATTTTGTTTAAAGGTAAAATACACCATTGATTATTGCTTGAATTATCATGAATGGGTAGATTTGGGGCGTTGTATTTTATAGTAAATATCGTTTAACTGACCTGTCCGAAGTTTTACAATCAGGGATGCTGAGGAAAGCCCTGAAAAACGGCAATATCTTGCAAGGATATCTTGCGCAATCTTTTTACAATAAGTTTACAATAAGTAAGATAAGTATTTACAATAAGTAAGGTATTTCTTAATAATTCGGTAAGATATTTCTTAATAATTTGGTAGTAAAATTTTTCGATATCTGCAAATGGTGTATCCTACCTTTAACATTTATTTTTAAGATAGGGAAATATTCAAAAAGCATTTATTTCAGTCAACTTTGGCAGGAGTCGTACATTACATTTTACATGCATTAAATATTGACCACAGAAAATTAACTCTTATTCATAGAAATCCATCGGTAGTGTTATTTATTTCTCCACATATATTTGCCAAAATAGCAAAAGTAAAGATAATGCCTTCCTAAAACTTATTTTCATAGCATTTTAAGGAGTTTATTTTTTGTTCACAATTTCATTAATTTGTTACAGGTTTGTTTATGTACGCCAAGAAATTTTCATTCATGCTTCTGCTTGCCTGACACATTTGTACAAACATGTACAATGTACATACAAAAACACAAATTCAATTTGTTTTATATCTTACGTCTTTATACAGTGAAACACTGCTATAACAAACATCACAGAGACCACATATTTTGTTCGACATAGCAATTTTCAGCTGCTGATCCATCCGTTATTTTAGTGCCTTCTTGTTGCCTACTTCATATGCACCATCTTTTATTTATCACACCAAATTCTTATCCATCACAACGAATTCTAAAGCAACGGTTAGTTTTTCCCCTCTATTCATTGGGGAGATAATAAACACCCGTCAATCTTTAACATAAAGCACCGGTCGTTTGATGTTCGAGAATACAACACGGTCTAAATAGTGTTTGATATACCCAGTGAATTTCTAAAAATCTGTTGACATTTGTCAACAACAATATTTTGTATGTTTGTACACACAGTCGTGAACCACATAATGACCGAGGATCGATATTGTGTTTTCCTTTGTTCCTTTACTATACCCTAACCCCATTACCTAGCGCTTGCCCCAACGATCGAGGACCGATTTCGGACAAGCAAACCGTCCTTCGAGGATCCTTTGTTCCCTTTGTTCTCTTTTGTGTTTCGATCCTCGATCGTAATACGATACAAGAACACAAAAATCAGGAGCCAAAGATGGTGTTCGGTATAGCTGAAGGTTCAGTATAGCGGTGTTTGGTATAGCGGCGTTCCACTGTAAACCCTAACAAGATTTAATCTATAGCTTGCTTTAACTTTAGCTAAAGATGGTGTTCGGTATAGCGGTGTTCAGTATAGCAGCGTTTTACTGATTCTATCGCTTGCTTTAACTTTACTAATTTGACATCCCAGTCACTGTAAATGAGCTTTCTTTGTGTTTTTCCTGATAACAATTTTTGTTTCAAGAATAAATAAAAATGTTACGGTAAATTGAATACTTTCAATGAGTGTACATGTCATTTTTGTATATATGATAAATAAAAGTACAATTCCTAAAAAACAAATGAATGTCTGAAAAATACAAGACCACCTTAACCCTAAGAACATCCTCAATTCTGCAAAATCCTCCAATTGCCACTCTGTAAATATTGGATTCATCCTCAACCCTCCAAAATCAAACGTTATTTCTGGAATTTGTTCATTGAAGGGGTGACCACTGCCTCAATCCTCCAAACTCCCCTGTTAATCACTGCTATGTGTTGAGTCATTACCGATGACATTCAGAGGCAGTGCGGATGATATCAAGCATAATGCTGGGTTGCATTATGCATGGCTGAACATAACGAATGCTGGGCAAGGCCTACAAGCTCGAACCAATGAATCCTTCAAAATCAACTGACAATTGCTGCCATTATTCCTCAATCCTACAAAACTGCAAGGAGGATTTTGAAGGATTGAGGAGGGTTGGGGTTGAAGTAAATACATTGTACACATGTATAACTACCGTAATTTCCTGCGGTAAAGCCGCACGGCGGTTAAGGCGCAGGTCCCTAAAATCACCCAAAAAAAATTTCAAACGTCAACAGATAAAGCGCACTGCCGAATAAGGCGCATGCTTGAACGCACCCAGAAGAACACCAGGCGCCACCCGGTGTAGGTACATCGCCACAAAGGGGTCATTTTGTTGCCTAGGAAGGATCCCACTATTTCAAGCAAGAATTTGCTGAGTACTTGAGTTTATCTGGCACGCAAACAATGTATGAAAACTTCAAACCAGTAGTCACAATATCGCACGAGGTTTGCCGATACATATCATGTATCACTGCAGTATAAACTGCATGCACATGTACATCACATGCAGCGATCGCGTGCATGGTATCCCTAATTGCGACACCCCCTAGTCTTTTTTCCAGTCGTTGTGAGACGATCTTAATCGCGGTATATGCAGCGCGCGTAGGCCGCCGATGCGGTAATTCACGCGTGGTCTACGGCGTACGTTAGAGGGCGCCCCGCATCGCGAAAAACGTCTTGCAAACAAGACTACGCACGCTGCCGAGTGCTAAATCACATACATGTACGGTCGTATAGGGGGATCAACACATCGCGGCATTGTTAATGGAAACACGGTCACAATGTCCGGAGAGTTGGGCTAATTGGTTGACCGCATTATTGAGTAAGATTGCGGCGTTCAAAGAATTCTTCACACAAAGACCGTCACTTTGAACTCAAGCGACATCATATACGGCGCACTGAAAGATAAGGCGCGGCGATGTTTTTGTGGTCTAGAAAGTCAGATAAGCCGCGTCTTTACCGCAGGAAATTACGGTATTACTTGGAGGACAGGGATCATAAATGTATACGTTGAATTTAGAAAGGTTGCCTCAACCACCGAGCTAGGATCTGCTCTATGCTTTAACCCTAACTCCCTCACCATTGTTATTAAACAATACAATTCCTTCAAAATCCTCCAACTTCCTTTGTTGTGTAGGGAGTTAGGGTTAACATACCTCATGACCCAAAACTGTGACGGGTGTATGGATTACAAATGTGCAAGCATGTTGTATCTGTTCATTTTATATTGGGTTTTGCCAGCGAACAAACGGAAGACAATTGACCATTTGCGTGTTAAATTTGAATAATATCTGGTACACTGACTTGTTCATGTAGTCGTGAACCACATAACGATCGAGGATCGATATTGTGTTTTCCTTTATTCCTATGTTATACCCAATCCCCATTGCTTTGCGCTTGCACCGTCGATCGAGGACCGAATTTTTCCATTAATACCGCCGACCGAGGGGCTTCTTGTTTCCTTTGTTCTCCTTTGTGTCTCGCCCCTCGGTCGTTATGTGGTGCCGGAACACACAGCTTGGCACAGTTCAACTTTAAATTCTTAGGACTAAAGACACTGTTGCTATATCACGTGATTCGGGGCAAGCTCTTGTATAGTTACGTAAGAGACGTTCAGCACCAATACATTGTTTACAATGTGTGAGAATGGTACAAAGACACCAGACCATTCTAGAGCCGGGGGTTGCTAGCGTAAGGCTTGCCCCGAATCACGTGATATAGCAACAGTGTCTTTGGTCTGGAGAATTCAAAGTTGAACTGTGCCAAGCTGTGTGAACAAGACAGTGTACTAGAATTTATTCAAATTTAACACGCAAATGGTCAATTACTTCATGGGAGACAATTTCTCTTTCATGATAAATAAAAGTTCCATTACATGATAACACTAGCTATTAATCCGATTACAGGATCCTTTCTCAAGCTTGTAAAAAACAGCAAATGTTTCACAATTGTGCAGTGGACAAGATACTTTTATTTGGTGACAGATGGAACGGAACGTTTCATTGTATACAATGGCAGAATATATCCCTGACATCTGATTGGTGGGTTGAAATATTCGTCCAAACACACGGGCGGCCGCACGGCAAAAATTGAAGTACTATTCCACGGTAAATGGAAGTTCAATTGGATGGTCACACTTTTAGTTTAGTAGCTTTGACCAATCGGATGACGAGGATTTATTCAGGTGTTGTATAAAACAATAAATGTTTCACATTCATGCAATGGAAAGAAGAATTTCTATTAGTGACAAATGGAATGTTCCATTTCACTTGGCTCGCCTCTTACAATGGAACATTCCATTCATGACCTCATACAAATATTCTTACTAGTGCACTCAAACATTTATAATTTGTGCATTGTACAACGTTTTTTAGTTTCAGCAGTGAAAGGCACAACCCAATATAAAATTCCCATCTTACTGATTACATCATTACTTACCAAGCACATACTGACTGCAACATTTCAGCCAGCAGTCCCCAATGTTATAACCCTCCCTACTGACGTATAACGGTGCTAAGATTTGGACGACGTTCTCTTTGTATCGTCCTCCGTGTCGTGGATATCATTGGCTACTTTGAGGGCAGGGATGTCAGGGATGTCAGGGAGGTCAGAGGTTGTGTGGAGACAATTACGGATCTGGCTGAGGAGACCGTCAGGATCGGACGTGGCAATCTTGGCACCTAGGTAAATACACAGAATCCAAATGTTTAACAAATCAAGACAAATCTATTTATATTACACAGTGGGTCATGTTGCAAATAGGCCAGATCAATTTAACCAGAGTTAGCCTTTTGAATAAATCTTTACTGGTAACATATTTGTTGGACGATTTGTTAACCAGTTCGCGCCGGTAATTATTTTAACATCATCGAGCCTAGGCACGGGATTATTTTTAACAAAACTAGATACGAGGCGGGTTCAGGCCGATAGTACGGGAAGCACACCCACGCATTTCCGGCCTTGCACGCTGCTGACAGACATTCCCGGCCTTGCTCATGACGTGTTTACGCGTCATCCGTTTCGAATCTGGGGAAAACTTTGCGTGTACATGTATATACGTCCTCCGGCGCAAACTGGTTAAAGTTGGTTGTACACAGATAACACAAATGACATTTTAATTACTCAGTGCTTGTCGATAGGCAAATGACTTGTGCAATATGCAAATCTAAACAACAATAACAAAAGTCTAATTCTTTATTGACAGTTGATGACAAACAATTAATATTCTAAGCACATTTTCGGGGACAAAAATGTTGGGTATTTCAAAAATTTAGCAGGTTCCATTTTAAAGATTTCTACAGGTAAAATCTCGTGCAATTAGAAACCTTTGCAGACATACTGAGCAAGTCATTTGCCTACCTGACACGGACTCGTATGCATTCTAGTTATCGGTCGCCTTATTTGCTAAAATCCCCGCACACGCTCAATAAGCTTGCGGAAGAACCCCGGCTCTTTTTCCTTCTCTTCATCGGACAAAGACTCGTCAGTTTGTGCTTCTAGGAGGCGGAAAGACAAATGAAAGAGCGTGGGTCTCAATGAAAACAGAACTAAACTGAAGCTTAGGAATCTCAAGTGGGATACATACAGCATGCACGCACTGATTAGCACACACATGGCTCCAAGTACAGTCAACATGTTAACCAGTTCGCGCCGGATGACGTATATAAACGCAAAGTTTTCCCCAGATTCCAAATGGATGATGCATAAACACGCCACAAGCAAGGCTGGAAATGTCTATCAGCAGCGAGCAAGGACGAAAATGCGTGGGTGTGCTTCCCGGGACTATCGGCCTGAACCCGCTTCGGATCAAGTTTCGTTAAAAATAATCCCGCCCCTCGGCTCGGTGATATATGATGATGCGAACTGGTTAAGGGCTGTCCATAAAGTACGTTTCTGGAAATGTTATGGACAATTTGTTTAGATCCCTTTCTCCTGTGCACTTGCTATACCCAAAGGTTTCACCCCGTCCCTATACATAAAAGTTTGATCACTGATTACAAAAACGAATACTCAAACAGTTTCTATAAACTGTGCTGCCAGGGCAGATCTTGTGAGTCTGGTACCTACCATCGCTAGTCTTGGTTGTTCCGTCAACCGTTCCTGACACTCCCGTTTCCTCCTCAGTGAATGCTAGTAACAACGCTCGCTGCTTGCTGGTTAAATTCCTGTCATCGAAACAAACAAATATCTACCTTAGTCAAAACTGGAGGTTGCTAATAGTTAAACTTTAACCTATTCGAGGAGTCAGGTTGGCGTAGCCATTCTTTCCTCGCCTTTCATCGCTTTGACCCGGGTTCGAATACGACCTGGGTCAATATGTGGATTGGGTTTTCAGTCCCTGCCTGATTCCATGGGTTTTCTCCAGGATATTCTTCTGGGGTTTTCCTCCCACCTCTAAAACTGTACCTTCTTTTTGCTTTTGAGGGATCATTGTTTCATTACCAGAAAGAATAAATACAAATAATAATAATGATGGTGGTATGAAGGAAATCAGACAATTTCATTTAGTTGTCAACGTTCATTTAGTTGTCAAAAATACCGCTGTTGCATTAGTATTTTGAGTTTCATAACTCTACCCATTCAATATACACTGATTGGTATTCATTGTTTCTTAAGAAGCCGTTGACTCACGTTGGTACTTGGATCTTGATGTGTACATAGTGGTCCCCATAGCCATAGCCATTCACTCTACTGATGCCTTTAGATGGTAGCCGTATCCGTGTGTGTGACTGTGTTCCTCCTGGGACCTGTACAAAGTCACATAAATAATCACTTGCATGTTTAATGTTCAAAGACTAGAACACAAATTTTAATAGTCAACAGGGAAGGCTTTGTTAATTTTAAATTTAAAATTTTTTTTTATTGCAATAAAAGGCGAGAGATTAGATTTTTGGCATTCCCCATAACTCCTATTGATTTTTGAGGATTGAAGACTGTTATGGTTAAATAACACACTACAGTGCTCGTAGAAAGATTTGTTGTAACGAAACTAATAAATATTTCCTTTAACCCTATCTTCCTAGGATGTGTGCAAAATCCTCTTGATTTTTAAGGATTGAGGACTCTTAGGGTTAAAAAATAACAAGAAATATTTGATTACCATCGTGTAAATGATTTGAAATCAGCACATTGCCAATATTATACTTACACTTAAGTGTATACTGTCGCAGATTTCTTTGATCTTAAGACTGCCGCCCAGAGCAGCTTGTACTTACACTTAGGTGTATACTGTCGCAGATTTCTTTGATCTTAAGACTGCCGCCCAGAGCAGCTTGTACTTACACTTAGGTGTATACTGTCGCAGATTTCTTTGATCTTAAGACTGCCGCCCAGAGCAGCTTGTACCCACACTTAGGTGTATACTGTCGCAGATTTCTTTGATCTTAAGACTGCCGCCCAGAGCAGCTTGTACTTACACTTAGGTGTATACTGTCGCAGATTTCTTTGATCTTAAGACTGCCGCCCAGAGCAGCTTGTACTTACACTTAGGTGTATACTGTCGTAG
The DNA here is from genome assembly GCA_037893245.1 of Crossaster papposus. NCBI lineage: Eukaryota > Metazoa > Echinodermata > Asteroidea > Velatida > Solasteridae > Crossaster > Crossaster papposus. The sequence goes on along the minus strand of JBAIAA010000886.1, from coordinate 80,424 downwards.
ATTCCTTTGATCTTAAGACTGCCGCCCAGAGCAGCTTGTACTTACACTTAGGTGTATACTGTCGTAGATTCCTTTGATCTTAAGACTGCCGCCCAGAGCAGCTTGTACTTACACTTAGGTGTATACTGTCGTAGATTCCTTTGATCTTAAGACTGCCGGCTAGATCAGCTTGTACTTACACTTAGGTGTATACTGTCGTAGATTCCTTTGATCTTAAGACTGCCGCCCAGAGCAGCTTGTACTTACACTTAGGTGTATACTGTCGTAGATTCCTTTGATCTCAAGACTGCCGCCCAGAGCAGCTTGTACTTACACTTAGGTGTATACTGTCGTAGATTCCTTTGATCTTAAGACTGCCGCCCAGAGCAGCTTGTACTTACACTTAGGTGTATACTGTCGTAGATTCCTTTAATCTTAAGACTGCCGCCCAGAGCAGCTTGTACTTACACTTAGGTGTATACTGTCGTAGATTCCTTTGATCTTAAGACTGCCGCCCAGAGCAGCTTGTACTTACATTTAGGTGTATACTGTCGTAGATTCCTTTAATCTTAAGACTGCCGGCTAGATCAGCTTGTACTTACACTTAGGTGTATAATGTAGTAGATTCCTTTAATCTTAAGACTGCCGCCTACAGCAGCTTGTACTTACACTTAGGTGTATACTGTCGTAGATTCCTTTGATCTTTAGACTGCCGCCTACAGCAGCTTGTACTTACACTTAGGTGTATACTGTCGTAGATTCCTTTGATCTTAAGACTGCCGCCCAGAGCAGCTTGGGTGAAACTGATCGCTACGTCAGAATGAACATCTGCGCCATCACGTCTGAAGGTCTGGCTGCGGGCCACACGAAAGGTAATGAAGAGCTCTCTGTTACCAACCGGCATCCGGACTGTTTGCCCATCCTCAACACCTAAAATAAAAGACAAACACTTGAGCTTTGCTTACATTGCATTATTTGAGTTTTTGTATTCGATTTTTGTTTGGAAGAGGGGAGGGGGGATTTTCCTTGTTTCCTCTTGTATGTTATTTTTGAAAGAAAAAAAACCCCCAAACTACAGTTGAATCTCGATAATAAAGACAAAATAAGGTCCCGAGTCTTTGTTTTTTCTTGTTTTCTATTACTGATAATACAAGGTAGCTGTTATAACAAGGTAATTTGTCAAGTCCCAAGGACCTTGTTATAAAGGTGTTTGACTGTATATTTATCATTTGCAACCCTATAGCTGGAAAAGGGCTTTATTTTGGGGTTTCTTTTATGCCTTTACATGGCCCAATTTCATGGCCCTGCTAACTACAGAATTCCATGCTTTTGCGCAACATTCTCTGCTAATAACCACCACAGAAATATTTTGTGCTTACCAACTAATCCTTAGAAAGCTCATATTCAAGGTTCCCCTGATTATTAGAGTGGCGGGGTCCCTGTCAGACATAATTTGTTTATACGGCGTTCTTCCTACCTGCTGGTACTGGTACAGTGACTTTCTTGCGTTGCATGGTCATCCCCGCACCCCTGCAGGTCATACACGGAACGGTGATGATGACGCGAGTACCTCTACACTGTCGACACGTGGTTCGCATAACAAATGGACCGGTGTTAATGGTTTCCTAGACGAGAGATGAAATGTTGACAACATTCACTTCAATGTCCAATCTGAGTAAAATTGGTTTAACCAGTTCGCGCCGGGATTATTTTAACATCGCCGAGCCGACGGGCGGGATTATTTTTAACGAAACTCGATCCGAAGCGGGTTGAGGCTGATAGTGCCGGGAAGCACACCCACGCATTTCTGGCCTTGCGCGCTGCTGGCATACATTTCCGAACTTGAACTTGGCGTGTTTATGCGTCATCCGTTTTGAATTTGGGAAATTTTTTGCGTTTATATACGTCATCCGGCGCGAACTGGTTAACAGATCAAAGTGAAAAATAACATAACCTGATCTTGTAGTTTGGAGCACAAAACACTATACCTGCCCAGTGCCGTTACACCGATGGCACTTGGTTGTCTTGGTACCCGGCTCTGCCCGGTCCCCTTTACATCTCTCGCATGCATCCTCCATGGTGACCGTTACATCCCTGTTCACCCCCCTGGCTGCCTCGCTGAACGTTAAGTCCATCATCACCTGAAACATCACCAATCAAGGCATTAGATTTCAGAGGCAACCTCATATCGAATACCTCACCAACCTTCAGAATTCACCAATGGCTTCTATGAAGTTCACCTCATTTATGATGGATAAACTGTGATTCTCGCCTCATGACCCATGGTCATGTTTCATAAATTGTCCCCGAGTGAACCACTGAGGTTTCCGAGGTTCATTAATAAAACCTCACACACCTTTGAGGTTTCTTCACTTCCAATGGTGACACCATGATTCTCATTTCAAGACCACTGTCAGTTTTAGCCAAAGAGAACCATCAATGTTTCTGGGGTTCATCAATACAACCTCAAACACATTGGTGATTTCTCTTTTACTGATGATTAATCCGCGACACTCACCTCATGAGCTCTGTCCAAACCTCCAAAGATTGAATCTCCAAAGGGTGAATCCCCGCCCCCTCCCGCGCCGAAGCCAGCACTGCCAAAGATCTTCCTGAAGAGTTCCTCAGGGTCCACTTGTTGGCCCTGCCACTGACCCTGCTGGAAGCCACGGCTGCCCCCACCGAATCCTGCCGCACCCATGGTGTCATACTCTCGCCTCCGTGTCTCATCTCCTACAATCTACAAGCAATGGAAAACCAATCAGAATGACGATTAATGAGAACCTTATCACTGAGGTTTATACCTCATCACCGAGGTTTATTTATACCTCATCACTGAGGTTTATACCTCATCACCGAGATTTATACCTCATCACCGAGATTTATACCTCATCACCGAGGTTTATACCTCATCACCGAGGTTTATACCTCATCACCGAGGATTATACCTCATCACCGAGGTCTATACCTCATCACCGAGGTCTATACCTCATCACCGAGGTCTATACCTCATCACCGAGGTTTATACCTCATCACCGAGGTTTATACCTCATCACCGAGGTTTATACCTCATCACCGAGGATTATACCTCATCACCGAGGTTTATACCTCGTCACTGAGGTTTATACCTCATCACTGAGGAGGTTTATACCTCATCACTGAGGTTTATATACCTCATCACTGAGGTTTATACCTCATCACCGAGGTTTATACCTCATCACCGAGGTTTATACCTCATCACCGAGGTTTATACCTCATCACCGAGGTTTATACCTCATCACTGAGGAGGTTTATACCTCATCACTGAGGTTTATACCTCATCACTGAGGTTTATACCTCATCACTGAGGTTTATACCTCATCACCGAGGTTTATACCTCATCACTGAGGTTTATACCTCATCACCGAGGTTTATACCTCATCACCGAGGTTTATACCTCATCACCGAGGTTTATACCTCATCACCGAGGTTTATACCTCATCACCGAGGTTTATACCTCATCACCGAGGTTTATACCTCATCACCGAGGTTTATACCTCATCACCGAGGTTACAATGAAAGCGGGAAGTCAGGTTGGCGTAGCGGTTTTTTCCTTGCCTTCCACCGCTATGGCCTTGGTTCGAATCCCGCCTGGGCCAATATGTGGATTGGGTTTTCAGTCCCTGCCTGATTCTGTGGTTTTTTTCCCAGAATATTCTTCTGGGGTTTTCCTCCCTCCTGTAAAACTGTAACTTCCTCAAATTATCTTCTCTAATTTATCCATCTTGTGATTGAGGCTATAGTGCTGCTGGGTATAAAAATATAACAACAATTATAAAAAAAATGTTTTATCCTAAACCTGATTATATATTTAATATGATTTAATTACATTACTTGAAGCACCAAGAACCACGCATTGAACTTTACAGTGAGTGCTGAAACAAACCTCATATGCTTCTGCAATATCTGAAAACTTCTTGGCAGCATCTTTATTGTCCTTGTTTCTGTCTGGATGATACTTTTTAGCCAACTAAACAAAAGAAGATAAAAACCCAACATTAATCAATCATTGTGTACACAATTTGGCAAAAAAAAAACAACTGTTGATTTTCTTTCACAAAATATGCCAAGTTTATCACATTATAAGGATTATAAGGCAAGTACACCTAAACACAGTTCTTGCGCTAAGCAGGTTTTCTAGCCAATGTACCTTGGAGGGTTAGGGCTAATGACTATGGCTTACCTCGTAGTAAGCCTTCTTGATGTCTTTCTGTGAGGCATTCTTAGGGACCCCTAGTGTTTTGTATGGGTCAGAGACGGCTAGGGCTGCTGGGGTAGTGTGGATCAGTCTGCTGAAGGACACACCTAAATGAATCCCTGCCAGAAGAAAATATGTATTTGAACCCAATCAATTATGGTTGTGACATACAGGTGGATATGCTGGGTACGGGCTAGACCTATCTATTTTCCCATAAACAACGCTATGTCCATTGTCGCCAACATTTCGTACCATATTACTCTTTAGTGATACACATTTAAGGGTGTGCGTTTACGGGTAGTACAGGACCTGGGTACCCTATTCCCGTCACGGTCGGGTACCCGGGTACCCGTGACTATTATTAGAATCATAACAAAAACCCGGAAGTATACACCGCGTCGGCACGTTCATGTACAGTACGTCCCCGCTCACTCCACTAGCAAGCTGCAGTGCGACTGCCGCGCTGGCATGGCGTGCTTACTTCCCCTGCATTCGGCAACTGAAAAAATGCACGGGCCTACTTTGCAACTCAGGGTTCCGCTAGACAAATTCTAGTCAAAACAGCGGCGGTCTAGTCAAAACCCTTTTCTAAGTAGTCCGGCGGTCTAGTGAAAAAGATGACAAGATATTAAGTTAAGTGCGCGGTTTTCAGAGCCAGATTGTCAACAGCGATCCCAGATTGCGTTGAGTTTACTCTCAGCTTGTAATAAATGTTGCCGCTCTCCATAATTGCACGCCTACAATGGCACGTCTTTTTCCAAAATAAATAAGGTTCAATGAACTAAATCCTTTGAGTGAGCTGACACGAAATGTAGCAAAAAAAGCCGACCGCTGGCCGCCGAGTTGATACAATAGAAGCAAATACCTCTCCTGCAGTATCAGGTTTCAAAACCACATTCCAGGTTCGGGTCCATGGGATCGTGAATTAATTCAGCACATTTTCCATTGATACCCCAAGAAGATTATTATACAATCACAGTAACAAATTGAAAGAAGTTTCGTACCCCATAAAACATTATCTTAATTAAAGATTAGCGAATTAAAGCTTGAACAAATAAGTACAGGGGGAAAAAAATACAAAAGTAAACCTCAGAAAAAACTTACTCAAAGGACAAATGTAACAAAACACTGATGCAATGTCAACCGCAAGTTATAGCATGGAGGTAGGAAACATGGTTATAGCGCAGCTGTCGGTAAATAGACTTCAAAGGCATCTCTTTATCACAATGACAACAAAGAAAGCACAATCATCCGTAAGGCCGCTATCTAGACATCGGGAAATTGTCGGTAAATGGACTTATAAGACGTTTTTACTCAGATGTTTTCTAACAATTTATCGGCACGCAATGAACAGAAAAGACGCTTGCCTTTCTGGAATAATGTGTCAAAATTTACAAAGGCAGTTTCGGGTAATAAAATTGATAAATTGGAGCCGGGTACCCGCAATCAGCGGTCGGGTTACGGGTACCCGGGTACCCGGCACGGCCTTATACACATTGCTCTTAAAAGCTTCCAAAATATAGCACAATCCGTTTCCAAGAAATTCCATGAAAAAAAGGTCGAGTCTGAGTGATACAAACGTGTTGCATTTTTGGTTCGCCGCAATTGCCGGAATACCTTCGTACGGTGCACCGAATCCTTCACTTGAAAATGGTCGTAGTGGAGAACCATCCAGCTGGGACCAGACTTTTTGCCGCGTACGATGACCTCGCGGATTTAGCGAGGTCACCGTGCGAAGGTCTTCATCGAATGGAGTGTATTTTATTTTAAATAATTTTTTATAAAACAGGGTTTCTCAAAAAGAACACTAATTATCAGATTTTTTAGATTTAAAAAGCATTGTATTTCTTTCATCAAGACCTTTTATTTGGTGTATAGTTTGAGCATTTTAGAGGAGGAACACTAATTTTGGGGCTTTTTAAAAATTTTACACAAAAAAACTAAGTAAGTTTTAGATCGGCATGATGGAGGAATCCTTCTTATTCCAGACCTACCATCAACTGTGTTTCCAGGTTTTGTTCGCAGTAGCGATGACGCTTCGCAGCCATTATTCCCCAGCGATCGGAAGCCCCTCTTGGTCACCACTGTGCACCTCAAGCATGGAAAGAATTGCTGGATTTTGTGTGAATTATGTGGCAAAATTCGCAGTAAATTTGTCATGCTTGTTGCGGCCATGTTGCCGTTTAGTCAGGTACCCTTGCTATTTATTTTATTACACAATTTTGAATGAAGGACGTCTGTGAGCAAACTTGTTCTAATCAATCGTGGCCGTTTTCCAAACCCGAACTTCGTCTCCGAGTGGGATTCATTTATGCACTTTGGCAAATCGTGATAAAGCTGGAACGAAGCCTAATTAGCCGAGTTTTAAAAACAGCTAGTTTGTGAACTTTGTGGCCGTTTTTAAAACGCCAGCTTAGATTCTCTTGCTCCATCACCGTTTAATGATGAACGAAGGCAAATTAGAGACGAAGCTGTTTTTTTTGTAAAACGGCCCATGTACTCCGCACTTTTTAAAGGTCGCCCCCTATTGACAATCCTTCCCCGGCCACCCAGCACGAGACCGAGGGACTTCCCCTCCTAGCTAGTTCCCCACATCGTACCTATACACTCTCTAGACTCATGGAGGAATAAAAGGAATTGTTACCTATAACGCACCCCCTCCCTAAAAAGAATTCCTGATAAACCACCACAAAAAAAAGGGGGGGGGGGGGGGGGGGGTTCTCTCTGTCTCATATCTTGCTTTATATATGCCGGCCCCCAACAGAAACAGAACCAGTAACTGAAATTCCTAAACGGATTGACTCTAAACATTTCTTAAGGGTTTTGGGGGGAAAGTTTTAAAAAGATTACCCCCCTCCGATCCCTCCTCAAATAAAAGTCAGATCTAGACCATTTCCCTTTCATAGAAAATACCTTAAAGTATTTGCTTTGAAATGTTGAGGGAATTAAATGTCCCAGTGGCATAATCTAGACTTGAATTGACCCCACCCCCTATCACCCAGTTAAAACAATTACACTAACAAACTAAAAGCATGAATATTATTTTAATAAAATGTGTCTCAGAGTTCAATATCTGTAGTTTCATATTAATATATTTCAATCAAAGCCAATAGAAACAATTAATCTGCAGCGTAATTAAAAGGTTATAACCTTGAAGGTTTAATTGAGTTGTAAGGCAGCATACACATACAATATAAAATCCACACAATTATACTATAGTCATTGCATTTCCACTTTAGTACCTCTTTGCCCATCATAATAAACTCATAATAAACTCATCATGTTTTATTCAACACTTTGAATGAAACAAAAGACAATTAAAAATCTAGTGTTGAAATGAAATGCACTAATAAGCCATTTACGTGTGACCCCCGAGTTAAATTTGAATAACATCTGGTACACTGACTTGCTCACACAGCTTGGCACCGTTGAACTTTAAATTCTCCAGACCAATAACACTGTTGCTATATTTCACGTGATTCGGGGCAAGCTCTTGCATAGTTACGTTAGAGACGCTCAGCACCAATACATGGTTCACAATGGGTGAGAATGGTACAAAGACACCAGACCATTCCGGAGCTGGGGGTTGCTAGCGTAAGGCTTGCCCCGAATCACGTGATATTGTCTTTGGTCTGGAGAATTCAAAGTTCAACAGTGCCAAGCTGTGTGAGGAAGTCAATGTACCAGATGTTATTCAAATTTAACTTGGGGTCACACGTAAATGGCTTATTAGACCCACCTAGTAAGCCCCGCCCACTAAGCCCCGCCCATTTATCTTTTGACCAATCACATGGCCCTGACCTATCTAGAGATAATTATACATCCACCATCTTAATCTTATACATCCACCATCTTAATCTTATACATCCACCATCTTAATCTTATACATCCACCATCTTAATCTTATACATCCACCATCTTAATCTTATACATCCACCATCTTAATCTTATACATCCACCATCTTAATCTTATACATCCACCATCTTAATCTTATACATCCACCATCTTATACTATATTTTATATCTTATTTAAATCATCAATAGTAATGTAACAAATTAAATATTTTACGAATTTTTAACTATGAAATAATGAAATTAACAATGTCAAAATTTTGGCATCTACAGCGTCTGTAAATCTTCACTTTAGTGTACCATACCTTTAAGTTTTAAAGGGCAACTTCTTAACCAGTTTGCGCCGGGATTATTGTAACATTCACCGAGCCGAGGCGCGGGGTTATTTTTAACGAAACTCGATCCGAGGCAAGTTCAGGCCGAAGGTACCGGGAAGCACAACCACACATTTCCGGCCTTGATCGCTGCTGACAGACATTTCGAGCCTTGCTCGAGACGTGTTAATGCGGCATCAGGTTTTAATCTGGGGAAAACTTTGCGTGTATATACATCCTCCTACGCAAACTGGTTAAATAGAAGTTAGTACATTGTTCAATGGCACCTAATTTCTTTTAAATTTCTTAGAAACATATCCATTGATTTTTTCGGAAAACTGGTATCGATTAGGAACAAAACAATAAGTGAAGGTAGTTTATGAAATTTACCCTGGGCATAATTGTTTACGCACAATAGCAAAATAATCCAGTAATTCGAGCGATTCACAATACCTATAAGCTGCCGTTGGAGGCGCAAATCCTGCTATACCCGCAGTGCATCATGGGAAAAAGTCGGCATCAGTTTGAAAAACTCATCAGTTTTTACGTCTTTTTGGACGCGCACGATTAAAGTTCCAATTTTTTTCTGCAAATAACAATGTTTTAATCATCGACGCTTCCGCATACATTTATGTTTGTGTTGTACCTCGCGTGAACAATGAAGAATAGATATTTCACTACAGTATGATATACGAAAGAAGTCGACCGTAAAGTTTAAAAGTGGCTCTTTTGAGTCAAACGCTTGGTGGCGCACTGCATTGTGAATCGCCCGAATTAGACCCCCAACATTTTGGTTTTTTTCTCATTGTATTCACCAAGCTGAAACTTGAACAAGTTAGTTGTTATACACCCTTCTTTAGGTGTATAGTGGCAGGAGCGTCAATATCTACAGATACGTGCACTCTATAATAGCACACTATTATTACTGCAATAATTACTGCAATTTACCGCAGTTAATATAATTTTACCAAAACAATTGCAAATATCTTATCTACCTGTAAGAAAGTGATATACCATGCACCCACCCTGTGGATGAAATCAAAATATCATGTCTGAAATCATTGGTTTTATCATGCAAATTTCTCTAATAAAAATCAATGCAAAAATTCAAGTCCGTTTCATTTTGCCATTTGATCAGCCCGTAAGTGAACCTCGTCAGTTTCCCTTTGTGGTTCAAGAGAAAAAAAATTACAAGATTTTATTTCTTTTTATACTTTTCATAGAAAGTATTTAGGATTTCGTCTTAGACGCTTCGTAGAAGGGTCTTAAGCATGGCTCAATTCCCTCTTTGAACTTGGTAAACTGACCAATCCCTAGGCTTGTTAGAGAAGAACAGTCCAGGCAGCAATCGAACGGCCTAGGGGTTCCAGATGGAGGGTTAGGATTGGCTACCATGTGGTCAGCGTTTAGACCAAAGATGTCTACCATAACTTTGGCCATGTTGTACTTGGTCATCTGCTCATTACCACACCAATGGAAGATGCCCTTTGCGGCAGATGGATCCTGAGAGAACAATTTGAAAAACATAAAATGATATAATGCCTATATATGAATGCGGGATCAGTAAAATCTAACACTGAATATGTACATTACATTTTTGTCATATAATGAGTGTCAAGGATTCCAATTGACCATTTGCGTGTGAAATTTGAATAATATCTGGTACACTGACTTGTTCACACAGCTTGGCACAGTTTACATTTAAATTCTCCAGACCAAAGACACTGTTGCCATATCACGAGATTCGGGGCAAGCCTTACGCTAGCAACCCCCGGCTCTGGAATGGTCTGGTGTCTTTGTACCATTCTCACCCATTGTGAACCATGTATTGGTGCTGAGCGTCTCTAACGTAACTATGCAAGAGCTTGCCCCGAATCACGTGAAATATAGCAACAGTGTATTTGGTCTGGATAATTTAAAGTCAAACTGTGCCAAGCTGTGTGAACAAGTCAGTGTACCAGATATTATTTAAATTCCACACGCAAATGGTCAATTGCGGGCCCCGTGCACGAACTCTCTCAGCGCAAAGAAAAGACGAGCTGGGGGCTCAATAGCAACGCCATCTTACCCAACTTCAATTTAGAGGGAGGATACACCATTTTAGGATACACAAATTTTACTACCGAATTATTAAGAAATATCTTGCTTATTTGAAAGTAAATAATGATTGTAGGCATCCAGCAAAATGATTGCGCTAGATATCCTATAATTGTTCCGAAAAATTAAACTATATAAAACTAAAATCCCAATCGCCGGATGGTAATTGCAAACAAACAAGAACAACATAAGAACCACTGCCCAAAGCAGGTGGAAAACTAACGCCGTTTTTCTTGCTTTTCTCCGCATCCATAATTGTAAAACTTTGAACAGGTCAGTTAAACGATATTTACTATAAAATACAACCCCTAAACCCACCCATTCAAGCAGTTGCCAATGATAATTCAAGCAATTACCAATGGTGTATCCTACCTTTAAGTGTCTAGTTCTCGCTATGATATTCTTTAATAATAACAACGCGGTTAAGAGAGTCAGCAAATAGACAAATCAATCCCACTGGTATATGAGTATCAAATGAACAAGTAGCGCATTAAGAGTAAGACGTACTCCCCCGGCCCCTGGGAAGTACGGTCGCTATGTGAACAGCGCCATAGCCTATATATGTTGCCCTATATATGTTTGTTTCGTGTACACAGCCATTATGTCTCTGAAGAAGATCTTGTTAACCAGTTCGCGCCGGGATTATTTTAACATCGCCAGGCCGACGGGCGGGATTATTTTTAACGAAACTCGATCTGAAGCAGGTTCAGGCTGATAGTGCGGGGAAGCACACCCACGCGTTTCCGGCTTTGCACGCTGCTGACATACATTTCCGAACTTGAACTTGGCGTGTTTATGCGTCATCGTTTTGAATTTGGGGAAATTTGTGCGTTTATATACGTCATCCGGCGCGAACTGGTTAAGATCAAAATATTAGGCCCTCTTAACTTCTTTGATTTGTATATTTCAGGTCATTCCAGCCAGTAAGCAGTTTGCAGCAGTTTTAATCTTATTCTTGTATTATTCTCAACACTTTTGTTAAGTTCCTTATAGTCCACCCACCTTAAGATAGAGATCTCCCATCTGTCGACAGACTTTTGCGATGTCTTGTACATGGGTCGGGTAACGAAGCTGGTAAGCGCACATGAGCGCCGGTTGGCTGGTATCCAGGAGGGCTTTAAAGAGGATGGTGACCGCACTCTCTCCAAGATACTCCACCTCACCGTACAGGACGGCCACTCGCAAGATGGCCGACGAGCACGCGCCTACAAAACAGTACATTCAAGTTGGTGTCAGTCAAATGGTTACTGATCAAAATGCTCCGTGATGAATTACATATATGTGACACGATCAAGCCGAATCAGTCGGATGTCGGGGAATCCCAAAAATGCACTGTATTCTTCGTTGGTATTTAAACAAATTTACATAACTCAACAACAAAACATCGTATCAACATGGGGTTTTCATGAAAACTTGTTTTTTGACCGCGGCCGACATCCGACTGATTTCGCTTGAGCGTGTCACATATGAAAGCTAGTTTGACTACATCAAGAGTTAATCAAACAATAATTAGGTTATAGTAAATGTCTCGACCGCATATTCAGCTTGATTGTGAAAGGTACATTTATTTTAAAAACAATTTTTCAACAACAAGCCATTTGAAATTCACTGAAAATTCACACTACTCATCGAGAGTGAGACCAATCCACACAGTGCACACACACACTGCTTGCTCCATTTGTGGATTGGCAGACTTTTTCTGCCTTTTTTGGTCATGCAAGGTGAGCGAGTAAGATTAGCCAATACCATGTGACCAACTTTAGTAGCCAATCAAGCTGCAGATTCTGTGGGTCAATGCTACAAGTCTTACCATTGGCTTGTACAGCCATCTCCCCGTCTAGCTTAGACTTGCCGTATTTGTTGAGAGGGTTGGTCTTATCGTGGACTTTATAAGGTGCGTCTTTACCATCGAAGACATAATCTGTGCTAAGGTAGATCAGGTAAGCTCCAATCTCACCTAGAAAACAATTAACAAAGACATGTATAGAGAAATGATTACTTCTTGTGATCGCAGTTTAGTTGTTATTTATATTTTAATGCTTACTTTGTGCTATATTCATTGTACATTTGATTGATGACGTTAACTATAACATTTTATATTTTTTTGTAGAGTATTAAAACAAAAAAGCCATGACCAGCAACCACTTGACAAATAATAAAACCACACAACTTAAAATAACATTTGTTTTTCATCATCCCCTTGAGAACGATTTTCGAATACTTGAATCGAAAAATGTTATTCGGAGTGATAATCAAATCTTTTGTCTCGGCACAACCCTTAACCAGTTCGCGCCGGATGACGTATATAAACGCAAACATTTCCCAAAATTCAAAACGGATGACGCATAAACACGCCAAGTTCAAGTTCGGAAATGTATGTCAGCAGTGCGCAAGGCCATAAATGCGTGGGTGTGCTTCCCGGCACTATCACCCTGAACACGCTTCAGATCGAGTTTCGTTAAAAATAATCTCCTCGTCGGCTCGGCGTTGTTAAAATAATCCCGGCGCGAACTGGTTAACAACATTAAAGATTTGGTATTTAATTCTTACCACAGATGGAGGTGATTGTTGACGTTGCTCCAACGTTCAAATTCTTGGTCTCCTCCGCCTGTTTTTCGACAACATCCGGCCTCCGTTCAGCAGCTGAATGCACCACTACATCAGGCTGCAAGTTAAAGGTAGGATACACCATTGGTAATTGCTTCTTGTGTTTTATAGTAAATATCGTTTAACTGACCTTTCCAAAGTTTTATAATTATGGATGTTGAGAAAAGCAAGAAAAAAAGCCGTTCGTTTCTACCTGGCGTTAGGCAGTGGTACTTATGCTGTTCTTGTTTTTTTCACAATCGCCAACCAGCGATCGAGAATTTTTGTGTATAAAATTCAATTTTACGGAACAATTACAGGATTTCTAACGCAATCATTTTGCTGGATGCCTACAATATTTATTTACTTTCAGATAAGTAAGCCGTTTCCTAGTAATTCGGTAGTAATTTTGTTTTTATATCTGAAAAAAGTGTATTCCTTCAGATATATAAACAGGCTAGACCGAGTTACTGGCCTCTAGTTATCGCTTTTTTAACATTTGGGCATTATCTTGCGCTACTAGAGGCCGAGCCAGAAGATATTTGAAATCCTATAAGCTCTAGAAAGTGGTTCAAAATGTCGCAAAAATCCACACAAATACTTAACAAAATACCTCTTAATCGTCTAAATAACCTTCCATATGTGTCCAAGCTGAGTTAACGAACTTCTAAGGTATTCACGATCAATTCTTGACCTGCAAATCAAGGAAATTCGACGCCAGTTTTCCAGCGCGTACTGAACTTGTGCATGGCCTCCATTTTTTGTTTCGAGCAAAAAATGCATTGTGGGTATTCTGTGACGTCACTGCCAAAGTGCGTGCCGACCGTACCACTATACGCGGGGTTGCTCTGCGATGTCACAGGTCAGTGTATCGCGCACGCGACGCGATACTCCGACCTGTGACATCGCAGAGCACCCCCGCGTATAGTGGTACGGTCGGCATGCACTTTGGCAGTGACGTCACAGGCAATCACAAAAATGGCGGCCATGCAAAAGTTCAGTACGCGCTGGAAAACTGGCGTCGAATTTCCTTGATTTGCAGGTCAAGAATTGATCGTGAATACCTTAGAAGTTCGTTAACTCGGCTTGGATACATATGGAAGGTTATTTAGACGATTTAGAGGTATTTTGTTAAGTATTTGTGTGGATTTTTGCGACATTTTGAACCACTTTCTAGAGCTTATAGGATTTCAAATATCTTCTGGCTCGGCCTCTAGTAGCGCAAGATAATGCCCAAATGTTAAAAAAGCGATAACTAGAGGCCAGTAACTCGGTCTATAAACAGGCAAGCATTGCGGACTGAAGCTCAAGCTTTTGAGGCAACTTATCCAATTTCTACCCGTTCTATTTGGGGTTACATAATCCTGTTCTTTTTTAAATTCATGTGAAAGATACATTTCATTGCCAAAATGTTGAGGGGAAAAGGCATTTTCTTTCTGTAGAGGTCAATAGCAGGTTATCTATTCCATCACGGTCCCAAACCCAAGTTAGTTTTACCTTGAAATCTGTGATGATGTTTTTGACGGCATCGCTGTCCCTCAAGTCTACCTTTTTCAAGAGGCCCTCAGCTCGGCTGTAGGCCAACCCCAGGACATCCCACGATGCCTTGGTAAACTCCTTCACCAACTCTCGTCCAAGCAATCCCGACGCACCGGTTATCAATACTTTTGGCATTGTTCAATTATTACTGGGGTTTAACTAAACAAACGGAACAAACGATAAGTTGCAAATGTGTCACACATGTCATGTCCAAGTCAATCTAGACTTGATCCAAGTCGGGATTCTGTGGTAACATTGCTCATGGTCATCCACACCGTGCGCCTCGCGTCACGTCCACGCTCATCAGTAGCGCGCCCTCATGCGCCGCCCATGCTTATGTGTGGTTCAGTTACTGCACTGATGACATGATGACATCACGGGTGCGTTCCACTTACGCGAACTGTTTGCGCGAACGTTCGCCTACGTTTTGAGTTTGCGTTAGTTGAAGTGGAACGATATTTTAAAAACTACGTTTTCAAAATGGCGGCGCCCATTGACAGTGACATCGTTTGGTTGGCTGCTCTTTGTCCAACTCATTATTTTTCTTTAAAAGATCCCTGTAACTGCTCAAAACAATCTACCATTTATAACGAAAAGTATGAAACGTAAATCAAAACTGTGAAAAGAACACTGCCGTCTGCTAACCTCTTCGCCATCTTTAAAATACGTCACTGGTCAACAGCGAACAGCTCGGAAGTTCGTTCGCCGTTTTCGCTAACGTTTGCCAACATAATTGGCGCACATTGCGTTCCACTCAAGCGAACAACGCTAACGTTGGCCAACGTTGGCAACGTTCGCGTAAGTGGAACGCACCCCACGTTGATGCCGATCGCGGAACGACAACCAGATGAGGGCGCCCTTTATCTAAGGCCAACAAAGCTTGCACATAATTATTCGGCCGGATTGACGAAAGCAAATTGGTAGTTAGCCTTGGTCAAGGCGAGTTCGTCGTTATCCGTCCGTCGTTATCCGTCCAGAAATACACTGTGCGCGCGCCCCACATATATGCTGCTAGCTTGCGCCCCATGCAAAGATACAGCGCGAACAGCGACCTCATACGGCCACTATTTATGCAAATCTACTGAGGCTACTTTTTCGCCTTGGATCATTGGGTTTTTGAAATCTTATGTTTTTCCTATATTTTGCGCCACATTTGTGGCGCATGACCTCGTATGCGAATACAGATAAGTATAGGCGGGGCTAAGATGTGAAGTGTCCAATCACAACGCGGTTGAAACCCGACGTCATCAAATTTGATGCAGCATGACATTTAAGACAAAATGGCAGATATTCAGCGTCGTCTTTCGTCCGAAGATCTGTCGTGTTGTTTGAATTTTGCAGCGAAAATATTATCCCTCGAAGATTTTAGACCCGAGCAGCGAAAGGCCATTAGAATCCTTTCTTCGTCGTCTTTGTGAATTTGCCGACAGGTTATGGGAAATCCGTCATTTTTCAGGCAGCCTGAGCCCCATTTTGCTCGGAGCTCGCACGTACGGCCAGTTTGCGTCAGTTTTCAGCGTGTTCGGTCAGTTTCTTATCGCCGCATAATCGGCATTAACCCAGGCATGCTGGTCTGTGCAGTATCGCTACATTGTGGTTCAAGCATGGTCCAACGCTGTGGGGAGGGGGCATATTTACGGCTGCAGAACCAACCTTCAAAGTGTTCGCAATACGTAATTTAAACAGGGACAAGTGCCTTATATCCCCAATAACTCCTCAGATTATTTTCTTGGCAAAATTCAGCCGGCAAGGCATTTTATTATCAGAGTTCCGCGTTTTACCGAGCCATGGTTTTCAGATCAGCTGGATTAGATGTGTGCGACATAATGTAGGGCCGAGTTCGACACGTTTCAATAGAGTCGCGGCCTTCTCCAGTCACCGCGGTTGAAAACTCAAAACTAAGCAGCTAAACACAACTAGTTTTGACCATAACTTTGTCAACACTCAAGAAAATACCCAGCAAAACGAGCGAAAATAACGAAAATCTTCATGTGTAATCTACAAGCCTTCGTAAAAATCACTCAACTTTCTCTGATAAAATATGTCAACGATGGCGGTGTTCGTAAACACTTGCGAGCTAGCTATGACCTTTCACCGCTAGCTCAAATTATGCAGTTTCTACGCAACGATCGACCAATAAGAAAACGACTATAAAGGTCAGCTTAATCTATTAGCATAATGAGCACCGCCCCCAAAACCTAATGATCCAAGGCGTTCGAGTATCCTCAGTTAGTTTGCATATAATAGTGGCCGCGTGAGGTCGTTGTTTGAGCTCCGATTACCGCTGCGCTGTACGTACGGACGGGTAACGATGAACGCCTTGACCAAGGCTAATTGGTAGTCTTAACTCCATGGTAACTCCATGGTAAGTCCGACTTGGGTCAAGTCTAAAGTCAATCATGATAACAATTCTCTTGTATCTATACTATAAAAGATGTAAAATGCGCCATCTTGTCCCTGGGCGCCGCCATCTTAGAAATCTTGGAACGCAGGGCCGCGCCATCTTGGCGCGTGGTTGGCGCCATGTTGGCTTTTGGTCGGGCGACTCGTCGCCGCGCGCGTGTGCGGCCGGCGTCGGTGCGGCGGGGTGCCGGACCGTTCGCGACGGGGAATCCCCCGGGGAATCCCCCGGGGAATAAGATTTAAAAAAAAATCGTATTCGTCCCGTGGTGAGATTTAAAAGAAACGGACGTTACCGATAAACGCGTAATCGCTTTTCGATTGCCTGTCGATGTCTGCGGGCCTTTTTGCGTGAACTATTGCGTTATTTTTGCATTGTCCTTGCCCGGAGTTCGGGCCGAAGCCTTCCCGAAATCGTACTACCGTAACTCGGTTGCCGAATTGTTGGCCGTTTGCGATTAAGCGGCGGCTGCATGCGTTACGCGAAGCCTTCGCAAATTGATTGTATCCGCCTTGCTCGCGCGGTGGCCGAGTTGGTGCCGAGTTTGTTTTTCGCGATTGGGCGGCCCCGTCACGTGTTATTTGACCTTTACACTCCATTGGTTATTGCGGAGTTTGAGCGCCAGCTTCATTTTCGGCTTCGAATTTTGTGCGCATCGACCACATTTCAGTCACAGGCTTGGAACGTTAAAAAATGATTTATTCCTTTCGTGTTGCCTTTTGGGCAAATTTCGTTGCTTCACATTGTCGATACTTAAATATTACAACATTATCTGTCTCAAAACACTCCGAAACATAACGCTATTGCCTCAATTTTAACTTTGATCGTGCAAAAATGTCGCGAAATTGTATGGCGATGGTGGATATGAATATGCAAATTAGAAACGTGACTGCATTACGTCAGTTGAGGGCGCACTGTCAGATGGCCGGCCTGTTGGGTTTTTTAATCAGGATTTTCACGATGATGTAAACTCAGAAATCCCGAAGTGGTTCGTATTGTTTCCCGTACGATTCCCGTTAAAAAATAACAAGACGCAGGCAGCATGCAAGCGAAGGTGGACTGCCTATTGAGTATTATTAGTTCGAAGATCGGGAAGTATTTTTACAAAGATTGTTTGTTATTCAGACTCGATGGTATTCTACGGAGCCCCTAAAGGGACATATGACGAATACAAATCACCGTTACGAAATAATTTGAGTATTTTATTTCGTGCACTCAAAATAACTTATTTCGTGAGCTCGAAATGTTGTCGTGGCCACGAAATGACTTCTTGCGCTCCAAGAATATCTGTTCGTGAGCTCGAAATAATTTCGTGCGCTCGAAATACTTTCTAGCTGGTACTCTACTCGCTAAGTTTCGCGATTTGTTTGTCATACAATCCATTATGTTTTTAAGACGTCAACAAGGGGTGCGTTCCACTTACGCGAACTGTTTGCGCGAACGTTCGCCAACGTTTTGAGTTGGCGTTAGGGGGAGTGGAACGATATTTTAAAAACTACGTTTTCAAAATGGCGGCGCCCGGTGAAAGTGACAACGTTTGGTTCGCTGCTTTTTGTCCAACTCATTATTTTTCTTTAAAAGATCCCTGTGACTGCTCAAAACAATCCACCGTTTATAACGAAAAGTATAAAACGTAAATAAAAACCGTGAAAAGAACCCTGCCGTCTGCTAACCGCTTCGCCATCATTAAAATACGTCACTGGCCAACAGCGAACAGCTCGGAATGTCGTTCGCCGTTTTCGCTAACGTTGGCCAACATAATTGGCGCACATTGCGTTCCACTCACGCGAACAACGCTAACGTTGGCCAACGTTGGCAACGTTCGCTGGAGTGGAACGCACCCCAGGTGTATCTATAAGTTACGATTTCACCCAGCTAGCAGGTGCCGCGCGAAGCGCGGCATCCTGCTAGTCTACTACAATGTAGTATGGTTACTAGGTGAACAGCGCCCTCATACAATGGCGCACTGAGCCCAGAGTAATGGACCGATCCGGCCTGTCAATCACTACGCGCGCATTGACCAATAAGATGACGAGTTTTGTTCAGGTACCTTAGCAACAGTTGCTACAGGCGTGGTCCGCCATTAGCTCGGTCAAACTATCACATGTGGTTAGAAACGTGTACACAAACAAATGGCTTCGGTACGAAAAAGCACCGTATTTGTCAATCAAAATACGGCTGTATGGAGTTTAAAAAATTGTCAAAAATATCCATGAAATGGTCATGAAATATGTAAATAACACGCTGGTACTCGGATTATGACATCATTTTTTCCCCGTTAAATACCAAAACAAACCTCGAAAATGAGAATTATCGTTGAACTCGTGTGACGTGAACGGCGGGAATGTCAAGAACTTAAGATAAACAAGGTCAAGGACAGTGCAGTCTAAGGTAGGATAGGGGCCTATGTAGAGTTAATAGTAATAATCTACATGTATAGCAGTCTATTAATTAGGCTATGGTTTAATCCTGTTGTGACAAAATACGCGATTTATTCCCGTACCGGTACTGTGACTTTATACCAAGCAACACCGTCCATACAAATTGACATGCATGCATGCTTCATTTCCCCCAACTGCAACTTAACCATCCTCCATGTACTGTTCATACCGTTCCTGAAAATAATGGTCATCCTTTTAGTTCGCCCGCTAGCTTACTGATAGTAATTTTGTCCTCGCCTAAAGTTTAAATCAACATTTTCGTTGTACGTGTTCTACGCCTAGCCTAGCGTGCATGTACATGTACATGTACGTGTGTGCAACTTGACCGAGGTAATGGCGTCGCCATACCGTTGCTAAGGTGGGCGGGGCTTATGGTCAAATCCGGATCGGTCCAATGAGAGTCCCAAACTTGGAGAAGATTGCAAAATTAAACAAGCAGTAAGGTAGGATACACCATTGGTAATTGCTTGACTTATCATGAATGGGTAGATTTATTTTTGGGGGGTGTTTTTTATAGTAAATATCGTTTAACTGAGCTGTCCGAAGTAAATTACAGTCATGGATGCCAGGAAAAGCACAAAAAACAAAATTTGTTTTTAACCGGCGTCGAGCAGTTATTCTTATGTTATTTTTGTTTTATTACGATCACCATCCATCGATCGCGAATTTTTCGGAATCATTACAAAAATTACAGGATATCTAGCGCAATCCGTTGGCTGGATGCCTACAAACATTATTTACTATCAAATAAGTAAGATATTTCTTAATATAAAAATTCAGTAGTAACATTTTTCGATATCTGTAAATGGTGTATCCTACCATAGCAAGGAACATTGCTCTATGATCCTACCATGGAAATTTAAAAAGGATCCTACCTAGTTTAAGCAGTATCTGCGAATTCATTGAAATGGCTTAACCCATGGTATTTTGGCTAGAAACCCTGCCAGACACATCAGATTGCATACTTTGTCATATTGACTTGTGTGCAGAGTCCAGCAAGGTCAAGCAGTCAGATGCACTGTGCTGGGTCTGGCAGGGTTAGGGTTATGAAAATTGGTCTGAAAATACACTTTATTGTGGAATTCAACCAGATGTTATTGTAAAGGGACCAACTGAGTATGATTCCCTCAATAATGTTCTCTCAAAATATCCCAATGTTTACATAAAATGTGTTTTTTTGGTGGGCATGTGGAATTATCCCGATGTGTTTGAATGTTGATCCACCCCCCCCCCCCCCCCGCCCCGCCCCCCCCCCCCCCCCCCCGGCCCCGCCCCCCCCCCCCCCCCCCCCCCCTCCTCCTACTCCCCCCCCCCCCTCCCACTCCCCCCCCTCCTCCCACTCCCCCACTCCCTTCCCCCCCCCTTCCCCCTCCCCTCCCCCTCCCCCTCCCTTCCCCCTCCCCCTCCCCCTACGGCGCATATGTGACCCGCTCTGCAAAAATGGGTATTATGGTGCAAAATAATGAAATCGAGTTATATTCATGGTTACAATGCCTACAGCGTAAGCTTCCAGTATATAATAGAGCTCCATAGCTACTCCCGTTCTGGAGATATAACATGTTTGCTTTTGATTACTTCCTTGCAGTTCAAATTACACAACTGAAAAAACAGGCTTTGAAAAAGCCGGCTTTGTTGTAGAACAACAGAACGATGAACACAAAATGGGCGTGTATTCCACTTTAAACATCAAAATCAACATTCCTTTGAATGAAACCTGAAAATATTGGTGTTAAAGATGTCATTAATGGCAAAAAATGTAAATCACATTTTGATGAAATGTTTATCCTCTCAACCTTGAGTGGTCCATAACATGATAGTGCACAGGGCGACTTAATACCCTTTATTGCAGAGCCGGTCTCATATATTATGTCATGACTAGACTGTTGATATATCATCAGCATGATAAAGCATGGAGGAAGAAACAGTAAATGTGACCCTGGCCTAGAGCATGGAGCTAGTCCAAAGTAAAGTCGAAACAAAACCAACTCACCAAACAGCAGATCATCTGTACAAAAAGAGCAACAAATTAACAATATCCTTTCAACTCAAGTTTCAGTTCGTCAGCCGCAAGTTCGAAACTCGTCGTATCGGCTAGCTAAATTGTAAATGGCATATGCTGTTTATAGCTCCATGCACAAACGGAGTTTTTTAAACGGACGTTTTGTTATAGAAATCAGTCAGTCATGAGTGGCCGTAATGCATATGATACGTGTAGTTTTATTAGTGCGTACTAAAATATAAACAATAGAACCACCACTCACCAGTAGATGAGCAGGCAGCGCCCCAACTTCAATGTCGTGTTTTTGTGAGTAGAAAGTTAATGCCAATTGTACATACATGGACATGTAAGTATATTCTTACGTGTCTGTATTTAAATTGGTGGAAAGGACATCACCATCTCCCATTGAATTCTACGGGTACCGTCAAAAAAGAGTGCAAGCTTCACTGCACGCGCAAATATAGCGCAATTCCCGAAGGCGCACTTGACTAAAGTCTGCATGACCCGCAAAAAAAACACACGACTGGGCGCGGCAAGGTAGGTTTAAAGGTGGATACACCATTTGCAGATATCGAAAATATTTACTACCAAATTATATTACTTATACTACCTTACTTATCTAAAAGTAAATAGTGATTCTAGGCATCCAGCAAACTAAATGATTGCGCTAGATATCCTGTAATTATTCAAAAAAATATAATTTTATAAAGAAGATAATTCACGATCGCGAAAACACATAAACTTAAGAATAACTCAGTGCTCGACGCCGGTTAATAAAAACAAACGCTAATTTTCGTGCTTTTCTCGGCATTCATGATTGTAAAACTTCAGTTCGGACAGGTCAGTGAAACGATATTTACTATAAAATAGAACCCCCCAAATCTACCCATTCATGATAATTCAAGCAATTACCAATGGCCTACAACTCAAGTTTGAATTATCTCTTTCTCAGTTTTCTTTTGTTGTTGAGGATGTTGTTTTGATGTTTTAGTATTTCGTGTTCTTTAACTAGAGCTGAATTTAAATGAGATGCTAAAAATCATCGGAATTTGGCGGTTAATTAACTTGGGATTCGTCCAGTTTATATTTATTTGTTACACAAACAATGATATCCTGAAAGGGTTAATCAAATGCACCGATTTATCTTTATTGTTAATCGTCCAAATTACTTGTCTCTTTGTGTCGTATTTCTCAGGTTGTGAAGATTTATCTATAAAGGCGTCTAAAACTATAAAACTTAAATTAGTGTGGTAGCCCGATTTGCAACATCGTTATCATGGCTACGATCTTGCTGCGCCATGTTGTCGCACCCACTGATCTCTACAAACTGGATAGGTCAAGCGGCTCTGCACGTGAAGCCATTGGCGGCCATATTGGGATATTCAAAACATAGCAGGCGTACACACGTTTGTATAGCGCACGACCGAGAAAACTCATTTAATATCACAGGAAACGAAGTTAACGTCGCAAAAACGATCCAGTTTGATTAAGAAAATTAAGTTAAACATAATAACACCCAATAATGAGATGTATACGCCAAGTTTGAATATTAAAAAGCCCTATTTTCGGGAAAAGATATGAGACCAAAATTTTGTTTTAACATTTCCAACATCATAACCTTATGCACAAACCATAGGAAAAATAAAAACGAGTTTTGTTTGGATCAAGGAAATTCTTAAATTTTTGGGTTTAATTTTATATCCAGACACTAAAAAGTGCCAGTTTTATAATAAAATAAATTATAAAATTTCAGTGCGCGCACGTGCGATCATTGCATTGTATTGGATATCCCAACATGGCCGCCGGTGACTTCACGGCTCGCTATCCCATCAATGTACGATCGACCTATCCAGTTTGTAGAGACTAGCAGGATGCCGCGCTTCGCGCGGCACCTGCTAGCTGGGTGAAATCGTAACTTATAGATACACCTTGTTGACGTCTTAACCAGTTCGCGCCGGGATTATTTTAACATCGCCGAGCCGACGGGCGGGATTATTTTTAACGAAACTCGATCCGAAGCGTGTTCAGGCCTATAGTGCTGGGTAGCACACCCACGCATTTCCGGCCTTGCGCGCTGCTGACATACATTTCCGAACTTGAACTTGGCGTATATATTCGTCATCCGTTTTGAATTTGGGGAAATTTTTGCGTTTATATTCGTCATCCGGCGCGAACTGGTTAAAAACATAATGGATTGTATGACAAACAAATCGCGAAACTTAGCGAGTAGAGTACCAGGTAGAAAGTATTTCGAGCGCACGAAATTATTTCGAGCTCACGAACAGATATTCTTGGAGCGCACGAAGTCATTCCGTGGCCACGAAAACATTTCGAGCTCACGAAATAAGTTATTTTGAGTGCACAAAATAAAATACTCAAATTATTTCGTAACGGTGATTTTTATTCGTCATATGTCCCTTTAGGGGCTCCGTAGAATACCATCGACTCTGAATAACAAACAATCTTTGTAAAAATACTTCCCGACTTCCGAACTAATAATACTCAATAGGCAGTCCATCTTCGCTTGCATGCTGCCTGCGTCTCGTGATTTTTTAACAGGAATCGTACGGGAAACAATACGAACCACTTCGGGATTTCTGATTTACATCATCGTGAAAATCGTGATTAAAAAACCCAACAGGCCGGCCACCTGACAGTGCGCCCTCAACTGACGTAATGTAGTCACGTTTCTAAATTGCATATTCATTTCCACCATCGCCGTACAATTTCGCGACATTTTTGCACGATCAAAGTTGAAATTGAGGCAATAGCGATATGTTTCGGAGTGTTTTGAGACAGATAATGTTGTAATATTTAAGTATCGACAATGTGAAGCAAAGAAATTTGCCCAAAAGGCAACACGAAAGGAATAAATCATTTTTTAACGTTCCCAAAGCTGTGACTGAAACGTGGTCGACGCGCACGAATTCGAAGCCGGCGCTCAACTGGTACTATGTTTACTCCGCAATAACCAAGGAAGTATAAATCGGGGCACCAGCTCAAATAACACGGGACGGGGCCGCCCAATCGCGAACAACAAACTCGGCACCAACTCGGCCACCGCGCAAGCAAGGCGGATACAATTAATTTCCGAAGGCTTCGTGTAACGCATGTAGCCGCCGCTTAATCGCAAACAGCCAACAATTTGGTAACCGAGTTACGGTAGTACGATTTCGGGAAGGCTTCGGCCCGAACTCCGGGCAAGGACAATGCAAAAATAACGCAATAGTTCACGCAAAAAGGCCCACAGACATCGACAGGCAATCGAAAAGCGATTACGCGTTTATCGGTAAC
Source organism: Crossaster papposus (assembly GCA_037893245.1). Taxonomy (NCBI): domain Eukaryota; kingdom Metazoa; phylum Echinodermata; class Asteroidea; order Velatida; family Solasteridae; genus Crossaster; species Crossaster papposus. The sequence continues at coordinate 55,684 of JBAIAA010000886.1, read as the reverse complement.
GTCCGTTTCTTTTAAATCTCACTTCGGACGAATACGATTTTTTTTTAAATCTTATTCCCCGGGGGGATTCCCCGTCGCGAACGATCCGGCACCCCGCCGCACCGACGCCGGTGGCACGCACGCGCGGCGACGAGTCGCCCGACCAAAAGCCAACATGGCGCCAACCACGCGCCAAGATGGCGCGGCCCTGCGTTCCAAGATGGCGGCGCCCAGGGACAAGATGGCGAATTTAACATCTTTTATAGTATAGACTAGCAGGATGCCGCGCTTCGCGCGGCACCTGCTAGCTGGGTGAAATCGTAACTTTTAGATACACCTTGTTGACGTCTTAAAAACATAATGGATTGTATGACAAACAAATCGCAAAACTTAGGGAGTAGAGTACCAGCTAGAAAGTATTTCGAGCGCACGAAATTATTTCTAGCTCACGAACAGATATTCTTGGAGCGCACGAAGTCATTTCGTGGCCACGAAAACATTTCGAGCTCACGAAATAAGTTATTTTGAGTGCACGAAATAAAATACTCAAATTATTTCGTAACGGTGATTTTTATTCGTCATATGTCCCTTTAGGGGCTCCGTAGAATACCATCGAGTCTGAATAACAAACAATGTTTGTAAAAATACTTCCCGACTTTCGAACTAATAATACTCAATAGGCAGTCCATCTTCGCTTGCATGCTGCCTGTGTCTCGTTATTTTTTAACAGGAATCGTACGGGAAACAATACGAACCACTTCGGGATTTCTGAGTTTACATCATCGTGAAAATCCTGATTAAAAAACCCAACAGGCCGGCCATCTGACAGTGCGCCCTCAACTGACGTAATGCAGTCACGTTTCTAATTTGCATATTCATATCCACCATCGCCCTACAATTTCGCGACATTTTTGCGGGATCAAAGTTGAAATTGAGGCAATAGCGATATGTTTCGGAGTGTTTTTAGACACATAATGTTGTAATATTTAAGTATCGACAATGTGAAGTAAAGAAATTTGCCCAAAAGGCAACACGAAAGGAATAAATCATTTTTTAACGTTCCCAAGCTGTGACTGAAACGTGGTAGACGCGCACCAATTCGAAGCCGGCGCTCAACTGGTATTATGTTTACTCCGCAATAACCAAGGAAGTATAAATCGGGGCACCAGCTCAAATAACACGTGACGGGGCCGCCCAATCGCGAAAAAACAAACTCGGCACCAACTCGGCCACCGCGCAAGCAAGGCGGATACAATCAATTTGCGAAGGCTTCGCGTAACGCATGTAGCCGCCGCTTAATCGCAAACAGCCAACAATTCGGCAACCGAGTTACGGTAGTACGATTTCGGGAAGGCTTCGGCCCGAACTCTGGGCAAGGACAATGCAAAAATAACGCAATAGTTCACGCAAAAAGGTCCGCAGACATCGACAGGCAATCGAAAAGCGATTACGCGTTTATCGGTAACGTCCGTTTCTTTTAAATCTCACTTTTAAATCTTCTTCCCCGGGGGATTCCCCGTCGCGAACGATCCGGCACCCCGCCGCACCGACGCCGGCGGCACGCGCGCGCGGGGACGAGTCGCCCGACCAAAAGCCAACATGGCGCCAACCACGCGCCAAGATGGCGCGGCCCTGTGTTCCAAGATGGCGCGGCCCTGTGTTCCAAGATGGCGGCGCCCAGGGACAAGATGGCGCATTTGTCATCTTTTGTAGTATAGATCAGTGGTCGCACCATGCGCCTTTTGCGATCTTAACACATAGAGGGCGCTAGTGGTGCTCATAGCAAAAAACTGGTTATATTGTTTCTTTTTGTTCAATCGTTTTGGGGATTTGAGTACACGATTTTGCGTAAATCTTGCCAGTTGAAAATTCTCAAAGAAATTGACCCAAATACCTCCCGAACTAGCTCTTGGTTCATGACCGTTTGTGACTGCCAAAACGCACTCCTGATGTGGTATTATTGTCTAATTTAAAAATGCCATATATGGCACATTTACAGTCGATGCATTTAACGCGCGACGCCATGTTTAACATTTTGTTACTTTGTAAAATCAATCCTTTCAAACATCGCGTGTACCTTTGTCGTCCCTCTACAACGTAAGATATAGGTTTTGGGGCAAAAAAACAAGGCTTCCAAAATACATATTGTACAGAAATTGCGCAGTTGAGAAGAAAAAAATTCGTACATGACGTGACGTTCAGGAACGCGCGAGCGCATTACATTCAGGCGTGCAGTTTTCGAAATACGCGCGCAATACGCACTGAATAGCCAGTACTGCGTCGTTTACGTATTTTTCACGGCCAGGGGTTAGTAAATATGAACACACGCGCGCCCATGGTGGTGAGGTTGCCCGATTTACCGCCCCCCTGTGGCCGCCGCTGCGCCTGGCGCTGCTGTTAATAAAGCAGTGCGCCCCCTGTTGGTCGTGCGATCACAAGCGATTGGAGAAGACTAGCAGGATGCCGCGCTTCGCGCGGCACCTGCTAGCTGGGTGAAATCGTAACTTATACTACACCTTGTTGACGTCTTAAAAACATAATGGATTGTATGACAAACAAATCGCGAAACTTAGCGAGTAGAGTACCAGCTAGAAAGTATTTCGAGCTCACGAACAGATATTCTTGGAGCGCAAGAAGTCATTTCGTGGCCACGACAACATTTCGAGCTCACGAAATAAGTTATTTTGAGTGCACGAAATAAAATACTCAAATTATTTCGTAACGGTGATTTTTATTCGTCATATGTCCCTTTAGGGGCTCCGTAGAATACCATCGAGTCTGAATAGTAGAGTACCAGCTAGAAAGTATTTCGAGCTCACGAACAGATATTCCTGGAGCGCACGAAGTCATTTCGTGGCCACGACAACATTTCGAGCTCACGAAATAAGTTATTTTGAGTGCACGAAATAAAATCCTCAAATGATTTCGTAACGGTGGTTTTTATTCGTCATATGTCCCTTTAGGGGCTCCGTAGAATACCATCGACTCTGAATTAATAATAACAAACACAATCTTTGTAAAAATACTTCCCGACTTCCGAACTAATAATACTCAATAGGCAGTCTATCTTCGCTTGCATGCTGCCTGCGTCTCGTGAATTTTAACAGGAATCGTACGGGAAACAATACGAACGAACCACTTCGGGATTTCTGTTTTACAATCATCGTGAAAATCATGATTAAAAAAAACCAACAGACCGGCCGTCTGTCAGTACGCCCTCAACTGACGTAATGCAGTCACGTTTCTAATTTGCATATTCATATCCACCATCGCCATACAATTTCGCGACATTTTTGCGGGATCAAAGTTGAAATTGAGGCAATAGCGATATGTTTCGGAGTGTTTTGAGACAAATAATGTTGTAATATTTAAGTATCGACAATGTGAAGCAAAGACATTTGCCCAAAAAGCAACACGAAAGGAATAAATCATTTTTTAACGTTCCCAACCTGTGACTGAAACGTGGTAGACGCGCACGAATTCGAAGCCGGCGCTCAACTGGTACTATGTTTACTCCGCAATAACCAAGGAAGTATAAATCGGGGCACCAGCTCAAATAACACGTGACGGGGCCGCCCAATCGCGAAAAACAAACTCGGCACCAACTCGGCCACCGCGCAAGCAAGGCGGATACAATTAATTTCCGAAGGCTTCGTGTAACGCATGTAGCCGCCGCTTAATCGCAAACAGCCAACAATTTGGTAACCGAGTTACGGTAGTACGATTTCGGGAAGGCTTCGGCCCGAACTCCGGGCAAGGACAATGCAAAAATAACGCAATAGTTCACGCAAAAAGGCCCACAGACATCGACAGGCAATCGAAAAGCGATTACGCGTTTATCGGTAACGTCCGTTTCTTTTAAATCTCACTTCGGACGAATACGATTTTTTTTTAAATCTTATTCCCCGGGGGGATTCCCCGTCGCGAACGATCCGGCACCCCGCCGCACCGACGCCGGTGGCACGCACGCGCGGCGACGAGTCGCCCGACCAAAAGCCAACATGGCGCCAACCACGCGCCAAGATGGCGCGGCCCTGCGTTCCAAGATGGCGGCGCCCAGGGACAAGATGGCGAATTTAACATCTTTTATAGTATAGACTAGCAGGATGCCGCGCTTCGCGCGGCACCTGCTAGCTGGGTGAAATCGTAACTTTTAGATACACCTTGTTGACGTCTTAAAAACATAATGGATTGTATGACAAACAAATCGCAAAACTTAGGGAGTAGAGTACCAGCTAGAAAGTATTTCGAGCGCACGAAATTATTTCTAGCTCACGAACAGATATTCTTGGAGCGCACGAAGTCATTTCGTGGCCACGAAAACATTTCGAGCTCACGAAATAAGTTATTTTGAGTGCACGAAATAAAATACTCAAATTATTTCGTAACGGTGATTTTTATTCGTCATATGTCCCTTTAGGGGCTCCGTAGAATACCATCGAGTCTGAATAACAAACAATGTTTGTAAAAATACTTCCCGACTTTCGAACTAATAATACTCAATAGGCAGTCCATCTTCGCTTGCATGCTGCCTGTGTCTCGTTATTTTTTAACAGGAATCGTACGGGAAACAATACGAACCACTTCGGGATTTCTGAGTTTACATCATCGTGAAAATCCTGATTAAAAAACCCAACAGGCCGGCCATCTGACAGTGCGCCCTCAACTGACGTAATGCAGTCACGTTTCTAATTTGCATATTCATATCCACCATCGCCCTACAATTTCGCGACATTTTTGCGGGATCAAAGTTGAAATTGAGGCAATAGCGATATGTTTCGGAGTGTTTTTAGACACATAATGTTGTAATATTTAAGTATCGACAATGTGAAGTAAAGAAATTTGCCCAAAAGGCAACACGAAAGGAATAAATCATTTTTTAACGTTCCCAAGCTGTGACTGAAACGTGGTAGACGCGCACCAATTCGAAGCCGGCGCTCAACTGGTATTATGTTTACTCCGCAATAACCAAGGAAGTATAAATCGGGGCACCAGCTCAAATAACACGTGACGGGGCCGCCCAATCGCGAAAAAACAAACTCGGCACCAACTCGGCCACCGCGCAAGCAAGGCGGATACAATCAATTTGCGAAGGCTTCGCGTAACGCATGTAGCCGCCGCTTAATCGCAAACAGCCAACAATTCGGCAACCGAGTTACGGTAGTACGATTTCGGGAAGGCTTCGGCCCGAACTCTGGGCAAGGACAATGCAAAAATAACGCAATAGTTCACGCAAAAAGGCCCGCAGACATCGACAGGCAATCGAAAAGCGATTACGCGTTTATCGGTAACGTCCGTTTCTTTTAAATCTCACTTTTAAATCTTCTTCCCCGGGGGATTCCCCGTCGCGAACGATCCGGCACCCCGCCGCACCGACGCCGGCGGCACGCGCGCGCGGGGACGAGTCGCCCGACCAAAAGCCAACATGGCGCCAACCACGCGCCAAGATGGCGCGGCCCTGTGTTCCAAGATGGCGCGGCCCTGTGTTCCAAGATGGCGGCGCCCAGGGACAAGATGGCGCATTTGTCATCTTTTGTAGTATAGATCAGTGGTCGCACCATGCGCCTTTTGCGATCTTAACACATAGAGGGCGCTAGTGGTGCTCATAGCAAAAAACTGGTTATATTGTTTCTTTTTGTTCAATCGTTTTGGGGATTTGAGTACACGATTTTGCGTAAATCTTGCCAGTTGAAAATTCTCAAAGAAATTGACCCAAATACCTCCCGAACTAGCTCTTGGTTCATGACCGTTTGTGACTGCCAAAACGCACTCCTGATGTGGTATTATTGTCTAATTTAAAAATGCCATATATGGCACATTTACAGTCGATGCATTTAACGCGCGACGCCATGTTTAACATTTTGTTACTTTGTAAAATCAATCCTTTCAAACATCGCGTGTACCTTTGTCGTCCCTCTACAACGTAAGATATAGGTTTTGGGGCAAAAAAACAAGGCTTCCAAAATACATATTGTACAGAAATTGCGCAGTTGAGAAGTAAAAAATTCGTACATGACGTGACGTTCAGGAACGCGCGAGCGCATTACATTCAGGCGTGCAGTTTTCGAAATACGCGCGCAATACGCACTGAATAGCCAGTACTGCGTCGTTTACGTATTTTTCACGGCCAGGGGTTAGTAAATATGAACACACGCGCGCCCATGGTGGTGAGGTTGCCCGATTTACCGCCCCCCTGTGGCCGCCGCTGCGCCTGGCGCTGCTGTTAATAAAGCAGTGCGCCCCCTGTTGGTCGTGCGATCACAAGCGATTGGAGAAGACTAGCAGGATGCCGCGCTTCGCGCGGCACCTGCTAGCTGGGTGAAATCGTAACTTATACTACACCTTGTTGACGTCTTAAAAACATAATGGATTGTATGACAAACAAATCGCGAAACTTAGCGAGTAGAGTACCAGCTAGAAAGTATTTCGAGCTCACGAACAGATATTCTTGGAGCGCAAGAAGTCATTTCGTGGCCACGACAACATTTCGAGCTCACGAAATAAGTTATTTTGAGTGCACGAAATAAAATACTCAAATTATTTCGTAACGGTGATTTTTATTCGTCATATGTCCCTTTAGGGGCTCCGTAGAATACCATCGAGTCTGAATAGTAGAGTACCAGCTAGAAAGTATTTCGAGCTCACGAACAGATATTCCTGGAGCGCACGAAGTCATTTCGTGGCCACGACAACATTTCGAGCTCACGAAATAAGTTATTTTGAGTGCACGAAATAAAATCCTCAAATGATTTCGTAACGGTGGTTTTTATTCGTCATATGTCCCTTTAGGGGCTCCGTAGAATACCATCGACTCTGAATTAATAATAACAAACACAATCTTTGTAAAAATACTTCCCGACTTCCGAACTAATAATACTCAATAGGCAGTCTATCTTCGCTTGCATGCTGCCTGCGTCTCGTGAATTTTAACAGGAATCGTACGGGAAACAATACGAACGAACCACTTCGGGATTTCTGTTTTACAATCATCGTGAAAATCATGATTAAAAAAAACCAACAGACCGGCCGTCTGTCAGTACGCCCTCAACTGACGTAATGCAGTCACGTTTCTAATTTGCATATTCATATCCACCATCGCCATACAATTTCGCGACATTTTTGCGGGATCAAAGTTGAAATTGAGGCAATAGCGATATGTTTCGGAGTGTTTTGAGACAAATAATGTTGTAATATTTAAGTATCGACAATGTGAAGCAAAGACATTTGCCCAAAAAGCAACACGAAAGGAATAAATCATTTTTTAACGTTCCCAACCTGTGACTGAAACGTGGTAGACGCGCACGAATTCGAAGCCGGCGCTCAACTGGTACTATGTTTACTCCGCAATAACCAAGGAAGTATAAATCGGGGCACCAGCTCAAATAACACGTGACGGGGCCGCCCAATCGCGAAAAACAAACTCGGCACCAACTCGGCCACCGCGCAAGCAAGGCGGATACAATCAATTTGCGAAGGCTTCGCGTAACGCATGCAGCCGCCGCTTAATCGCAAACAGCCAACAATTCGGCAACCGAGTTACGGTAGTACGATTTCGGGAAGGCTTCGGCCCGAACTCCGGGCAAGGACAATGCAAAAATAACGCAATAGTTCACGCAAAAAGGCCCACAGACATCGACAGGCAATCGAAAAGCGATTACGCGTTTATCGGTAACGTCCGTTTCTTTTAAATCTCACCTCGGACGAATACGATTTTTTTTTAAATCTTATTCCCCGGGGGATTCCCCGTCGCGAACGATCCGGCACCCCGCCGCACCGACGCCGGCGGCACACACGCGCGGCGACGAGTCGCCCGACCAAAAGCCAACATGGCGCCAACCACGCGCCAAGATGGCGCGGCCCTGCGTTCCAAGATGGCGGCGCCCAGGGACAAGATGGCGAATATAACATCTTTTATAGTACTAGCAGGATGCCGCGCTTCGCGCGGCACCTGCTAGCTGGGTGAAATCGTAACTTATAGATACACCTTGTTGACGTCTTAAAAACACAATGGATTGTATGACAAACAAATCGCGAAACTTAGCGAGTAGAGTACCAGCTAGAAAGTATTTCGAGCGCACGAAATTATTTCGAGCTCACGAACAGATATTCTTGGAGCGCACGAAGTCATTTCGTGGCCACGACAACATTTCGAGCTCACGAAATAAGTTATTTTGAGTGCACGAAATAAAATACTCAAATTATTTCGTAACGGTGATTTGTATTCGTCATATGTCCCTTTAGGGGCTCCGTAGAATACCATCGACTCTGAATAACAAACAATCTTTGTAAAAATACTTCCCGACTTCCGAACTAATAATACTCAATAGGCAGTTCATCTTTGCTTGCATGCTGCCTGCGTCTCGTGATTTTTTAACATGAATCGTACGGGAAACAATACGAACCACTTCGGGGTTTCTGATTTACGTCGTTACGATTGAAAAAAACCAACAGACCGGCCGTCTGACAGTGCGCACTCAACTGACGTAAGGCAGTCCCGTTTCTAAATTGAATATTCATATCCACGATAGGCCTTACAATTTCGCGACATTTTTCAACGATAAAAGTTAAAATTGAGGCAATAGCGATACGTTTCGGAGTGTTTTTAGAGAGATAATGTTGTAATATTTAAGTATTGACAATGTGAAAGGAAGAAATTTTGCCAGAAGGCAACACGAAAGGAATAAATCATTGTTTTTACGTTCCAAAACTGTGACTACAAAATGGTCGACGCGCAGGAATTCGGAGGCAAAGCCGAAGCCGAAACGTAGTCACGTTTCTAAATTGCATATTCATATCCACCATCGCCATACAATTTCGCGACATTTTTGCACGATCAAAGTTGAAATTGAGGCAATAGCGATATGTTTCGGAGTGTTTTGAGACAGATAATGTTGTAATATTTAAGTATCGACAATGTGAAGCAACGAAATTTGCCCAAAAGGCAACACGAAAGGAATAAATCATTTTTTAACGTTCCAAGCCTGTGACTGCAATGTGGTCGACGCGCACGAAATTCAAAGCCGAAAACGAAGCTGGCGCTCAAACTCCGCAATAACCAATGGAGTATAAAGGTCAAATAACACGGGACGGGCCGCCCAATCGCGAACAACAAACTCGGCACCAACTCGGCCACCGCGCAAGCAAGGCGGATACAATTAATTTGCGAAGGCTTCGCGTAACGCATGTAGCCGCCGCTTAATCGCAAACGGCCAACAATTCGGCAACCGAGTTACGGCAGTACGATTTCGGGAAGGCTTCGGCCCGAACTCCGGTCAAGGACAATGCAAAAATAACGCAATAGTTCGCGCAAAAAGGCCCGCAGACATCGACAGGCAATCGAAAAGCGATTACGCGTTTATCGGTAACGTCCGTTTCTTTTAAATCTCACCACGGACGAATACGATTTTTCTAAAATCTTATTCCCCGGGGGATTCCCCGGGGGATTCCCCGTCGCGAACGGTCCGGCACCCCGCCGCACCGACGCCGGCGGCACACGCGCGCGGCGACAAGTCGCCCGACCAAAAGCCAACATGGCGCCAACCACGCGCCAAGATGGCGCGGCCCTGTGTTTCCAAGATGGCGCGGCCCTGCGTTCCAAGATGGCGGCGCCCAGGGACAAGATGGCGAATTTAACATCTTTTATAGTATAGATAGATTGATCGCAAAATCAGTCGTACGTAATCGTGCGACTAGTCCCAGATACCCACGATTGATCGTACGAGCAATCGTGTATACCTGCGACCACTCGCATAATCAGTCGTGTATACATACAACCAGTTGCACGACTAATCGTGCGACTGTGGGACCCGCGATTATCCATGACCATGTAAAGCCTGTCTGTAACCTCTTACGATTTGGAATCGCAGGTCAGAAGTTTTGAACATGATCATCGACCTTGCTGCGACTGATTTTGCTGTTGCGATGACCCACGACCTCTGCGACCAGTCGCACGCTCTTTGTACGTTTTTTTCAGGATTGCAGCATTTTTCGGTCGCAGCTAGGTCGTAACCTGGTCGCAAGCCCGGTGTGACTGGGCCTTAAGCTATCGGAACGCACCTTTTTGGCTGAGCTATCTGAACGCTTGGCTGAAGACGAGAATTCATTGTTTGATTATACATCCATTTCATGATTATATACCTACAGTAACATGCATACAGTCTTGTACTAGAGGGCGCTCAACAATCCATCCATTCGAATGTGATTTAGGAACCCCCCCCCCCCCCCCCCCGTCCCCCACCTCCAACCCGTCCCCCACCCCTGGCCTCCATGGCCCAGCGCCTCTAGGCTAGCCCTGCAGTTGTAGCAATAAAGTTAGCGTGCACGTTGATCATAGGACAAAACTGATAAGTCGTTAGCGCTTTTGAGACGACCCAATTCTTCGCTCACAATTTTTTATTTTATTGCGTTAAGATACTGTCATTGGTGATTCGGCGCAGCAAACAATGTTGATTGATGGGGGGATGTAGTGGCAGAAACCCCACCAGCGCGCAGCGCGCCGCTCTCGGCACGGTGCGTGGGGCTGTGGCGGCTTACCGACGGCATGCTGTATTGATGACAAAACTCATTACCAGAAAAATAAATTTAACTGGGCACAAGCTTTCCATATTAATTGTAGAGTAATAGCAAGCATTTCAGGTTTATGTACCCAAAAGGGTTAATACAGTGTAAGGTATATTATTGTGTTCATTCATCTTAATTTAGCAATCTCAAAGAAAGAAAACCCAAGATTTCAGAAATAGATGTACTAGGCTATAGCCTACGTAGGCCTATGTGGTAACAATGTTGCACATGCGCAATCCATACTTAAAAATCCTTGCAAGATTTAGTGAAACTTTTCCAAGTCATGCAACACAGCGGCTCTTATTCCCAAGCTCTTTCAGGGAAAGCAAATCCTGGAAAGGCCACGAAAAAAACTGTTACTTTTTGTCCAACTCCTGATAGTAAATCCTTCAAGTCCCACTACGCCTCAAGTTATTATTGCACTGCGAATTTCTCTTGATTCTATACATTTCAGCCTTCATAAATCAACGCATCTTTCATCATCGTCATTCTCGGCAGAACAACACAAAGCTGACATCCACCGCGAGTATTTGCAAAGTCCCTCTCCCCCCGAGTTGCCAGTCAGGTAACATTTTCTTTTTAGTTCCCCATGACTATAGTCATTGTAATTTGAGGACGATATATTACACTCGTCCATCAAGGAATATGTTTTGAATAAATAGCCGGACGAGGGTATAGCGCAGCGCGCGTCAGCGTTAATTCGCAAGACAATGTGTTTGGTTTGCACACAATCGGACCCACAGCTCAACGGGCAGAGACCTCAGTTTTCCCCGCCTTGCTTACAGCCTTGTCGCCCGCCAGTTAACCATTTCTGATTTAGTGGGCACCGGAGGTGTTATAAGTTCTTTAATTATCTCGTTTTAACTTTGCCTTGTAAGTTTTAAACTCTCCGTTCATTATGGCAGTAGAATTACTGAATCAATATTGTGGGCTTATTATAGGCAATAGTATAGGCCTAAATTAATTTGGGTATGTACTGTTTTTCTAATGAAGATTGGACAATATAACTTCCAAAGCAAACTGGGACCTTATTTTATATTAATTAAAAATCTTATGCCCCTTTTGTTTCCGTTTTCAAATGATTTATCATGAGATCTAATACACCAGTCCATTAATTATGAACAATCCATTGCATTCGAACTGCGAAAAATAAATAGTAAAAAACTAACAGTAGTGTTTTTGATATAATGCACACACGCACACATTTATGGTGTAAATCGAGGAGTTTCTTTTGTTCCTCTCGATAATTTCCTTTGTTTGTACTATTATATAACTTTTTTTTCCGACGGCTCTCATTGGTTTTGTACACGAATCTCAATCGAGGTCGTCCTCGATTCTAACCCTAACCCCAATTCACCTTCGTGTCGCCAGGCATGTGTCCTCCATTTACACCATAAACAAACGCACACACTCAACCTAATTCCATCGCAAGAGACAATAGATTTCTGTTTTGTAAAACTACATAAAAATGATATTTGTGCATAACATGATTAACAATAACATACAGCAAAGAAATGTATACAAACAATATTGCCACAAACTTCACGTGTTTCAATCTGAAGTAAAGGGATATGCAGATATCAACAAATCTTTTTTACCGAACTATTTTGAAATATCTTACTTATTTGAAAGTAAATAACGATTCTGGGCATCCAGCAAAATTATTGCGCTAAATATTCTGTAATTGTTCCGAAAAATTGAATTTTAAAAACAAAACAAAACAACATAAAAATCACTGCCCGACGCCGGTTGAAAACAAACGCTGTTTTATTTGCTTTTTTCAGCATCCATGATTGTAAAACTTCGGTCAGGTCAGTTAAACGATATTTACTATAAAATACAACCCCCCAAATCCACCCATTCCTAATAATTACCGATGGTGTATCCTACCATTTTTTACTAATAAATGCTAATTGTGCACAGCATAAATAAGCCTTGAGGCAAGAAGCAAAAAATGTCTCTTTTCTCAATTTCTACCAGATTTGTCCGTTTTTCTTGATAGAAAGAAAATCATCTAAAGTGGTCATGTTTTGTTGATGCACTAAATAAAGGTGGAAAGAAATTAGCAGGGTACCTTTCCGCATGAGCGAACAAATCTGTGCTTTGGGGCGTCGGGCTTCCAGTCAGCAAATTGACATGCTGCGTATTACTCAGCATTATTGCAAAACAAACTTACACATTGGTATCACCAAAGAGAAATGATATCACAACCTAACCAAATACACGGCGCGCGCCTTAATAAAGACAGTTTGGTCAAGTGATTACCCCTTCTTTTCACTCTAGATCTTAAAGTTTTTGTGATTACAAATAATAATTCGAAGTAAAAACACACACAATATGCCTAAAGTGATTCATCGTCACATTAAACGTTATCAAGATCAAGATGCATAACGTGACACTGCTTACAGAAATCGAGCAATATTGACTCGGGGTACGCCATCTTGAAAATGAAATGATACAAACACATATATAGATGAATGGCTTAACCCCCCCCCCCCCCACCCCCCACCCCCCCCCCCCCCCCCCCCCCACCCCCCACCACCACCACCTAATAAGAAAGGCAGTCCGTATTATAGGTAGTCATGTCTCATTGCATTTGGAAGAAGGATCGTACATGTAAAAGTAAAAAAATATAATGCCGCGTAAACGTTAACGTTAATTTACAAATGCAATGAGACATGACTACCTAGAATACGGATTGACGTTTGGGAGAATTTCAGCCATCCATCGATTTTTAAGTTTGTTAACCTGCTGTAACTTTATACGAGAGCCACTCGTTCACTGCACAGACCAATGAGGCTGCCATGTCTGTTTGTATCATTTTATTTTCAAGATGGCATTCCCTGATAACTAGGGCCAAATTAAAGAAAATGAATTTGAAAGGTTAAGCTTCTTAACACTCTGTCCTACATTGTCAGAAACCATCGGTTCCCGAATCTAAAACGAGCTGCACCTGGCAAGATACAAGTACATGTACTAGCACAGTGACTCTGCAACATGTTAACCGAATTCCTCGTATTAAAGGGATCGTATACGTTTGGTAATTGGAACCCATTGTTTGTTTCAATCCTATATAGTTATAGATATATACCATAAAACTAACCTGTAAAAATTTCATTTCAAAAGGTGGTAGCGATTTTGAGATATTGCCGAAAATCTGGAGCGGTTATGTCCACGCAAGAAGAATAATCTGCATTGGAATACATAATCTGAGAAACTCGCTTCTTAGATTCAAATTGTTGGGGATAAAAAGTGATATCTTTTTCCATAACCGCAGTACTTCGAAGTGAAAAGTTTCTAAAAATGCATTATACTATTCAAAGCTGCTGTACTTCTTACCAAGTAAGTTTGTATTGCCATTAATGTTTGGAGTAATTACCAAACGTATACGATCCCTTTAAACATCACGGCAACGCTCGGTGATGCAGGAATTGTATGGTTTAGTGATGTTCGAACCATGTGGAATGAAAGATACCGCTGAAAATTCTGCAGACTCACGTGTTTTGATCAAATTTGACATAATTTATCCATTTTATGATGACTTTTACGACAGCAATTGGAGTACATGCCAAGTTTTGTCAGACGCGCACTCACTGAGCAACTCTTTCAATTCGCGTGTTGGTCAGCTTGTTCGTTTCTTTGTACGTTGGTCTTTTTCTATGTTTTCGACAGTTGGTTGGCCGCTTTGCGTTTACTTTGTAAATACGATATTTCTTTGCATATTTTGTCTATTTCTTTTCCTTTTTAGTTAAAGTTTGCACCACTCAGTATCTCAATTTCTAACATATTGGATCTGATTCTAATGCAACCGTGTTCTCTAAATTAGATGTATTATGTATGTTTGTTGGTACATACTAGGTTTAGATTAAAATGTCACTATGAAATGTTATACCTAAACAAATTTATATTAATTGTATTACTATGTTAGCATTGTTCACAATAATCATTTCATAAAAATTACTAGTTATGTGATATTTTGTAGAATTTTATTTTTTGTGTAACAGCGGCCATAGATATCAACTCATGATGTATTTATCTGGTATTTTCCCCTATTTTCTCGGTGGTAAAGAATATTGAGACTACATGTTCAAACGATCATTATACGTATTAGGTTAAACCCGGGTACAAATGATTGATTTCTGGCGGCACTCCGTGAGCGCACGCGAATCCCTGCAGCCATGCATTGAGATTGAAGGGCTATGCAAATTAATGGCCATATTGATTTCAATAATTGGAAAATATTGTGGGAAGTACGATGGCCTCGATAAAAAAAACAGAGCCATTAGGATTGTCTCGTTCATCTGTGGATCCTTGGAGGGCGAGTCGAGTTGAGAAATCACGGTAGAGTATAATCAGTCGCTATCGCATGAGTAGACCCACTGTCATCCGTCTTACGGGGGGCTGATGAGACGCGGGCCCGGCCATCGGCTGGGGACTGATTCGGTACTCGATTATTCCCGTAAAAAAAAGAAAGGAATACCCCAGATTAAACCAGAAATGTACTTTTCTTCATTAAGGGATAATAAATGACACAGTAATGTCATGTGAGATTGCTATTTGCCTCTCTGCCCGTCGTTCGTTTATGGAATGCAATTTAGGGCTTCATTTTTTGTTCTGATATTGTAGGTTTTTTTCTTGAAAGGTACAGCCGCAATTAAATCTAAACGTGATGTATGGCTTTGGTTTTATTGTATTGTGCTGTGTACAAATACATTTTGACATTTCGTGTAATTCCTTCCATAAATTATTAGTTGGCAGAACACTGGAATTGAATTATTTCTGTTGTGTTTGCATCTCGTGTTGAATAAAGCATTAAAACACCAGGGAGTCAAGTTGGCGTAGCGGTTCTTTCCTCACCTTTTATTGCTGTGACCCGGGCTCAAATCTCGCCTTGGCCAATGTGGATTGGGTTTTCAGTCCCTGCCTGATTTCATGGGTTTTCCCTAGAATATTCTTCTGTGGTTTTTCCTCCCACCTCTAAAACTGTAATTTCTTCACATTGTCTCCTCTCACTGGGCCCCATGGGAGAACAGTGGATTGTACTGAAAGGGCTACCAAGTATAAATGAATTAAAACATCTTCACAGTCGTTATTTTACGTTATTGTAGTGCACGAGCGACTTCAGAATATTTGAATAAAAAGTTGTATACAAAATAATGTAGGCCTACGGACTTGCACACTGCCAGCATAAATAGTGTGTAATTTTCATTACCTAGATAGACATTTGTCAAAGGTGTATAGGATAATTTGCTTTTTATGCATTTAGCTCGTTTAGTTTTTAATTGAAAATAGGGGAAAAAACGTATTATGAAACACGGTTTTACCCAGATAACTCTCTATTCAACAAATTAACAACGACTGGTCGCTGAAATTTTCAATTCCTTGATTTCTTGTAAATGACAGCAAGCATGAGACGGAATAGTTCCATTAATATTTAGATTACTTTGGTATAATTGCAAATCATACTTTTGTTGTTTCACGCTGGTAATTATTTTAAAATAACGCTGATAAGTTTAAAATGTCTGTCAGAATGTCTTAAAAACCAAACGAGGCTTTGTTTTTTGTTAATTGTTGTTACCATCCCCTTCAAAGAGCGGTAAAGTCGGTTTTCGTCTTCTTCTTTTTAATACGGTACATCGCATCTTTGACACATAAACAAAGTTCAGCTTATAGACAATGATAAGGAGAGAAATGAATGTATCGTACTTAGGCGGCGTGAATTCGTGTGTAGATGGTTACACGAGCGTCTAATTCAATACAAGCGATTTTGTTAATGAGTATAGTGTCATAAATACCTAATAATTTCAAGGGGTGTTGTACTAAATACAAATATAATCATTGTTACGGCCCCTTCAGAGCGCAAAATACCAATTCAACAAAACTCTTTTCTACAAATTGTAATATCGTAGGCCTATTACATGTAATTGCATAGCTGCTTTTGTGTATACTGCATACGGAATTAAATGGTTTTGTACTTGAAGTCAAGTTAAAAATTCTATAAGACGTTTTCGTAGGGTTTCAACGAAGACATCTCCCGATGATAGATCGATAAGTTACGCCGTGTTATTATTTCAGTTCATCAGCACGTCACCCGTTCCCGCCAAATATATTCGGCGCCAACTATTAGTATGGACACAATTTGCACTATTCGTCTGCGCAGGAGACTGCAATAAATACAACTGTGTACATACCGGTACGGGGAATAGACTTGGACTTTTCCCTCTTTTTTTTGGCTCACTGTACTTTGTTCTTTGTACAAGAATTAATGGCAATTAAAATTGTGCCTATTCGTGACGGTCGTGTTGCATTTGTTTATCTACTAGTCTTTCCCGCGCGCATGGAACTGACCAAATAAATGACTTATTCCGCCTGTACACGAGCAATGTCAAATACGAACTAAATAGGTTGACAGAACTACGGTAATCTCAGATTATTATGAGCGCTCTATTATCTTTCTTTGTTCTGTTCTCAGTCGTGTGGATATTAAACTCAAGCAAACAATATTAACCAACACAGGTTCTTTCTTTACTCTAAACATAGTTAGGCCTACGGTGTCAGATTTAAACTATTATGTTGACAATCATGTTTCTCTTTTGTTACTTGATAGTTCGTGACAATGTTACTGTCAAATAAGGCATTTTATTCTTTTTAGTTTCCCCCTCCATTTTTTGAAATTGTCTAAATTACACAGTTCATTGCCAAAATGTTATTATTATGACGATTGTCAAAGCACTGGGAGAACCTATCGAGCGCTGGCACCTAACCACGCCCCTTTATGGGATTTTTTGCAGTAATTTTGGTTTGTCTCAAATTGTGCGCGTTCCGCGTCGATTTGTAATTCCTGTGATTGGACCATAATTCACAAGCTGCGTTAGCGCGATTCTATTGCGACAATCAGCTGCTCAAACAGAATGCCGACAATCCTAGTTTGTTCCGCTCATAACTGTAATTATGACAACAGTCAAAGTTTAATATAATAAGTAATAGTCTGTCGGGGGGGGGGGGGGTCTGTTTTATACTTTCATATGATTTATCTTTGGAGAGTCAATATTACAAAAAAAATATTTGTCATTATACATTATATAGGCCTATGTGATCATTATGACCCCTGGTTCTCAAGGTGCCGAGCAGCCCCCCCCCCCCCCGGATAATTTGCATGTATAACACTATTGCACATGCAAATTAGGAATAGTCTGGTACCTGGTATCATATACCGGCAAAACAATATTTCAACACGATATTTTCCTTTATGGCGTAGTTTACTCATTAATTTAACCGCTGTTCTTATCGTACAATGATGACAAAAGTGACAGAATTACTGGCGTAGACAAAAACATACCATTTTGCACGGCAAAGTTTTGTTGTCTGCCATTTTGTTTTGATAGTTGATTCCCGCCGCCGTCTCCGAATTGCTGGCTTTGGCTGTGACTTAAGCCGTTGCTATGCTGTTGCTATGGGCGGTCATTGTCCGCCCTTAGCAACAGCATAGCAACGGCCGAAGTCACAGCCAAAGTCATTTATTCTAACATGGCCTAACTATAGTCCTTGTTCGAAGTTGCTCATCGTGGCTAAATCTAAAGTAACCCCCCATGGCACAAACTTGCACTTAATGACCCTGTAGAGGGCGCACTTCAATAAAACTGCCATGGATGCGGCGCGGGCGCGCATGCCACGGCCACGTGCCGGGGCAACGAGCCTCATGCGGCAACAGAGCCAGCCTTAACGGCCGAGTTCGGGCGGTCTGTTCTTGACACGCGAACTCTGTTCTTACGCTCGAACGGCGGGAACGCGACCCGTGAACATTGCACTCGGAACAAGAACACACACCACCTATCCACAAGGGTTTTGCAAGAACAAGTTGCGCGTGTCAAGAATAGACCGCCCGAACCCGGCCTATTAGTCTTAAGGTTGCGGTCAGTTTTGTCTGCTATCGTACTCGTGTTCACGATAATTACTGACTTTCCCCAAACTATCCATAGAGTTTTCTCAAAATTATCAATTTCCGATTTTTTGTTGTTAAGATTTCCTTAATTTTCTCAGAAAAGGGCGTCAAAATGTCCCTAAAATTAAGTGGAAGCACAACCCAGTTTGGAAATTGGAAATAATGCTTAACTGCGAACATCGAATAAAAGCGTTTAAACTCTGACTAAATTGGCAAGCACTATACATGTAGTTTGTTAAACTGTTTGTTTAATAGGTTAACATTATGCTCAATCTTTTTTAGTACGCCTCCAGCCTCCAGTTTAAAAAAAATAAAAAAAATTGAAGTAGTTTTGGAGTTTCTAAAACAGTAAAATATCTGATCGTCATTAAAATAATGACAGGCGTGGGCCTATATGAAAATGGTCGTAGAATATGCACATAACACTAAGAACTATTGGATTGAACACGACAGTTGTATGTTAACATATTATCAATCATTGCTTGAATAAAATACGGAATTAGTTTGCTGAAATGTTTAGCCTACCTAGTTTTTCAATCGCTAATGTTTCCTATAGTGTCAGCTCTTGCACAAAATCATAACCACATTTGGGTTGATCTAATGCCAGGATTCAATCCTGGTAGAACTAATAACTCCAAAGAAACCTCCCAGTTTATGAATAACGATAGTTGATGTGCTTGCCTGTTGGCCTTTTTAGCTCGATATTACCGTGATTCGCACAGGCAGCTCGGCCGACAATACATCACCTGCTCCCCCGCAGATAGTCGGTTCATTATACGCTCACTTCAATCTCATGCGGACGGACTCTCCCTCTGGGCTCGTTTTACTCAATCAACTCGAGGAAGTGTGGAGAAAAAAAATAAACCTTTGTTCTTTTTTCTTTCTTTCTTTAGTCATTTCGACCGGCAACAGATATTGGAGAGACGAGGATTTAAAAAAAAAAACTAGACTATTTGCTTTGTGTTTGAGAAGGCGGGGGAAGGTGGGGGGGGGGGGGGGGGGGGGGGGGGGGGGGGACGTTAGCTGTTCAACCGGGTCGACAACAAGTAGTGGCATTAATCAACCACAAATTCCTTTAACTTCTTGTAAATTTCTTTCACCATAGATTTAAATGGTTTACAATTGAGCTAATGTTTCTAATGCAAAGTACATGCATTCACGGTGACAAATAAATCGACATAAAAAGCATAATCAAGGTGAACATTTTGATTATTTAAAACTACATGCCACAAATTAACTTTCTTTACAGGAAACTTCTTAATTTTCAAGAATGCCACCTGAAGTGTCTAAGAAACAAAACTCGGTATCATGTGCTTCAAGTTGCTCTTGAACAATGAGAAGGAAAAAAATTGTGACTCAGTCAATAAATAAAAAGGATAGTCGGGCGATCGATTTCTGGCGTCGGGAATACTAACTTACCGCGAGCTGAATTTGCTGGCGATATATTACCGCATTCGCAAAATGGAAACCGCTTAGGGTATTATTGTAATTATAAAATATACGCAGCTGTCCGCTATACGGTTACACTACTTCATGATTTGCCTAAGGGTGACGCGCTGTGCGCGTAATATATGTCTGATTTCTGCTTTGCTAATTCTCTTAGTCATTAGACTCCCCTAGTCATAAGTACAGTTGGATTATGAGAAATCATAACAAAGTCACTTGTATTAATGTCGTATGGACCGCGAAGCTTACCATTTATGTCTGTATTTCCTGTAGTCCTGCCCGGAAATGCAGCTACTCATATTACCCGTTTCCCGTACAATGTGAAGTGAATAATCCCTGTGTTGTGCACATGACAATTTAATGAAGATATTCATTGTATGATTGCGCAGGAAGACATCGTTTTGTTTTAAGGTCAACACCAACTATATTTTCACGGCTGTTGTAACTGTAACGCGACGATTTAAATTAGTTTGGACAAGTGGACACGTGTACCTATGCGCCTGGGACACTGACAGAACGCTATACTCAACTATTAGTTTACCCGTTCGTATACGTATTTGCTGAAATAAAATAAAGAAATAGTTGGTTTAATACTTATAGTGAAATTGCTAATCACAATTGGAACGCTTTTTTAGCAAGGGCTTAGAACGTTTTTGAGTCAGACTCATTATGCAGACCTCTGTACCAAAACCAAGCCTCAACAAGTTAGTTTTTTTCAGCTATACTGGTGTATAACTAAAGCGTTATTTTCAGAAAAAAATAAATTACAAGCGTTTAACGACTACATTGTCAACGCCTCGTGTTGGTTATCTACGGTGAACGTTTCCGTTCAGGAACACTAAATGTGTTTAACTTATAAACGCTTCTTAAACGTTTCTGCTCAGAAACACGAATCGTGTTTAATTTATAAACGCTTTGTATTAAACGTTTCTGTTCAGGAACACCAAACACTGTGTTTAACTATATCTTGGCATGCTTAACAGTTTAATGTTATATTATTCAACTTTTAAACTCTTAAAACCATAAGCATTTATAGGTTAAATGCTGTGTGCGCATTCATAATTCAAAGCATAGCAACAACCCAAAAGTGATGACATTTCCTGAAAATAAGAACGTGTATAGCTCGCTATATATTGCTCCCTATAAGTAATTTTGATTATACAATGTACTCTATAGTTAGGCCATCAGGGTTCAGTAAACATTGTATCATTGTCAAATTGAATTTCGTAATGTCTTATTGTCCTATAGCTTTGTATAGGATGTTCTCACCCCAAACCCCATTTGCTGACATGCATTATGGGTAATAGACTATACTCTAGTAATAATTATTATGACATTCTCAAGTCGGTACTGAATCGAGTGTTGGAGGCACCCGAGGCTTACCGGGGCGACACCCCGAAGTCTTAGCCTGGCGTGTGCAGGTCCAGATATACTGACACAGATTAAGGAACGTCTTAAGACCGACATTGCTGCCAAGGTGTGATTGCCTAATACCCAGCCAAAACCTGACAAAACCATCGGAAACCAAGCTGCTGTAGATACCTAGACTTTACGCACACTGGACTAAGCACGGAAAATCCCAGTTAAAATGATTGCAGTTTATATCCAGATTTCTTTGAAGACGATTCAACAGGTGCAAATACCCAGCTTTTTAAAAGGAAACCTAGAACAGGTGCCTAGGCGGGTCTACTAGAAACAGCTATAACATAATGACTCTCATAATGAAACTAGTCAATTTGATCCCGGTGAGCCAGTATAAGGTGCTCTTATTGACTGACTTACTGAGCCAGTATAAGGTGCTCTTATTGACTGACTTACTGAGCCAGTATAAGGTGCTCTTATTGACTGACTTACTGACTGACTGACTGACTGACTGACCGACCGACTACTAGGCTAACTCAAATTATCTGTTCTTCATCAGTATTTCGCTCAGAATATTGTTAACACTAAGAAACCATTTTAAAAATGCCAGTTCTGTGAGATTGAAATCAACCATAAAAAGCTCGATTGTGATAGTTTAACCCAATTTTGTTGAAAACCAGCTCCTCTGGATTTTCTATAACCCTCCCTAAAGCAGTTCTGAATTATGTCTATATCGTCTAATATTCCGTCGTACTGAATGGTTGGAGAAATTTGCCTATTTCTAACATTGATTTAACATTAATCATTTAAAAGTGCACTAGTTAAAAAGTTATGTAAGTGGGAAAAGTGGCGGTCTCCCAAATCACTTGTCAGAATTCATAAACACCATAATTCCGTGTGGCCAGGGATCACGCCCGATTTTACGATACAACCTGGGAAGCGACATTGTGGGGATCACTCAATGAGGATACAACTTGTTATCTTATCATTCACTTTGAGATTTATGCAAATTGACCAAGTCATTTTCCCTTGCGGTTTATTTGTGTATTATAAGATCTTAATTGAGTTATCCCCATCAGAATGTCACTGGTGTTATTCAATGCGTGCCATGGCTGAGTATATTCAGGCCAATGAAGTGGTAGTCCGTAACCGTAATACAGGGGCAGACATACCTCATCAAATTCTTAAAATGAACGGCGATCAGTCAAAGTTGTTTCACTAAATGTCGCTTGGTAACAGAAAAGTCGCTTTCAAATTGGCTGTGTCAGTCACACAAAACAGAGGTTATAAGATTAAGATTTGGCTGATGCATGTTACAGCTGTACTAGGGCCAATTTCATAAAACGTGTAAGCACACAAAAATTGCTTAGTATTAAAATTCTTTCAGTGGCAAAAACAGGGTTACAAACCACATTTTCAGGTGATGTTTATTAATTGTGACTGCATGTATTCAGCTGGATTTTGCTTAGCATGAAAGGCATTTGGAGTTTTGGCTGGTAACCTGTTGTGCTAAGTAATCTGTTTTGCTTACACGTTTTATGAAATTGGCCCCTGGGGCCAATTTCATAGAGCTGCTTAACCAGTTCGCGCCGGATGACGAATATAAACGCAAAAATTTCCCCAAATTCAAAACGGATGACGAATATATACGCCAAGTTCAAGTTCGGAAATGTATGTCAGCAGCGCGCAAGGCCGGAAATGCGTGGGTGTGCTACCCAGCACTATAGGCCTGAACACGCTTCGGATCGAGTTTCGTTAAAAATAATCCCGCCCGTCGGCTCGGCGATGTTAAAATAATCCCGGCGCGAACTGGTTAAGCATAAAAATTGCTCAAGCACAAAACATTCTTGCTTAGTAAAACCAGCTTACCAGCCACAACTCCATGTGATGTATATTATTTGTGATTAGTATTTATCTGTTGTTAGCTTAGCATAACGATCACATGGAATTTGGGCTCCTAACTTGATTTACCAAGCAAGGTTTGTTGTGCTTAAGCAAAGTTTGGTGCTTAAGCAGCTCTATGAAATTGGCCCCTGGTGTGTTCAGCCTGCAAGCTTAACATGGCGAGATTTTGCGAGAATAAAACACTTCCGCGCACATCGATCGCATTTGCAGCATACCGAGTTTGACATTACAATTAGGCCACATCCGTATATCCGATGTTAAATATCTGAGCAAAGTAATTATGGTAGTCACCAATCACCATACAATAAATATATATTGGTCGTCATCCGAAACAGCCGTTGCAAAATAAAAATGTAAAAAAAGGAAAGAGCTACCTCTTCCTGGCGCCAACTTGTAGACTTTGATAACCTAACTTTAATCCCACAACTTTGCCTGTTTCTTAATTTGAAGCGTTTCATTTATAAATACCTCAGACAGTTTGAGAATCATGTGCGAGCAATACTGATACAGAATGTTGGCTCTTGCGATCAGCAATAAGTGTGCCTTCTACTGAAATATTACCCTAGATCATGTTCATATTACGTAGCATTTCACCCTCAAACCTCACCTAACAATATAATATTTATCACCTCAAGCCTTACCTCACATCTCACCTTAAATATTCCCTCCCATTTACTTCAAACCTCATCTCACATCCCACCTCATACGTCACCCCCATTTTATCTGAAACCATCCTACACATTTCACCTCAACCCACTCAAATTACACCTCGAATTTCCCCTCTCATATACCACAAACCCCATCTAACATCTCACCTCCCACCTCCCCTCATATCTCACCTTAACCCACTTCAATCTCATCTTACCTCAAACCTTATCTCATATATCACCTCCCACCTCACCTTCCTTCACCAAGCATCGTAATCGTAATTAAACCTCATGTTCCCTAAAACCTCACATATTCTGTCTTCAGTTTCTTCCACTTCTCACATAGGATCTCACCTATAGCGAATATGTCTTCTCTAAACCTCTACCTCCTAAACCTCACACCCCTTTTCTTACCTCCCCTTAAACCTCACAACCTGTTGTTGCTTTACTCACACAAGTAGACGCTAGTGTCAATCAGCACTCTACCGTGATTATCGTTTAAACTCATGGATACACTTTACTACATGTATGACTATTACCGAGTGTGTTCTCCCGCCTCACCTCCTCATCTTTCTGTCCACGTCTTGAAGACTCGATTTCGCCCCACATTCTCCTCCCCCTAAACAAACCCACTGCATCCCACATCACCCACCTTTCCATATCACCCCATCTGTTCCATTGCCTCCCAAACCATCTTCCGCCGTACTCCCTCCCAACGTCGCTTTATCCCTGCTCCACTTCCAGACTTCTTTGTCCCCCCCCCCCCCCCCTCCATCCCCCCCCCCCCTCCATCCCCTGCCCGTTTCTGGTTTTGCCATTACAATACATGTCATATAATGACGGTTCAGCACATACACAACTAACAAATGGAGCAGCGGAATAATTGATGTGGATGTGGCTGTCAGTTTTTAGCAGGAGGGATGAAAAGACGATGGCGGGTACTAGGTGAGACTCAAGAGTGTAATAAACGCTGCTTGATGTAACCGGATGTATGCGACTCGCTCCTTGGCGTATTCCTGGCCAATTGTGGCCAACGACTGTTTTATGTTTGAATTTCTGAAATCATTGACGGTGGGGAATGATTTGGACAAATAATAACATCGATTGCACATGTAACTGTACGATTAGTTATGCATGGACATCAAAATTTACTGCGGAGGAAAAACTTAAACCGATGAATAATCCGACTTTATACGGTAATAATTATCTTTCCTGTTATACCGGCACGTCATAATGAGGTCCACCCCTTTCCATACTGAAACTAGCCCCCCCCCCCCCCCCCCCCTTCCCCCATAAATTCCCCCTCCCCCCCCCCCCCCCCCACCACCACGAAAAAGATCATGGTTATGCACACATTTTCTTTGAAGATTCAGCCTGAATCATTAGACTATACATGGAACAGTCGTCAATCCAATTCGTCGTTCTCGCGACCCGCTGATAATCCTCTCATCAAAGCGACTTGTACGACTGTATACAACAATCATATACGATTGTATGATGGGCTGGGAGATGTCAAAATAACGTAATTCTTCACCGGTGTATATAACACAGTGTTGGTTTGCTGGGACGGGGAAGGCGGGAGGCCCGCGGGCGAGTTAGAGCATTTTTTTTTCATTAGACGGTTTGTTAATACACCATTTCATCTCTTTCGTTAGGAAGAGGTGAAGTACAGCGCACTGTGCCATACGAGCGCATCAACCCCGAGATGAATGGTTGTAGGGGGGTCAGTCGTGATTGTCACGGGGATTAGACGGGTGCGATTAAGACGGGCTATCAACGGATCACTGTGGGTGGGGAGTTGGGGGACAGGTTCCATGGCCCCCTAAACGAGAGTCTCTTATTTTAACCAAAAGATGAGAAAAGACGACTGTTTTTAATGCGTGCTAAACTCATTCCCTTTACCACTACGGATTGTATTATTTAAATATTATTATCAAGGGAGTGGGAAGGGCATCACGGGCCGCTGTCGTCGCGTTAAAGGTATTGTATACACCATTTGCTTTTGCTGTAATTCTCATATTTTGCTGTTCATATTTTTAAGTAAATATTGTGACGCTGTCCTGTTTAAAGATTCGTATTTAGAAAAGCTGAAAAAACGAAGGAAAAAGTGCTGTTCTTGCAGTCTGGTTCCCTGACTTCTTGCATACGAATTAAATAACTTCGGGGCAGTGTTTGAAAATAGTTTTTTACGGCGATTACCGTCCGGCAATCGTTTAAAATTGATACAAAATTTTCCCCTTTTTTAAAAAAACACACCACATTCACAGGATGCTGGAGAATACTCACTCACAGTCAAGTAAGGTATTTCATAATAATTCAGTATTTTGTTATTTAAGCCGCAAATGGTGTATATCCAATAATATGGCCTGACTCTCGAAAGTGGTTGGGGGTTGGCAAGACCTCATTCGACGCTTGAGGGCGGTCATTCTTTACTTTTTGCTGTAATCTGGATTGAAGTATAGATAGACGAAAGGGTTCATTTCTGCGACCCCATATTCGGAAGGTAATTGAAATCATTGAGTTCCTAAAATAACTATAAATGGGCAAGTGCAACCGAACAAGAACAATAGCTCTCTTTTCATATTAAAGACCAAGCTTCAACTTTCGCAGACGAAAGTGACAGAATACAGTGCAAAATGATATTTGAAGGGGGAAACTAGTCTGTTTAATCTGTCCTCGTGTGACATTATATCACCCGATAAAAGCCATTTCCGATACTGAAATGACCGAGGTTTAGTGAACATTTTTCGGGCCTTACACTTTTTTTCGTTCCAAGTTCGCTATCAAAACAAAAGTACCCATTCCCCTGCATGCTCCGCACATAAGAAAAATATGAACATTATTAAACTCAAAAAATATTGCAAATGTATAAGCGGGGCAGGTAAATGTTAATTGGGGGGGGGGGTTAACGGGGGTTAACGGGGGTTAACGGGGGTCTTATAAGACCCAATAGCACCCAAATAAGTGTCCCCCTGCGAACGATTTGATTGGTCACCCTAATGCATGCATGGATTAAATTTGAAACAAAATAGTGCATTTCAATTATAATTTTCTTTAATATGCCTCTATAGAGGAGTTGCATCATAAACATTACTGAAATAAATACTGCTCGATATTTAAAAAGAAATGCCGTTTGAAATTGTTTTTTAATGGAATAGTCGTTGGAGACTTTCTTCGCTCCTCGATCTCAGCACACACTCAGCCAAGCATCCAAGTCCGAAGGGATACGTTTCCGTTTGCACTAACGCTACGAAGGTTATACCCAGCAAGATATGGGACCAAGAGACTCCCCCTTAGTTCCCCATACATATACACTCCCTAGACTATTGTTACCTAACGCACCCCCCTAAAAACCTTAACCACAACAATCTGCAAGCACAATGGCCACCTTTTTGTTCTCTCCGTCTCATATAAATTATTGCTTCATATGACGAAGGTTATCCGTATAAGGCAAGTCAAGATGATATTATTTCCTAATTACAAAGGCTTTTTCGCGGCCTTCGATTGCTATTTCTGCTTACACCTCAAATGCGACACTGATGAGCTATTAATTATTTAATCTTGTGGTGTTTTACCCGCTTCCCCCTTCACTTGCGGTGGTGGATAATGTGCTGTCGTTTTATTCTGCTTGAAAACTGAAGAGGCCATTGTAAACAAATTGATGTTCGATGAGCATGTCATTATTCAATAATCCTAGAGGTGATTTTAGGATCATTAACTTGAAGGGGTTGGTTTTGGCTTGAGGGGATGTTTGTTTGTCTTTGTATAGTTCACTGTATGTCTGTCCGTTCACCACATACACCTATACTCTAGCAAGACAACCAACCAATGGATCGAGAGTTAGGTTGGTGTAGCGGTTCTTTCCTCGCCTTTCACCGCTGTGACTAAGGTCACGAATCCCGCCTGAGCCAATATGTGGATTGGGTTTTCAGTCCCTGCCTGATTCCATGGGTATTTTCTGGGGTTTTCCTCCCACCTCTAAAACTGTACCTTCTTCTCATTGTCTTCTCTCTACAGGTTTCTTCAGGCTTACGAGCTACAGTGCCTAGGGCGCTTTTGAGGGATTCTCGGTTTCATTACCAGAAATAATAATACATGCACTTATCAGGAATAAGTTTTATCAGGAATAAGTCGGAATTTTCAATCTTACAATGTACATATCTCAAAATTAATTCTCTGACTTATTCCAGATGTTGACGTACTTGGTCACAAAATGACAACAATAGCTTTTATAAAAGTAAGTAATGATTGTAGGCATTCAGCAAAATAATTGCGCTAGATATCCTGTAATTGTTCCGCAAAATATAGTTTTATATAAAAAAAAATGCTTTTCTCAGCATCCATGATCATAACACTTCGGACACCTTAGTTTAACGATATTTACTATAAAATACAACCTCCCAAATCCACCAATTCCTGACAATTCAAGCGATTACCAATGGTGTATCCTACCTTCAATTAATTGTTTGAATTATAAGGCATGGGTGAATTTAGGGGGTTGTATTTTATAGTAAATATCGTTTAACTGAGGCTGTCCAAAGTTTTACAATCATGGTTGCTTAGAAAAGCAAGAAAAAACACGTTTGTTTTTAACGTTTTCAATGTTGTTTTTGTTGTTTTTTCTCGATCGCCGTCCGGCGATCATGAATTTTGGTTTATACAATTCAATTTTTCGGAACAATGACAAGATATCTAGGGCAATCATTTAGCTGGATGCCTACAATCACTATTTACTTTTAAATAAGTAAGATTATTTCTAAATAATTCGGTAGTAAATCTTTTCAATATCTGCAACTGATGGTGTGTCCTACCTTTAAGTTCCTATTCATGAAACCCGATGTTATGTGCCCAGCAGGGCATGAATTGTAATGAATCATTATCATTTGTTTCACTTAACAGTCATTAATGTGCCTGTACATTAAACCAAAACGAACGCGATGCTCTGGAATAGCGAAGGGAGAATATTGTTCAGCAAACATGAATTCGAAATGCGAAACGACGGCCGCTAAAAACTCCTGCAATTGTCGGGCAAGCATCAATCATTTCGCCCGTCTGAGAACACCCAGGCACTTGCTTCGGATCTTCAATTTCAATTCTTTAAATTGTTAATTACTGTATTTTGTTCGGGCTTGATGGAATTAAAACGCTCAGACTGGGCAGATTAATTGTGGGTTTTATTGGTTTGTTCAGTCATGTGAGCCCCCCCCCCCCCCCCCCCCCCCGTGCTTCCAACGCGCAACACCCGCACCACGCGCGACAGCCCTTTGTTGCGCATTCGTCAGGGCCACGGACAATTCCGTTTGTTTAGTTTCGTTAGGCCCTGTTGATAGCGTTTTATTAAAAAGTATCGAACCGTTGGTGCTGGTAATAAAAAACCATCTCCCTGCCCCAATGTCAATGGTATCATTTATTATTTGTCAAATTGCAAGGAGAATTGGACTGTCCGTGAAATCGTTAGAAATGAGGGGTAGAATAAGCCAAAGGCCTTGCAGCGGTCGTGATGTCAATAAATGGACGGCGCGCGAACGGTGCCTGCATGGCACCGCTCAGATCCTAGTGAGAAATTGTTGATTTTTCAAGATGACTTGAGATTATATCTAATAGACAATCGTGACAACGGCTTCAAATATACTGTATTTTTACTAGCTGTTTGCCATCTTGTTATCTTTCCAATGCAGTTGCTTAAGGCCAGCACTGATCTGAAAATACACCAAGTCCTCTTCAAAATTACATACAAACTCAACTGTTAAAGCACGCATGACCAAAGGCTCGGATATTTACAATTTCAAATGTTTTGCCTTTTGAGATAGTTATGATTCATTGTGATCAGCATATTCACCTTTTATCTTTTCTGTTGTGTTTTGATGTTAATTCTAGTTCATGGTTAACACAAAATTTCATCCTTTACGATTTTACCAAACTGACCCGGACCCCACATTTTGTTGAGGCCTTGATTGTCGCCTATTTGCTTTGGGAAAAACATCGGCTTGCTTAATTTGACCGTAAAGCTTTGGTGAATCGAATTTTGGATAATAAAAATAAAGGTTTTCGTATATTGAAGTCACTTCTTCTTCTGATGATCAGCTCAACTTGTTGCTGCATACATCGGTTTGATAACATTAGTGGAAACATGGTGGACCGCGTGAAGGTTGTCATCTCCCACCCCATTGAAGTCACTATAAAAGGCGATCAATTTGGAAGCGAATGCATTGTTTTTCCCGTGCAAATGTAGCCAAGGATTTGATACGAAACCGTCAACAGTTTCTTTCTCCTTGAAGCCGTTCAATAATTGAAGACAGAGCAAAATGCATGCGATTGAATGCCTTGATGTCAGAGGGAAAAAAAATATTATAGGAAGTACGGGCGGCCACACACGAATCGCTAATTCTTCACGGCAATTATAGCGAGGACTTTGGACAATATTCCAGGCAAGGTGAAGCTTAGGCGCGCGGTCCGTCTACACTCGACACGGAGAAAGCAATTGATAACAATATCACGATGATTACTATACAGCAAACCATGGAATCACCACCCGAAATGAACTGATAAACCGCTTGAGATGTTTCGTTTAGTTTTATACGATCGATGTTTGCATGAGTTTAATGCTGATTAATACAAAAAACAAACCACAATGGTCGGTACTGCTGCTAAGGTAAAAATCACAACCCGAAGGGACTTACGAATTTGAGGGATCGTATACGTTTGGTAATTACTCAAAAAATGAATGGCAATCCAAACTTATTGGTAAGAATTACAGCAGCTTTGGATAGTATAATGCATTTTTAGAAACTTTTCACTTCGAAGTACTACGGTTATGGGAAAAGATATAACTTTTTATCCCCAAAAAATTGAATCTGAGAAGCGTTACTGCAGTGACGTTTCTCAGAGTGTGTATTCCAATGCAGATTATTCTTCCAGCGTGGACAGAACCGCTCCAGATTTTCGGCAATATCTCAAAATCGCTACCACCTTTTGAAATGAAATTTTTACAGGTTAGTTTTATGGTATATATCTATAACTATATATGATTGAAACAAACAGTGGGTTCCAATTACCAAACGTATACGATCCCTTTGAATACCAAAAGACTAAATGTATTTATGCTGTTCACATTTAATTTGTGTAATTTCATTATACATTTTAATTTCTGTACATGTTTTCACGGCATTATAAACATTTGAGGCGATTGTCTGCTTTCGTGCTTTTTCTAAAATATCAGGTTGTTTTGTTGACTAAGACATTGACAAAATTGGGAACTGACAACGTAGCTCATGTTAGTATAGAGCCCTAGAATTGCGGAGGTCGTATATATAGGTTCATCCAGCTCCATTCAATTTCTTTGTTAAACTTGGAAATTGGACTTAAAATTGGTAGACATTCAACTTTGCTGTGTTAATGTACCGTTTGAAAAGCGACGGGTTTGAAACTCCAAAATGGCGGCGCTTGAACATTTTACCCACTGTATCGTTTTTGTAATAACATCTTTAATTTTAGGCAGACAACAAAAACCAACAGTTTGGTACAGGTCCTTAATATTGGTCAACTATAGTGGTCTATTCGTACAGTTAGCTACGCCCATTATACTAGTCTTCAAACTCAAGCAAACCCTAACAATATGCATATCAACTCGACACCCAATCATCCGTTAACTTAGTACAACACGCCGAAAAACGCAACCACAACAAAGCACCGAATTCAAACAACATTCAAACAAAGAGTTATTCTTGACATTTCACGGTGAGGGGTTGACCTAGATATTACTGAGATCCACTTGTCAAATTAGTGATGCTCTTCAAATTTTGAATGGCTACTGTGACACAAAAGACTAAAGACCAGCAGGTGAAATTAATATTTTTGGTCGCCGAAGCATTTCACAGCGGTTGAAGTTGATGGTGCGGCAATATTGCCCTCCCATCTAGATTCTTCAACGCGGCCTAAAATTGACTTCACGCTCTCGCTGTAAAGGCTACATACAGTTCTAGTATTGACATTTAAAAGCTATATCGACGGGTGCCCGACAGAAGGGCAATATTAGCGTTCTGACGCGAAAATCACTTGCGTTAAAAATTGCGTTAAAAAGGCTCCAATGTTCCCACACACGTATTATGAATCCAATGTTCTCTCACACGTGTCATAACATTTTATATTTGTCACACATCTGAATCATACTTTTTGAGAGCAATTTTTGTTAAGCTCAAGGAGAAATGTTTACAATTCATAAAAATATATATAGGCAGTTGTTTTGCATATGCTCTTTTGATGGGAACATTTTGGTGATTACGCGTTTGCGCATAATTCCTTTCTGCCGGGCACACAACGATAATTCACCAGAATTGCTTGGCAATAGCCACAGAATAATCTTTGCGTCACTGCATGCGTATTCAAGTTGAGGCGATGAAGATAGGACTAAAGATTTGAGATATTTCAGCTTTGTCCACTAACGATGCTTCACTCAACCTTATACGCCCTTACTATTTCTAATTCCTGACATTGCTCAAATATTATATCAAGTGTTTTTGGAGGGAAAGACCAATACACCTACTGCCAACATGAACATTTAATTTTCTTAAAATCGGAACAAGGTTTTTGTGTCTTATGTTTAATATTTTCTCGTGCTATTTGTTTTCATGTGCGTTTTAATTAGTAATTTAAAAGATCAACTAGTGTTTATTAAAACCACTTTTCAAGAAAGGAAACACCAGTGCAATAATATGAGATATCACTGACACTCTTGATTCTTCCCTTATACGATTTGAATGTGTTGTTGTTATCGGAGCAATAACTACACACGGTCAATTACGTATTGTCTGATGTTCAATAAATCCACGTGGAATAATGCTATCACAAGTCAGCGAATTACAAAAGAAAGTGTTTTTTCGTAGATTCACATTTGCCGAATAGACGGGAATTGAGTTTGACAGATGTTACTGAAGCGTGAATGAACGTGGGTTGAGCCGTGGTGTCAGGAGGTCACGCCCTCTAGTGACCACAAGTGGTCATGGCGCACCAACCAACCAATAAAACCGCACGAGTCCAATTAAGCGTCTACACCGCGCAAACACTGTCAAAGAATTCTCCTTCGAAGACAGGGGGACTATTATTCCCTTCAGAGGGGACAAAGAGACTTGGGAGAAAACGTAGACAAATCTGAGATGGACATATTATTGGGAAATGTGCTATTTACCTATTCTGCACATCCATGCGAATACAAAATAAAACAATTGAACATTTGACTAATATGATAGCGCTATAGCGTGCGTCCTCAACAAAAACAGACAAACAAACGCATCCGCAAACAAACAAACAAACAAACAAACAAACGAACAAAGCAAAGCGACTTGTCAAAAGTTCCCGAATTGAATACAAACAAAAATTTGTTAGGTTTCACACCCAAAAGTAAATGTTTTAATTCAATAACCAATTTGTAGCACTACCTAATCAGTGATAACAATAATTATTTACTTTCAAATAAGTAAGATAAAAGTTTCCTAATAATTAGGTAGTGACAAATTTCGATATCTGCAAATGTTGTATCCTACCCTAGGCTTGGAGTGAATGAACTTAACTGTCACACCGAGAAATGCTCTAAAGGACAGTGATGGGCTCATAACTGCATAATAATGTTTTTACTGTTAGAAAAGTTTAGGCCTAATAATTAAGGATTTTAAGATTTTATCATTGAAATTTTATATTGATTGGGTTGAAAAGCTAGAACATTTGTGGTAACTTCTAAACGACGTTGTTTAGTTAAATCTACTGATCATGGAATATTTGAAGTGATTTTGAGAAGAAAAAGGAGACTCAAGTTGCGATGTTGAAAATTGCTACCATTCTGAAATAAGACAATTTGTTATTTTAAACCGAGTTGATTTAAATTGGTTGGTTCTGAACTAAGAAGAGAGAAAACTAATTTGATTGTTTGTACTCAAGACTTTTTTAAAAGAGTATTTTTTCAATTTCTTGTGCCCAAGGTTTAGTTTTGTTGCCTGATCAGAGGAATTTTCTTCGTTGCATTATTTGTTTTATTTATTTTTATTTTAATAGTTTTTAATTGTTTTTGTTTTGTGTGGTTTTACTAATTTATTAATTACATATTTTTGAAATTTATTTCATGGGTCACTTTGCTTTCAAACCTTTTCTTTAGATTGGAAGTTGGCCAACATTTTAAGTTTCGTTGCGATTTTCAGGCGCACGTAGTGTGTGTTTCTAAATTCGGTACCCTGTGTATGCACACAGGTGCCCAATTAATTACCGTCCAGTCTCCGTTACGCATCCCTATTCTAAAGTGGAGTGACCCTCTGACCCCACGTGCGTGAAAGTACGTCGCACGTCCAATAATAATGTGTTCATTTCATTCATTGACAAAACACAAACCACGAGGAGAAATATGTGCACATTACACGCACTGATCACGGTCTGTGCACACACGCTTGTATTTAGCGATCACTGTTCGGTATGCACACACTATAGGAGGGGGATTGATTTGCAAATGAAATTCGGCAAAATCGTGCACAGGACATTATCAATCAAACTATTCTTGTTGCCGTGTGTGCGCGTTGGTGTTTGTGGTAAGACGGTGGAAACACAATAGAAAGCGGCCCGGGAACTTGCATCTGTGCATTGGTGATTGCAGCGCGGTGGTACTGCTGTTAGATTCTTCGTCAAGTTAAAACCCCCAGCTTAAACTTCTTTGGACATCTTAGACTGAGTGGACGATGATGATGAACTCGCCACCGACTCAGGTCCCGCCGACCAGCGTCCTATACAAGCTGGACAAAGTGGCGTACAGTACCCCTCCGCCGGTCAGTTCAGACCCGGCAAACAACGAATGTAAACTGATCGAGTACCGTGGAGCCAAAGTAGCGAGCTTCACCATCGCTGGCGATCTCATGATCTGCTTACCCCAGGCCTTCGACCTGTTTCTTCGGCACCTGGTCGGCGGTCTTCACACGGTTTACACCAAGCTGAAACGACTCAACATCATCCCCGTGGTATGTAACGTGGAGCAGGTCCGAATCTTACGGGGCTTGGGAGCCATCCAACCCGGTGTCAATCGTTGTAAGCTACTGACTAGGAAAGAGTTCGATGTCCTGTACGAAGATTGTACTACGGCAAGGTATGGAATTTAAGGATTCGAATTTAAAACGTGTCTTTGCATGATGGTTGATATTTTTGCATCAAAATGTTTTGTAGATATGTATCATCTTCTGTAATTGAACTAAAAAATTAAAATAGGATACATTTGCAACTCTAGAATTAAAAAAGTAAGCATCATTTTCTTATTTGTAAATCATAAATTGTACAATTTAATTTGTTAAAACCATGAATTAAATTGCAGTTATAAAAAACCCACCAAAAGCCCATAAATCAAAAGAAAATGGGTTTCCAAAACTGAAATTGAAACTCTTTGTAATGTTATTAACCCTAGTAGCGATGGTGGACTTTTTTTTAAGCCAGCAGCCAGTGCCCTTTTTCCCACCTAGCCATGAAGCAGGTTGAGATAAGACATCTGGTTTTTGTTTGGATAAATTTGACCCAGGCAATCCAAGGTTATGACTGTTTAAGCTGAGCCTCGTGTGGGGTAAAACCACAGGGAATTGTTGCCTAGCAACCAATAAAACTTTTCTCAATTTTAAAGGGTCTTTTGTTTATACATAGAGCAAGGCCAGAGCATTCAACCTTTAACACAGTGCTGTTTTGTCTGTTTTCTTTCAGTTAAAGGAGTTTCATCGTGTACAAGCCAAGATTTGCCAAGATAAAAACAGTGGAAAATGGTCATAAATCACTTCTCAAGGCCATTGATAGCTCTGGTGTCACATTATAGAATTACGTAACTTTGGGCCTTTTCAGAAAATTGTATCTACAAAAATATCTGGCCGATTTTTCTCAATAAAATGAATGTAGAAAAAGAACAGAAATTGAATATCACCTTAAAAAACAACGAAAGTGACCGATATTCCCATAATTATAATCCAACAACGATCCATGCAAACACAGTGAATCCAAACAACAACGCGTGTACATACATTATGTACAGTGTACATGTACACCATTGGTCCATAGTTGAGTATACGGAACAGACGCGGCGTGCCCACGCGCACACGTGCATTGTGTGAAAATTGCGCAACGTGGCGAGTCTGGCACCGGCTCCGTTGCCGGTGTGCGCATTTAGAGGCCGATCACAGACTGGCTGAAACACAATTTAGTAAACTCTCTTTATCTCACAGTGCCCCTCAATCTCAAGGTACGACCTATACACGAACGGATAGAGCATGACATAGACTTTCCAATGATATATGGGGGAGGGCGTACTACCTAGGAATCTGAAGTTGTTCGCTTTTTAAGGTTTTCTTTTGTTTTAAGACCTAATTAATATTCATATCGCGTTTAGTACGCATATGCTAGTTACAGAATCATGTTTTTGCTTTTATTTAAGACTAAAACTGTTAAAATTGATTGGGAAACGGCGATGCCCTCCCGATCTACAAATGGAGCCTCTCATTGGCCCACTTTTGGAGCCGCGCGGAGCGGGAAATTTAAAAGTCAATTTTTGCTTTTTGGGCCATTTTCGGACGATGTTTTTGCCTCAATTTTATATCATATTTTA
This sequence comes from Crossaster papposus, assembly GCA_037893245.1. Lineage (NCBI taxonomy): Eukaryota > Metazoa > Echinodermata > Asteroidea > Velatida > Solasteridae > Crossaster > Crossaster papposus. The sequence goes on along the minus strand of JBAIAA010000886.1, from coordinate 19,236 downwards.
ATCAAAACTGCGGGAAAGTGTAAAAAAGTGAAAGTTTTGTATGTGCCTTGTGTGGAATTACTTGTAACTGTGTTTCCAGAGAGAAATAATTTATTTTTGACACAAAATATGACATTTGACGTCGTTTTTACCCCCTTTTCGATCCGAGGGCGCCCTTCGTTTCGTCCAGGCTAACCCTAGTGGTCCTTAATCGCTGTAAGCTGCTGACTAGCTTACTAGTGGTCCTTTAATAATCATCAACATTTAATATGATTTTGCACACACCCTACGGTGTTGCCTGTTGGTAGTAGTGTTTGTTTTTATTTGTCAAATTGCGGAAATTTAGTTAAAATATAATTAAAATTATCAAAATAAAGGTTTGATACTGAATATGAGAAATACCAGATTAAAACTCCAGCCACCAGTGCTAAATTTTCAAAGAGAACACACCAAGTTTACTCGTGTGTTGACAAAAACACAAACGCGTTTAGGCAAACCAATTATGAACACCACCAGTATGCCTGACACGACAGCTTTTGTTTTGTGGGCAAATATTGTGTTGATAAATTGGCAATCTTTAATAGCGTGATATCTGAATGATTAATAGCCGATAGTCTGATACTAATGTTGTTTTGTGACCTGGGTCGTATCGCAATCACTTTTAAGCGAGCCAATTTAGTAGTGGAGAAAACAGTCTTCTTCTAGTCCCATATCTAGGGAACAGTGCAATTTTGTTTATGAGTCCAGAAGTACTTTAATTTCAATTACCTAAAAGTAAACCTGCCACGTTTGTAATTTTAAATAACTTCCGGCTTTATATTTGCTGACCTATGAAATTGTAAAATAATATTTGCTTTTCTTTGCTACACATTTAAAAATACTTAAATATCTGCAAATTTTGCTTAAGTTCTGTAACGGAGCAAAAGCAAAAAAATAATTGTGTGAAATTTCATTTCATGATGAAATGTATAATAGAAGAAACTTGCATTTGACATTATAATTTGGAAAAGGTTGCTCAGAGACGTGACAAGCTCATTGAATTATTAGCGTCGTTGTGAACAAGTTAAGTTTTTAGGACCCTTTGAGGAACGTTTTTATCATCGCAATCTGTACAATGTACGTGCTTGTGTTGAACTAAACTCTTTTATTCAACCAAAACAGCAATAAGAAAAAATTTCAACAGATTTTGTTGGCCATTGTGTTGGCCAGTGTGTGCTTCACAACGGATCGCACGACACAATCGCTATCAAACTTTATGTACAAACATCAATGTTGCTGGCTTTGCTTGACACATTTTATGAATTGCAAAAAAGGGCACACGTCTGGCTGCCAATAAAAGCCAGCAACTGCAGAATTGCCGTAAACAAATTAAATTTCCCTTGTTGAGGTTATAAACGGATGTGTCACAGTTAATTCTTGTTTCTTGGTGGTGAGGTTGTCTGCATCTACGTCAATCTTGAGATTTTTATTGTAGGATTCCTCGCTGTATAACAGCCCTAAGCTGTAGTTGTTTACGTTTTCCAAAAGCAGAATTGGGAACAAAAGCTGTCATTTATTACCCAGGATAATGTGTTCCAGTCTTCGCCCGTAAAAAAAGAAAATTTGTTTTAGTGGGAAGCTGTTAACTCTGCAACTATATACCTCAGGGATGTTGATCGTAAATTGCTGAAATGTAGCATTTGGTCAGACATTTTCCAGCTTTGTTTTTCTGTTTGTTCATCTGGCGTCCTCACCAAATTTGTTTACGTTAATTTGTCTCCTATATCTTTGTGGAATAATAAAGGCAGCTACGTATATGTCTGTAGTTAAAAAGTTTGTCTCTAAGACTCTTAGTCTAAAGTCTTGTTGCTTGTTGTGAAACTATTTCTGTCTGGAAAAGTTATCTTTGAACTCGATCTTGTCTACCTTGTTTTTGTTGAGGTGAGGTCATTTCCAAGTAAAGTTACATAGACATATTAAAAGTACTAGTAGTATAATGCATGTACAAAATGTAGTTTCACGCAACCATTTTCTTTTTGTCAAAAAGAAAAGCATTTTTTTTTGGGGGGGGGGGGGGGGGAAGGGAAGGTAAGTCGTTTATTGCAAACATCTTTTTCTTAATACCAAATACATTGAAAGGGATGTATCTTTCAATGAAGAATGATCAACGATGATGAAACATTTTCCGGAAATTGTACACATTTTCTAGACATTGAAAAATTGAAAGTTATTAGGGCAACTTCCCTGTTTCCAACCAGGTACAGCAGTTTTCACTGTGATACAATTGATTAATTTAATAATTTAATTTGCATGTGAGAGAGCTATTCTTTTCTTTCTTTTTTACTATTTTTCAACATTTGTCTCTTGGTTTATACATATCGCTTCCCGTATAAGACCAACCTTACCCTTATTTCTCAACTTAACTACATAATTATATCACTACCTCGAGCCGGTACTTTGACATTATATATTTAATTATGTGCAAAGACTCAAATTTTAGTTTGGAGTCTTTAAATGTACGATACACCATTGGTAATTGCTTGAATTATCAGGAATGGGTGGATGTAAAGGTAGGATACACCATTGGTAATTGCTTGAATTATAATGAATGGGTGGATGTAAAGGTAGGATACACCATTGGTAATTGCTTGAATTATCATGAATGGGTGGATTTGGAGGGGGCTGAATTTTATAGTAAATATCGTTTAACTGACCTGTCCGAAGTTTTACAATCATGGATGCCAAGAAAAGCACGAAAAACAGCGTTTGTTTTTAACCGGCGTCAGGCAGTTATTCTTACGTTATTTTGGGGTTTTTCGCGATTGCGAAAATGTATTTAAAAAAAATCGCGATCGCCGTCCGGATTTCATTTTGTATACAATTTGTTTGCGCAATCATTTTGCTGGATGTCTAGAATCATTATTTACTTTTAAATACGTAAGATATTTCTTAATAATTCGATAGTAAATATTTTCGAAATCTGCAAATGGTGTATCCTACCTTTAAAACTAGTACAAGCCTTATCTAACCTGCCTGTACTTAGCAGCCATTTGAAAGTGGTTTAGGCTGTTCCTGTTTTCGAAGTGGGAAATAAACTGAAAAATGTGTTCATAAGCGTTCAGACTGCGGTGGGCGCCCTCGGTCGCCATATTGGTTTGCTTTATGACACCCTCTGAAACTTCCTTACAAATATTATTTGATAAATCTTTTTAATCAGACAAACAAGTTTATTATTTATACGTGCTTTTTTTTAGAAGTAATTTTTTAAAAATGTTGTGCTTCAATTTGTTTTACAAAATTCAGATTGCCTTTTTTATTGACAATATCCATTATAATAAATCAGAAATAAGATGAAAACACATTAACCCTAACTCCTTTTGGTAATTTACTAGGAGCCCTCCTTATCCCTGCAAATCCCAACACCCTGTGGTATTAAACTGTGCACTAAACAGTTGGACTCCACCAAACCCGTGTGTTTGAGTTTGGCTGGATGGGGATTGTTTGGGATAATTAAAAAATTATTGAACCAACCTTATTTAAAATGCAAAATATCAAATATAGAATGCAAAAATGAATAATGATAAAGCCAGTTACAGATTATGAAACTTAAAGATTATGCAAAATAGAAACAGTTTAAAAGTAATATGCAGAAATTGACAAATGACGATAAATTTCTTAGTCTTAGTATACTGCATAGGTCTACATGTAACATTTTTTAGTGGCAAACGAACAAAACCTACAGAAAAATTAATTATATAGGGTACCACTTACTTGCTTGAGATCACTTTTGGATGGTTTGTATACATTACAGAGAACCTTGTAACATTGTTATTTGGTTTTATCCAAGTGTCTATTCACTGTGATTATTCAGCCGTTTGATCAAGAACACATCCTCCATGGCTTGAAGATGCCTCTGTAGTTGTCAATATTTGACCAGCGTTACCCACACACCAGGGACATACACAGGTCAAGTGGACAGGATTGTGTTATTGGGGAATGAGGAGGGTCTAGTCCAGGCCTCTTTTTAGAGTTTTTACCTGGAGTGATCCCCTGTCAAGTGGCCCTGAAAGGTTGAATAGACTGTGTACAGAGAGAGACATAGACAGAGAGGAAGAGTGTTGTAACCTCTAATACAAAGAGGCAGTTTACCTGTGCTAAGTGTTAAGAGAACAGTGTTTGTGACAACACCCCTATGTTCTGAAACACAATGTGATGAGTCAAGATGTAGGCCTACAGTACAGTGCGAAATTATACCTGTATACCTTTTGTGCAGTTATCCAAAAGGTAACCAACAAACAAATATTGAAAAGATTACATTCTGTAGTGTAAGGATTTCAATAACTCCTTTTGGTGCTGTTATTGGTCAGTTCAGTGCATGACAAACGTAGCTCCAATTGGCTGAATGAGAACGCGCCCTAAACACTGAATTGTGGTCGCAATTCATATTTTAACTCGGCAACATTTGAGTTGAAATTGAAATCTTATGATGAAAAATAAACGCGATAAAAAAGCAGTTGTGAATTGTGAATTGACCGTAATAACTATAACGCTGAAAATGTAGATGGGATCAAATGGCTTGCAATCTGACAGGAATGAGTGATGAATACATAATGTTCTCTCGTGTTAGTCATTTCTGTTTATAAGCCGATGATTCAAAACCATATCAATCATACACTTGAATGATTATCCTCAAGAAAGTTCTTGAAATGAATTTCTTTCCTGTTAAAGTTACTCTACAAATGGTTTTTTAAACATATTGTTTTATTTGAATGGAAAAATTTACATTTTCAAGCATCTGAATTGTTGTCGGACTGCCTGTAATATCCCGAGTAGAATATGGGAGAGTAACTTGAAGGAAACCGTCCTTAACCCAAACTCTTCTATAACACTGGGTAGCTCTGTGGGATTGGGGTTGGTGAAGCTAAACGATGATACTTTGCGTTGGTTTAATAGCCTTCCAAAACTTGAAAGGATACAGCTTCCTGGAAATCAGACAATTGAGCCTCAAAATACTTACAAATGATTAGTAGGTTTTGTAGGCAAAATGGATGTCTCAAACATAAAGGTAGGATACGCCATTACTTTAATTGTCACGAATGGGTGGATTCGGGGGTTGTATTTTATAGTAAACATTGTTTAACTGACCTGCCCGAGGTTTTACAGTCATGGATGGCGAGGAAAGCACGAAAAACAGCGTTTGTTTTCAACCGGCGCCGAGCAGTTATTCTTATGTTATCTTTGTTTTTTCGCGATTGCCGTTAGGCGATTTTTCTTTATAAAATAAAATTGTTCTGAATAATTGCAGCATATCTAGCGCAATCATTTTGCTGGATGCCTAGAATCATTATTTACTTTTAAATGAGTAAGATATTTCTTAATAATTTGGTTGTAATTTTTTTCGATATCTGCAAATGGTGTATATCCTGCATTTAAAGCTTTGACAAATTGTGGATCAGCCGCACAATGTGTAGAGCACTAGACCTGTCCGATTCTCTGGTCAATTTCTCTTTGTTTTTTAATTTTTAATAATTCCAATTTTGTATTGATTTAAAGTAAACCTAAGTTTTTAAAGTAGTTGTTTTTTAATTATATTTCTTTACAAATTAGGGCTTGCTGGCCGGCCAACTTAACAAATCTGTGAAGCAGTTTATAGAATTTGTAATTTAATCTTTGCATGAAAAACACTTTGTGTAGCGGAGGGGATGTGGTTAACCTTTGTTTCCAAATGTTTCATTTGTTCCATTTGTATGTAAATGCTGCAATGTAGAACGCGGCTCTCGAGTCTCAATTAATCCAGCACAGTACAAGACCCTTTTTTGTGATTGAAAAATTAAAAAAACAAAAAATTGGTCAATGGTGCTTAAAAAAGATTAGGGAAATCCAAAAATCAAATAACATTTCTACCCAAAAAACCCAGAAAAAACCCGCGACGACTGTGAACTAAGTAGAAGGATTAGACATCCTTCAGTTAAAAATCGTTCATTTAACATAACATCTGTCACTACAATTGTGCAGAAAAGTACAACGCCAAATGCAATGTCTGGACAATTAGGTCCCCAAAAATAATGCACAGGGTCAAATTCATAGGAGACATTTCGGGCCGTGAAAATACTTGATAAGCAGGCAGCCGATTGCATATTTAATGATCAGAATAAATCGTGATAGCAATTGAGATCTAGTATAATGAGATCATTCCCCGGTTTGGCGAGCTGTTATACATTGTACTTGCAACGCCACGCAAGAATGGAAACTAAGTGACAGATGGTATACACTCTATTCCGATCAGCAATCAGAGTTTATATTATTGCTCTGTATTGAATGAAAGAGGTCACTTACAACAAGAGGGTAACGGGACCAATGTAGGCTTTGCTGGTGCACTGGGTCAATGTATTTTGAACAATAGAAAACCGATCTTTTCAGTTGCTTGAGAGGGTGACCGTTATAACTTATTTGTAAGAAAGCCTAGGATGTGTATTATTCAGAAAATACAATCGTTAACGACAGAATCTTTGGGAGATTTTTAGATTAAAAAAAAATTACAAGCCCATTTGATACAGCATTCACAATAACTAAAAAGTCTTCTTTTTTTTGTTTTTTTTGGCAGGAAACAGTGCATGTCAAACTGTCAAATATATGGTAGTTTTGTTGTATTGCACTTTACTAAAAAAGATGTCTGGCCTTTCAATAATGTGTAGGGCATTTTGGTTTGATATCAAGGCTCAACAATGCACCCATTCTGTTGGGACGTGTCGTTCAAAATACATCAGATTGAAGGTCCTGTTGCTTTCTATTATTGAGTGGTTTTCAAATATTTGATTGGTTAATTTGGTCAGGTTTGCACTTTTACAAGTTGGACAACCGCAGAAAACCTGTCCAGTTGATAATGGTTGAACTTGTTTAAATGTTGATTTCTGGAACCAGGATTGCCTTCACACACTGGTCTTGGAAAAATGTGCCTCTAAATTTGCAAATGGCTTTAATATAACCGAGTCCATTAAATTATTGTATTCCATTTATTTTATGACTATCTTATTTTAACTGGGTAGCCCATTCAGTGGAATTCACTGTTCTCCCATGGGGCCAGTGAGAGAAGACAATGAGAAGAAGGTACAGTTTTAGAGGTGGGAGGAAAACCACAGAAGAATATTCTAAGGGAAAACTAAATCAGGAAGGGACTGAAAACCCAATCCACATATTGGCTCAGGCGGGATTCGAACCTAGGTCACAGCGGTGGAAGACAAGGAAAGAACCACTGTAAGCCAGCCTGACTTCATAAGTATTCCGTTGCAATGGAGGCACTTTTCATTGGCCAGAAATCTTGCCAGTTTTTGAAGTCTTGCATTTTCTGCTTGCAGACAATTATGGGTTTTAATAAACAAACTCAATTGTGAACCATTTAAAAAAAAAGTGAAAGCCACACTGGTTCTCCAAACATAATATTTCTTTTAAGAATCGCGTTGGCTGAAATTAAACCTTTGACCCTGCAGTTAGTGATAAGACACTTGAACATAAACAGTGCGCTATACATCTGGCATTTTCATGTTACAGAAAAAGTCTTGATCAAAGTAAAATAAATACAATTTACATATAAGTGTCAACTGAAATATGTGGCAGTTTACCCTCCAAGGAACGATGCAATTCTTTTGTCCATGTGAAAACTACATCTCATAAATTAAAACGATTGAATTTTGACGCCATCTGTCATGAAATAGCAGGTGAAATCAAGAAAAGAAAACAAAATGACAGTGTATGCGTGGTCAAACATTTGTACAAATCACAAACTCTTTTTACAAATGCAGTGAAATGAATGAAATACAGAATTTGGCAGTATCTTTGGGGCAAACCATTGTCCGAACCCAGTGGGTGGATTCAGTACACACGTGTGTATGTATTTGTGTAATTGGTTAGCTATGCCTAGTTCTCTCGCTAGTATTGAAGTCCCATTGTGTATTTAGTGGGAATGACATATTGAATCAAGAAATTGTTATTTTTTCCATCTCTCTGATCTAGATATACACATACTGGGGACTGTTTTGTGTGGGTTTATTTGGTTATTGGTTATCAGTACAAAGCCTATGTACTAAACTCCATGGTAAATGTTGATATGAATGCAACAGAGGTGGTCATAGCTTTGATGCAACATACATAGATGATGTACATTTGACATTTATTGGCTTTTAGAATTTTACATGATATGTGGCTTTTTATTTCATTTTGGATAAAACTAATTGCAGAAAAGTGCTTTACTTATAGGGCAACTAATTCAAGTACTCAAACGAAATAACATACATAACTTGTTACAAAAGTTTAAAATTGAATGCAGATCTTCGCTTGAAGACCTACTAAAAATGTCTTGTGTTTGAAAAAAAATTGAGTTTGAAATAAATTTAAGACGTATTTGTTGTTTTTCTGTTGCACACTTGATTTTTTTCTCTCGTAAATTGACTACAATCATCATGTGGACTGTACCTCATAATTTCAAGAAAATACATTTTAAATGTAAATTGTAAAATGAAAATTTATTCATTTATACAAATTTTAATTTGTCCAGAAAAAAATGACTCTTTATATACATACAACCTTGAATTTGTGCATCTTAAATAATTCGCAGGTGCTGTGCTGCATATAATGAATCTCGTTGTGCAATTGGAAGTAGTCTTAAATAAACACAATTATTTTTTGAAATAATATTGCATTCAGCGTAATCAATCAGCCTGTTTGGTGTGTGTGAGCCAGTGAGTGGTTATTGATGGTAAGCACAATAGAAACCATCATTGCTCTGCAAGTACAAATACCTAACAGCCAACCAGGTGATGGAATGATTTACACTAAATTGTTTTTTGCAGATATCAAAAATATTTACTACCGAATTATTAAGAAATATCTCTCATTTGAAAGTAAATGATGATTCAAGCCATCCAGCAAAATGATTGCGCTAGATATCCTGTAATTATTCCGAAAAATAGAATTTTATAAAACAAAATTGCCGGACGGCAATCGCGAAAGAAAACCCCCCAAAATAACATAAGAATAACTGCTCGACGCCAGTTGAAAACAAATGTTGTTTTTCGTGCTTTTCTCGGCATCCATGATTGTAAAACTTCGGACAGGACAGTTGAATGATATTTACTATAAAAATTCAAGCAATTATGGTGTATCCTACCTTTAACACTGCTCATATTAATCCAATGAGGAATTATTAAAACTCAACCTGTTGAAGTTGCAGCTCGGTGGATAGTAGGAAAACAATGACAAACCAACCTTTGGATCACACACAAATGTTCTGTCAATAGAACTCTTTATTTCAACAATGATTCCATTGACTGATCATAGATTTCTTCTCAATGACAGCAAGCCAGACGGAATAATTTAAAGGGGTGTTTTGCATCCGTGTAATTGTTGTTTAGTCTGTGAGAGCTTTAGGTTGCATTGTACTTTTGGAATAAATCCACAAGCGTTTAAGTCAAAAAATTTAAGATTGTCAAATTATTTTTGTGGCTCGTTACAGCACACTCATTTACTCTCAAGAATAAATCCTGTTGGGAAGCCTTTCCTTGGCAACTAGCCGATTTTTACCCCGCAGTTGTACAATATGTAAAGAGGAAACACATTTTGGCACTGGATGTAGAGGGATAGCCTCAAACTGAATTGGATTGCTGCAAACCAGAGGTATTTTATCTGAAGAGATGTAGTCATTTGCCAGACAGAAAAATTAAGAACTGCCCACATGAATCTTTCAACACTTCAACAGGGGTGAAAATTATTCATGGTCAGGTATGGGTGTGAGTCAATGGGCTTTTGTCCACAGTCCCATTATAAATACCTGCATCCTGTAATTAGGGATTACTATTTGGGACAGTGGGAGGCAGACACTAGACTAGAGCTGTTGTGTTTGTGAGGAGTTGTTCATATTGGACCAATTAAATAATGAGCAAGTTTTGGGCTTGGTGGGTGATGGGGGGTTGGGTTTGAGGGGAGGGGGTAATCTTGTCAAATATACACCTGTACTCTTTTATACAGATGCAAATCTTGAACTATAATTAAAGTAAAGTTTAGATTTGATATGAAGTTTATGCATTTGTTTTAACAAAATAATGTAAAACTTTATTGATCTTAGTTTGAACAGACAGGAACTTTATCGTCACATGTGGATTTCTCACTAGTCATTGATGATTTCCAAAAGATTAATGATCGTGGTTTGGGCAGGAAAAGCACTTCGGTCTGCCATTTTGCTTCAGTCATTCATCCAGGTGCAAGATTGTTTGACAAACTCTTGTCTGAATCTGAGAGATAGACATTATTAATATTTACTTGCAGACATTTTATTCATTTTCAGTTTCTATTTCACATTCTCATCCGTTAGTTGACATTGATTGTGTGGTTTCAGAAATACTGGAGTCTGGTAGTGCTGCATTTAGTTCTATTTTGTTACTTCTGTAGGTAGGATTAAAGATTTATTTAAAAAACATGTTAACGTCACATCTTTCAGATTTGTGTTCTATTTTTGTTTACTTTATTTCTTGAGATAAACTGTAAAAACAAAGACAAATTAAAGAACAACAAACAGACAAAAACCAAACAGCTCCCAAAGGATCACCCAAGAAAGAAAAAGTCACTGTGGAAGGGCTCTCCTGACTGAAAGGCTAAGGTTAACATGAAATAAAATAAAATAAAATAAATCAAATTAAATGATGCAAGGACAAACTGTGAAATGAATCACTAAATCACTTCTGTTCCACATTTTCCCAGTTCATTCTCCAACTGTTCACTGAACTGATTGTACGTGCTACGCGCACTCGGTTCTACCTCCATTCCAATCCTACAAGATCATTGAGAACACACGTCAGATCAGTTTGTACGCGGATTTCATTAAAAAGTGAACAAAAGGCGGGACTGAATGGAGCACTTCCCTGCACTGTGCAGTGCACACAACACCAATCTGCTGCGACATTGCTGGAACTGTTGATTCAATACAGTCTAGCGACACAGAAAGAAACCAATGCGTGTATTATTACTGAAACAGATTGTAGCATATTTTGTCTTTTTAATATTTTTGTTTTGGTTATTAGCAGCAGACAGCCATTGTGTCTATTGGGAATCAGTGATTAAGTGAATGGCCAGGCTATGATTTGCTTCAATCACTGACTGCTTTCAATTCAATAGGCTTCGGGCTCTTGTCAATTGGTAACTGGGACGATGATAAATTTATTTAATCACCCGCGCCCGGATTCCCCTATTTTGTCTTTTTCCTTTCCCCGGTGAATGTTATTATTTCATTTGTTTGGTCTCGCGTCTCGCCTTGGCAATACATGCTCCATCATCTTTTGTTCGGGTTTTCTCATATTTGGCTCTCATTTTCGCTTCTCTCAAATTTGTTTTTTGGAGGGAAATTGCCCGAGGGTTGTTGGTCTGAACATTAATATCACAATATCACAAGTTGTATGGGGCGTCCGTTGACTAATGACCCAGAGTCGTCGGCCGTGTACACAGCTTTCAATGTGTATATTATGACGATGGAAATTAGGCAGTCTGTCCACAAGTAGGTTATTGCGGGGAAAAAGATACAAAAAAATGACTTGCCAATCTCTAGCTAAATGCTGGAAATTTGTCGGTTTTCTTAACCCTCCTATGCTTTGACAGTTCAAATACGTCCTGGTTGTATGTACAATTGTGACCCACTCCACAAAAAATGTATTGCAGTATGTCACAAAAAACGTGAATTATGTACATGGATGGAAAGCCTACAATGTCAGCTTTCATTTGGTATGTAGCTCCTATAGTACCTCCCGTTCTGGAGATATACATGTAACATGTTTGCATTATGATTACAAACACAGCCAGGATTTGAAATAGTTGGCTCTGTTGTAAAACAACAAAACAATGCACACAAAATAGTGTTTTTATTCATCAAAATCAACATTTCTGTAAATTAAACCTGAAACTGTAGATATTGAAGATGTCAGTCATGACACAAAATTAAAATCAAATTTGGACAATATTTACACTGTCGACAATGAACGGCATTACACGCACAATGCGACTTGATCCTTTTTTTTGTGGAGCTGGTCACAAAATGTGCCAAGTCCAGTCTTTTGCATGTGTTCCTTCTGTACACACAATCAGTGTACAAACATACACACATAACAACCAGTCTGTCTATTTTTGTGGTGCTAAACAACTGACCCAAATAGTTACTTCTGTATAGAGGGGGGGGGGGGGGGGGGGGGGAGAGGAGAGGGGGGGGGAGAGGAGAGGGGGGGGGGGGGGGGGGGTGGTAATGAAAAGGTGTTTTCAGGAAAGCATGCAGCTGAAGAAAATGGGAAGAAGTCCAATAGTTATGGTGTCCGACGCGTGTGCAATGCAATGTGTGTTTATAAGGGAAAGCTTGGCACTTGTGTTCTTGGGCAAGACACTTGACTACAATAGCCTCTCCACCCAGTAGTAGAAATGGTTAATTGTGTGGGCAAAGGTGTTGTGTGCATTAGCAGCGTAACCCAGTTACGAGTCCAAAATCTGCATTTTTTGTCTTTGTTTTCCGTTAATTTCATGCCAAAGTTGACCTGTCATTTCCTTACCGACCTCATAAATGTTTGTAAACAGTAAAAGTGGAAGTAAAATGTAGTGGTACTTATTTACACTCTCAGGAAAAGCATTTTGCTCAAAGATACATCCCCCCAAAAAAAACCAAAAATCCTCCGTGTACCTAAAGTGCTAACAAAATAAGTTTGTTGACTTGATTACTGAATACTTAATGTCAAGAAATATCTCCATCATTATTGTGGTCTTGAACATTATGTTTTCTCTTTCTTTTGGATTTCATTCAAGCAAATGGTAGATTTACAAAGGCATCAAGTTAGTAATTCTCTTCAGCCCCCCTCCTTTCCCTCTCCCCCCTCCCCACTCCCCAACTTTGTTCATTCATCCCATGCCCATGATCGTGCTAAGCATTTCCGCAGCCAGCAGCAAGTCTAGAACTGACGCATTCTTCTGTCAATCTGAATGAAGAATAAGTATTAAGACAGGTCCATTAATTGCCATCACTGCTAATGCTAACATTATCCACCCAGGAAGGAGAGATTGAGAGGGGAAAGGGAGGAGGGACCAGAGAATAAACCAGGTCTATGTCTCTGTCAAGGTTGTGCGTACTTTTTTCGGCAAGACCCTTTATGACATTTGCAGATATTGTATTATAAATTTATGCCCTCTAACATCCATTAGTGCAAATGGCCAACATGAGCCAGGGACTGATTTTTAATTTGTATTAATTTCAAGTCGCTGCGTTGGCCTTGGGTGCGGTGTGTGTTTGTTTGTTCCGCCAAGGATAAGATAAACTGGTTTCCAGATTATTAAACCATTCATATAATATCTAGTGATGGTGAGATGGATAATGCTTTTAGGACCACTAATTGCAATTTCAATAATGCATTTGGGCCTGGACTTACCAAAACCCTCGGTTTTCCCAAAGGATCTTTGGTTTTGCACTTTGGTTTAGCTATTTGCTTTACTCTATAAACTATGCCTGGGTAATTAATTGGCAGACACTGCAATTAATAGTTTGCTCATATGCAATTCTACATGTATATCTGTTTTTCAGTAGTAGAAAAAGTACTACAAAGCTTGCGTTTGGCATATTTTCTATAAATTTCTTCTACATTTCCACCCCCCATATTTTCACCCCAATTCATGTTTAGTTCAACAAAACTGGCCACATTCCAAATAAACAAACAAATTAAAACAAAAGTCACAATCTGGACAAATGAAACACTTGGTTTATGTAACATTAAAAAGTTGGTGGAAGTTCTCTTCATCATATGGATAAAATAATGGGAAAATGACTATACATGAACACAACTTTGGTGGCAGGTTTTTAATACAACATAGCGCATCATGTAACAATCTACACTTAAAATGGTTGAGTAAATTCCCCCAAACCACTTAAGACTCGTAGAAGAAAGAAAATCCTCTTAAAAATCAAGACGCTCTTTATAAGAAAGACTACTCTCTGTTTTCCAAGAAACTTGCTGCCTGGAGACATGTACAGCTATTGAAACCGAGGCGTAATGATTGAAAGATAATCACAAGAATTCAATCAACGTAACCGCAGCATGTCACAGCAGTGTCAAAGTTTACAACTGTTTTTGTCATTCAAAATAGTTTTTCAAAATAGCCTTTATTATTGATGATTAAATTCCATTTCCTGGGTTTGAGTTTGGGCGATGATGGATCGTCGCGACATATGTCTTATGAATCGGACTGCTGGCTGGTACATGGACATAAGTCATAATCATTATTGTTGTCTGAAATAATTGATGCATAGTGAATCATGCTGTGGCATAAATTATTTAGATGTTTCTTGTGTCTGTCGGAAGACAATTCTGAACTGTGCAAAATGTTATGCTATAGTGTTTTACATTAACCGTTTGAACAGGTCGTTTTACACTGAAGTAAGGATTTGAAGTCTGTATGGTTTAGACTTAATGGATGCAATTATGAATACAAAGTTACTTTGGCATCAAACATTCATTACAAACTTTGCCAAAATTGATATAAATTTGCCCACAAGCTTGACATGATGCTACAAAATTCTGAATCGAATCTGAAAATGGTTAACATGCTATAAAAATGATGTTGTTCCTACCTTTTATGTACAAAGAATTATAATTGGTAATCCAGTTAATGATACATGTATCATTATACTTTAACAATTTAACATTTACATCCCTAACCAATCCACAAAACCGTTTGTATGATAAAGGGGCAAAAATCTGTCTCTCGAAAACTAAAATTAAAACTTGTATTTAGGGTACATGTACAGTGTACAGTAAAGAGAAACGTTGTTTTTAGCAAAAAAAAAGTACATTAAACTGGGATTGTCATATGTGAAAGTGTGTCGACTACCGTGTCATTAACTGCAAATTACATTTACTATGTACTATTTTAATGAAGCATGCATGGCCTGCTTATTGACTCAGAACTTTGTGGTTTGTAGATTCTTACAATCCATTATCTACCATTCTAATTTCTATTTTTGCAATTGTTTTCTCCCAACTTTTATTGCCCTCTTTTACATCTGACGTGCTTTACAAAAATACTATCTTAGTAATGCACCACTAACCCCTCCCCCCCCCAAAAAAAAAAAGTAAACATTTAAATATTGAACTTATATTTACAAGTTGACTTTCCCTTCCAAATAACCCACATTTTACGTCAAACTATATAAGCCCACTTGAATTTTAGCAAAGACATTACTGTATGTACATAAACCACCATACCGCTCTATGCAGTCATTAAATTAAGCAAAGAAAAGGCTCTTAAATTATTAACATACAAACGTCAATTTGTGTATACTGTATATGAAGAGTTCAGTTGCAAAAGCCGCTAAATGCCACTTCCATCAAAATTATTTTAACGATGGATGTATGTGAAAGCTGCCAATGGCTAGTATACGATATCAAATATTTGTTGCTGGTGTTTTGTGCCTGAACTTTTCATATACATCCCATTCTGCACACATTTGTAGCAGTAAAGATCATCGTCCATACAAATTAAACCGATATTGACCCACAGTGCTCGATAACGTACACATCGCAGTAATGAGTTCAAAGTACAGGGGATTATTTCACCGAGGATGTTTTCGTTTGCCGGAAATGTAATTCTTGTGATCGCGGAGTCAGATATTCAATATTTTAAAGGTCTGGTGCCGGTACAGGTACTAATGATTCACTCATTCGAATGGCACTTGCTGTAAGGAGAACCAACATTGTATTTCACAAAGCAAACGTATGCTGCACCATGACTCAGAAGTACTTGTCTGATCACAGATCTCGCCAAAATATACAATTCTTGCAATATGTTTTGTACATTTTTACTTTGAAAACTTGCCTCAAATTAACCACAAAGGAAAACTGACTAATGATTAAAATTAATATTTTTAATAACTTAAAGGTAGTATACACCATTTGCAAATTTCGAAAAATGTTACTACCGAATTATTAAAAAATATTTTACTTATTTAAAAAAAAAAGTAAAGATTCCAGGCATCCAGCAAAATTATTGCCGGATGGCGATCGCGAAAAAAACAAGAACAACATAAAAACCACTGCCCGACACCGGTTAAAAAACGAACGCCGTTTTCTTGCTTTTTTCAGCATCCATGATTGTAAAACTTTGGAAAGGTCAGTTAAACGATATTTACTATAAAATACAACTCTTCAAATCCACCCATTCCTGATAATTCAAGCAATTACCAATGGTGTATACTACCTTAAACAAGGAAATTGACTAGAGTGGGGTTGAACCTAGTACCAGAACTCCCAACATACATGTAGGGACTGGATAGCTCAGTTGGTAGAGCACTGGAATGGTCAAATAAAGGTTATAGGTTTAACCTTTTTTTTCAACTTAACAAGTAAGTCATAATTTATAATAATAATGTTCGTGGTTATATAGCGCTTTACATCGTATCAACGATCTCAAAGCGCTTTACAATTATGTTTGTGTTCACTTTTTCACTGAGTATAAACTTACCAGTGTTGAACTCCACAGAGTTTAAATAATAACAAGGAAAACATTTCAATTGTATTTAAACAACGCAACGTCAAATGCCTGTCACCAAAGTGGTGGATGCATCAGTTGGCTTTTAATTGTAAAAGCACAATTAAAAGCAACATGTACAATTAAATGCAAGGCTACGTGTAGTACTTCTGTTGTGGCATGTCATTTTTTTCTTTATTAGAAGGGAGAGACACAACCTCTCCTTGCAATTGATTTGTTTGTTTGTGACTTACTCCACAATTGTTGTTTGTATTGGCCTGTATCTATTGACATAGCCAGAAGACCAAGTACATGTGTGTGTACAGCCTGTCAGGAAGAGCCCAGAAATCTACCCAAGTTATTACAATTGTACCAGTAACACTGTTGCTATGAACAGACCTGGGATTGAGGTTGAATGAAATGGTTTTCTTGTTCAGTAGATGCCACTGACTTTTTGTGAAGTCTTGGGTGAGCTGTGTGAAAGACATAATTGGGGCAACCCCTTCTGCAACCCCGGCCCTTGTGAAAATGTGTAGAGTAGATCTATGCCGTTTTCCAAACGCCAGCGTCATCTCCATTTTGGCTTCGTTCATGCAGTTTGGCAATAGGGATAGATACAGAGCCTGAGCTGGAGTTTGGAAAATGGCCTTATTGACAATAAATGTACACAATGTTTACTCGTACTGTCCAAGCAAAACTAAACCAATGCCCTTTGATGCGGCCTTAAATGCAAGAGGTTTATATGTATGCACAAATGAAATTAACATTTGTTCTTATCAGGCTTACAAAATTAATACTGAAACTTAATTTATAGCATTTTATTTTAAATGAGAACTTGGAATCAACATGATTTGTTAGTTTTTTTGTTTTTTGTTAGAGATATGTATCGCAGAAGCTTACAAGGCTTGCCAAAGACTGGCTGAATTCTAGGAAGAAAAACCACATCCAGTCTTGAGCCACTAGACTATGTAGTTTTCACTTGATTTTGGTTTGTTTTAATAGAGATAAGTTCCGGAACTTGACACAAAAGGGTTGCCATCCAGCCTGTTGTGTACACATAGATTTCGGTATTAATAAAATACGAGTTCAAGTTTTAGAAATGACATACTGTTATTTCCCCCTCCCCTGTAATGGACTGTGGTGTTTGGAGCCACATCTGATAAATAGCAAATGGCAGCAGTAATCATACAACCAGTTTTCTTTATCTAATCTTAAAGGCTCTTCACTTTGCCATGCTGACTGTTTAGTTTAGTGTGATTCGACGCCTGTTTCCTCTCAATAAAAGTAAGAGAGATACCCAAGAAAAACCAGTTGTCGAAATTCTACAAATGCCTAGAGCGCTTTCAAGAGATTTAGACAACAATAACAAAAGAGCGGGATTGCTTTACCGGGAAAAAAACCACTTGGGGGTTGAAAAGAAATATATTAAGTTGAATATCAAAGCAATTTGGAGCACTTGACAGTCGGGTCCAGCCTATCTTAATTGAAACCCAAGTTGGACAGGCAAGATGACAAATGGCCCACGTGTTGTCTTTTGCCCGATTCAACATTGGGGATAGTTGACGCCAGTGTCATTAGGTTTGATGGGACATGGCCAGATCTCCTGTAGATTTGTTTGAAAGCATTCAATTAATGCTGCTGTTTTGTGTTTCTTGTCTGTCAAGCCATTTCTCTCTGCCCGAGACATCGGGACAGGAAGGCTTTTCACAATAAAGGGAAAAAATAAGAAACTTGAAGTATACAAACCGGAGTTAGGGACTAGTGGATGTAGGCCACCCTATTAACAATCAGTCTACATGAAATAAACAGAAGTACTAATTGGACATCTGACAGTTGGTTTTATTAGAATCCTTTGTTAAAAAAAAAATGGATTGCAGTGCATGTGATGAAAAATGGGATGGAACGAAAAATTCCTGGCAGAAATTGGGAAATGAGTCTGTAGTCAGAATGTTTGATCATACCAATTGTCCAATTTTATATTAATTGTTCTACATTGTATGTATTTTACCCCTTAATTGTATAGATGTGTTCCTTATCAAGTATTTTCTTGATTGTGTTCATCACATCAGTTGTAATTCCAACAAATGCTTCTATTTACTGCAGATTTCTTGCCAAGTAATCCTTAGTATTGTACATTATCACTTAAATCCTGGCCCCTCTTTATCATTACAATTCCTCTTTTGTGTCCTTGAGTCTGGACACAAGATTCCTGCTAAGGCCATCAAAACTGACAATTAAGTGGATTGCTTGTTGTAGTGCCAACACAATAATAATAAGTCCCTAAAGCCCACCACCCAACATGAATGTGCCTTAAAGGTAGGATGCATCATTTGCAGATATCCAGAACAAAATTACTTCCGAAATATTTTTTTTCGAAAATAAATAATGATTCTAGGCATCCAGCAAAAAGATTGCGTTAGATATCCTGTAATTGTTCTGGATATTGAATTTTATAAAAACAAATTCACGAACGCCGGATGGCGATTGTGAAAAAACAACCAAGAACAACAGAATGACGCCGGTTGAAAATGAACGCCGTCTTTTGTTGCTTTTTGTTTGGGTATCCCTGATTGTAAAACTTTGGACGAGTCAGTTAAACAATATTTACTATAAAATACAATCCCCAAAATCCACCCATTCCTGATAATTCAAGAAATTACCAATGGTCTATCTTATCTTTAAATGGCTATGCTTTGTTCATCAGATACAGAAACCAAGTTCATTTTAGCACATTTCAAGTGATAA